>CM055118.1:830506730-831706730 GCA_029206835.1 Rana muscosa | reverse complement strand
GGCATTCGAATCTGTAAGATTCAACACTGACTAAACTGGACCACAACCTCCCACTGCTTCCTTTTGTTAGTCTGCCAAGATGGGTAGCAGCACCATTCAATGGGAGGCGAGGTTTCAGGGAACTCTGGGTGCACTCCAGTAGGGCTGAAAGCATATGCAGGCTACTCCTTGTGCCTGCACTGTATAAATATATTTACTTACACAGATTTTGTTTTTAAATTATTGATGGATATAATACTTCAGTTTGGACACATAATGGTGTTGATTTACTAAAGGCAAATAGACTGTGCACTTTGCAAGTGCAGTCCCACTCATTTTCCCCAGAGCTTAGTGAATGTGGTGAAGCTTCACTTTAAAGAATATCCAATCAGGTGTAAGGAAAATAAAACAAACAGCATTTTTGCTTGCACATGACTGGATAATGGAAATTAGTATAGCTTCACCACATAAGCTCTGGGTAAAATAAGTGCAACTGCAAAGTGCACAGTCTTTTTGCCTTTAGTAAATCAACCCCAATGACGTTCTATATGACACAGCTGTTGTGTCTTTTCTATAAATTAGTAGTCTGACATGCGTGTCTTCTTATCATTCTTCGAAAATTGGTGTTCTACTTCGGACAGATATAAGCTGAAAAACTTGTTGTTTCTGTTCAACAATATTGAATATTACTTTAAGATATAACAGCACAAATGTTTGAAATAGTTTTTGCACAATGATATTTTAATTGCATACATTGATATTTTCTGTACATATTTATTGTCTATGTACATAAAATGTCTATTCATTCATAATAAATACGAGAAATACCTTTAAAAACTGTTCATACAGTTGCTTGATTGTTTTCAGTCTATGGTTCTGCACTATTCTGGCCTGTTGAAAAAGTTTCTGCTGTTGGCGGAACATAGTCTAATATGTAAGGCAAAAGGAAATAAGGGTTTAGACTGATGTAATTGGTAACATTTTAACTACAAGTATGCCGTGAATTTCTTTACAGTTGAAAAATCCTTCCTTTATTATGTTTTAGCTCTAACAATGAAGACTGCAAACTTTTATCAAAAATGTATAGCTATCCCTGCACTTCAGTTATAAACGAGGGTGTGCCTCAGATGCCCTAACATGGAGAGCCTCCTAGGCTCTATTTTCTAACCCCTCCACGCCAACCGTACGCGAGTTTGCGTTCATGGCTTAAACGGGTTAAACCGCTTTTTAGAGCGGGCGGTTGGCTCTTTAGTGATAACAACCAGTGTGGCTAAACCCCCCCCCCGCTTCCACCGTGCAAAGGAGGGATTTGGGGTCTGGGACCCCCGGTCTCTCCATAAATAGTACCCGTCACCACCTATTACTGTCACAAGGGATGTACATTCCTTGTGACTAGGGATGAGCTCGGTGTTCGAGTCGAACATAGGTTCGACTCGAACATCGGCTGTTCACGCGTTCGGCGAACAACGAACGATTTGGGCCGTTCGCGCCAAATTCGAGTGACGCGAACGGCCCACAATACACTGCGCCATCGTGTAATCCCGGCGCTGTGATTGGCCAAGCATGCACTGTGACCCTGCATGCTTGGCCAATCACAGCGCCGGCAGCGAGGAGAGCAATGATTGGCCACAGGCAGGATTATATATAGCTATTATAGCTAAGGGGGTTTAGTACACGCCCCACACTATAAAAGGCCGCCAGCGCGGCGGCCTCGTGTAGTGTGTTCCGGAGCAGGGAAAGTGAAGGATAGGCAGGGACAGTGTCAAATCTTGTCAAATCTATTCTTTGCTAAACCTTGTGTGTAGGGTCAGAGAAGGATAGGCAGGGAGAGTGTCAGTGTCATATTCTTTGCTAAACCTTGTGTGTAGGGAGAGAGAAGGATAGGCAGGGAGAGTGTCAGTGTCATATACTTTGATAAACCTTGTGTGCAGAGAGAGAGAAGGATAAGCAGGGGACAGTGTCAGTGTCATATTCTTTGCTAAACCTTGTGTGCAGGGAGAGAGAAGGATAGGCAGGGAGAGTGTCAGTGTCATATACTTTGATAAACCTTGTGTGCAGGGAGAGAGAGAAGGATAGGCAGGGGACAGTGTCAGTGTCATTGTTGCTAAGCCTCCTGCACATTATACACCAGAACTTAGCCTGTATTGCTGCTTTTTCCTGGTGTGTTACACCAACAGGATTTTGCGGCACTTACAGCGGGCGGAGTGTGCCTCCTGACCATATTACACCTGAACTTAGCCTGTATTGCTGCTTTTTCCTGGTGTGTTACACCAACAGGATTTTGCAGCACTTACAGCGGGCGGAGTGTGCCTCCTGACCATATTACACCTGAACTTAGCCTGTATTGCTGCTTTTTCCTGGTGTGTTACACCAACAGGATTTTGCGGCACTTACAGCGGGCGGAGTGTGCCTCCTGATCATATTACACCTGAACTTATCCTGTATTGCTGCTTTTTCCTGGTGTGTTACACCAACAGGATTTTGCGGCACTTACAGCGGGCGGAGTGTGCCTCCTGACCATATTACACCTGAACTTAGCCTGTATTGCTGCTTTTTCCTGGTGTGTTACACCAACAGGATTTTGCGGCACTTACAGCGGGCGGAGTGTGCCTCCTGACCATATTACACCTGAACTTAGCCTGTATTGCTGCTTTTTCCTGGTGTGTTACACCAACAGGATTTTGCGACACTTACAGCGGGCGGAGTGTGCCTCCTGACCATATTACACCTGAACTTAGCCTGTATTGCTGCTTTTTCCTGGTGTGTTACACCAACAGGATTTTGCGGCACTTACAGCGGGCGGAGTGTGCCTTCTGACCATATTACACCTGAACTTAGCCTGTATTGCTGCTTTTTCCTGGTGTGTTACACCAACAGACATTTGCGGCACTTACAGCGGGCGGAGTGTGCCTCCTGACCATATTACACCTGAAGTTAGCCTGTATTGCTGCTTTTTCCTGGTGTGTTACACCAACAGGCATTTGCAGCACCTACAGCAGGCGTAGTGTGATTCCTGCAAAATATACTCCTGAAGCTAGGCCTTATTGCTGGTTTTCCCATTTCCCTGCAGGCCATTAGAATGTCTGGAAGGCAAACAAGGAGAGGCAGACAGTCAGGAGCCAATAAAAAAGGGATTTTTATAACAGCTTACCTGTAAAATCCTTTTCTTGGAGTACATCACGGGACACAGAGCGACTTGGTCATTACTAATGGGTTATATAGTTACCGTCAGGTGCTGGCACTGGCAACTTCCAAAACCGGAAGTACCCTCCCCTATATAAGCCCCTCCCATCCGGGAGCACCTCAGTTTTGTAGCAAAGCAATAAGTGTCCCAAAAAGAGGGGTGGGAGCTCTGTGTCCCGTGATGTACTCCAAGAAAAGGATTTTACAGGTAAGCTGTTATAAAAATCCCTTTTTCTTTTTCGTACATCACGGGACACAGAGCGACTTAGTCATTACTAATGGGACGTCCCAAAGCAATGCCAAATGAGGGGAGGGATACACTATACATAAGCTGGGCGCCATCAGGCATGAGGATCTTTTGCGGCCTGCAACACACTGCGCCCAAAGGCGACATCCTCCTGACTTCTAACGTCTACCTGGTAGAATCTAGTAAACGTGTGTACTGAAGACCATGTTGCGGCCTTACAGACTTGAGCCAGGGAGGCCTGGTGATGCACTGCCCATGAAGTTCCAACTGCTCTTGTGGAGTGCGCCCTAACTTTGAACGGAGGCGGTCTCCTTCTCAAGCCATAGGCTTGTATTATGACCTGTCGAATCCACTTGGCTAAAGTAGATTTTGATGCTGCCTGACCCTTTCTAGGGCCTTCCGGCAGAACAAACAAAGTATCCGTTCTACGAATCTGAGCAGTGGCTTTTAGATAAGCTTTAACTGCTCTTACTACATCCAAAGAATGTAATAACTTTTCCTCTACCGAGCTAGGTTTGGGGAAAAAAGAAGGAAGAACCACATCTTGGTTCAAATGAAACCTCGATACCACCTTAGGAAGAAAGGCTGGATGAGGACGTAATACTACTCTGTCCTTATGGACAACCAGATATGGCTCCTTACAGGACAAGGCGGCTAATTCCGATACTCTTTTAGCCGAACAAATGGCTACTAAGAAAATCAATTTCCTGGTGAGAAGAACCAAGGAAATGTGTTGCAATGGTTCAAACGGTTGTTTCTGTAGAACCGACAGAACCAGGTTTAAGTCCCATGGACATATGGGAATACTAACCGGAGGGCTAATACGCATCACTCCTTGTATGAAAGCTTTGACTAAAGAATGCAAAGCCAAGGGCCTTTGAAAAAATATTGACAAGGCCGAAATCTGCCCTTGATAGTACTCAAGGCAAGCTTCCTATCTACAGCCCACTGTAGGAAGTCCAGAATCCTACCTATTACGTACTTACGTGGATGCCATTTCTTGGCCTCACACCACGTGATGTACGCCTTCCAGATCCTATAATAGATCTGCCTGGCTACCGGCTTCCTGGCATTGATCATGGTAGACACCACAGGATTAGAGAGCCCTCTCTTTTTTAGAATGTGGGCTTCAATAGCCAGGCCGTCAAACCTAGGGCTGGTAAGGAAGGGTGGTATATCGGTCCTTGCGAAAGCAGGTCCGGACGATGTGGGAGGGTCCAAGGACTCCCCACTGACATTTTTACAATCTCCGCGTACCATGCCCTTCGGGGCCACGCTGGAGCCACCAGAATCACCGGTTTCTTTTCTACCCTGATTCTGCGGATTAATCGCGGTAACAATTGTGGCGGTGGGAATGCATATATCAGCTTGAACTGATCCCAAGGGAACACTAGGGCATCCGAGCCGCAAGCTAGGGGATCCCTTGTGCGAGACACAAATCTGTCCACCTTTGCGTTGAATCTGGATGCTAGCAGATCTACATCCGGTGTTCCCCACCGCTGGCATATTGCCTGGAAAACCTCGGGGTGAAGAGACCATTCCCCCGGGCATAATTGCTGGCGACTTAAAAAGTCCGCTCTCCAATTTTCCACTCCTGGGATGAAAACCGCGGATATGGCTGGGACATATCTTTCTGCCCATTCCAGGATGCAATTCGCTTCCCTCTGGGCTGCATGACTCCTGGTGCCACCCTGGTGATTGATATATGCCACTGCTGTGGCATTGTCTGATTGAATTCTGACAGGGGACCCTTGGAGTTTGGATGTCCATGCTACTAGGGCATACCGGGCTGCTCGTATCTCTAAGAGATTGATGGGCAGGGCCTTCTCTGCTTCTGACCACCTGCCCTGGAGAGACCATTGCTCCAGTACTGCCCCCCAGCCTATGAGGCTGGCATCTGTAGTGACCACCTTCCAAGAAACCGGACTGAAGGGTTTCCCTTTTTCCAGATTCTGGGGCACCAACCACCAATGGAGGCTCTTGCGAACGGAAGGGGACAGGGACATTGGTAAGTCTAAAGCCTGAACTTTTTTGTTCCAGGCTGACAGTATGGCCCTCTGCAAGTTCCTTGAATGGAATTGACAGTAGGGTACTGCTTCGAATGAAGCCACCATTTTTCCCAGCAGCCTCATGCACAGGCGTATGGATGGTTTTCTTTTTGTACCCACTAAGTGGGTCAAATCTTTTAAAGACGACACCTTCTCTGGAGGTAAGAAAATCTTTCTCTGATTTGAATCCAGCCTTAGCCCTAAGTATTCCAGACTTTTGACTGGTCTTAGAGCTGACTTGTCCCGGTTGATAATCCAACCGTGATATTCCAGATACTTGATTGTCTTGTGAATAGCTACTTCCAGCTTTTCCACTGAGTGGTCTATTAGTAGCAGGTCGTCTAGATATGCCATTATCGTTACACCTTGTGTTCTTAGATTGGCCAATAGTGGGGCCAGAATTTTTGTGAACACTCGTGGTGCTGTGGCCAGACCGAAAGGTAAGGCTCTGAACTGAAAATGGCGCCCTTCTACTGCAAAGCGTAGAAATTTCTGGTGGGCCGGAAAGATGGGAATATGCAGATAAGCATCCCTTATGTCGATCGAGGCTAACCATTCCTGCCCTTGTAGGGCGGTGGCCACCGATCGGATCGACTCCATCCGAAAAGTCCTGATATGTAGGAACTTGTTTAGCCCTTTTAGATTTAATATGGGCCTCACGTCCCCATTTGGTTTGGGGACTGTGAAAAGGTTCGAGTAAAACCCGAACCCGCTTTCTTCCAAGGGAACCTTCATGATTACACCTTGGAGCAATAGTTGTTCTAGTGCCAGAAGGAGGGATCCTCTCTTCTGGGGATCGCTTGGCACGTTTGACCTCATAAAATGGGCAGGAGGAGTGTCTTTTAACTCCAGCTTGTATCCCAGACTTACTGCGGAGAGCACCCATCTGTCTCTGATGGTGTCCCGCCAGGTCTCTGTGAACAACTGAAGTCTTCCCCCCACCCGATTGAGTGGGGGCAACCCTTCATGACTTGGGGGGAGGTTTTGTACCTCTCTTGACCCAGGGTTTCTTGTTACCCTGTGATTGTCCCTGATTTCTGCCCCCTGAATTTGACCGCGGAGGCCGTCGGAACTGTTTCACAGCCGATGTGCCAGGGACTGGAGAAGTAGGCCTCTTAAAAGAAGGACTTCTACTCTTGTTCTTAACCGGCAAGAGTGAACTTTTACCGGCAGAAATTTTCTGGATATACTTGTCCAGATCTTCTCCAAATAAGCGTTCTCCATGAAATGGGAAGCTAACCAGCAATTTCTTACAGGGAGCTTCAGCAGACCAGTTTTTGAGCCATAGAAGCCTACGCATATGTACTACAGACAGCGTAAAGCGGGAGGCCTGTTGGATTGTATCCTTTATGGCGTCCACCGCAAAACACAAGGCTCTAGGTAGGTCAGCTAGAGCAAGAGCCTGCTGATCTGGTAAGTCCCTTAAGACTTGTTTCAACTGATCTTTCACCGCTTGTCAGACTCCAATCGCTGCTACTGCAGGTTGTGTCACCATGCTTGCTGTAGAGAAAGCAGATTTTAGTAAAGACTCCAATTTTTTATCTATTGGGTCTTTGAACATTGGAACATTATCTACTGGACATGTCAGTGATTTGTTCACACAAGAGATGGCTGCGTCCACTGTAGGGACCCTCCATTTTTTTTATGAACTTATCCTCCATGGGATAGATCACTGGAAATCTCTTGGGGGGAGTAAATATTTTATCAGGATGCTCCCAATCCTGGTAAATAAGCCCTTCCAATAAAGGGTGGATTGGGAAGGAACAGACAGCCTGGGGAGCTTTCAGCGACCCCAGCGAGGAAACCGTAGTGGTTGATGGTTCCGCCAGAGGCATTTTAAATGCTGATCGGACCATGTTAGTCAGAGACTGAACCCATAATCTTTCAGCCTGAGATGCTGAGAAAGGTTCTTCCACTGTTGATTCCTCTATAACTGAATCAACCTCATCCTGATCCCCTTCAGGTAGGTCGATCTCTGTGTGGGGCTGTTCCTCCACTAACAGGCACTCTGAAGGAGGAGACGGAGATCGGACGCGCTTTCCCTGTGACAGGGAAGCAGCGATCAATGCTGTTAATCTCTCTTCCAATCCTCCCAGAGTTGAGGATAAAACCTCCTCTGTTATATATACAGGAGCAGGTGGACTGGGGACAGCCGCAGCACCAGGCACTCCTGCGGGGTTCCTACGGCTACTGACCTCTGAATTTTCAGGGGAGATTGGTGCAGTACAAGCATGCCCAATATCCTCAGAGCCCGATGGAGACCCCTTTGGCTTCCTGGAAGACTTATTTCCGGAGCGTCTGGACGACATATCCTTTAAGCACAAAGCTGAGGTATTCCCGTCGTCATACACCAATTTTGCTGGTAATAGTCTAACACAGTTGCTGCTATATACCAGCTGGTGTCCACTAAAGTGCCTTTCTATGGGGATGCCTGCATCAACCGCCTCTGTGTGCCACCGTTTTGTTGCTAGCTCTGTTTGCATCCAGCTGACACTTGTACTGTGTCTTTTATACATGCTGGGACGCCTGCACATGCGCAGAAGCGCCGCGGCGCGCATCGAGCGTCATCCACCCGCCCCGCCCCTTTTCTTTCATAGGAGGCGCGTGCACGCGCCCACGCGCGCGCCCGTGCGCCATTGGCGCCTTTTTTTAAACCAAGCAGGGACTAGGAGCCAGGGCCCTTTTTGCCGGAGGGCCTGTGCGGTGGATGAGCGCAGCAACAGGGCAGAGGAACTGGATTCCCACAGAGAAACTTACCAACTGCCTGGATCTTTTGACTTGAGAAAACCAAAGATCCACATGACAAGAAAAATGGACCACAGCGGCCTCTAGTGGTTTAACACAGGTACCGCGGTCCTCTTTTTTTTTTTTTTTTCTTGACTACTATTAAAATTTTACATTTTCCAGTAGTTATAGGCATACACAGATATTAGCGGGAATACCGTTAGGTAACAGACAGAAAGACAAATTAGGCTTGGGGGTCCCCCAATAGAACCAAGTTCCTGGGGGCCCCCACTTACCTGTTCCCTGCCGCAGGACTTTGTTTGGTCCACAGAAGCCCAAACTTCACCTATCACAGCAGGCATTGTAATTAAACCTTCAGGGACCGGGTTCCCAAGGATTCCACTCCCCTGGACCTGTATAGCACCCTGCACAGACAACATCTTGGTCGTGGGTATGACCAGAGCTCTGGATCCCAGGGTCCAGCCCTCCTAAGAGAGGCATTACAGGCAAAACCTTGCTCTTCTCTTGCAAGGCCCGGGTACCGACCGTTTAGCTATGAAGCTTTTTTGGTCGGATCCGGAACAGCTTACTGAGGCCCATAAAAGAACCTGTACGCAAGCCCAGTGAAAACACATGTTACTCTTTGGCCAACACCTTAGACACTGGCAAAAAACTGAGGTGCTCCCGGATGGGAGGGGCTTATATAGGGGAGGGTACTTCCGGTTTTGGAAGTTGCCAGTGCCAGCACCTGAAGGTATCTATATAACCCATTAGTAATGACTAAGTCGCTCTGTGTCCCGTGATGTACGAAAAAGAAAGAGGGCAAGCAGGCTCTGTGTCTAGAGACAACAGTGCTGGTCGTGGACGCGGTGCATCGCCATCAGCACGTGGCCATGGGGCACGCTTGTCCTTTTCGGCAGCTGGACGTGTTGAGCCGCATCATGCCGAAGACTTGGTAGAGTGGATGACCAAGCCCTCTTCATCCTCCTCATCCTCTCTCACCCAGGCTCAGGGTACTGGCAAAGCAGCTGCCAAAGCGTCCTCTTCCCTGGTATCAATGTCATCATCAGTCACTCCTTCCCTAGACCAACCATGTCCTCCTGAGGAGTCCCCCGAACTGTTTGAGCACAGTGTTGGGTACATGCTCCAGGAGGATGCCCAGCGGTTCGAAGGGTCTGATGATGATACCCAGCTAGAGGAAGGCAGTAGCGTGAGAGCAGAGAGAGGGGATGCTCAAGAAGGACACCGATCTGGCAGTCATGTTCCAGCAGCTGCAGCATACTGCCAGATTGGCTCCAGTGATGAGGAGGGAGGGGATGATGAGGTCACTGACTCCACGTGGGTGCCTAATAGGAGAGAGGAGGAGGAGGAGGAGGAGGCACATCTCCAACGAGGCAGGATGCCCTCGGGGGGCCAGCGTAAGGGCAGCACACCGACGGAATCACACCGCAGAGCTCCGCCTGTGCAGGGCGCTGCCTCTGCCCGTTATTCAAAAAGTTCTTTGGTGTGGGCTTTTTTTGAGTCGAGTGCATCAGATCGCACAGCTGCTGTTTGCAACATATGTCTCAAGCGTATATCGCGTGGCCAAAACATCACCCGCTTGGGCACCACATGCTTGACCAGACATATGTTGACCTGCCATGCAGCTCGTTGGCAAGCCTACCTTAAAGACCCACACCAAAGAACAAAGCGGACCTCTTCTTGCACCGCATCAGCTGGGATCTCCAACCCCACTATACCTTCAGTCCTCTCTGAAACCTGCTCTGAGAGGAATGAAGGTGTAGAATTAGGTGTGTCACAGCCAAGTACTTGCGGGCACTCTGCTAGCAGTACACCGACGTCCGATTCTAGCAGGCAAATTTCCCTTCCCCAGCTGCTGGACCGTCGAAAGAAGTTCACTCCCAGCCATCCACATGCCCAGCGGTTGAATGCTAGCTTGGCTAAATAGCTAGCGCTTCAACTGCTGCCTTTTCAGTTGGTAGACTCGGCCCCCTTCCGTGAGTTTGTGCAATGTGCGGTTCCTCAGTGGCAGGTTCCCAAACGCCACTTTTTCTCACGGAAGGCGATTCCGGCTCTCTACCGGCATGTGGAAGGCAATGTCTTGGCCTCGCTGGACAGGGCGGTCAGCGGTAAGGTGCATATTACCGCTGACTCATGGTCCAGCAGGCATGGACAGGGACGTTACCTTTCTTTCACGGCCCATTGGGTCACTCTTTTGGCAGCTGGGAAGGATGCAGGACAAGGTGCAGTAGTGTTGGAGGTTGTTCCACCGCCACGCCTCCAAAATGCTACTACTGGTTGTGACACACCTCTGTCCTCCACCCCCTCCTCTTCTTCTTCCTCCGTGGCCTCTTCCTGTGCTTTGTCCTCGGAACCAGCGGTGCACCGTAGGCGTTCAAGGGGCTACGCAAGTACGCAGGCAAAAAGATGCCATGCCGTGCTTGCGCTGGTGTGTTTGGGGGACAGGAGCCACACTGGGGCAGAGGTTCTGTCTGCTCTGCAGGGGCAGGCCGAGAGGTGGTTGACGCCAAGCCAGCTTAAGCCAGGAATGGTAGTTTGCGACAATGGCACCAACCTCCTCTCCGCTCTCCGACAGGGACATGTGCCCTGTGTGGCTCACGTCCTTAACCTGGTGGTGCAGCGGTTCTTGGGCAGGTACCCGGGCTTACAGGATGTCCTGAGGCAGGCCAGGAAAGTCTGTGTGCATTTCCGCAGATCTTATAATGCCAGTGCTCGCCTGGCTGAGCTGCAAAAGGAGTTGAACCTGCCCAAGAACCGCCTTATATGTGACATGCCCACCAGGTGGAACACAACGTTGGCCATGCTGCAGCGGCTGCACACGCAGCAGAGGGCCATCAATGAGTACCTGTGCGACTACGGCACCAGGACAGGGTCAGGGGAGCTCAGGTTTTTTTCACCACGCCAGTGGGGCATGATCAGGGATGCATGCACTGTCCTGGCACCATTTGAGGAGGCCACGAGGATGGTGAGCAGTGACAGTGCATGCATCAGTGACACTGTACCTCTTGTCCACTTTTTGGAACATACGCTGCGTGGAATAATGGACAGGGCACTTGAGGCAGAACAGAGGCAGGAAGAGGAGGACTTCCTTGCCTCTCAAGGCCCCCTTTACCCAGACAGTGTTCCTTCTGTCCCACCCATCGCACAGGAAGAAGAGGAGGAGGAGGAGGATTGCGTCAGCATGGAGGTGGAGCCTGGCACTCAGCATCATCAGCAGCAGTCTTTTAGGGATGATTTACAGTCCCAAGAAACCAGTGGACTTGTACGTGGCTGGGAGGAGGTGGCTGCGGATCATGTCGTCCTTAGTGACCCAGAGGACTCCGGACCGAATGCCTCAGCTAACCTACGCTGCATGGCCTCCCTGATCCTGCAAAGTCTGCAGAAGGATCCTCGTATTCTTCGGATCAAGGAGAGGGACCATTACTGGCTGGCCACTCTCCTTGATCCACGGTACAAGGGTAAGGTTGCGGACCTTATCTTACCATCGCAGAGGGAGCAGAGGATGAGACAACTCCGGGAGGCCTTGCAGAAAGGTCTGTGCAACGCGGTCCCAGAGACTGGGAGGTTACAAACTCCTGGTCCTGGACAATGAGTTGCTGAGGCTTCGGTCAGTCAAAGAAGGAGCGGTGGGGAAGGTGGCCGTCTGACCGATGCGTTCAGACAATTCTTTAGTCCGCAGCCCCAAGGTATGATCGGTTCCAGCAACCATCGCCAGCGTCTGATATACATGGTGCAGGAATACCTAGGGGCAAGGTCAGACTTGGACACCTTCCCCACCGAAAATCCTCTGGCTTACTGGGTCTTGAGGATGGATCACTGGCCAGAGCTTGCACAGTATGCAATTGAGCTACTGGCCTGTCCTGCATCCAGCGTTCTTTCAGAACGCACATTCAGTGCTGCTGGAGGATTTGTCACGGATCACAGGGTGCGCCTGTCCACCGACTCTGTTGATCGACTGACCTTCATAAAGATGAACCAGTCTTGGATCACCACCAGCTACCAAACACCTGAAGCTGATATAACAGACTAATTTATTTTCAAATGTCACATCCCTTCAAGACTGATGCTGATGCTGAGAGACTGTCCTGTTATGTTGACTGACTATCCTCCTCCTCCTCAATGATCTGATTGATGATGATAGCTTGGAAGAACATTTTTGTTTCTGGGTACCGCCACCAGTGGCTAAGGCCCAATTTTTCAGCCCCTGTTTAACAGGGGCGTGTTATTACAATTTTTTATGCAATGCTTTGCAGCAGGGCTCATTCCTGCACTCCAACTAGAGTATCTGGGAGAGGTTGCAGTGTCGTGGCACCAGCACCAGTGGCTAAGGCCCAATTTTTCAGCCCCTGTTTAACAGGGGCGTGTAATTACAATTTTTGATGCAATACTTTGCAACAGGGCTCATTGCTGTGCTCCAAGTACAGTATCTGTGAGGGGTTGCAGTGTTGTGGCACCAGTGCCTAAGGCCCAATTTTTATGCCCCTGTTTAACAGAGGCATGTAATTACAATTTTTTATGCAATGCTTTGCAGCAGGGCTCATTCCTGCACTCCAACTAGAGTATCTGGGAGAGGTTGCAGTGTCGTGGCACCAGCACCAGTGGCTAAGGCCCAATTTTTCAGCCCCTGTTTAACAGGGGCGTGTAATTACAATTTTTGATGCAATACTTTGCAACAGGGCTCATTGCTGTGCTCCAAGTACAGTATCTGTGAGGGGTTGCAGTGTTGTGGCACCAGTGCCTAAGGCCCAATTTTTCTGCCCCTGTTTAACAGGGGCATGTAATTACAATTTTTGATCTAATAATTCACAGCAGGGCCCATTCCTGCGCCCACCAAGACTAACTGTGAGGCCTTACAGTGTTGTGTCAACACCACCACCACCAAAGGCCCAATTTTTCAGCCCCTGTTCAACAGGGGCATGCAATTACAATTCTTGATCTAATAATTCACAGCAGGGCCCATTCATGCGCCCACCAAGAGTAACTGTGAGGGCTCACAGTGTTGTGGCAACACCAACATGTAAGGGGCAAATTTCAGCTGAGTATATACGGCAGGCCCCTACTTTCAAACATCCAACTTACAAACGACTCCTCCTTGCAAACGGAAGGATACAACAGGAAGTGAGAGGAAATCTACCCCTAGGAAGGGAAATTCTCTCCTGTTATGCCGTGTACACACGACCGTTTTTCTCGTCAAGCAAAACGAAATTTTTTCCATTTGACGAGAAAACCGATCGTCTGTGGGCATTTTGTCGCTTTTCTCGACGAGAAAAACGGCATTAAAAACGATGAGAAAAATTAGAACATTTTTTCCGCGGCAGTTTTCCCATAGGGAAACACTGCCGCGGAGCCCACAGACGGTCGTTTTTCTCAACAAGAGAAAAAATGACGTGAAAAACGACCATGTGTGGGAACAAGCCGTTCCCTCGTTTTTAATGTCATTATTCACTGCGGTTTTTTAACCGCCGTGAATAATGATCGTGTGTACGCGGCATAAGAGTTAATATGGGAAAAAAAGTGTCTCCTCTCCACTGATGCTTTATCACCAATTCTTGTTTCAATAAAAACCACAAATTTTCAAAACACATTTGTCATTAGGACGGAAAGTGAGGTGAACTGTTCTGAACAGGTGCACACTGCACAGACAGCAAAACAAATGTCACAGGGGTGATAACCCTTCCCTATGTTTTCCAAAAAGCTTATAAATAGATTTTTGGGCTGGAGCTACACTTAAACAATGTACCTGTTCAAAATTACAAACAGATTCTACATAAGAACAAACCTACAGTCCCTGTCTTGTATGCACCGCCTGTATACGGCTGTTCAGAGTATATAGGGCCTTTTTTATTTTGTGTGCGGGGTTCCCCTTAATATCCATACAAGACCCAAAGGGGCTGGTAATGGGCTGGGGTAGGGGGGGGGGGGCTGTGATGGGGTAGCTATGCCATTTTTCTTAAAGATTTTCATCCATATTACCGGGACCAGACATTACATTAAAGCCGCAAGCAGTTTTAAATGGCTTTTTTTCCTTTAGAAATGTAATTTTGTGCAGGGACAGTTCTAAACACGGGAAACACGTGGCACTTCACAGGCATACTTTAGACACCCCCCAGGTATGATATTTAAAGGAATATTTGACTTTTTTTTTTTCACTTTATGCATCATTAAAATGACTGCTCACGAAAAACGTCCGTTTTTAAAACTTTTTTTTGGATTGATACATGTCCCCTGGTGCAGAACCCGGGTTCCCAAACCCTTTTTAGGACAATAACATGCATATTAGTTGTTATAAATAGCACTTTAGATTTCGAACGTTCGCATCCATTGTATTTAATAGGGTTCTAAAGTTCGTGCGAACTTTCGGTCCGTTCGCGGGTTCTGGTGCGAACCGAACCCGGGGGTGTTCGGCTCATCACTACTTGTGACAGCAATAAAAGTGCTCAGATTTTTTTTTTACATTGTCCCTTTAAGAATTTTTTTTTATTTTATTTTTTTATTAAAAGCGCATACATTATTAAAAATGCATACATAAGTTGTGCCCGCAAATGTAAACGGTGTCCAAATCACACATGTGTGGTATCGCCATGATCGTCAGACTAAGAGCAATAATTCTAGTTAAAGATCTCCTCTGTAACTCTGACCTGGTAACTATAAAAATTTTTTTAAAGGTACGGTAGTTTTTAGCCATTCCACGTGTTTGTGCAATTTCAAAGCATGACATGTTACGTTTCTATTTACTCTGCGTTACATAATCTTTCACATTATACAAATTTTTTTAAAACTGTTTTTATTTTTTAATTAGTTTAAGTGTCTTTTTCCCCAAAAAAATTAGTTTGAAAGACCGCTGCGCAAATACCGTGTGACATAAAATATTGCAACCATCACCATTTTCTTCCCCAGGGTCTCTGCTAAAAAATATATATATATATATATATATATATATATATATATTTTAGAGGGTTCTAAGTAATTTTCTAGCAAAAAAATAGGATTTTTGTACTCACCGTAAAATCCTTTCCTCTGAAGTTCATTGACCTTAGGGTTATATGCCTTCTATCAGGAGAGGACTAGGCAAAACATGTAAAACATGTAAAAACTGCAAAGCTGAACAGTACTGCACCGGGGGCGGTCCTACTGGCTATAACCCCTCACACTGCATCCAGCAGCTCAGTTCCTCAAAAAGCAGTACAAACATAAATAGGAGGGGTGGGTGCTGTGTCCGTCAATGAACTTCAGAGAAAAGGACTTTACGGCAGTGGCATATCCAGGGTATGGCACTCCATGGCAAGTGCCATGGGCGCCCTGGGGGGGGGGGCGGCAAAATAAACTAAACGAAAAAAAAAAATTCCCACCCGCACCTGTCCTCCTGCGGGCCGCCTCCCGCACTATAACCCCCGGCGGCGGCACAGCACTTCACTCTTACTTGGCTGGATCTGGATGGCAGTGTATAGGAGAGTGACAGGCGTGGGCGCCCCCATGCTTATAGATGAGTGGGACCGTCCACTGCATCTCCAGACCGTCATTCGGCTAACTGGCGGAGGCGGAGCTTTCCTCCTCTGCGCTGGTGGACTGGGCGGGGGGATGGGTGGAGATTTCCCCCCCAGGAAGCCTACCTTATTGATAAAACGGCCGCGCTGCCTTAGCCTGTGTTTACTTTTTTTTTTTTTTCTGTCTGTGGCTGTGCAGTGCGGCGGTACTAGTTGCAAGTATTGTGAATGTGTATGCGGGGGGCGGGGCCGAGGGCGGGGTAGTACAGAGCGGCCTCCTCCATTAGCAGCCGACATATTCGACTGGCGGAGGCGGAGCCTATAGCTCCGCCCACCCTCTCCGTGCGGCTGTGGTCCACTGCATCCTCTCTTGGGGAGGGGTCTGTCTGATGACAGGAGGAGGAGGAGAGAGAAGCACGAGGAGAACCCCCTGGCAAGGACAGAAGGTAAAATGTAATAAATTACTCTTATGATGATACACAGTCAGATCATGATTTTGCAATAAAGTGATTCATGCTGCAAACTCAACAGTCTCCCTTCAGTGAAAGTTCATGTTTTGCAAACTTTGCAGTACATGAACTTTCACTGAAGGTGGACTGTTTAATGAGTTTGCAGCATGAATCACTTTATTGCAAAATCATGATTTGTATATTAATGAACTTTCAATGAATGTGGTCTGTTTAACGAGTTTGCATTGAGTTCAGCATGTGCAAAGTGTTCCATGCATGCTGAAATCAATGCAAACTCATTAAGGAGGTTGAGGCTGCACTCATTGCCACTGATTAGGCGGCACTCTAAGGCTACTTTCACACTGAGGCATCAGCGGTAAAGCACTGCTATACTTAGCGGCGCTTTACTGTCGTTTTTGCGGCACTATTTGGCTGCTAGCAGGGTTTAACCCCCGCTAGCGGCCAAAAAAGGGGTTAAAACCGCCCGCAAAGCGCCGATGCAGCGGCTCTTTGTTGGCGGCTCGGCAGCGCTGCCCATTGATTCCAATGGGCAGGGGCGCTGTAGGAGCGGTGTATACACCGCTCCTACAGCGCCTCAAAGATGCGGCTTGCAGGACTTTTTTTACCGTCCTGCCAGTGCACCGCTCCAGTGTCACACTGGAGTGAAAGGAGAGGCTCTTTCAGGGCACTTTGCAGGCACTATTTTTAGCACTATAGCACCTGCAAAGCGCCTCAGTGTGAAAGTAGCATTAAGCTGCACTGATATGCTACACTGATGGGCACTGATGAGGCCGCACTGTTGGCCACTGATAAGCTGCACTGGTGAGGCTGCATTGTCGGGCACTGGTGAGGCTGTGCTGATGGGTACTGGCGAGACTGCACTAATGGGCACTGGTGAGGCTGCATTGATGGGTACCAATGAGGCTGCATTGATGGGCATTGGTGAGGCTGCATTGATGGGCATTGGTGAGGCTGCATTGATGGGCATTGGTGAGGCTGCATTGATGGGCATTGGTGAGGCTGCATTGATGGGCACTGGTGAGGCTGCATTGATGGGCACTCATGAGGCTGCATTGATGGGCACTGGTGAAGCTGCATTGATGGGCACTGATCAGTCTGCACCGATGGGCACTGTCTGCGCTGGTGAGGCTGCATTGATGGGCTCTGATAAGGCTGCACTGATCAGGCTGCACTGATGGGCACTGATCAGGCTGCACTGATGGGCACTGTCTGCACTGGTGAGGCTGCACTGATGGGCACTGTCTGCACTGCTGAGGCTGCACTGATGGGCACTGTCTGCACTGATCAGGCTGCACTGATGGGCACTGTCTGCACTGGTGAGGCTGCACTGATGGGCACTGTCTGCACTGATCAGGCTGCACTGATGGGCACTGTCTGCACTGGTGAGGCTACGTTAATGGGCACTGATCAGGCTGCATTGATGGTTCAATGGGCCACTTGACTGGACTTGCCCCCCAGGCCTAAGGCTGCCAGCCCTCCCCTGGAGCCTGCTTCCATCTTCTCCCTGAGCGCGAGCGGGTCGGTGACGTCACGTGAGGTAAGGTCGCCGTCGCTGAGGAGGATCCCTTGATTGATTGCTGAGCTCCAGCACGTGTACATCTCCTGAGCCATGGGCCTCTGCTACAGCCTCCGACCATGGCTGTTCGGTGATTCTAGCGGCTCCATCTCCAACGCCCCCACCAACTCGGACACCGAGCAGCCCCCTGGAGCTGTTAGTGCCTATGAGAGCCAGGGACCTGAAGATCACAGCAGCAGCTCAGGGGGGGGGGGGAGCTCTGTAAACCGACTAGAGAGGGGAAAGCTCCAGACGGGCTGCTTCTACTACTGCAGAACTGGGGAGATGGCACCAGCGGCACTGGGGACAGCAATAAGCAGCAGCACAAGCCCAGCAAGGGCCAGCAGGTGCACCATCAACAGCAACATTCTCTGCAAGAAGGGATGGGACAAACTCTGACTGGAGGAGAAGGAGGCCAAGAAAGTCAGCAAGAGCATAGATCGGGTACTGAAGGAGCAGAAGAGGGAGTACAAGCAGACCCATAGACTGCTCCTCCTAGGTAAGTGCCTCTCCTTCCATTTCTACACTAACATGGGGGATAGGTGGCCGGCCATGCCTGCTGACACTGCCTGTCTGCTTTATGTTGTCCTTGACATTTTATGGTTGGCCTGCATCCTGGGCATGCCTCTGGACTCTACATGCTCTATATATATATAAGGCTTCACTCCTGCCCAGCACACTAGCTGCATGGAGTTTGCATGTTCTCCCTGTGGGGTTCCTCTCCCACTCCAAACACATGCAGGTAGGTGAATTGTACCCTGTGTACAGACTGGCAGTGTACATGGCTGATCACATTCTACACTGACCCTACAATCCTAGAGGACCCTACACATATCTATGTATACTTCCATTCAGTCCTGTCCAGCTCTTGGCAGATTTTGGGCCAGAGATCATCTTAAATCATTTTTCGGACATGGGGGTGGCATGCAGAATGTGATTGGCCATATACATTGCCACTTCATACAGACAGGTGACCATCACCTACCAACATGGCTTTGGAATGTGCCAGGAAACTGGAGTACCTGGAGGATGCCCACACAAAGAGAACATGAAAACTCCATGCAGATAGCTTCCTGGCCCAGATTCAAACCAAGTGAGGCAAGTGCCAACCACTAACCTACTGTTCTCCCTATATAACTGTATATACTGACAGCATTATCTGAAAGTAGGGTTTCAAATGTTTTAAAAGGGGCGCATTTTCAGTGCTTGCCATAGGCGCCATTTTCGCTAGATACGCCTCTGCTTTACGGTGAGTACAAAAATCCTATTTTCTCTTTCTTCCATTGACGGACACAGCTCCTTTAATCTTGACCTTAGGGATGTCCCCAGGCAGTGTAAAAAAACGAGGGGTGGGAACAGCAAGCAAACAAACTCCACCCATAACAACCAGAGCTCCTCAACGGAGGAGTTGCAACCTTAAACAGCCGCCTGCAAAACCTTGCAGCCGAAGGAAGCATCCGCAGATGCACTCACATCAACCTTGTAAAATTTAGTGAAAGTGTGAACGGACGACCATGTCGCCGCCTTACACACCTGGGAAACGAACGCCTGATGTCAGAAAGCCCAAGAGGCACCAATTGCCCTGGTCGAATGTGTCGTGACAGGAAAGGGAGGCGCCCGCCCTTTTAGGGCATAAGCCTGAATCACGATCTGTCTGATCCACCGAGAAATGGTGGCAGACAAAATCGCCAGGCCCTTCTTTGGACCAACCACCAACACAAAAAGTGAGTCTGAACTCCGAAACTGAGCCGTAGCAGACAGATACACCCGCAGAGCTCAGACCATGTCCAAGGAATGTAAAGCAACCTCTTTGGGGTGCGACGGCCGAGGACATAAGGATGGAAGCACAATGTCCTAATTTAGATGAAAAGCCAAAACAACCTTAGGAAGAAACGAAGGCTGCGGGCGTAGGCCGCCAACTCAGAAACCCTCCTGGCAGATGTAATAGCTACCAGAAAGGCTACTTTCTGAGAGAGTGTCAATAGGGGAATCTCTCTAATGTTCTCAAACAGAGATTTCTGAAGTACCGAGAGCACCAGATTCAAATCCCATGGAGGCAGCGGTGGTCGAACCAGAGGGGCCACATGTCGAACCCCTTGCACAAACGTACTCACCAGTGAATGAGTCGCCAAGGGTCGTTGAAAAAAAGACAGCCAAGGCTGATATCTGTCCCTTAATGGTGCTTAAGGCAAGTTTTTGATCCACTCCACGCTGCAAAAACCGCAGGATCCTGGAAACCAAATATTTACGTGGACGTCACCCCATCTCCTCACACATAGAGATGTAGGCCTTCTACGTATGATGAAAAATCTTCAGAGAAGATGACTTCCGTGCCCACAGCATGGTGGAAATTACCGAATCCGACAGGCCTCGGTCCCTTAGCACCTGACTTTCAACAGCCGTACCGTTAAAGCCAGCGACTGTAAAGCAGGATGAAGTATAGGACCTTGTGACAGAAGGTCCTTTCGCATCGGCAGTCACCAAGGAACATCCGCCACCAGTCGTACAAAGTCGGCGTACCAGGGGCGCCGTACCAGGGGCGCCGAGGCCAATCTGGGGCAATTAGAATCATCGGAATCCCCTCGGTCTCTACTCTGCGAAGCAGACGAGGAAGAAGTTTTAGCGGGGGGGAAAGCATAAATTAGCCGATACTGTCCCCACAGAGCCACCAACGCATCTGTTGCGTCTGCCCTTGGATCTTTGGACCTGGCCACGAACCTCAACACCTTCCGATTGAGTCGAGAAGCCAGGAGATCCACATTTGGCGTGCCCCGTCTCAGGCAAAGGAGCTGAAACACATCCGGGTGTAGCGACCATTCTCCTTGGTCCAGCATCTAACGACTTAGGTAGTCCACTTGCCAGTTTTCTACGCCCGGAATGTATACGGCCAATAGAGCCGGCACGCTCCACTCTGCCCACCGCAGGATGTGAGCGACCTCCAATGCTGCAGCCGAGCTTCTTGTTCCTCCTTGATGGGTTGACATACGCCACCGCCGTGGCATTGTCTGACTGGGCGTCCCTGCAGCCTCTGTGACCATGTGGAGAGGCACCGTCTGAGCGCCTGAAGTTCCAGCACATTGATCCGCAGGCGGGATTCTTCCTGCGTCCAGCGACCCTGTGTCGACTGTACGCCCCAAACTCCCCCCCAACCGGTCAGGCTGGCGTCCGTCGTGATCACAGTCCAGTGAAAAGGAAAAAACGACTTCCCGGACTGAAGGGCCGGAGACCTCAGCCAACAGATCAGGGAATCCCTGACCAACCAGCTCACCCGGATTGGACAATTCAGGGACAACAGAGATTTGTCCCATTTTGACAGGATCTCCTTTTGCAAGACTCGAGTGTGGAATTGAGCATACGGTACCGCCTCGAAGGTGGCTACCATGAGACCCAGGACTCGCATGCAAAAGCGCAGCGACGACCACCTGCGGGACGCCAACAGCTTCACCGCAGCCTGAAGAGTCTGCAGTTTGTCCGAAGGGAGAAAAACTCTCGCCTCTGAGGAGTCCAGAATCAAGCCCAGGTACTCCAGGCGTTGAGCCGGCACCAACACTGACTTCTGGAGATTCAGTACCCAACCAAACTCCCGAAGAGTCTGACTGGCAATCGCCACATCCTCCCTTAATTCTGAGGTGGAAGCAGCTCTCAGAAGTAGGTCATCCAGGTAGCCCACTATTGCGATCCCTCGTTGCCTTAGCAAGGCTAGAATGGGGGAGAGCACCTTGGTGAAAACCCTTGGTGCCGACACCAGGCCAAAAGGGAGAGCTACAAATTTGTAGTGATCGTCCCCGACTGCAAACTGCAGAAACCTCTGCTGCCTGACACATATGGGGACATGCAAGTATGCGTCTTTGATGTCCAAGGACGCCAGAAAATCCCCCGGATGGAGTGCAGCGACCACAGAGCGAACTGATTCCATCCTGAACCTTCGTACTTTTACAAAGGTGTTGAGGGCCTTGAGATCCGGGATTGGACAGACCCCTTCCTTCTTTGGGACTACAAACAGATTGGAGTAGAATCCCTGAAACCTTTCCGGCGGCGGCACATGTACCATCACCCTGCGCATCAGCAGGTCCTGCACTGCCCCAAACAGGGCGTCCAGACGAGCCGGAAGAAGATGAAGATTTGAGGGACAAAATCTGTTTGGTGGACAAGAGAGAAACTATCTTGTACCACTTCGCAGAGTCCCACCCAGCTGCAAACTCTCGAAGGCGACCCCCCACCCGTGAGTCGGGTGGGGGCAAAACTTCATGCTGTTGCAGATTTGTTCGCAGGCTTGTTTGGCTTGCGAAACTAGGGACCTTGTCGGCGTTGGAACGCTTACCTGCGGGCCCGGGGGGACAAAAAACCCGCTTCTGAGCGGAAAAAGAGGGCCCTGGCCTACGGCGTGGCTCCTTACCTTTTATGGATTGTGGGAGCAGCGTGCTCCTACCCCCAGTGACATTTTTAATAATGTCATCCAGCGAGACTCCAAATAGCCTCTCTCCCTGGAAGGGCAAATCCGCCAGAGCCTTCTTGAATGTCTGGTCCGCGGACCAGTATTTTAGCCAAATCAGGCGACGTAGCACCACAGCAGATAGTGAGGCTCTAGAAAGCAAGGGAGCTGTATCTAAGGCTGCATCGCAGACATACTGTCAGGGTCACCTGTGGCCAGGTGACAGATGCACACCGTAGGGGGACAGGAGTGCACCGCGAGGTAGTGAACCCTATGGCTGGCTTCTGTGGATAGGAAACTGGGTGGTTGTGGAAAGCGGGACCAGAGGAGCACAACCGGGATCCCAACGGAAGCGAGAGCCAAGATTCCCCAGGGCGCGGAGTCTAAGACCCAGCTGGTCTTCTCCAGGGCCTCTAGTGGTGAGGATGTTACGCTGCAGGCTGGGACCAGGTCGCGGCCCCTGGAGTTTCCTAGCTCACGCCCCGTAGGATAAGGGGAAGCAGCAGCACACGATAGAGAGAACCGAATAACAAGCCGAAGGTCAGGGGCCACAAGCAGACAAGGATAACGAAGAACGAGCCGAAGGTCAAGGGTCACGAGCAGACAGGGATGGTCGGGGACAAGCCAATAACGTAACAGAGAGACAGACGTAGCACACGGCAGGCAGGAACCCAAACACACAATGCCTAACAAACACGTTGATCAGCAAAGCAGGCTTGCAGTGCACAGGTTAATATAGTGTTCAGTGATAGGGCCTGGGGTGGAGTCAGGCTGGGAGGAGATTATAAAGGAAGCCAGGTGAAGGAGGTCTGGTCTCTAGATGAACACATGAGGAGGAAGGTAAGATGGCAGACAGACATTAATGCATATCCATGACAGTACCCTCCCTCTTACGAGGCCTCCCCCTTCCCCGCCTGGGCCCAGGTTTAGAGGGAAACTTCAGATGAAACTCCTTTAACAGACGAGGTGCAAAGACCTCAGATGCAGTGATCCAAGACCTCTCCTCAGGACCAAACCCTTTCCAATGAACGAGGTACTGAAGAACGCCTTTACAGAGTCGGGAGTCCAGAATTTGACTGATCTCGTACTCCTGATTATCCTCCGAGACAGGCGCCACGGTAGGAAGAGGACGAGAGAATTTATTGAGGACTAAAGGCTTTAGAAGAGCAACATGAAAGGAGTTAGTGATTTTAAGGCTCTTAGGAATCTGGAGTTTGAAACAAACCGGATTCAGTTTAGCAGTTACCGTGTATGGACCGATGAATCGTGGAGCAAACTTCAGAGAAGGAACTCGGAGCTTGATGTTCCTGGTAGAGAGCCAGACTTTGTCCCCTGGCTGAAGAGAAGGCGGTTTACGCCTGCGGCGGTCGGCAAAGCCTTTGAATTTTTCAGCAGCTGCCCGGAGGGAATCATGAACGTGACCCCAAACGGAATTGAGAGACTCCTGAACCGAAGCCAAAGCTGGAATGTCTGGAGAACAGATCATAGGAAGAGGAAGTTGAGGGTGTTTTCCATAAACTGTGAAAAAGGGTGTCTTCTGCGAACTGGTATTCACATGATTGTTATGGGAGAATTCTGCCCACGGGAGTAGAGAGGACCAATCGTCATGGTGAGAAGACACAAAGGTGCGAAGAAAGACCTCTAACTCCTGATTAACCCTCTCAGTCTGTCCATTGGATTGGGGATGGTAAGAAGAAGAAAAATCCAAGACAATATTGAGGGATTTGCAAAAGGCTCTCCAAAAACGAGACGTGAATTGGACTCCCCTGTCGGAAACAATATGAGAAGGGACCCCATGTAGGCGGAGAATTTCTCGAATGAAAATGGGAACCAAGGCAGGGGCAGAAGGAAGACCAGGAAGAGGAACAAAATGAGCCATCTTGGAGAATCGATCGATTACCACCCAAATGACTGTATTATTCTCAGACAGTGGGAGATCGGTGATAAAATCCATGGCAATATGGGCCCAGGGTTCCTTAGGAATAGGCAAGGGCATGAGGAGACCAGCAGGAGCTTGTGTGGAGGATTTGGACTGAGCACAGACATGACAAGCTTTAACGTAGTCTTTGACGTCTGAGCGGAGATTAGGCCACCAGTAGTGACGACTGATGAGTAGGAAGGATCGGAGGAATCCAGAATGCCCTGCCACCTTGGAATCATGTCCCCAACGAAGGATCTTAGCTCTTAGCTCAGTGGGGACAAAGGTCTTACCAGGCGGAATTTTAGACTTCAGGGTGGTAGAGTGGGCAACAATGCATGAGGTGGGAATGATCGGCTCAGGTTCAGGGGCGGACTCCTCGTCCAAAGTGTCAAATGACCTAGAGAGCGCATCAGCCCGACCGTTGCAGGAACCAGGTTTGTAGGTAATCGTGAAATTAAAACGGGCAAAGAAGAGACTCCACCTGGCCTGTCTAGGATTCAGACGTTTAGCATTCTGTAGATACTGTAAATTCTTGTGATCGGTAAAGATCGTTATGGAGTGAGGGGAACCCTCCAAGAGATGACGCCACTCCTCTAACGCCAATTTAATTGCGAGAAGTTCCCGATCACCGATGGCATAATTCCTCTCTGCCTGAGAATTTTTTTTGGAGAAGAACGCACATGGTTGGCGTCTCTTCTCAAAGATTTGAAGAAGCACAGCTCCCACCCCCATTGAGGAAGCGTCCACTTCAATAAAAAATGCATTCCCAGGATTTGGTCTCCTCAAGAGGGGGCCAGAAACAAAGGCCTGTTTCAGGTTGTGAAATGCAGAGACAGCTTCGGGAGGCCAGTCTCTGGCATTCACACCCTTCTTGGTCAAAGCGATAATAGGCGCGGCAATGGAAGAGTAATTCCTTATGAACTGCCTATAATAATTAGTGAAGCCAAGAAAGCGCTGTGTGGCCTTGAGGCTAGCAGGAAGAGGCCAGTTGGTGATAGCCAAGACCTTCCCAGGGTCCATACGAAGCCCCGAACATGAGACAAAGCACCCCAAAAACAGGACCTCAGAACATTCAAAGGAACATTTCTCCAGCTTGGCATAGAGATTGTTCTCTCTAAGACGTTGAAGTACAGTGCGGACATGGTTTCTGTGGACGAGCAGATTTTCAGAAAAGATCAGAATGTCATCCAGATAGATGACAACAAACTGGTACAGCAGATCTCTGAAGATTTCATTGACAAAGTTTTGAAACACGGCTGGAGCATTACACAGACCAAAAGGCATCACCAGATATTCGTAATGCCCGTCTCTAGTGTTAAATGCAGTCTTCCATTCGTCACCCTCCCGTATTCGAATGAGATTGTACGCGCCTCTGAGATCCAACTTGGTGAAAATGGAGGCACCCTTCAACCTATCGAATAGCTCAGATATTAAGGGTAAGGGGTATCGATTTTTAATAGTAACCGCATTTAAACCCCGATAATCGATGCAGGGTCTTAAGGTACCATCCTTTTTGGCAACAAAAAAGAACCCTGCCCCTGCAGGCGATGAGGATTTCCGGATGAACCCTCTCTCCAGATTCTCTGCTACATACTCCGACATGGCCTGGGTCTCTGGGATGGACAGAGGGTAGGTACGACCCCTGGGTAGAGTTGCTCCGGGGACAAGATCAATAGCACAGTCAAAAGACCTGTGGGGAGGAAGCACCTCAGCTGATTTTTTACAGAACACATCCCGGTAATCGCTGTATGCGGCGGGAAGATCAGAAGAAACAGAAGTGGCAGCAACCGGAAGACTCTCCTTGGGGGTCACCTTGAGAAGACACGACGAGAAATATGAGGAACCCCAGGCCAGGATCTGCCCAGAGACCCAGTCCACATGTGGAGAGTGGAGCTGTAGCCAAGGGAGGCCCAATACAACTGGGGTAGAGGCCTTGGGTAGAATAAGAAAGGATATCCACTCCTGGTGGAGAATCCCTACCGACATCCTAATGGGTAGCGTCTGGAAGCGAATAGGGCCCCCTGGGAGAACAGTGCCATCAATTGCCGAGACTACCAATGGGGTAGTGAGAGGTGAAAGGGTAAGCTTCATAGAAGAAGCAGTTCTCCAATCCATGAAATTGCCGGCAGCCCCGGAATCCAGGTATGCAAGGGTTGACTGAGGAGAAGTGCCTACATGAAGGGACACCGGCAAGAGCAGGCGAGAAGGTGATGTTTCTGGGTCCAATACTCCACCTTCCAAATGTATTAGACCCGAGCGTTTCCCGGACGAAGCGAGCAGGAGTCACGAAAATGACCCTTGCCCCCACAATAGAGGCACAAGCCCAGAGTTCTGCGCCTAGCACGTTCTTCGGGGGTTAGTCTGGTCCGGCCCAGCTGCATAGGTTCTTCAGCAGGTAGAGGATGCTCCACGGAATGAAGGGAGGGGAGCTCAGACTGGCTAGGACCCAGAGAGTGCTGGCGTCTTTTTTCTAAGGACCTCTCTTGAAAACGAATGTCGATCTGGTTGCATAATGAAATTACATCGTCCAGACCGACGGGAATGGCTCTTCCCGCTAATTCGTCTTTCACTCGGTCAGAGAGGCCATGTAAAAAGGTAGCGACCAGGGCCTCATTATTCCAGCTCAATTCAGCTGTGTGGATACGGAACTGAAGAGCATATTGCCCCACTGAACTAGATTCTTGGCGAAGACGTAAGACAGCACTAGCCGCTGAAGAAGCCCGAGCCGGCTCTTCGAAGATATTACGAAAGAGCTTCAAGAATTCGGACAGACTGGAAACCACCGGATCGTTCCTCTCCCACAGGGGGGCAGCCCAGGCCAAAGCTTCACCGGAGAGGAGGGAAATGATATAGGCTACCTTAGCCCGGTCAGATAGGAAGCTTTGAGGCTGAAGCTCAAAATGAATAGTGCATTGGCTGAGAAACCCCCTGCAGGCCTTGGAGTCCCCAGAGAAACGGAACGGAGCTGGCAATCTTAGTGAGTGTGAGGCTGCGACTGGTGCGATAGGTACGGCCGCTGGTTGTACTTGGGGTTGCGGATTCGGGGTTCCCAAGGAGACCTGAAGCTGCTCGAATCGAGAAGCCAGATCCTGGAGGAATCGCATCACCTGGGTCTGATTTGATTCCTGGGTCTCAAGTCTGCGAACTATGCCCTGCAATGGATCATCCGCGGGAAGCGGGATGTCAGCCGGGTTCATGGCTGATCAAACTGTCAGGGTCACCTGTGGCCAGGTGACAGATGCACACCGTAGGGGGACAGGAGTGCACCGCGAGGTAGTGAACCCTATGGCTGGCTTCTGTGGATAGGAAACTGGGTGGTTGTGGAAAGCGGGACCAGAGGAGCACAACCGGGATCCCAACGGAAGCGAGAGCCAAGATTCCCCAGGGCGCGGAGTCTAAGACCCAGCTGGTCTTCTCCAGGGCCTCTAGTGGTGAGGATGTTACGCTGCAGGCTGGGACCAGGTCGCGGCCCCTGGAGTTTCCTAGCTCACGCCCCGTAGGATAAGGGGAAGCAGCAGCACACGATAGAGAGAACCGAATAACAAGCCGAAGGTCAGGGGCCACAAGCAGACAAGGATAACGAAGAACGAGCCGAAGGTCAAGGGTCACGAGCAGACAGGGATGGTCGGGGACAAGCCAATAACGTAACAGAGAGACAGACGTAGCACACGGCAGGCAGGAACCCAAACACACAATGCCTAACAAACACGTTGATCAGCAAAGCAGGCTTGCAGTGCACAGGTTAATATAGTGTTCAGTGATAGGGCCTGGGGTGGAGTCAGGCTGGGAGGAGATTATAAAGGAAGCCAGGTGAAGGAGGTCTGGTCTCTAGATGAACACATGAGGAGGAAGGTAAGATGGCAGACAGACATTAATGCATATCCATGACACATACTTAAGGCCATGCACCAACTGGTCGGCCAGTTCCATGAAGACCAGCGAAGCCTGTTGCTCTTCCAACTCGTGGTGCAACAATTTTGCCCATTTTGCCCATTCGGTAAATGTCTGTGACACCAGGGCCGTGGCCAACACTGGCCGCAATGCTGACCCCACCACTGTGAACATGGACCGGGCCACTGCCTCAGCCCTCCTGTCTGCAGGGTCCTTAAAAGCAGGGGTCCCCTCCACCGGAATTGTGGTTACCTTGTTTAACCTGGATACCGGGGGGTCTACAATCGGGGAAGATGTAAATTTTTTCAGGAAACTCTCCTCAAAGGGGTAACGGACCGCCACGTCAAAACAGGGGCCGTGTGCCAAGGCAAGGCCCTGAGTCTGAATCAGAGCTTTCCCCAGAAGATGGTGGGGGAGAGAGCATTTTTTACCCCCCTTGTGCCCGCACACCGCTTCCACCCTGGCAACAAAGGACTCCAAGACCGCCGACAAAGCGTCCATAGGCACCGCAGGTGCAGGGGCACCGGTTGCCACCACAGGGATGTCTGGGGAAGAGGCGCCAGCTTCTGACGCCATGCTGACCCACACTCGCCTCACACCCGTTAGGGACCAAGGCAAGGTACACAAAAAGGTCCACCCTCCTAGCTGCCATAGACTGAGGGGGCCCCCAGAGGACTCACCACCCTGAGCCAGGTACTGCACAGCGCTGCCGTCCGCTCTTTCCTGTGTCTGATGTGGTCTATGCTGTTAGCGCCGTTCAGAAAGAATATTTTCAGCGCTAGAGGCAAAAGCTAAGCTGGAGCTACAAGAAAATGGCAGCCGGCCGCCTCAGGAATAAGAGCACGGGCTACAAGAAAATGGCCGCTGGCCGCCTCAGCAAAAACGAGCGCGGGCTACAAGAAAATGGCCATCGGGCTCCACCAAAATGGCCGCCGGCCATCCTGAGGTAAAGAAAATGGCCGCGAACGCGCTGAACCTCTGCGCAGAGGCCTCCCACATAGACAGACCAGAACACCTCCACTGTGGCGAGCGAAACCCGAACACCCAGCACAGCCCCCAGCCGGGACTCGGAGCCCCCCCTGGAGGACCCCCGCCAGGTACACAGCAAGCCCAGCCACCACAGATGCATGGGGAGGAGGGAAAGGACAGGGAGAGAAGAAAGAGAGAGTGAGAGACCCCCTATTCGACCTCCCCAGGAATGCCCAGCTGTTCCATCCTGCCGAAACAGGTGGAACCCTACTTACCCGTCCTGCGGGGACTGCTGGACGCATTCTGGACAAACCCATCACCCAAGCGGTACGGGGTGGCTGTCAGTCACGGCACACGGTGACTCAGACAGCAGTAGCCCGGTCATATGTGTGCCCCGGAGCATATAGCTCACCGGCCACCCCTGGAGCAAACGGGGCATGTCGTGGCCGACCCAGCGCGTAGCTAAAGGTCTGCTCATGCTCGATGGCCGGGCTGGGGAGACTACCAGGATCTATATTATCCAGCCTGTCACCCAGCCGGCTGTTGATAGAAGATTTCAGGATCAAAAAAGTAGAAAAAAACTCCAGGACCAATGGTCCCAACCGGGAGCCAGGTCCTTCTCCTATGCTAGGCAGAAAAAAACTGAGCTGCTGGATGCAGTGTGAGGGGTTATAGCCAGTAGGACCTTCCCCTGGGCGGTACTGTTCAGCTTTGCCGTTTTTACATGTTCTGCCTAGTCCTCTCCTGATAGAAGGCATATAACCCTAAGGTCAAGATTAAAGAAGCTGTGTCCGTCAATGAACGAAAGAGAAATATTGATTTTAACTGGTGTGACAGGAGGGTCACGTTGGACACAGGGTGAGCCAGGAAACCATGGACATTAAGAATATGGCTTGGATTGCTTGAAATTGAAATAGTGATATTAGTCAACAATATTGTTTTATTCTGAACTTAACAGGTTAATTGAGAGATACTGAGGTGTTCAGCCTCAATCACCTGTCTGCCTAGTGTAATGCTAATGAATTCCAGCTTCTAGAAGACCTGTTCATTGTTTGTGGTGATGTGGATTGGGGAAATTAAGTCTGTCCTTGTGTGTATTGTAAAGTACCAGACAGTCTGGTGAATATAAAGGTCATGCATAGTTATTTAAACATAAAGGGGATTAGAACCTGTTGTCTCCTAGCAGACGTCAAAATAATGTGTATTGGCTCTTGTTATGTTGTGGGTGGAGCTGGACCATTGTTCATTTTAGGTTAATGCAGTATTGGATGGGTATAAAAGTTACAATGTTTTTCTCAATAAAGTCATTCGATCCTAGGAAGATACAGAGTGCGTCTCGTTCTTCCAGAAGGATTAATTCCTATGGGAAGGGGTCGTCTGACTGTGGAGGATCGACAGTGATTTTGTGTCCAGGAGAGGGAAGATATCTAAACGGCGTTACCCCCTTACGTATTTGGGGTGCCGTTACATTGGTTGGCAGCTGTGGGATTTTCCCTCCAGTTCCTGGGACACTCCAAACCACCACAGTGAATGACCAGCTATGCAGCCTGCAGGAAAGTCACGCTGAAAGACCTACTTGAGAGCCGAGATGGACCAAAAGGAGGGTGATGCAGGACTCCGGTCAGTTGAAGATTTGTTTCAGCAACAAGTTCGACAGCGCTTGGCATTATATGGTGCTAACCCATCAGAGACCGCCATACAGGAAGCCATTAGAGGCATCCAGCTGCAGGATGCGCGACAAGAGAGAGAATGAGAGCATCAAGAGAAAGGACTAGAGCGACAAAAGAGAGAACTAGAGCGGCAACATGAGCAGAGAACGGCAGAGATACGGCAATCGGAGATCGCCTACAGACAGCTGCTAGAATCTGCTCAGCAGCAGGGTGGGGCTACCTTTGCCTGGGACTATCAGGAAATACCAGTTGACAACTATGAAATCCTGGCTGAAGAATCGGCAGTGGAAAATATGAAGATTGCCATCCCTAAAGCCGAAGTGGATGATATGGAGTTCCAGGGAGCTAGCCTGGCTGAAGAATTGGCAGTGGAAAATCTGAAGATTGCCATCCCTAAAGCCGAAGTGGATGATATGGAGTTCCAGGGAGCTAGCCTGGCTGAGGAATCGGCAGTGGAAAATCTGAAGATTGCCACCCCTAAAGCCAAAGTGGATGATATGGAGTTCCAGGGAGCTAGCCTGGCTGAAGAATCGGCAGTGGAAAATCTGAAGATTGCCATCCCTAAAGCCGAAGTGGATGATATGGAGTTCCAGGGAGCTAGGGCAGTTGGCTCATCTCCCCAGCCACAGATTACAGAAGGTATGGACTTAAGGGACTGTTCAGAGGATGTTATGGATTATGCATCGCCTGCTCAAGTACTGGCAGCAGGACAAAGTACTGCAGACCCCTGCTCTACACCCGTGGCAGTTTTGGAGGCCCGAGGTGAGAAGGTGATGGTTCCTCTTTCCCAGGGGATTTCAGAGATGCAGGGAGGAGAAGCAGCCCTTTTCCCTCCCCAACAGTTAGCCAGAGCAGATGGTGTGGAGTCCCCAGCAGAAGTGCTGGCAACAGGGCAGAGTGCTAGCAACCTCTGCCCAGCTCCGGAAACAAATGTGGAGTTTCAGGGAGCCGGGGCAGTTGGCCCCCCTCTCCAGCAACAAGCTGAGGTGGTAAAGCTTTTACCCCCAGCTGAATCACTGGCAGCAGGGCAGAATGCTACTAGCGTCTGCACACAACGGCAACTGGAGCTGATATCGGTGGATGGGACTGCGGTCTCCACTCACAGCAACCCAGCACAAGAGCTGGCAACAGAGCAGAGTGCCGCGGGCCTCTGCTCTCAACTAACAGAAGAGGGAGTTCCTGTGGTACCGGATGGGACTTCGGTCCTCACTGACACAACCCCGTCGGGAAAACTCAGATGAGAGCTTTTCCTCAGGAATCCCGACCGTGTGTATGCTCCATCGTGCTTTTTCCCCACAGGAAAACTGCAAAAACGGCCGTTTTCCACGGGGAAAAAGTCAACCGGGAATCCCGGCGGGAAAAAAGAGAGCAGATTCTCTTTTTTTGTCCGGCAGTTTTTCTGCAGTTTTCCCATCGGAAAAACTGCGAGGAGCATACACACGGCCGGGATTCCCGGCCAAAAGCTCTCCTCACAGTTTTCCTGTCAGGAAACCCGGTCATGTGTACGGGGCAATAGAGTAAACAGTCTCATCAATATTCATGGGACGTCCAGTGGGTTTCCTATAGGATGTAGCAGGCGAAGCATGTATGCCAGCTGGCCAGTGGTGAGGAGCTGCGTGTCAGAGTCCAGTAAGAGCTACCGGGAATGCAGGTACCCGGATGCGACATCAAATGGGACGATGATCTCTTCTAAGTGTTTTTAATCTTCCTTGGGGAATTAAAGCCTTGGTTTTTATTGCACTTAGAAGTGCCTTCTTTGTGTTCAACATCATAGTGTTACCTAAGGTTTGGGGTTCCTGGGGCATCCTAAGAGCTAACTGACCCTAAAAGTAACAACAGAATTGCTTAAGCTGGCCAACTAATATATGCTTCAGTTTCCTTTAAACAAAAACATCTATGCAATATACAATTTGGATGCACCCATATCCATATGTTTCAAAAAGGTTGTATTTAAAAAATGACCAGACATGTACCCTATAACAGACCCTATATTGCATGGATTATTGGTGTGACATTTTAAACTGTGTCAGATGTATTGGTATTGTTAACCAACTGTGGATTCATTGCAAACCATCATATAGAATGACCCTATTTTTTTAATTAGACTTCATAATAGTGTAATCTGTTGTTTTTATTACCCTCTTCCCACCAGCCGCCCGCATATATGCAGCCTCTGTGGGCTTTAAGGCCAAGTGGCCTTATATTTTTCTATGTAAACAGTTTACAGAGAGAGAGTAAGTGTACTCCCAGCACAGTAACAGTGTGTCACTCAAATGCATGTTTGCGATTGGGAGGTGGCGACTGAAAGGGGTTAACTGGTTCCCAACTGCCTCACGCAGATATACTGCGGCAGAATGGCTCTCCTGGGTGAAATCCCATATATATACGGCTTCTCCCAGGAGAGCCACCAGAGGGCGCGCGAGCGCCGCTGCACGGCGGGGAACCCGATGCGTGTGGCCAGCAGGCGCCATCGCTGCTGGCCATGTGCGATCGCATGCATGAGCGGCAGCACGGGGGTTTGTGTGTGTAAACACACGAATCCCCGTGCTATCAGAGGAGAAAAGACAGATCGTGTGTTTCTACAAAGTAGAAACCACGATCTGTCATCTCCTATAGTGAGTCCCCTTCCCCCCACAGTTGGAACACACAATAGGGAAAGTAAAAATAAATAAATAATAAAAACGCCATTTAAATGCCATAAATCTTTCCCATAGTTTGTAGAGGCTAAAACTTTTGCGCAAACCAATCAATATACGCTTATTGCGTTTTTTTACCATAAATATGTAGAAGAATACATATCGGCCTAAACTGAGGAAAAAATTTGTTTTAAAAAAAATAAAAAAATTGGGATATTTACTATAGCAAAAAAGTAAAAGATATTGGGGGATTATTTACGAAAGGCAAATCCACTTTGCACTACAAGTGCAAAGTGCAAAGTGCACTTGAAATTGCACTTGGAAGTGCAGTCGCTGTAAATCTGAGGGGTAGATCTGAAATGAGGGGAAGCTCTGCTGATTTTATCATCCAGTCATGTGCAAGCTAAAATGCTGTTTTTTATTTTCCTTGCATAACCCTCTCGGATCTACAGCGACTGCAATTCCAAGTGTACTTTCGTAAATAACCCCCATTGTGTTTTCTTCAAAATTGTCGCTCTTTTTTTGTTTATAGCGCAATAAATAAAAACCGCAGAGGTGATCAAATACCACCAAAAGAAAGCTCTATTTGTGGGAAAAAAAGGACGTCAATTTTGTTTGGGTACAACATCGCACGACCGGTCAATTGTCAGTTAAAGCGACGCAGTGCCGTATCGCAAAAAATGGCCCGGTCATTGAGCAGCCAAATCTTCCGGGGCTGAAGTGGTTAATGTTGTACTAAACTCAAAAACAAAAGAATGAATATATTGCAGCTTGCTGTATTAGTTTATTTTTTAGGATATTTTTTCTTTATTTTGATTTGGTGATCCAGCTAGTAACACACCTCCTATCCTAAGCCCCGTACACATGGGTAGAATGTTGGGAGACATTTGCCAGTACAAAAAATACCGGCCGACATTCTGCCCATGTGTATGTCGGTCTGTCCGACAGAAAGTTTGGTCGGCTTCTGTGGGACGTGCATGCTGGAAAATGGCAGAGAACGCTGATCGGAGTGTTATGCCTTGTACACACGGTCGGATTTCGGATTTTCCGTCGGGATAAACTTTTTCTGACGGAATTACGTTCAAGCTGTCTTGCATACACACTGTCACACCAAATTTCGACCGTCAAGAACGCGGTGACGTAGAACACTATGACGAGTCGAGAAAAATTAAGTTCAATGCTTCCGAGCATGCGTCGACTTGATTCTGAGTTTTTTTCTCCGTCTGAGTTCCATACAGACGAACGGAATTTCCGTCTGAAAAAAAAGAGAACATGTCCTCTTTCTAACTCCGTCGGAATTTCTGACGGAAAAAGTCAGATGGGGGCATACACACGGTCGGAATATCCGATGAAAAAATTCCGTCTGACTTCTTTCCTCTGAAATTCCGACCGTGTGTACACGGCATTAGTCCAGGGGGGGGGGGGGAGACGACAGCTCAGAACCTGTCAGAACACAACAGCTCAGCGGGGGAGATTGCTGGACTAACCTTGCATGGTAAGTACAGTGGCTCCTGACCGGAGCTGTCAGATTATTTTTCGAGCAACCCACGGCGTTGCACGAAAAAAACTGTATTGTGTACCCGGCTTAACACTTGCAACAGTTTTTTCCTTTTGGGATAAAGGTTTTACGTAAATGAATAAAATCTGACCATTGTAAATGTCAGTGTTCAATGGTTTGTTTCAACCATCTAACTGCCACTTTTGCTGGGCTGCACAGCTTTGTCTAAAAGTGAAGTGTGAGAATACAGAAAAAAAATTAAACATCTATACTCTCCTAGATGGCTGCAGCATTGATCAAAGCTGCAGCTGTCCCCCCGGCAGTTCTCAAACCGAGAACTAAGCAATCAAAGACTGCTGATCACTCAGTTCTTGGGTCCACTCTGAGCACGGAGCACTGGCGTGCCAGGCTATGGAGGGAAAGGCTGACTCAGGCTCTCAGCGGCATGCTGAGAGGCTGGGCCAGCTGCTGGTCAGGCATCTAGATCCCATTATTGTCGAGATCTCTGTAGAGCCTGGACTAGCTATGTGACGTCAGCCACCAGCAGAGTTTAGCCTGCTGTTGGCTAAATCTGGGTCACAGGAATGCAGAACTAAGTGCACTCTTGTGACCCACAGGAGAAGTATTACCAGCTTTAGCCATACTTCTTCTTTAACCACTTCAGCCCCGGAAGGTTTTACCTCCTTAATGACCGGGCTATTTTTTGCGATACAGCACTGCGTTACTTTAACTGACAACTGCGTGGGCGTGCATACCTGTACCCAAACAAAATTGACGTCCTTTTTTTCCCACAAATAGAGCTTTCTTTTTATGGGATTTGATCACCTCTACATTTTTATTTTTTATTTTTATTCCTTCATCAATTTAGGCCAATATGTATTCTTCTACGTGTTTTTGGTACAAAAAAAATCCCAATGAGTGTATATTGATTGGTTTGCGCAAAAGTTATAATGTCTACAAACTATGGGATGGATTTATGGACTTATTGTTTTTACTGGTAGTGATTTTTTGCGGGACTGCGACATTGCGGCGGACAAATCTGACCCTAAGTGACACTTTTTGGGGACCAGTGACACCAATACAGTGATCAGTGCTGAAAAAAACACACTGATCACTGTATAAATGATACAGGCAGGGAAGGGGTTAACATCAGGGGCGCTCAAAGGGGCAAGTGTGTTCCCTGCAAGTGTTTTCTAACTGTGTGGGGGAAGTGCTGACAGGAAGAACACAGTGATCGTTGTTCCTGATTACAAGGAACAGAAGATCTCTCTGTACTTCCCTGTCAGAACAAGGATCTGCCTTGTTTACATAGGCAGATCTCCGTTCTGCCTCTCTGTGGAGCGATTGCGGGTGGCCGGGGGACATCGGGTCCACCGGACATGCTGATTGGCTCAACCTCCGTGCAGCAGGTGCTTGCGCACCCACAGTATCTATTGCATGAAACAACGTCTTTAACCGGTTCCCAACGGTCTTTAACCGGTTCCCAACCGGCTCATGCAGATATACTGTGTCAGAATGGCTCTCCTGGGCGAAATCCCATAATATATATATACATATATATATACAGCTTTGCCCAGGAGAGCCACCGAAAGCACGCACCCGCTGCACAGCAGGGGACCCAATGCGCGTGGCCGGCGGGCGTGATCGCTGCCGGCCATGCGCGATCGCATGCACAAGAGCCAGCCCGAGGATTTGTGTGTGTGTAAACACACAAATCCCTGTGCTGTCAGGGGAGAGAAGACAGATTGTGTGCTCCTACAAAGTAGGAACAACGCTCTGTCATCTCTTAGTTAGTCCCATCCCCACACGGTTAGAACAAACTGAGGGAACACACAGTTAACCCCTTGATCGCCCCCTAGTGTTAACCCCTTTCCTGCCAGTGACATTTATACACTAATCAGGGCATATTTATAGCACTAATCGTTCTATAAATGTCAATGGTCCCAAAAATGTGTCAAAAGTGTCCGATCTGTCCGCCGCAATGTCGCAATACCACTAAAAATTGCAGATCACCACCATTACTAGTAAAAAATAATAAAACCGGCATAAAAATGCCACAAATCTTTCCCATAGTTTGTAGATGCTATAACTTTTGTGCAAACCAATCAATATACGTTTTTGCGATTTTTTTGCAAAAAATATGTAGAAGAATACATATTGGCCTAAACTGATAAAGAAATGTATTTATTTATTTTTATTTAGGGGATATTTATTATAGCAAAAAGAAAAAAAAATTTTTTTTAAATTGTCGCTCTTTTTTTGTTTATAGCACAAAAAGTAAAAACCGCAGAGGTGATCAAATACCACCAAAAGAAATCTCTATTTGTGGGATAAAAAAGGACGCAAAGTTTGGGAACAGCATTGCGCGCGCACTTGTCAGTTAAAGCGACGCAGTGCCAAATTGTAAAAATTGTTCTGGTCAGGAAGGGGGTAAAATCCTCCAGGGCTGAAGTGATTAACCACTTGCCGACCAGCTGCCGCAGTTTTACTGCTGCAACATGGCTCGGCTTGGCGAAACGACGTTATGTTACGTCGCTTCGCCCTGTGGCCACCACGGGCACGCGCCACCGGAGGCACGCGCGCGCCCGCTGCTCGCCCCGGAGCCGATGCGAGTGCCCGGCGGGCGCAATGACCGCCAGGCACCTGCGATCGCTCGTGTCACAGCGAAAAATCGGGAGCTGTGTGTCAGGGGAGAAATGACTGATCGTCTGTTCATACAAAGTATGAACATCAATCTGTCATTTCCCCTAGTAAGTCCCATCCCCCCTTCAGTTAGAATCACTCCCTAGGACACACTTAGCCCCTTGATCGCCCCCTAGTGTTAACCCCTTCCGCGTGCTAGTGACATTTTTACAGTAATCAGTGCATTTTTATAGCACCAATCGCTGTAAAATTGTCAATGGTCCCAAAAATGTGTCAAAAGTGTCCGATCTGTCTGCCATAATGTCGCAGTCCAGATAAAAATCGCAGATCGCCGCCATTACTAGTAAAAACATTTTTTATAAAAATGCCATAATTCTATCCCCTATTTTGTAGACACTATAACTTTTGCGCAAACCAATCAATATACGCTTATTGCAATTTTTTTAATCAAAAATATGTAGAAGAATACATATCGGCCTAAACTGAGGAAAAAATAGGATTTTTGTACTCACCGTAAAATCCTTTTCTCATGGACGGACACAGCTCCTTTATTCTTGACAGTAGGGTTTATCTATCAGGAGAGGACTACGCAGACATGTTAACAGTTAAAACATGCAACAACAGCAAAGCTGAACAGTAACCCCCAGGGGGCGGTCCCTCTGGCCATAACCCCTCACCCTGCATCTAGCAGCTCAGTTCGTCAAAAAGCAGTACAAACATAAAAAGCAGGGGTGGGTGCTGTGTCCGTCCATGGACTTCAGAGAAAAGGATTTTACGGTGAGTACAAAAATCCTATTTTCTCTTTCGTCCATGGACGGACACAGCTCCTTTATTCTTGACAGTAGGGACGTCCCCAAACACTGTCAAAAAAACGAGGGGTGGGAACAGCAAGCAAACAAACTTCCACCCAAAACAACCAGAGCTCCTCAACGGAGGAGTTGCAACCTTAAACAGCCGCCTGCAAAACTTTGCGGCCAAAGCAAGCATCTGCAGATGCACTCACATCAACCTTGTAAAACTTAGTGAAAGTGTGAACGGACAACCAGGTCGCCGCCTTACACACCTGGGAGACAGACGCTTGATGTTGGAAGGCCCAGGAGGCACCTATTGCCCTGGTCGAATGCGCCGTGACAGGAAAGGGCATAAGCCTGAATCACGATCTGTCTGATCCACCGAGAAATGGTGGCCGACGAAACCGCCAGGCCCTTCTTTGGACCAGTCACCGACACAAACAGTGAGTCTGACCTCCGAAACTGAGCCGTAGCAGACAGATACACCCGCAGAGCTCGGACCATGTCCAAGGAATGCAAAGCAACCTCTTTGGGATGCGACGGCCGAGGACACAAGGATGGAAGCACAATGTCCTCATTTAGATGAAAGGCCGAAACAAAGGTTGCGGGCGTAGCACCGCTTTATCCTTGTGGAGGATCAAGTAGGGACACTTGCAAGACAAGGGCGCCAACTCAGAAACCCTCCTGACTGATGTAATCGCCACCAGAAAGGCAACTTTGAGAGAGCGTCAAAGGAGGAATCTCTCTGATGTTCTCTAACAGAGGTTTCTGAAGTACCGAGAGCACCAGATTAAAATCCCACGGAGGCAGTGGTGGTCGAACCGGAGGGGCCACATGTCGAACCCCTTGCACAAACGTACTCACCAGTGAATGAGTCGCCAAGGGTCGTTGAAAGAAGACAGCCAAGGCTGATATCTGCCCCTTAATGGTGCTTAAGGCAAGTTTTTGATCCACTCCACGCTGTAAAAACAGCAGGATCCTGGAAACTGAATATGTCCGTGGACGCCCCACCCCATCTCCTCACACATAGAGATGTAGGCCTTCCACGTGCGATGATAGATCTTCCGAGAAGATGACTTCCGTGCCCTCAGCATGGTGGAAATTACTGAATCCGACAGGCCTCGGTCCCTTAGTACCTGACTTTCAACAGCCATGCCGTTAAAGCCAGCGACTGTAAAGCAGGATGAAATATAGGACCTTGCGACAGAAGGTGCTCTCGCATCGGCAATCGCCAAGGAACATCCACCACCAGGCGTACTAGGTCAGCGTACCAAGGACGCCGAGGCCAATCTGGGGCAATTAGAATCACTGGAATCCCCTCGGTCTCCACTCTGCGAAGCAGACGAGGAAGAAGTTTTAGCGGGGAAAGGCATAAATTAGCTGACACACGGAACCACCAACGCGTCTGTCGCGTCTGACCAGGGATCTTTGGACCTGACCCCAAACCTCAATACCTTCCGATTGAGTCGAGAAGCCAGGAGGTCCACGTCTGGCGTGCCCCATCTCAGCAAAGGAGTCGAAACACATCCGGGTGTAGCGACCATTCTCCTTGGTCCAGCATCTGACAACTTATGTAGTCCGCTTGCCAGTTTTCTATGCCCGAAATGTATACAGCCGACAGAGCCGGCACGCTCCGCTCTGCCCACCGCAGGATGTGAGCGTCCTCCAATGCTGCAGCCAAGCTTCTTGTTCCTACTTGATGATTGACATACACCACCGCCGTGGCGTTGTCCGACTGGATCCTGACTGGGCGTCCCTGCAGCCTCTGTGACCATGTGGAGAGGCAATGCCTGATCGCCCCGAAGTTCCAGCACATTGATCGGCAGGCGGGATTCTTCCTGCGTCCAGTGACCCTGTGTCGACTGTACGCCCCAAACTCCCCCCCAACCGGTCAGGCTGGTGTCCGTCGTGATCACCGTCAAGTGAAAGGGAAGGAACGACTTCCCGGACTGAAGGGCTGGAGATCTCAGCCACCATACCAGGGAAGCCCTGACTAGCTGGCTCACCCAGATTTGACAATCCAGGGACAATGGAGATTTGTCCCATTTGGACAGGATTTCCTTTTGCAAGACTCGAGTGTGGAATTGAGCATACGGTACCGCCTCTAAGGTGGCTACCATGAGACCCAGGACACGCATGCAAAAGCGCAGCGACGACCACCTGCGGGATGCCAACAACCTCACCGCAGTCCGAAGAGTCTGCAACTATTCCAAAGGGAGAAAAACTCTTGCCTCTGAGGAGTCCAGAATCAGGCCCAGGTATTCCAGGCGCGAGCACCTTGGTGAAAACCCTTGGTGCCGACGCCAGGCCAAAAGGGAGAGCTACAAATTGGTAGTGATCGTCCCCGACTGCAAAGCACAGAAATCTCTGATGCCTGATGTATATGAGGACATGCAAGTATGCGTCTTTGATGTCCAAGGACGCCAGAAAATCCCCCGGATAGAGTGCAGCGACCACAGAGCGAACTGATTCCATCCTGAACCTTCGTACTTTTACAAAGGTGTTGAGGGCCTTGAGATCCAGGATTGGCCGGATCCCGTCCTTTTTTGAGACTACAAACCTTTCCGGCAGCGGCACAGGTACTATCACCCCGCACATTAGCAGGTCCTGCACTGCCCCAAACAGGGCGTTCTGACAAGCCGGAAGAAGATGAAACTTTGAGGGAAAAAATCTGTTTGGTGGACAAGAAAGAAATTCTATCTTGTACCCTGATGAAACCACCTCGCAAACCCACTGGTTGGAAAGCAGGGAGGCCCACCGAGCTGCAAACTCGCGAAGGCAACCCCCCACCCGAGAGTCGGGCGGGGGCAAATCTTCATGCTGTAGCAGATTTGTTCGCAGGCTTGTTTGGCTTGCGAAACCAGGGACGCTTTTGTCCCTCAGTTGGCCCCTTGTCTGCCTGGGAACGCTTACCTGCGGGCCCGGGCTGATGAAAAAAACACTTCTGAGCGGAAAAGGAGGGCCCTGGCATATGGCGCGGCTCCTTACCTTTTCTAGATTGTGGGAGCAGCGTGCTCATTTTTAATAATGTCATCCAGCGAGGCTCCAAATAGCCTCTCTCCCTGGAAGGGCAAATCAGCCAGAGCCTTCTTGGAAGTCTGGTAGGCGGACCAGCATTTAAGCCAAATCAGGCGATGTAGCACCACAGCAGACACTGAGGCTCTGGAAAGCAAGGGAGCTGTATCTTATGCCCCATACACACGATCATTTTTAATGTCATTTTTAAAACTGACGTTTTTCTCGTCATTTTTTTTCTTGTTTCCTCTCAAGCCTGTCTTGCGTACACACCATCATTTTAAAAAATGTTCAAGAAAAGTGCAGTGACGTACACCACGTACGACGGCACTATAAAGGGGAAGTTCCGTTCGAATGGCGCCACCCTTCATGTTAGTAAAGTTTGTTGAGAGACGATTCGCTCTTTTCAGTCTAGTGCTTTTCAGTCCGTTACAGCATGACGAATGTGCTATCTCCATTACGAACGCTAGTTTTACCAGAACGAGCGGTCCCGTCTCATACTTGATTCTGAGCATGCGCATTTTTTTTCACGTCGTTAAAGCATACACACTATCGTTTTTCACGTCGTTAAAAAAAACGACATGAAAAACGACGTGAAAAAAGAGAGCATGTTCGAAATTTTTAATGCCCGTTTTTCACGTCGTTAAAAATGCTCTGGAGCATACACACGATCATTTTTAATGGCCATTTTTTTTAATGGCATTTTTAACGGCATGAAAAATGATCGTGTGTATGGGGCATAAGGCCGCATCGAAGACATACTTAAGGCCATGCACCAACTGGTCGGCCAGTTCCAAGCAGACCGGGGAAGCCTGTTGCTCTACCAACTCGTGGTGCAACAATTTTGCCCATTCTGTAAGTGTCTGTGACACCAGGGCCGTGGCCAACACTGGCCGCAATGCTGACCCCGTCACCGTGAACATGGACCGGGCCACCGCCTCGGCCCTCCTGTCTGCAGGGTCCTTAAAAGCAGGGGCCCCCTCAACCGTAATCGTGGTTACCTTGTTTAACCTGGATACCGGGGGGTCCACAATCGGGGGAGATGTCCATTTTTTCAGGAGACTCTCCTCAAAGGGGTAAAAGAACCCCAATGCGTTTTGGGACCGAAAGGGCCCTCTGCGGTCGTTCCCATTCTTTGTATATAAACTTATCAAAATAAGTTAGGTAGGGAAACACCTTAGCAGTGCGGGCCGGCTTGTGGGACCCAAAAAAGACCGACACCTCAGTAGATGCCCACGCCGTATGCTCCAATTTTAGGGTCTCCCGCACTGCAGGGATAAGTGCTCCAACAAGTGCCTTTTCCTGCGCTGACCCGGACACGGAGTCTTCCTCACTGTCCGATTGATCCTGGTCCGCATCCTCTGACACGTCAGAACAGGGGCCGTGTGCCACAGCTAGGCCTGAGTCTGAATCAGAGCTTCCACCCTGGCAACAAAGGACTCCAGGACCGCTGACAAAGCGTCCATAGGCACTGCAGGTTCAGGGGCACCGGTTGCTACCACAGGGATGTCTGGGGAAGAAGAGCCAGCTTCTGACGCCATGCTGACCCACACTCGCCTGACAGCCACTTAGGGACTAAAGGCAAGGTACACAAAGGTCCACCCTCCTAGCTGCTTACAGACTGAAGGGCCCCCACAGAGGAATCACCACCCTGACCCAGGTACTGCACAGGGCTGCGGTCCGCTCTCTCTCCTGCACTGCCTGTGCCTGAGGTGTTCTCCTGCGTCTGAGGTGTTCTGAGCTGTTCGCCCCGTTCAGAAAGACATTCCCAGCACTAGAGGCCAAAACGAAACTGGGGCTACAAGAAAATGGCCACCTCAGGAAAAAGAGCCGCTAGCTGCTTCAGCATTAGAACTAGCGCGGCTACAAGAAAATCCGCGAACACGTTGGGCCTCCGAGCGGAGGCCCCCCACATGACAGACCAGACAACACCCCACAACGGAGAGCGGAGTAGAAAAAAAAAATCTCCAGGACCATGGTCCTGACCGGGAGCCAGGTCCTTCTCCTATGCTAGGCAGAAAAAAACTGAGTTGCTAGATGCAGGGTGAGGGGTTTTGGCCAGAGGGACTGCCCCCTGGGCGGTACTGTTCAGCTTTGCTGTTGGTACATGTTTTAACTGTTAACATGTCTGCCTAGTCCTCTCCTGATAGACGGCATATAAACCCTACTGTCAAGAATAAAGGAGCTGTGTTCGTCCATGGACGAAAGGAATTTTTTTATTTTATTTTCAAAATTGTCGCTGTTCTTTTGTTTGTAGCGCAAAACATTTAAATCGCAGAGGTGATCAAATACCACCAAAAGACAGCTCTTTTTGTGTGGAAAAAAATACATTTTGTTTGGGTACAGTGTCGCGCGACCGCGCAATTGTCAGTTAAAGCGACGCTGTGCCAAATTGTAAAACGTGCTCTGGTCAGGAAGGGGGTAAAATCTTCCGAGGCTGAAGCTGTTAAAGGAAGTTTAAAAATAATAGACTTACTGACTGGATCACTAGATGAAAATAAAGGAATAAAAAAAGAGTAAACAAATGCAGCCACCACAGCTATGAAATGTAAACTGTAATATAATAATACATTTTTGGTTTAATACTAATTAGGTTTATCTTTTGTTCTCATAGCTGACAATGGACTTTAAAGGATAACTGTACCAAAGCACAAACCTCTTTTACAGCTAAACTCAAGACAAACTGCTAAATACACAGCTAAAATACAGATACAAAAACAAATGATTTGTAATTGTGTTCAGTCAGTCTTATGATTCACCCCTGCCAGACCAGTGACCTTGTTTCTCTAGAAGTTGTCACTCTTGCATTGAAGCCCTGGCTCCTTGGTTTGAATTCCACTCATGACACTATCTGCATGGAGTGTGTATATTTTTTCCATGCCTGCAGTTTCCCTCCAGGTACTCCCAAATTTCTCCCTTAAGCTAAAAGCATAATGGTAGTTTAACTGGCTTCCACTCAGAATTGCTCCTAATGTGAAATAACGTGGTATTCAGAGGACAAGTACTGATTTTAAAGTGGTTGTAAACCCACTTTTTCAACTTGCACCTACAGATAAGCCTAGATTAAGGCTTACCTGTAGGTGCAAGAAATATCTCCTAAACCTACACGGTTTAGGAGATATTTACTAAAATGACAAGCGCCGCTGTCTACGGCGCATGCGCGCCGTAGACAACGGCGCATTTATGGGGTTAATCCCATTCACATACTCGGCTACTTCCCAGCAATCGCTGGGCGTAGCCGAGTGGGACGCCTCCCGTGCGCATGCGCAGAGTGACGTCTCCGCCGCTCCGGCCAATCACAGCGCCGGAGCGGCGCTGTGATTGGCTGGTGCGGCGATACCCGGAAGTAACATTCCGGCTATCGCCGCAGTGATGTCTGCGGCTGGACAGAGGGACGAGGACGGCTTCGGGGGCCCCGATCTAAGGTAAGTGGAACATAATGAGCTATTATGCTAGTCATAATAGCTCATTATGCCTTTCTCTTGCAGGTGGGCCAAAAAATAAAAAAAATAAAAGTGGGTTTACAAATACTTTAATGGATCTATGTTCTCTGAATCCAGTGTAACATGTCTGTGCTATATACACTTGTAGCGGGTATGTACTATTTAGGGGCAACATCTGGGTGGTAGTATGACCCAGATGCACTAATTGGTACAGTAGGGCTGTGTTTTATTCGTGTGAGGACATCAGTGGTGTTCAGTTCCCTGCGGCTCAGTAGGTGGCGCTGTCGCCTTGGACCGGGGTTGAACCATCACTGCAGTGCCGTACCCTTTGTGACCTCTCGCAGCAGCTGTACTGCGGGGCGGGGAACCCGCTGTGCTTGCTGGGAGAGAGTATAAAGGGGGCGGACATCTTCACCACGAGGTCGGAGTCCCAGGCACCTTTAGCCTGAGGGCTGCTGTCCGTGATTGGTGTCCAGGCGCCCTTGGCCTGTACACGTGGAGTTCGTGTTCCATCCCAGACACCTTCAGTCTGGGGTGAGGTACTCAGCCGGAGGCCTGGGGCCCAGTACCTTCCACTGGGTCCCGCGAGGGAGGGATAGTCCTAAGGTGCCCCGGGTGTTGGGCACCTGAATCCAGGGCATAAGGGACCAGAGAGGGGATCCTCCCGAAGAGCTGGTACAGCATATTGCCAGTGCCGGGTGGACCTCTGGAGACCGTCCGGATGGATGTCTTTTCCCAACAAGGGCCAATTCATCTAGGAAGGTGGTTCATGTTCTGTGACCGGTGGCAGCGTTTCATCTAATTCACTCAGGTCGGTGGCAGAGACCTGCTATCAGGCCTGTGGCAGGGGCCTCAACAGTTCACCCGGTCGGTGGCAGCGACCAATCTCACGGTCGGTGGCAGAGACTGTGCGCCAAGCCTATTTGCACTAGAAGGAATAGGAGAGTTCACTGTGCCTAGACCTACTCGTATCCACACCCTGTCTGTTTATTCAAAAGTTCAACTGTTGCTGTTCACTTGTCAAGAAGAATAAAGGAGTGTTGGACTTTTTATGGTGTGGGGCTCTATTACTGACAGTCAAACTTCCGCAGGATAAGCAGAGGCTCCATCCAGAACACAGGCCCGAAGGTAAAATAAGTGTTGGCTTTCACCTCTGCACATTAGAGGACATAGGCCGTAGTGAACCTCATCCTCCTCCCGCATACCCCTAGACAAGCCAGCCGTTTTATTCACAAGGGGACGTGGGGTGAGGCCGCTACACGTGGGGAAGTCTACCGGGATCGTGTTATGGAGCCGGAGCTGACGGAGTTTGAGTGTGTCTGCCCAATGGAGTTCCGAGTAGGTCAGCCATATTGGCCAAAATGCCACGAGGCACACCCTCCCTAGACAGTTCGTGGGCGTGACTCGGAGAATGCCCGCGAGCTGAAGCGTCAGAGGGGAGGAGTCCGGCCATGTGAGGATGATCACGTGGGGACTGTGGCGCGAACTACGCAGTGCGCGATGGAGCAAGAAACCGTGACCATGTTCGGAAATGCCTCGTGGTTTCCAGTTTCAACCACCACAAGGATGGCTTTGACTAATGCTTCGGTTACGGATATGGGGATCCGGCTCAAGCCCCGGGGAAGATTCGCCCTGTATTCCTGCAGAGACGTTGAGGCCCTGGGTATGATTTGTCCCGGCTGTTCGGGACTGGTGGTGCAGCTGAAGCCATTCGGGCGCTGCGAGGCCTGCGGAGAGTTCGCATTCGAGGTGGAACCGTCCTTTGAAAAGCCAAGAGCTATCAACCTCGACCGCACAGGCGCCACTACTCAAGAGGGAGGAATCACTGCTTGGACAGCCGTTCCCGTGCGCACTGCTGGGACCCTGGAGAAGGTCTCCATCAAAGAAGAGAAATCCGAGGATGCTGCCTCGGTCACCACAGGGCCCTTGCTCCCACCGTCGAAACGGAAGGTCGGCCTGGTCAAGGCTTCCTGTGGCCATGGAGGAGTTTCGCCCCGCTGCTTGCCTGGCCTGGATGGATCCGGAGGGAAGAGCCCTGGACATCGTGACACTACTACAGGCCCAGGTGAACCAGGGGTTGGGACTGTTGGTGTGGTTGGAGGTGTCGGGAGTCTACAGTTGGTGGAGCCTGCTGAGGGGGGTGACTCCGAGTCTACAAGGGGTTACCTGCCTGCCGAAATGTATGACACCTCCGACCTGAAGTCGCTCTCTGACATTGGAGACGATGCAGAGATCGACAAGATTTTCTGCCAGAAGGGCTGGGGACAAGATACCTCTGTCCTCGTCCCGTGCAAAAAGGGACTCACCTATGTCCGCATGGGATAGTACATCCCGGGTGGAAGCACCAGCGCCTGAGGAGGGGTCCCGTCCCCAGTCTGCCCTATGCCACCTGCATCAGACATCGGGGGCCAGAGACTGTCGCTGCGGGCGCCTATGCCCAATATGGAGGTGGTCAAGGCACCTCGCCATCCAGATTGTATTGTCTTGCCGGGCGTGGGGAACAAAGCTACTATGCCTCCCTTGGCCAGGCTCCAACGCTTATTCTGCCAGAATGTTGCCAACGAGTATGGATGGGAATACCCATACTTGCCAAAAGGACTGTTGTACGAGGTCGAAGTCTACTGGGAGCGTTGGTACAATGACTACGTGTGGACACATATCAAAGTGCCACACGCACGCAGGTACCTCGCCTGTTCTCCCAAGGCATCACAACGGTTCAAGGACTGCAAGGCAGAATGGATGCTGGGTCGGCACATCCACGCGGATAAGGTGCTGATCCGCTGGAAAGATAAGGAGGATGCTGAGTACGATATCGGGACCATGGATTAACATTTGAAACCCCTTGTCCTGCCGCATCCCAGGTTCTATTTGTAGGGGGAAAAAAAAAAAGACTCCTTTTCTTTGTCCCTTTTCCAAATTGGTGAACTTTCTGGGGTTTGTGTTTTTCCTTCTCGGAAAATCAGTGACTGTGCCCTAGTTAAAGGGGTGTTTGTGCTCTTCGGAGGAATGGAGACTGTTTCAGTTGTTTGTTCTTTTTTCTTCCATCCCGCAAAGTAATCATGGACTTTGGGGTAGTTAGGGCCAAGACACAGAGAAATTTCGTCTCAGGATTCGACAAGTGCTTTTACCGCAGCATTGTCACCAGGTGGCAGTGTTGCGCAACGACATTCACTTTTCACACACACACTTCTGGAAGGAAAGAATTTCTCTTAGAAGGAGTTTTTTCGTTCCCCACACGAACATATGTGTCAGAGATATGTGTGCTTAATCTTTTTTTTGTTTCCCATCTGCAGGAGAACGTCCATCAAGTCCATCAATGGGGCGGATCTTAGTTAGTGATGTGGGGAAAAAAATATGTCAATAAGGTTGATGTGTTGATAATTTGTTATGTGTTTGTTTCCTTTCCCTTCCATGTCAGGTTCAGGCACAGTGTCAGGTTTTTTTTCTCTTTCAAAATTTTTTGTTACTTTTGAATTTCCCTTAGCTAGTCTCTGGATTGGGTTATGTTGGCTCCCGTTGGGGCAAATGGCTTGTTCCAGACACTGGGGACCAGTGTCAAATTACTGGGGGGAGAGTGTAGCGGGTATGTACTATTTAGGGGCAACATCTGGGTGGTAGTATGACCCAGATGCACTAATTGGTACAGTAGGGCTGTGTTTTATTTGTGTGAGGACATCAGTGGTGTTCAGTTCCCTGCGGCTCAGTAGGTGGCGCTGTCGCCTTGGGCCGGGGTTGAACCATCACTGCAGTGCCGTACCCTTTGTGATCTCTCGCAGCAGCTGTACTGCGGGGTGGGGAACCCGCTGTGCTTGCTGGGAGAGGGTATAAAGGGGGCGGACATCTTCACCACGAGGTCGGAGTCCCAGGCACCTTTAGCCTGAGGGCTGCTGTCCGTGATCGGTGTCTATGCACCCTTGGCCTGTACACGTGGAGTTTGTGTTCCATCCCAGACACCTTCAGTCTGGGGTGAGGTACTCAGCCGGAGGCCTGGGGCCCAGTACCTTCCACTGGGTCCCGCTAGGGAGGGATCGTCCTAAGGTGCCCCGGGTGTTGGGCACCTGAATCCAGGGCATAAGGGACCAGAGAGGGGATCCTCCCGAAGAGCTGGTACAGCATATTGCCAGTGCCGGGTGGACCTCTGGAGACCGTCCGGATGGATGTCTTTTCCCAACAAGGGCCAATTCATCTAGGAAGGTGGTTCATGTTCTGTGACCGGTGGCAGCGGTTCATCTAATTCACTCAGCTCGGTGGCAGAGACCTGCTATCAGGCCTGTGGCAGGGGCCTCAACACTTCACCCGGTCGGTGGCAGCGACCAATCTCACGGTCGGTGGCAGAGACTGTGCGCCAAGTCTATTTGCACTAGAAGGAATAGGAGAGTTCACCGTGCCTAGACCTACTCGTATCCACACCCTGTCTGTTTATTCAAAAGTTCAACTGATGCTGTTCACTTGTCAAGAAGAATAAAGGAGTGTTGGACTTTTTATGGTGTGGGGCTCTATTACTGACAGTCAAACTTCCGCAGGATAAGCAGAGGCTCCATCCAGAACACAGGCCCGAAGGTAAAATAAGTGTTGGCTTTCACCTCTGCACATTAGAGGACATAGGCCGTAGTGAACCTCATCCTCCTCCCGCATACCCCTAGACAAGCCAGCCGTTTTATTCACAAGGGGACGGGGGGTGAGGCCGCTACACACTCATCAGCCATAACTTTGACTATCCACCTAATATCAAGTAGGTCCCCCTTTTACCGCCAAACCAGCCCTGACTCATGAAGGCATGGACACCACAAGACTTCTGAAGTTATGCTATGGTATCTGGCATCAATCTGTCAGTAGTGGATCCTTTAAAGTGGCTGTTAAGCCACTTTAGTATAAACATACAATACCCTCTGTTAAATAACATTGTGTGTCCCAGTGTCTGCTAAAAAAAGATGCAGATTTCTACCTTATATCAGAGCGTCTACCGGCGCTCATGTGACTCCTCAGCTCTCTTCTCTCCCAGGCTGACAGCTATAGCGGGAGGAGCCGAGAACTCCCACTGATGTCAGCCGGGGAGGAGAGAGAGCCAAGTGGTCACGTGAGCGCTGGGAGACGCTCTAATATAAGGTAGAAATTTGCATCTTTTTTTAGCAGACACTGGGACACATAATGTTATTTAACAGAGGGGATGGCATGCTTATACTATAGTTATGATAGCAGCAGGAGGGGAGGGCTGGAGAGTGGATGGATCTGACAGGCCGGGAAAGGAGGGGGGAGAGCAGAGAGGAGAACTGCGAATGACGGAGGCATGTAAACTGACCACGGTGTCAGGGCTCAGCAGCCATGATAAAATCAATGGGGCGGCTATACCGCCGGCAAAGTACCTCTGCAGAGGCACTTTGCAGTGGTTTTTAACCCTTTCTCGGCCACTAGCGGGGGTAAAACCGTCCCGCTAGCGGCCGAATAGCGCCGAGAAATTGGCTTCACTGCCGAAGCTGCCCCCGCCCAAGTGTGAAAGGGGCCTTCAACTGTATAGCCCTAATGCTAATGTTATTTTGTAACACCTAGTGAAATCAGTGCTATAGCATATTAACACCTTTTATGGCTTCAAACACACATTACTCATCAATTAGTGCCAAGAAGCCTAAATTAAATTAATCAACAGTATATTTGGCTTGAAAGTGACTGCTCTGTAACATATAGAACTGACTCTTTCATAGAGCTTGAGTTGAGGATTTTTAGATATAACTAGTAAAAACAAGCACAGGCAACTTTTTGTTGAAAGAATAGACTAGAGCAGGGATAGGCAACCCCCGGCACGGGTGCCACAAGCGGCACGCAAAGCCTCTTTTGCCAGCACTCGACTCCCTCCCCATCAGCAGAGCAGTGCAGGGAAGTGTTAGTGAGACACAGCTTCTGCAGCACTAATGCATTCCAATCTCAGAATTCCCCACCCTGCACTGAGGGGGAGGCACCATGCCCCCACACATTGTAAAAGATGGGAAACATTGTTTGGTTCTCTAACTTGGATATAGCTGCGAATGTCAGCTCTTGTAATGGGGAAGAGATTGGGTGTAGTTCTGCTAGAGCCAATCACAGTCCTGCTAGCCCCACCCACCATCTGGAGGAAGATAAATCGCTTGGTTGCCACTACCAATCTCAGAAAGTAGGGATTTCACTGTGATTGAGAAAACCACAATCAAGTGACAGTTCGTGGAATTACTTTTGAGCTTCTGGAAACTTTGTTGAAAGATATTTATGTGGATGTGTCACTTACTACTGACCCCTCAGCTCTGCATCATCTACTTCCAAACTCTGAACTCTGCGTTACTTAAACCTGACCCCTGAATTTTGCGTCACCTATTCCTGAACCTTTGCGTCACTTACTACTGAACCCCTGCACTCTGTGTCCCTTTAAGCCACAGCCAGTATTCTATTCAGCGCAATGAAAATCATGCCCAACTTTTGCTGCGGCGCTCCACACCACACTTTTTTCTCTGCTGCTGCACATGGGCCCACTGCTTTCGGGAAAATGCCCATGACCTGAGCTCATCATTGCGCATCCATTTCAGATGCTTGTATGTGACGTCACATACAAGTACGTGGGCTGGATGCGAGAGGCAGATCAGCAGGATGAGTGTCACAGGACAGGTAGCTGTGTCTTATTTATGCTTTCTTGCACCACTTTTCATATCACACATATCATAGATGAGAAGAGGGTACAGCAGTGAAGCAGATGAGCAGGAGGGTACAGCGGTGAGGCAGATGAGCAGGGGGGGTTCATCAGTGGTACAGAAGAGCAGGAGGGTACAGTGATGGGGCAGATGAGCAGGGGGTTACAGTGGTAGAACAGATGAGCAGGGGGGGTTCAGTACTGGGCCAGATGAGAAGGGGGTTACAGTGATCTGAGAACTGGAGGTGCAGAAATTGGGGCTGATCTGAAGTGTGGAGTTGCAGGAATTGGCCTGATCTGAGGCGTGAAAGTGCAGGATGTTAATTAGTCACTATTACTCAAGTAGTTTACAGCATTTACTTTATAAAAAATCATTTTCGTGATTGAGAGTGTGAAGTTGACATTTTTTGGTTATAAAATCAGCACGCTCAATTTCTTTGAAAACATTTTTCGGCACACTGTGTTCAAAAGATTGCCTACCCCTGGAGTAGAGAGTAACAGGACTAAAAAAAAATAGGATTTTTTGTACTCACCGTAAAATCCTTTTCTCTGACATCCATGGACTGACACGGTGTCTCTTTACACTTTACACGTGGGTTTATGTCCCTGCTTGCAGGAGAAGACCCAGGCAGAATGTGAGATGTTATACATACATTCTAAAAGCCAGAGCTGAACAGCCCCACCCAGGGGGCGGTCCCTCCGGACATAACCCTCCCACTACAGTCAGCAGACTTCAGTTCCTAACAAAGCAGTACAAACTTAAAAAGGAAGGGTGGGTGCCGTGTCAGTCCATGGATGTCAGAGAAAAGGATTTTACGGTGAGTACAAAAAATCCTATTTTCTCTTACCATCCATGTACTGACACGGTGTCTCTTTACACTTTACACGTGGGATGTCCCAAAGCAGTGTCAAGAGCGATGGGAGCAGTATAAATGGAAAAACCAAAAACTTCACTCCAAGAAGGCAGAGCTCCTCAACTGAGGAGTCGCAACTTTAAACAGCGGCCTGCAGCACCCTGCGGCCGAAGGAAGCATCCGAAGATGCAGCCACATTTACCTTATAAAACTTAAAAGGCATGAACAGACGACCAGGTCGCCGCCTTGCACACTCGTGCAACCGACGCTTGATGTCGGAAAACCCAGGAAGCACCAATTGCCCTGGTGGAATGCGCCGTAACCGGAAAGGGAGGCGCCCGCCTTTTGAGAGCATAGGCTTGAATGACGGTTTGTCTGATTCCCCTAGAAATGATGGCAGACGAAACCGCTTGGCCCTGTTATGGACCAGAGACAGTCACAAACAGTGAGTCGGATTTCCGAATAGAAGCAGTAGCAGACAGGTACACCCGTAAGGCTCGTACCACATCCAATATGTGCAGCGCAAACTCTCTGGGATGCGATGGGTGAGGACACAAAGACGGGAGGACAATGCCCTCATGTAGGTGAAAGGTCGACACCACCTTTGGCAAAAAGGAAGGTCGCGGATGCAACCCCGCCTTATCCTTATGGATGACTAAATATGGCGACTTGCAGGACAAAGCCGCCAACTCAGACACCCGTCAAACAGAAGTGATTGCCACTAAAAGGCCACCTTCTGAGACAAGACAAGAGGGGAATATCCCGGATATTTCCAAAAGGAGGTTCCTGGAGGACCGAGAGCACCAAATTCAGATCCCACGGTGGGAAAGGAGGCTTGACAGGAGGGAGCACATGGCGAACCCCCAACACAAGGTGCTAACCAAGAAATGACCCGCTAGAGGTCGCTGAAAGAAGACGGCCAAGGCCGAAATCTGATCCTTGATGGTACTCAAAGCAAGCTTTTGGGTCACTCCACACTGCAGAGGACGCAGGATTCTGGGGACGGAATACGTCCGAGGACGCCAGTCCAGCGCTTCGCATATGGCGATATAAGCTTTCCAGGCACGGTGATAGATCTGCCTGGAGGAAGACTTCCGTGTCCTTAACATGGTCAAAATGACCGAGTCCGAGAGACCTCGGTCCCTCAACACCTGGCTTTTAACAGCCCTGCCGTTAAAGCCAGAGACTGTAAGCCGGATGAAACCTAGGACCTTGAGACTGAAGGTCCTCCCTCATCGGCAACCGCCAGGGAACGTCCGCGACGAGACGTACCAGATCAGCGTACCAGTGATGCTGAGGCCAATCCGGAACAATTAGGATCGCCGGAGTTTATATCAGTCGATAAGGACCCTATGGGGCCACCAACGCATTCGAGGCATTGCCCAAGGATCCCTGGATCTGGCCACAACCTCGACCCTTGCGATTGAGTCGAGAGGCCATCAGGTCCACATCCGGCGTGCCCCACCGTCGGTAAAGGAGTTGAAATTTGCAAGGATCACTCTTCTTGGTCCGGCGTCTGGCGATTGGCGACTCAGATAGTCCGCCTGCCCATTGTCTATGCCCAGAATGTAAAATGGCCTACAGAGCCGGCACGTTTCTTCCGGCCCACTTCAGGATACGGACTACCTCGGAAGCCGCAGCTGAGCTCCGAGTTCCCCCTTGATGGTTTACATACGCCACCGCCGTGGCGGTGTCCGACTGGCTCCTGATGGAGCGACCCCGTACTCTCTCCGACCTGAGGAGAGACACAGTCCGCTGGCCCGTATTTCCAGAACAGTGATTGGTAAACGGGCTCGTCCAGAGTCCAAGGCCTGAGCCGACAGGACTCCCCAGACTCCACCCCAGCCCGTCAGGCTGGTGTCCGTCGTGAGTACCGTCCATTGGATGGGAGGGGAACGACTTTCCGGACCGAAGAGCCGAGGATCTCAACCACCATGTCAGGGGCGCCCTGACCAGGTGAATCACCTGGATCTGAAGATCCAAGGACAACGGGGATTTGTCCCAGGTGGACAAGATCTCCTTCTGCAATGCCCTGGTGTGTGATTGGGCATACGGAACGGCCGCGAAGGAGGCCACCACGAGTCCCGGGACTCTCATGCAAAAAACGGATTGACAACCATTTTTGGGATGTCAGCACCCGCACCGCAGACTGAAGTGTCAGCAACTTCTCCAGAGGTAGGATACCTTTGCCTCCAAGGAGTCCAGAATCAGAACTAGATACTCCAGACACTGAGTCGGGACCAGGACTGACTCCTGAATGTTCAGGAACCACCCGAGTCCCTGAGGGTCTAATTTACGATAGTCACCTTTCCCCTAAGTCTGATCCACTTTCTGCTCTTAGCAGAAGATCGTCCAGATAGCCCACGACAGCAATACCTCGCTGTAACAGAAGGCTAGAACCGGAGCAAGCACCTTGGTGAACACCCTTGGTGCCGAGGCTAGGCCGAAAGGAAGAGCCACAATCGATAGTGGACTTCGCTGATCGCAAAGCGCAGAAACTTCTGGTGACTTGCGCAGATCGGAACATGCAAGTAGGCGTCCTTGAAGTCCAAGGACGTCAGAAGAAAATCCCTTTGGTGGAGTGTAGCGATCACCGTGCGAATGGATTCCATGCGGAATTTCTGCACCTTCTCGAAGGCATTCAGGGCCTTGAGGTCCAGGATAGGTCGAACCATGTCCTATTTTTGGGATGACAAACAGATTCGAGTAGAATCCCTGAAAACTCTCCTGTGACGGAACCGGCACAATCACTCCGGACCTGATCAAATCCTGTACAGCCCCCAAGAGGGCTGCACGACAGGTAGGAAGGAGAGGAAGATTTGAGGGAAAGAATCTGTCTGGGGGCCAGGATCGGAATACTATCCTGTATCCTGAGGTGACCACCGATTCGTGACCTGCAAAGTCGTCCCCCCACCCCAGAGTCGGGCGGAGGCAAGACTTCACGCCGAGGCGGGCTTGGGAGCCGCTTGTTCGGCTTACGCACCCAGGGGCACTTGTGCCCACCAGCCGCACTGCCGTCAGTCTGAGAGGGCCTACCCGTGGACTCTGACTGACGAAAAAAAAACCGTTTTGCTGGAAAGGAAGGCCCCTGTTTGCGGCGGGCCTCCTCACCCTTGCTAGTCTAAGGAAGAAGAGTGCTTTTACCTCCCATGACATCCATGACGATGTCATCCAGAGCAGCACCGAAAGGTCTACCACCTTTAAATGGTAGATCCGTCAGGAGCTTCCTAAGGCTAGGTCAGCAGACCAGCACTTCAACCAGATAAGACGACGCAATACCACCGCCGAGACAGAGGCCCTGGATATTAAAGGGGCCGCGTCCAACGTGGCGTCGCACACATAAACCAGGCCCTGAACCAGTTGGTGGGCCAGAGCAACTGTGTCTGGAGGAAGATTATGCTCCTGTACAGTTAGGTGCAACATTTTTGCCCAACCTGTAAGTGTTTAAGACACAAGGGTCGCCGCTACCACAGGCCGTAGGGCGGATCCCAACAAGGCAAACATGGCTCTGCTCACCACTTCTGACCTCCTGTCAGTGGGGTCCTCAAATGCAGGAGTCCCCTCCATCGGGAGAGTGATGGCCTTGTTCAACCGGGCGACTGGAGGGTCGACCCTGGGGGAGAAGCCCACTTTTTAAGTAGGGCATCTTCAAGGGGTATCTGATAGACAAACGCCGCGGGACCATAAAAAAATTATTCTGCGGCTTTTCCCAGACCTTATCAATGAGCTGGTCAAGGAAAGTACATATGGAAAAACCTCTTTAGAAGGCCTGGCCTTAAAAGAACCAAAGGAGACTGTATCCGCCTGAGGTACTGTATCCGCCTGAGGTTCTGCATCCGCAGCATTTTAGCTTGAGAGTGTCCCTCACCGCAGTCATGAGTACACTAACAAGCGCCCTGTCATTTACTGACCCAGAACTGGAGTTTTCCTCATAAGGAATGTCCTGTTCAAAACCATCCAATACATTCAGAACTAGGGTCCTGAGCGGTAGTGGCTAGGCCCATATCTGAATCAGCGCACTGCCCTCATGAAGTAAAGTGGGGAGAGGGCGCTTTTTTGCTCCCTTGCGCTTGCATACAGCTCCCATCCTGGTCAGAAATGATTCCAGGACTGCCCACAACTGGTCCCTAGGGACCGCAGGTGCTGAAGCACTGCCTGTTGTCCACTGACATTTAGGGGAAGCTGGTGACAGAGACTCCATATTGCCCCCCTCTGAGACTCCTCAGATAAAAAGTCCACCCACAGGCTGTGCTGACTGAGGAGGGGGCGCCCAGGGGACTCACCAAACCGGACCAGGGACCGCTCAGTTCCGCTGTCTGTACCGCGCTGTGTCAGCGCTGGTGAGCTGTGAGGAGATTGTGAGGAGATTCGCGCTGTTACAGCAGCGCTAGAGGCCAAAACTAGTGCTGAAGAGCGCGCGGGCTGCAAGAAAATGGCCGCCGCACTTCACTGAGGCGATCCGCGGCAAGATGGCCGCCATGACTCAGCAAAAGTGAAAAAAACAGCACACACACAGCGCCACTCGGCGCTTAGGCCCCAAAACACACAAAAAAAGGCCCCAAGCATATTTGCAGACCAGAATTAGCCCCTCCAAGAACAGTGTGACCCCCAGGCACCCCACACAGCACAGCGCCAGCAATGGTGACAGAGAGTGACCAATGAAATACAGGGGGAGACAGGGAAAATCCCCCACAGAGAAACACACAGCCTTTGTACTCACCTGCAGGCAGGAGAGACTACTTACCCGTCCCCTGAGGGACCCACTGGTGTGTTTCTGACAGGACTATCACAGTGCAGTACTGAGTAGCTGTCGGCCCAGTCCACCGCGAAAGATACAGTCAGTCAGGAACTGTTCAGTCTTGAGAGGACCGTGGGAGCATGAAAGCAAACCCGGCCACCCCTGGAGTCATGAGGCCTGTCGTAAACTGAGTCTCACGCACACAAGGCGAGGATCAGCACGCTCGATGGTCGGACAGGGAAGACTACGAGGATATCTTGTACCCAACCTGTTGCCCAGCCGACAGTTGATAGAAAATTCTCAAAAATAAAATAAAAAATAATTTCAGAAAAGGAATAAAAATAGGTCAGGAGACTGGCTCCTGAGAGAGCCACGTCTTCTCCTTCTGCTAGGCAGAAAAAAAACTGAAGTCTGCTGACTGTAGTGGGAGGGTTATGTCCGGAGGGACCGCCCCCTGGGTGGGGCTGTTCAGCTCTGGCTTTTAGAATGTATGTATAACATCTCACATTCTGCGCCTAGGTCTTCTCCTGCAAGCAGGGACATAAACCCACGTGTAAAGTGTAAAGAGACACTGTGTCAGTCCATGGATGGTAAGAGAAAAAGGTGTTAGGCTGTTATTCTTTGTTAGTGATACATTTAGGGATTATTTTTAAATCTAGCAGCAATATATGGTATTTGATTTTTCTAGGTATTCAGCTTTTTTACAATGGCATGAAATAGTAAAATGGCAAATGGTGCAAAGGCATTACAAAATCTGTTCACAACAGTTAAAGTGGAGGTTCACCGGGATTTTTTTTTTTAAAAGCCAGCAGCTACAAATACAGCAGCTGCTGACTTTTAAAAAATGGACACTTACCTGTCCAGGTCGCCCGCGACGTTGGCAGCCAAAGCCGAGCTACTGCTCGGCTCTCGGCTTCCCCCGCCGCCATCCTCGGTGAGGGAATCGGGAAGTGAAGCGCTGCGGCTTCACTGCCCGGTTCCCTACTGCGCATGCGCGAGTCGTGCTGCGCGTCCTAACAGGTCCCCGCTGTGTCCTGGGAGCCGAGTGTTTCCCAGCACACAGCGGGGGCGGGTGACGTGAAGGGGCGGGACTCCCGCGGGAGTCTATACCCAGAAGTGGGGCAAATACCTCTTTTATACAGGTATCTGCACCCCCTTCCCCCTGAAAGGTGTCAAATGTGACACCGGAGGGGGGGAGGGTTCCGAAAAGTGGAGGTTCCATTTTAGGTGAACCTCCGCTTTAACACTACATTGATAAATATTGTTTCTTTAGCTTCCCTTATTTGTAAACATAACCCTTAGAGCCCATTCACACAGGGGCAACTTTGGATCCGACTTCAAGTCGCCCCAAGTCGCGCTGCATGAGAAAAATAGGATTTTTATAACAGCTTACCTGTAAAATCCTTTTCTTGGAGTACACCACGGGACACAGAGCTAGTCATTACATAATGGGTTAAGGGTCACCAGCGGTGATTGGACACTGGCACAACCAATGGAAGACAGTTCCCCTCCATATAACCCCTCCCATCAGGGAAGTACCTCAGTTTTGTAGCAAAGCAGTAAGGTTCCCATAAGAAGGGGGGGACCTCTGTGTCCCGTGGTGTACTCCAAGAAAAGGATTTTACAGGTAAGCTGTTATAAAAATCCTATTTTCTTTATCGTACACCACGGGACACAGAGCTAGTCATTACATAATGGGACGTCCCAGAGCAATGCTCATATGAAGGGGGGGAGACACAGATCAAAACAGGCCGCTTGCGGACCAGAAGCCCTATACTGCTGCCTGCAGCACACTTCGCCCAAAGGCGGAATCCTCATGTCCTTTCACATCTATTTGATAGAATTTGGAAAATGTATGGACTGAAGACCAAGTTGCAGCTTTACAGATCTGAGCCATCGAAGCCTGGTGGTGCACTGCCCATGAAGCACTTATCGCCCTGGTAGAGTGCGCCTTAACAGGAAAAGGAGGAGTCCTGTTCTTTAACCATAAGCTTGAACAATTACTTGTCTAATCCACCTGGAAATGGTGGATTTTGATACCGCTTGGCCCTTCTTGGGCCCATCTGGTAAAATAAACAAAACATCTGTTTTACGTATCTGAGCGGTTGCTTGCAGATACACCTTTACCGCTCTCACTGGATCTAGAGAGTGTAATAATTTTCCCCCGCCGTCCGCGGGTTTGGAAAAAAGGAAGGCAGAACAATGTCTTGATTCAAGTGAAAAGCCGACACCACCTCAGGTAGAAAAGCCGGATGGGGTCGTAGTACGATTTTGTCCTTGTGACAAATTAGATAAGGCTCTTTACAAGAAAGAGCTGCTAGCTCTGATACCCTCCTAGCAGAAGCTATAGCAATCAGAAAGGCCAACTTCCTACTTAATATAATTAAAGGAATATGGCGAATAGGTTCAAAAGGTTGCTTTTGCAACACTGACAATACCAAATTCAAATCCCATGGACACAAGGGAGTCCTAACTGGAGGATTTATCCTCAGTACCCCCTTAATTAATGTCCGAACTAGGGAGTGAGATGCCAATGGTCTCTGAAAGAAGACTGATAGAGCCGATATTTGCCCTTTGATGGTGCTAAGGGCTAAATTCATATCCACTCCTAACTGGCAAAAAGCAAGAATCCTACTTATTTCATACTTCTGAGGATTCCAACATCTGGATTCACACCAGGAAACGTATGCTCTCCAGACTCTCTGATAGATGAGTCTGGAGGCTGGCTTTCTAGCATTAATGAGCGTAGAAAGAGCCGGACCAGAGACCCCTCTCTTTTTAAAAATGTGGGTCTCAGCAGCCAGGCCGTCAACTTTAGCCTTTGTAAGGAAGGGTGGAATACTGGACCCTGTGACAGCAGGTCATGTCGGAGTGGAAACTTCCAGGGCCTTCCTATCGCCGTTTTTACAATCTCGGCGTACCAAGGCCTCCTGGGCCAGTTTGGGGCCACTAGGATTACTGGTATTCCCTCCTCCTTGATCCTGCGAAGCAGTCTTTGTAGAAGAGGGATCGGAGGGAATGCCTAGATCAGTGAGAACTGATTCCATGGAGTTATTAGAGCGTCTGTATTATTAGAGCGTCTGTCCCGTAGGCTAGAGGATCTCTCGTTCTGGACACAAAGTTGTCCAATTTCTTGTTGAACCTGGCAGCTAGCAGGTCTACATCTGGGTTTCCCCATCTCAGACATATGGCCTGAAAGATCTCGGGGTGAAGAGACCACTCCCTGGTAGCAGCTGCTGACGACTCAGGTAGTCTGCTTGCCAATTTTCCATCCCTGGAATGAAGATTGCAGAAAGGCAAGGTACATGCTCTTCTGCCCATGCCAGGATCCGGTTCACCTCTCTTTGGGCTGCCCGACTGCGGGTGCCTCCTTGGTGATTGATGTAAGCTACTGCAGTAGCATTGTCGGATTGAACCCGAACTGGGTAGCCCTGTAACCTGTATGTCCAGGTTTTGAGGGCTAGATATACCGCCCGGATCTCTAGCACATTGATGGGCAGGATCCCCTGAGTCTTGGCCCAGGTTCCCTGGGTAGAAGCCTCCTCGAATACTGCACCCCAGTCCGATAGGCTGGCATCCCTAGATACCACCTTCCAGGCCACTGGGAGGAAGGACTTTCCCTTCCGTAAATTCCTGGCTTCTAGCCACCAATCGAAGCTGTGGCGTACTTGTGAGGACAGGCGCATGGGTATATCCAGAGCTTGGCTCTTCCTGTTCCAGGAAGCTAAAATATTGCCTTGAAGTAGTCTCGAATGAAACTGGGCGTAAGGGACCGCCTCGAAGGAGGCTACCATCTTTCCCAATAGTCTCATGCAAAGGCGAATAGACGGCCTCTTGTTTGCTTTGACCTTGTGGATCAGGTCTTTCAGAGACTGTATCTTCGGTTCTGGCAGGTATACCCCGTTTTGGGCTGTATCTATGATCATGCCCAGGTGCCCTATCCTTCTTTGGGCCTGGAGAGAGGATTTTTGTAAATTTATAATCCATCCTAAATGCTCCAGGTATCCTACTGTAGTGTGTACAGCGTGACCCAATCCGTCCTTTGACTGATCCATTACTAGTAGATCGTCCAGATAGGCTGTTACCGCAATGCCCCGTGTTCTTAGGTTTGCTAACAGAGGAGCTAGCACCTTTGTGAATACTATGGGCGCGGTGCTACACCAAACGGCAGAGCCACAAATTGAAAGTGGCGATCTTCTACCGCAAACCTTAGGAATCTTTGGTGAGCGGGGAGGATGGGTATGTGTAAATGTGCGTCCTTGATATCTATGGGCGCCATGAATTTTCCGCCCTTTAAAGTGGCGGCCACGGATCGGATCGTTTCCATTCGAAAATGGCGATCGTTCAGGAACCGATTTAGGGATTTTAGATCCAGGATGGGTCTGACATCTCCATTTGGCTTTGGAATCACAAAGAGGTTTGAGTAAAAACCTGAACCTCGCTCTTTTTGGGGTACGCCTGTAACTACCCCTTGAGCCATTAAGTGATTCAAACCTTTGAAAAAGGATTCTCTTTTTTGTGGATCCTTGGAGAGTCTTGAACCTCGGAATTGAGAAGGTGGGATCTCTCGAAATTCCAGTTTGTACCCTGAGGATATTGTGGATACTACCCAATATTTTTCTAAATCTTCCCCAAATAGGCGTTCGCCATGGAACGGGAACTTGCCAACAGCTTTTTGCATGGGGTCTCCGCTGACCAATGCTTAAGCCAAAGTACTCTGCGCATCTGTACCAGCTGGAGTGTAAGGCGTGATGCCTGTATGATAGAATCTCTCATGGCATCCACTGTGAAGCATAAGGCTTTAGGCAAATTTTCCCAATTTCTAGCCTGCTCTGAAGGCAGTTCCTTCAGCCCCTGCTTTACCTGTTGGCTGATGACCTGACCCATACCGACTGCTGCTACTGCAGGTTGGGTAATTGAGCCGGCCAAAAGGAAGGAGGATTTCAACTTCCTCTCAGAAGGATCTTTTAAACTCTTGTACATTATCCACCGGACATGTCAGGTTTTTATTTACACAAGAAATAGCCGCATCTACCACAGGCAGGCTCCATTTCTTTAAAAAAATTTCCCCCATAGGATAAAGAATGTTAAACCTTTTTGGAGGTGAGAAACGCTTATCTGGATGTTGCCAGTTTGCGTATATTAGATCCTCTAGTAACGGATGAACCGGGAAGGAGCATGCACCTTGCAGGGATCTTAATGACCCTAGGGAGGAGACAGGTAATTCCGTTACCTCCGCAGAGGTTAACTTAAATGCACTGCTATAGCATTGTACCTGTGACCTTAAAATCTGGCTCCTCATCCTCTGCTGATGTAGCCTCCTCCTCCTCATCCTCCTCCCTCAGGTACTTCTGAAGGGAGGTCCAATACTGGAAGAGACCTGCTTCGCTTATTGTCCCTTTTTAGAGGACTTAGCGATTAAGGTAGCAATTTTTTCCTCCAGATTATTTAGGGCAGCTGATAAAGTGTCCTCAGTGACATATACAGGCCCAGGCTTCACTGGGGAAGCCGCCATACCTGACAGAGGTAATGGCTCATCCTGAACAGGTGCATTTAGCAACACAGGAGAGAAAGGTACCGAGTCAGCACAGTTAGAGCCTCCTCTCAGGCGGTGGTGCTTTCTTATCTCTTTTTGTCCGTATTACTTCCCCTGGAAGGCTTACTGTTTAGACAAAATACAAGGTACCTAAATGCATATACTACCGTGTTTAGTTTAGCAAATACATTAAGTATGCAACTTTTAACACATAACTATGCATAACATGGATGTCTTCTAGGAAGTACCCAATCCAACCACATGGAGTCTTACGTCCCTGTATAGCTGCTGTGTTTCTCTGCCAGGAACAAGAGAACTAACGAGCTTGCTTGCTGCTGCAGTGCTTTTTACACTGACAGTCTTTTAAATTTGGCGCTGTTTCTGTGCCTGCGCGCGCCACGTGCCCGCGCACGCCTCGGCCCCCCCCCCCCTCCGATAAAGCGCGCTCCCGCGCGCGCGCGGCCTTGCTATGGTGGTGGCCATAGTGAGAGAGGACTCTCATCAGCCCCTGTCCCCACTTACCTGCATCTGCAGGTGTCTGTATCGGCCACCGGAAGGAGGAGCGGGGTGCTCAAGCAAGCTCAGCAGCGGAGGTGACGAGCAGTGTACTTCGCCGAAGCCGACACTGAACAGAGTGAGGTGAGTATATTCAGCTCTTTACTCCCCCCAGTGGTGGAAAAAAAGAAGACATCCACTTTTTGAAAAAGGTCCCAACCTAGTTATGGACCTTCTAATCTCACCTTATCCACACCGCAGGTTTTTCTGCTGAAAGATTTCAGACAGATACCAAACTTCACCCTTCACGGTGGGCTATGTGTGCCAACCTTCAGGGATATGGGTTCCTATTTAAAGGATACCTCTCCCCTGGGCCTTGTACAAGACTCTTACCAGGACTTTATAGCGAAATAGCGAAAGTGCTGGATCTTAGAGCCCAGTCCTCCGAAGAGAGACATTACAGGCGACGCCTCATGGATGAGGCCCGGATCCCATCCAGATTCAGCTCATTTGTAGGCGTCTTGGATGGATCCGAAAGCATAGCTCTTTTACCCCCAGAGGGTCTCTTTGGTAGAGCTTTCCTTTAGCACCTCCTAACGCGTCCAACACCTTTCGACACTGGCGAAAAAACTGAGGTACTTCCCTGATGGGAGGGGTTATATGGAGGGGAACTGTCTTCCATTGGTTGTGCCAGTGTCCAATCACCGCTGGTGACCCTTAACCCATTATGTAATGACTAGCTCTGTGTCCCGTGGTGTACGATAAAGAAATCAATGTGAATGGAGCTGTCTTAATGCACACTACTGCAATCGCTCCGACTTCAAAAAAGGTTCCTGTACTACTTCAATCCGACTTCTAGGCGACTGCTAGGCGACCTGTACCCATTGATTTCAATGGAAGTCGCCTCAGAAGTCGGATCACTGTCTTAACAGAAGCAACTTTCCAGGAAGAGAACATACATTTCTCAGGCAAACCTCTCCCTCCCTCCCCCCTCCCTCCCACAGAGCTGATTCTTGTTTAATTGGCCACTGGAATGTCTCCTGTCCTGGAGGCAACTTGAAGTTGCCTTGTAAGTAGCTTCATGTCGCGCTGTGATTCATACTCAAGTCGTGTCCAAGTTGCCTCCCAAAGTCGCGCTGGAAGTCGTGTTGCCCCTGTGTGAATGGAGTCTTAAGTTTAGATATATAATGGTTTCAGAAAACTGTATACTAACAGTGAACTTTTCTTCTTGTGCTTCTGTTTTCTGTACGTCAGCTTCCCACTGTTCAAATATTGCCTGAAACTGCTGAGAATATTCATTGCTCAACTTCTGCCTAAAATATTTATATAAAATAAACATGATAACAAGGGTATAAAAAATGCAAGTGTTTTTAGTCGCACAGTACAGGACATAGAATGTTTAGTCTTTAACCATACCAATAGGATTGTGTGTGAAACTGACAGGCAGACTCCTGCCTGTCAGGTGAGAGCATTCGTGCGGCTCCGCTGCCACCCGATCGCTCGCACACCCCCCGGTACCGCCGCTCCCCACCGGCCACGCTTTCCGGGTTCGACTTTCCCATCGGCGGCCCCGGGAGCTCCATGGCAGGTGCCGGAAGCTGGAGGGGAAGGAGAAGAGCGGACACACGTCTGCTCTCCTCCCCTTCTTTGTGTGACCCGGAAAGCAATGTCTCTGACGACGCTTCCTGGTCAAGCTCTCAGTGACCCTGCATATCTCAAAAAAGAGAACCTGTCACCAAAAAACATCACATAGGGACATTTTGTCCCCTATTTGACGGGAAAAAAAAGTTAAGTTAAAATTGTATTTTTTTTTTTTTGCGAAAAAAATTAAAGTTACACCCAAGCTCCTAAAATACCCCCCCCCCCAATGTAAACGCATGCGTCGGGCGCCTATGCGTGAAAACGTTGATTGCGATACACATGTTACATGTCGCCACGCAAGCCGGAGTGAGAGCAAAAATTCTAACACAAGACCTCCTCCATAGCACTAAACTAATGCCTATAGGGGGGCTTTTGAAGCTTTGCCTAAAGAAAATCTAGGGTACTGAAGCTGGACGACATTTCACGGGTGCACAAAAATGTGAGGTTTGGCACGTTGGGTATTTACTAGGTGCAACCTCGTCATTTATATTTTAGCAAAAGTTAGGGTAATTTATTGCGTTTGTTTGCCCTAAAATTCACGTTAGACCTTTGCGGTAATATCGTGTGACATAAAAAATTGGAACTACCACTATTTTATTCTCTAGGGCAGGGGTCTCCAAACTGGGGCCCTTTGCTTGCCTTTATCCGGCCCTTGGGGCACTATTCCATCCACTGACACCAAAAATGGCGAATAATTTTTATTGCTGAAACCACCAATGGGGCACTATTCATCCAACTTACACTATCAAAAGGGTACAATTCCTTCTATTGACACCAACAATGGGGCACTAGTCCTCTCCACTGACACCAAAGGAATGGTATTGTTTACTCCCTCTCGACATTTTCTACTCCCAATGGCCCTAGTCCGGCCCTCCTAAAGTCTGAAGAACAGTAAACTGGCCCTTTGTTTAGAAAGTTTGGAGAACCCTGCTCTAGGGCATCTGCTTTCAGAAAATATATAATATTTGTGGGTTTTGAGTAATCTTCAGGCCTAAAATTATTTTTAAAACATGTGTGCAAAAACGGCTCTGGCAGCAAAAGGATAATCTGTACACAACCCGATCAGAAGAATGTCTCTGAGCATCTAAATGCTGCAACCAATGAGGATGCTTTACAGTGCCATTAATTTATTATTAATTTAACGACTGCCAAATCCTTTTGCCTGCCAAAGTATTTTTTCAGTACTCACCTGAGCTAAGCAACTTGCATTGAGGATGAATGGCAGCTATCCTGCATGATCCAGTGCATATCAGTTAAGTACAATGCATGCTTACTTAATGTGGGGATCTCTAATCTCATCCTAATTTAAAATGAGATATGCGCCCTACAGTAATGAGCACCCAATCCTGTCACAACCCTTTCTTTTGACTCATACATTATTATTTTTTCATCAGTGCCTTTGCAGTGAAACGACTGTTTCCTTGTTTATGATATAATTACTGAAAGATTTTCAGCAATATTACAACCCCAATTCCAAAAAAGTTGGGACACTGTGTAAAATCTACAGAATGCAATTTTTGCAAATCTCATAAACCCATATTTTATTCACAATACAAAACATATCAAATGTTTAAACTAAGAAAATGTACCATTTTAAGAAAAAAAAAGGTCATTTTGAAATTGATGGCAGCAACAAGTCTCAACAAAATTGGGACAGGGCAACAAAAAGACTGTAAAGTAAAGCCTCATACACACGATTGTTGTTAAAAAAAGAAGGGATGCTACACTGTGGTAAACATGGCCCTGTCCCAACTTTTTTAAAACGTGTTTTAAAAATGAGCTTATTTTTTTTTTTTAACCACTTGCCATCCAGGCCATTTCTGACACTTCGCTCCTACATCTACTTTTTTTTGCTAGAAAATTACTTAGAACCCCCAAACATTATATTTTTTAGCAGAGACCCTAGGGAATAAAATGGCGGGTGTTGCAATTTTTTATATCAGATGGTATTTGCGCAGTGGTCTTTCAAACACAATTTTTTTGTAAAAAAACAGTTTCATGAATAAAAAAATAAAAAACCTAAAGTTAGCCCAATTCTTTTGTATAATGTGAAAGCTGATGTTACACCGAGTAAATAGATACCTAACATGTCATGCTTTAAAATTATGTCTGCCCGTGGAATGGCAGCAATCTACAGTGGTTAGAATTCTCCATAGGCGACTCTTTAAATGCCTTTACAGGTTACAAGTTTAGAGTTGCACAGGTGGTCTGGTGCTAGAATTATTGCTCTTGCTCTGACATTCACGACAATACCTCATGTGTGGTTCGATTGCCGTTTACATATGCATGCGAGTAACGGTGGGACGGGGTGCGCTTTACATTTTATTTTTATTTTTTATAGAAAAAAAAAATTAACACTTTTTTGTTTTGTACTTAATTGCTATCACAAGGGATGAACAACATCCCTTGTGATAGCAGGGGTCATGACAGGTCCTCTTTATGGAGAGATTTGGGGTCTATTAGACCTCAAATCTCTTCTCTGGCCTCCCATGTAGCCGATCAGACAGAGATCGGTCTGATTGGCTACTTACATGGCCGCTGGTGGCCAGGTAAAAACAAAGGGGCGGAACCGGAAGTGATGAACTACTCGTCGCTCCCAGTTTCCAGGGTTACAGAGAGAGGGGAACAACGTCTCTCTGTACAGGGCAGCCATCGCCGCCAGCTGCATCTCTCCCAGCCTCTGCGATGGGAACGGAGAGCCGGGGGGAGTGGGGTGGGACCCCCTTTCGCCACCCGCAGAAGTGATCGAGTGGCTGATTGGCCACTCAGATCACTTCTGCCACATAGGGAATCGCTGTCTGAAAAGATCAATACCTGGTATAACACAGAAATCCGGAGGACATCCATGTACGCTGTGCTGGTGGGAAGTGGTTAAAATGGTACATTTTCTTATGCCGCGTACATACGATCATTTTTCATGACGAGAAAATTTAAATTTAAATTTTTTAATTTGGTCATTAAAAACGATCGTGTGTGGGCTCCAGAGCATTTTTCACGCCGTGAAAAATGGCCATTAAAAATTTGGAACATGCTCTAACTTTTCTCGTCGTTTTTCTCGTCATGAAAAACGGCCGTCTGTAGGCTTTAACGACGTGAAAAATGAGACGAGAGCGCTCGTTCTGGTAAAACTAGCGTTCGTAATGGAGATAGCACATTCGTCACGCTGTAACGGACTGAAGAGCACGAGGCTGAAAAGCGCGAATCGTCTCTCATCAAACTTTACTAACACAAGGATCAGCAAAAGCAGCCCAAAGGGTGGTGCCATCCGAATGGAACTTCCCCTTTATAGTGCCGTCGTACATTTCGCGCTTTGCTCAATTTTTTTTTCATGATAGTGTGTAGGCAAGGCAGGCTTGAGAAGAATCATTAGTGTAAACATTTGACATGTTTTTTAAATTTTCTCTTGTGAATAAAATATGGGTTTATGACATTCTCTGTATTAGGCTCCTTTCACACATGCGGATCGTCTGGCAGATTGGATAAAAATGGACAGGCGGATCTGTTTTCATCCGATCCCCCATTGAGGAGAGCTCACAACCAAGTGCTGTCCCAGCTGCAGCTCTTCTTCCTTCACTTTCTAGTTTCACAGACAGCTGCTGTCAGTAATGTCCTGTGAGGAGGAAGTGAGAAGCGTGGCCAAGCCATGCTGTGTGTCTATGGAGCACATGGCTTACTGAGGGGACCAGCAGGGGACTCCAGAAGAGGAGGTAAGGCAACGCTTGTACAGAGTAGGTAAGTAGAACATCTTTTTTTTATTTTAATGTAAAAAAACTCCTTTACAATTGCTTTAATCCCTACTCTGTGCTTATGTTACACACATCAGCTGATTCAGAGCGTCTTTACATGGGTAAGAGGCTGGGTTCACACTCGTCCGACAAACGCTCTGACATTGGGAGCTCATGTCGCATGACGTGTGAAAATCAATGTTTCCCTATGGGAGCCGTCTTAACTGGTCCGACACACGTCGGTCCGACTTTGAAAATGCTCCCTGTACTACTTTGGTCCGACTTTGATCCGACTTCAGCCCATTGACTATCATTGAAGTCGGATCAAAGTCGGACCGCAGTCTTGCATGATCCGACTTTGGCATGCGACTTGTGCTCTGCTGATCTTGAGGGGGAACTCCACGCCAAATTTTAAATAAAAAAAACGGCATGGGTTCCCCTCCAGGAGCATACCAGGCCCTTCGGTCTGGTATGGATTTTAAGGGGAACCCCCTAAGCCAAAAAAAACGCGTGTGGGTCCCCCCAAAATCCAAACCAGACCCTTATCCGAGCACGCAACCTGGCAGGCCGCAGGAAAAGAGGGGGGGGACAAGAGCAGCCCCCCCTCCCTCCTGAACCGTACCAGGCCGCATGCCCTCAACGTAAGGGGTTTGGTGCTTTGGGGCAGGGGGGGCGACCCACGGCCCCCCACCCCAAAGCACCCTGCCCCCATGTTGATGAGGACAGGGCCTCTTCCCGACAACCCTGGCCGTTGGTTGTCGGGGTCTGCGGGTGGGGGCTTATCGTAATCCGGGAGCCCCCTTTAATAAGGGGGCCCCCAGATCCCGGCCCCCCACCCTATGTAAATGAGTATGGGGTACATCGTACCCCTACCCATTCACCTGGTGGAAAAATGTAAATAAAAAAAACACTACACAGGTTTTTAAAGTCATTTATTACACAGCTCCGTGGGTCTTCTTCCGACTCCGGGGGTCTCTTCTGACTTCGGGGGTCTTCTTCCGACTCCGGGGGTCTCCGGTGTCGTCTCCGCACTCTCCGGTTCTTCTCTTGCTCTCCGGATCTTTCTTCCTTCTGCCGGGCCTCCACTATCTTCTTCCAGCTCTTTTGCTAGCGGGGCCCGGTCTTCTCCGTCGCCTTCTTCCCTCTTCGATGTTGACACGTCGCTTCCTCCCGCTGTAATGCTGGGTGTGCGGTGCGCTCCGATTTATATAGGCCTCTCATGACGTCACAGTCACAAGCTCCGGGTGGCCCCAGAGCATGTGACTGTGACGTCATGGGAGCATGTGGCCACCCAGAGCATGTGACTGTGACGTCATGAGAGGCCTATATAAATTGGAGCGCACCGCACACCCAGCATTACAGCGGGAGGAAGCGACGTATCAACATCGAAGAGGAGAAGAGGGAAGAAGGCGACGGAGAAGACCGGGCCCCGCTAGCAAAAGAGCTGGAAGAAGATAGCGGAGGCCCGGCAGAAGGAAGACAGGACCGGAGAGCGAGAGAAGAACCGGAGAGCGCGGAGACGACACCGGAGACCCCCGAAGTCGGAAGAGACCCCCGGAGTCGGAAGAAGACCCCCGAAGTTGGAAGAGACCCCCAGAGTCGGAAGAAGACCCCCGGAGCTGTGTAATAAATTACTTTAAAAACCTGTGTAGTGTTTTTTTATTGACATTTTTTTCCACCAGGTGAATGGGTAGGGGTACGATGTACCCCATACTCATTCACATAGGGTGGGGGGCCGGGATCTGGGGGCCCCCTTATTAAAGGGGGCTCCCGGATTCCGATAAGCCCCCGCCCCCAGACCCCGACAACCAACGGCCAGGGTTGTCGGGAAGAGGCCCTGTCCTCATCAACATGGGGACAGGGTGCTTTGGGGTGGGGGGCCGCGGGTTGCCCCCCTGCCCCAAAGCACCAAACCCCCATGTTGAGGGCATGCGGCCTGGTACGGTTCAGGAGGGAGGGGGGCCGCTCTCTCGTTCCCCCTCTTCTCCTGCGGCCTGCCAGGTTGCGTGCTCGGATAAGGGTCTGGTTTGGATTTTGGGGGGACCCCCACGCTGTTTTTTCGGCTTAGGGGGTTCCCCTTAAAATCCATACCAGACCGAAGGGCCTGGTATGCTCCTGGAGGGGGAACCCATGCCGGTTTTTTATTTAAAATTTGACGTGGAGTTCCCCCTCAAAATTCATACCAAACAGAGTGCCTGGTATTGGCGGGGATCCAAGTCGGATCCCCGTTTATTGAAAGTCGGACATATGTCGGCTTTATGTCACAGGGCAAAGTCGGATCCAAAGTAGGACGGCTGTCGTGTCGTACAAGTGTGAACCCAGCCTTAGATTCAGATGCTTGTCAAAAGCAGGATGCTTTCAGGTTCTTCTCAGCTGCTTTGATTTGCTCATGAGCAGCTCAGGGATTTTATCTTAATTGCTTTCAGCTGCTTTGGCATGTACGTTAAAGTGTTATGAAAGGCGGATTTTTAAAAATTTAAATAGCAAACATGTCATACTTACCTGTTCTGTGCAATAGTAATGGTAACCTCCTCTTCTGGAGTCCCCAGCTGGTGCTCTCTGCTCCTCCTCTTCTGTGTCTGCACCCATAGCAAGCACTTGTTATGGGGGCAGACATGTGGGTTCGCTCACGAGCCATGCTTTGTGAATCCATAGACACACACCAGCGCAGTTCAGCCTCACCTTCACTTCCTTCTCACAGGATATGATTGGAAGAAGCAGAAGCCAATGGCTCCCACTGCTGCCTCTGTCCCTGTGAGGAGAGAGAGAGAGAGCGCAACAACGCTGCTCTTGGGCACAGCACTAGATTAATAGAAGAGCCAGGTAAGTATTTGGGTTGGGGGGGGGGGACTGGGGGGACTTGAGAGAGCTGATAATGGAAGGTTTTTTACCTTAATCCATAGAATGCATTAGGGTAAAGAATGACTTTGCCTTATATAGGGATGAAAAGAAGATTAAATGCAAATAAAAGTCTGTGCACATGATACATTACTATCGAGCAACATATAGCCAGCTTTAGGTATGTATCCCACCTTTGTTCTTGCTGTGTTTTCCAAACTTGTTCAATTTTTTGGCTGCTGGTCTTTAGAGAAGCCTTTGTATACATCTCCAACCTCTTTCGTTTTGCTAAAAGTGCCTTGCTAATATCCGCTGTAGTGGAAGATTTTATGAAAAGTTTTATTAAATCAGTGTCTAGAAGAAAATAATCACTTCCTCAAGCTGACTGATAAAGACATTAGAAATAATGATTAACATAATACTTGCCTCCAAATCTTTCCAACATATTTTGTACTTCACCACTAGAAGAGAAATCACACAGTAAAATATTTTGACAACTGCATACTAACCTTTCTCTTCAGCTGAAAAAAAAACATCTAGGAAAAAGAAAATGTGTGTTGCTATGCTAAGTATTGGTAATTATAAGGGAATTGCTGAACTGGGGATGGAAGGTAGTAATATTTTCTAGAACATTACACGGAACCACTGCTAAGTAATACTTACAGAAATAACCTGCTGCTAAGCCAAAGACAGAGGTAAAGCTGGGCTAACAGAATGTTGGTATTTGCAGGTGCACTCATGAGCTGAGGATGGGAGATAGTGATACTTCTAGGAGGATACACATAAGCGAATAATATCTACATGTATAGTGTGCTCATTATACAGGGATGGAAGGGACATTATTGTTGAGCCAGTATTTGGGAGAGTGAAGGGGCAATGGCGTTTACAAGGGCACTTCTAAGAAAAGGATACATAGAAATTTCCAACTGGGTTGTCAACTGTCTGAATTTTATGGACAGTTTGTAAAAAAATTACACACAATTTGCTCCCGTACGTAAATGTTTGGGAAGGTAGCAACTACCCTTAATATTACTGATTTGGCAGCCTTCAGTCAGTAGATTTGCAAAGCATGGAGGACAGCCTACACCAGTCTCTAGAGAACCATAATGAAGAGGAGCCACTTCTACACCGAGAACTGAGCATTCAGAGACCACTTATCGCTCAATTCTCAGATCTGTTCCGAGCATAGAGCGGTGACTGTCACCGCTCTGTGCTCTGCCTCTCCAGCGCTCACTGGATCACCAAACTGCGAAGGGGGCATGAGTGGCTGGTTCAAGCATCTGGGTGGATCCTGACATTGTTGAGATCCTTAAAGATTCTGGACCAGCTCTATGACGTCAGCCAACAGCAGACTTTAGACTGCTGTTAGCTGAATCTGGGTCACAAAAGTGCAGAACAAACACCTAGTACACACAGAAAATTGGATGACAAAAATCACTTTCGGAGCAATCGTGCGATAATCCTATTGTTAGTACACATCTTTCGAGAGCCAATCACGACAGTTCATTCAACAATATCCGAAGGGACAAGCACGAAAATGTTTCTCGTACGATTTTCGGTTAATCAGTACAGTATTAGTCTGAAAAAAATTGGAAGATCAAAAGCACGCATACTCGGAAACTAAAGAATACATTACAATACAATACAACACATTACATCACTTTCCAAGTTATATTCTGTTGTATGAGAATTTTCGTAACTTTAGTAACCTCTTCATTTTTGATATGAGCCTAGCATGCAACAAAAAATAGGATTTTTGTACTCACCGTAAAATCCATTTCTCTGACGTCCATGGACTGACACAGCTGGATACTGTAAACGTGTAGGTATATGTCCCTGCTCGCAGGAGAAGATCTAGGCAGAATGTTAGATTGTTAGAAACATACATTCTAGAACAAACCAGAGCTGAACAGCACCGCCCAGGGGGGCGGTCCCTCCGGACATTACCCTCCCACCTGCAGATAGCAGCCTCAGTTCGTAACAAAGCAGTACAAACCTTAAAAGGAAGGGTGGGTGCTGTGTCAGTCCATGGACGTCAGAGAAATGGATTTTACGGTGAGTACAAAAATCCTATATTCTCTTATCGTCCATGGACTGACACAGCTGGATACTGTAAACGTGTGGGACGTCCCAAAGCAGTATCAGAAGGGTGGGAGCAGTAGTAAAGGAACAACCAAAACTTCACTCCAAACAAGCAGAGCTCCTCAACGGAGGAGTTGCAACATTAAACAGCGGCCTGCAATGCTTTGTGGCCGAAGGAAGCATCCGAAGATGCCCGCCACATCAACCTTATAAAATTTTGAAAAGGTATGAACGGACGACCAGTTCGCCGCCTTGCACACTTGTGCAACTGATGCTTGATGTCGGAAGGCCCAGGAAGCACCAATTGCCTTGGAGGAATGCGCTGCAACCGGAAAGGGAGGCGCCCGCCCCTTAAGGGCATAAGCCTGTATGACGGTCTGCCTGGTCCACCTAGAGACGGTGGTGGACGACACCGCTCGGCCCTGTTTTGGACCAGACACAGACTTCCGAATGGAAACAGTAGCAGACAGGTACACCCGTAAGGCTTGTACCCATCTTATTGTATGAAGCGCAGGGATGTGATGGGTGAGGACAAAAGGACGGAAGAACAATGTCCTTCTTAAGGTGAAAGGCCGAGACCATCTTTTGAAAAGAAGGACGGTCGTGGGCGCAACACCGCCATATCCTTATGGAGGACCAAGTAAGGCGACTTGCAGGACAAGGCCGCCAACTCACACACCTGTCTAACTGAAGCAATGGCCACTAAGAAGGCCAACTTCCGGGACAAGGTCAAGAGAGGAATCTCTCTGATATTCTCAAAGGGATGTTCTTGGAGAACCGAGATGCATCCAATTCAGTTCCCAAGTAGGGAGATGAGGCTTGACAGGGGGGATCACATGGCGAACCCCCTGCACAAAAGGTGCTAATCAAGGAATGGCCCGGTAGCGGTTGTTGAAAAAGACAGCCCGGTCCGAAATCCGACCCTCAAAAAGGTATGCAAGGCCAGCTTTTGGGTCACACCACGCTGTAAGAACAGCAAAATCCTTGGAACGGAATACATCCGAGGTCGCCACTCAAGTTCCTAGCACATAGCGATGTAAGCCTTCCAGGTACGGTGAGATATCTTTCTGGAGGAAGATTTCCGTGTCAACAACATAGAAGAGATGACCGAATACGAGAGAACTCGGTCCTTCAGCACCTGGCTTTAAACAGCCATGCCATGAAAGCCAAGGACTGTAAAGCAGGATGAAGTATGGGATCATGAGACAGAAGGTCCACCCCAATAGGCAGTCGCCAAGGAACGTCTGCGACTAGCCGAAGTAGATCGGCGTACCAATGTCGCCGTTCCGGAGCAATGAGGATCACCGGAATGGCCTCAGCCCCTACTCTGCGAAGCAGGCGAGGCAACAACAGTAGCGGAGGATAAGCATATATCAGGCGATACTGCCCCCACGGGCTTCCAACGCGTCTGCCCAGGGGTCCCTGGACCTGGTCACGATCTTGCCACCTTGCGAGTGAGTCGAGAGGCCATAAGGTCCACTTCCGGTGCCCCACCTCCGGTAAAGAAGGTGAAAACACCTCCGGATGCAAGGACTCTTCCCCTGCAATGCACACGGCCGACAGGACCGTCTTGCAGCGAGATGTATGAAAATCCCAAAGAGACTCCGCAATGTATCGAAAAAGAGAGGCCCCAGTGTACAGGGTGCCTCAACTGTTGGCCAATAAAGGCAACTTGACGGAACTTCCCTAGAAACTCGGCCAGAGGACTAGTACCTCAGCCTCCACAGGTGGCGCAAACCCACCCCGGGCACAGAGACTCTAAAGGCTAAAGCAGTTGCAGTGCACTTGCTAGACGACTGATGGATGAAGCAGAGGCTTTTGCCCAGTTATTGAGCTACAAAAACGCCAGAGACGCAGCCACTAACGGGCGTAACGCTAACCTTAGCCTGGCGAACACAGTCCAAGCCAGTGCTCCTGATCACCACTAAAAGCAGGTGGAAAGTGGTACCCCTGAAACCAGGGATCCTTGTGACAATGCTCCATCCAGCAGCTACCCATGGATAAGTGCTGATTGTACAAACACATAGTTTATACTATGTATTGCGTCCAACGCGCAAATAGAGTGTGGGAGGAAACCCACCCAGCCACAAAGAGCATAATACAACCACATATGGCGTATGTAGTTTAGTATGTGTGGATAAACCTATTAAACACGTTTATACTGTGCTAGCGACGAAGGCGCGCACATCATCGGGGCTTGGACGTAAACCAGCCACGCAGATTGCGTACACAACCGTGTAGGTATGTTAGCCTGCGAATAAACAAATTGCACATGTTTATACTGTGCATAGCGCTGAAAATGCGCACACCATTGGAACGCAGCGGAGAAGCTTGAGCACCCGGATGAAACCCATGCAGACGCATACCATGTAGGTATTATAGTATGTGTGCTAAACATTTTGCACAAGCACATGTGTGCATAGCACCGAAGGCGCGCACACCGTTGGCGCGTGGGAGGAACCGAAGTACCCCACGCATACTCAGAGAATGCAATACCTACAACTACTGTGAATGTATTTAGTGTTGTGTATAAACATAATGTGTATGTTTTGTTTTTTTTGTTTTTTAATTATTTTTATTAAAGTTTTTCAACACATACAACATACACAGCTTAAGCACCTACAGTACAGAAAAGGAGCAAATACAAAAAATAATACCATTTGCAATGCGAACCTAGCGAATCAGGCATAACAATGGAAGGGTGCAGCAACACCGCCAAATAGAATCCAGAAAGGCATACATTATCTTAAACCCAGTAGTCTTTACGAACACATAAGAATACAACGGGAGAAAAGCAAGATATAATAGCAAGATATGGCCTCGATATGATGACCTTGTCCACCCCAAATTCACTAAGCCGTTTCAGGCTCTGCTAACCAAGTGCGCCAGACCCTGTCATATTTTTGTGGGCAGCCCCGATTGGCATAAGTGTCCCTGTATAGAGGAAGGCTATTGTTCACCAAGCATTTCCATTGCTTCAGAGGGGGGGGGGGGGCAGGCTTCTTCCACTGCATAGCAATGTTCTTACGAGCATAGAAGAGCAGCAGGGTAATCAGCGCGCGTTTGGCAGAGGATGGTACGATGGTCTCAACGAGCCCCAAAAGGCACACCTCCATTGCCAAAGGCACAGTGACACAGGCTACTCTATTAATCAAATCCAGCACCATTTCCCAATACCGCTGGACCCCCGGACAATGCCAGAAGATATGGGAGAAGTCGCCCGGTGAGGCGCCGCATCTCCAACACTCTGAGGAATGAGCAGGGTCCATCTTGTGAAGTCTGTGGGGGGTGTAATAAGCCCTATGAACAATCTTGTATTGCACCAATCTGTCGCGCATGGAGACCAGGGTGTTGAAAGGGAGGTCCCACACATCATCCCAGTCATCGTTGTCTAACGTGGGGATATCAGTCTGCCATCTAGTCCAGAGTTTGTCAAGGGGTGGAAGAGACACAAGGATCAAAAACGCATAGAGATGTGAGGTGGGCTTTTCTGCACAGCTAAATCTAAGTGTCCTCTCCAGTTCCGACTGCGCTACAATACATGAAGATTGTGGAAACTGCGCCGCAAATGCATGGGACAGTTGAAGATATCTGAATAGGAAATGGTTAGGTAGATTGTACTGGGAGGAAAGGTGCGAGAAAGGGAGCAAGGAATTTTGGGACACTACGTGAGATACTAGTTTGATACCATATTTTGTCCACGCGTAAGGGTCGGGGATTTTGTATATGTGGGATAAGTTAGGGTTCAGCCAGATAGGGGCATTGGGGGAGATTTCAGACTGTTTACACTTCTCAATGGCTAATCCTGTCCGCCATGCCCGCAGGGTGGCAAGCATAGAGGGGGTCAGAGGATAAGGGGCACGAGGGCCCCTAAAAAGTAACAATTGAAGAGCTTCCAGCGAACCGACCACTGCCGCTTCCAGCACAGTCGACGAGTTCGCTCTGTCCGGCTGTAACCACCACGCCGCTGTCACCAGCTGCGCAGAGAGGTAATACTTATAGCAGTCCGGGAATGCCATGCCACCCTGCGTTCGTGGCCTCATTAAAGTCGTCAGTCGGTACCTGGGAGGAGAGGGGCCCCATAAGAAGGAGGAAAAAATGCGGTTCAGTTTCTGATAAAAAGACTTGGGCACCCATTGTGGGGAGTGACGGAAAAGATATGTTAGTTTGGGAATAATCTTCATTTTTATGAGGTTAACTCGCCCCCATAATGACAGAGGCAGGTTGCTCCATGATTTAAGCTTCGTCTGTGACTCTAAAAGCACCGGGGCGAGGTTCAAAGAGATAAAGTCTGAGGCTGAACCAGAGACATGTACCCCTAGGTATTTAAAGGAATCCACCCACAGGAGGGGGCAATCAGGAGGTGATGTGGACCTGGCCGCTGGATCGATCGGGAATAGGAGGGACTTAGACCAATTTACCCTAAGACCGGTGACCTCAGCAAAGGTGCTCAGAATACTGAGCGCTCCTTGCAAGGACGGGCCGGCATCATTCAGGAAGAGCAGCATGTCATCTGCGTACAAGGCAACCCTCTCCTCCAGCAACCCGAGTCGGAGACCTTTTATGTGCGGTGAGGTGCGAAGTGCCTCCGCCACTGGTTCAATAGCAAGGGCAAACAAAGCTGGAGAGAGAGGGCAGCCCTGCCTCGTTCCCCTGGCAAGCCCGAAGGGGACAGACAGTCCACCCCCCAGGCGCACGAGGAAGTGGGGCATTTGTAGATCACCCGGAGCCACCTGATGAACAGCAAAGGAAAACCCATCCTACGTAATGTTTCCCACAAAAAGGGCCACTCGACCGTGTCGAAGGCCTTTTCCACGTCTAGAGATGCCACTGCCCGGGAACCCATATTGAGGTGTTGAGTGTGTATGTTTGTGAACAGCCTTCTGAGATTAACATCTGTGGACCTACGGGGCATGAAACCTGTCTGGTCTGGGTCTATTACTGAGGGTAGCATGGGATATAACCGAAGGGCCAGAAGCTTGGTCAGAATTTTAAAGTCAGAGTTAAGCAAGGCAATAGGGCGGTAGGAAGCACAGGAAGTGGGGTCTTTGGGAGCCTTATATATCAGGGTCAAGTAGGCATGGTACATAGAGCCAGGCAGACCACCGTTTGCTAGGCATACAGTATACAATTGTGCCAACAGGGGCGCCAAGAGTTCCACATGAGCCCTATAAAAGTCCATCGGAAGCCCGTCTGGCCCCGGCGCCTTGCCAGGGGGGAAGGACCGGATAGCCTTTATGACCTCCAGAGCCGTAAATGGTTGGACCAATGTCTCTCTGTCATGGTCAGAGAGCCAGCCAAGCGCCAATGGATCTAGTAGGCCGTTCAGCGATTCTGGCTGAAAATCTGACGGTAGACCAGACGAATATAAAGCGCTATAGAAGGAGTTAAAGGTCTGCAAGACTTCAGAAGGGGAGGACACAGTCCCGCCCCCCGATGTCTGCAGGGTAGACACTAGGGTAAGGGGTCGGTCATGTTGTGTCATCATGGCCAGCAGGCGGCCATTTCTATCACCTTGTTCAAAGGCCCTCTGCTTACCCCTATAGGAGTCGAGTCGCGTGACCTCAGCCAGGTGTAACTGAAGTTCCCTCCGAGCCGCCATCAGCAGATCAAAGTGAACCGGGGTGGGGTCACCACCATATGTAGCAGTGTGGTCATCAACAGTCTTCTGCAGCGCCAGAGTCGCAGCTGACTGCTGTTTTTTAATGCTGGCAATAGCAGAGATATACTGTCCCCTTGTAAAAGCTTTAAAGGCATCCCAGACAATGTCGGGAGAAGAGGATTCCTTATTGTTTTCCCAGAATTCAGACAGCAGGGGCGGCAGTTTGTCAGTAAGGTCAGGATGAGAGACCCATTGTGTACCCAACTTCCAGAGCGCAGCATTCCGGGAAGCCGGGGAGCGGAGCACCACCACCAGGGGACTATGATCAGACAGGCCGCTGGGTAGATAGGACGTCTCCAATACGTCCGCTAACAGTGCGGGGTTGGAGAAGGCCAGATCTATCCGCGAGGCAGTCTTATAGGATGCCGAAAAACATGAGTAAGTCCTTGTGGTAGGGTGTTTCCACCTCCAGACCTCCACCAGCCCCACCGCCTGAGCCCAGGCAGAGAGGTCTATGCATTGTTTCCTAGGCGGGGTCGGTCTATCTAGGTCGGGCGACAAAATGGCATTGAAGTCTCCCATAATCAGAACTTTCCCCGGGCAGAAGGGCGAAATCTTTTCTAGGACCTCATACAATATTGCAGATGAAAACGGGGGAGGGATGTACAGATTTATAATGATATATCTTACGGACCATAACGTAAAAACCACTATCACAAATTTACCCTGGGGATCCGTCCGGACCTCCTCAATAACATAGGGGAAACTCTTGTGGATAAGGATCGACACACCCCTGGCGTATGTGGAATACGTGGCATGTATCGCTCGCTGTATCCAAGGCTTCTTAAGAGTCAAAATCTTACTGCCCATGAGGTGAGTCTCCTGAAGGAGAATAAGCTGGGGGGAGTGAGATTTTAAGTATCGAAATAAAAGGGCTCGCTTGAATTTTGAGTTAAGACCTCTGACATTCCAGGAAAGGATGGTAAAGGAGTCTGCTAGTTGACTAGCCATCGGGAAATGGGGAGAAATAGATAAAGAGATACACTAGAGGGCATGTACCAGTGCACCCCATGAGCAGCAAGATCTCGGTCACAGTGCAAAAAATACTGACAGTACTTAAACAAACCACAAAACAAAACAAAACAGAGAAAAAAAAAAAAAAAAACACAAAGAAAAACAACATAAGAGCAAGGAACAACTAGATCCTTAATCAAACTTCCCAGGCACGAGTGCCTATCCTACTATATTCCCAGCCTTCCTCCTAACGGGGGGGGAAGGTCTGGGAATAGTTTTTACCCAGAAAAGAACTTTAACTACAGGTGCCAGTGAACCCCTCAACTGGGGGCACTACACTACCGGTGCCAGTCCACCCACTCTGTTGACAGGTACTGTCTCTTCCGTCTTGTAAGAACAGGGAGCAGAGGGACGGGGGATATTGATCCCAAAAATCAGTGGCACCAAAGTCAGCGACTTGATAGAGCAGTGGGCAAGGGTGAGGGATGTGAATCCCAATACAGCGAGCAGGGCCGAGCAATCCAGAGGGGGGGGGGTTGTCGTTCCTCCCGCTATTTGGTATCTCCAAGAGAGTGGAGGGCACCAGGCCTATCTCAACTCCCACAACACAAAACCGTGAGGGTCAAGTGCAGGTCACGTGTAAAAGTGCGTTCGTGTTTGCTCCGGTAATTGCCGAATGTTCGTAGGATGAATCAAGCAAGGATATGAAAGATCCGTGCATCAGGCAAGTATGTACTCACAGGACAGTTTAGTAGGATATCAGGGCGCAGGAAGTCCACGCAGTAGATCAGGGAATGGGTCGTCAGCGTAAGGTGGTCAGCCAGTCATCAGCATCCGCTGGGTTGTCAAAGAATTGGATTGTTCCATCGTGTTGGACTCACAGGCGACTGGGGTAAAGCATGCCATATTTTATGTTCTTCTCCCTGAGCCGTCTACGGACATCGTTGAAAGTCTTCCTTTTCCGCTGCAGCTCAGCCGAAAAATCGGGGAAAAGAAAAACAGAGGCGTTGCCGTATTTTAGAGTGGGATGTTTGCGGGCCTCAGAGAGAATCCTGTCTCTGTCCCGATAATTAAGGAAGCGTACCAAGAAGGGCCGGGGGAGATTTCCCGGGATGGCGCGGCCGGTGGGCACCCGATGAGCTCTTTCAACCACATAGGTAGGAGAAACATCTGTAAAGCCCAGTAGATCCTTAAAGAACCCCTCTGCGAATTCCGCCGGGCGGTCCCCCTCCTCCCCCTCAGGTAGCCCCAGGACTCTGACATTGTTGCGTCTGAGTCTGTTCTCGGCGTCATCAGATTTTGCGACAAGGGACTGTACCGTGCGCTGCAGTTCAGCAATGGACGAAGCATGAGTGGCAGTAAGATCTTCGGTAGCGGAAATCCTGGTCTCAGTTTCAGTTATCCTCCCCCTAATTTTGTCGAGATCATTTCTGATGAGAATGCACTCCTCAGCAAGGTGGTCGATGCGCACAAGCAGTGAGGTCTTGCTCTGCTCGATCGCGGCAAGGATTGTGGCCGTACTATCCTGCAATGGCGGGGTCCGCTCCGCCGCCGGATCCCCACCGGAACCCATCTCCAAGTCAGCCAACAGAGCCCGGAGTTGTCCAAGCAGTTCTGGGTCAGGCTGCAGTGAGAGGGGATGAGGCTGCCGGGGGGACAAGCCCACCCCAACTGCCCCGGAGGATTTTTTCCCCTTCTTGGAAGAGGGGGACATCTGGTGGGTCACTAAAGGGGGGGCCCCAACAGAGGAGCAGCACACTCCTAGATCAAAGTCCCGTAGGCAGCAGAGGGTGGCAGGGATGGGCAACAGGAGAGTGTCCCGGGAGGGCCCAGGCCAGACCGACAATCAGTAAGAGCAAACAGCCCCCCAGCACTCAGTCATCAGCAAGGTTTAATTAGTCCAGGAGGTTGGCAGGCAGAGAGTGTATTTAAGGATGGTAAGAACAGGGGGACACAGGCAGAATGGCAGAGTCACTAGGCCCCCGGGCTCCTCCAGCAGCCCACACAGACCGGTCCCCACAGAACAGCACAGCAGGTCTCAACAGGGAGTAGGATGAGTCTCAGGGCCGCGGGATCAGCGTCCGCGATTTGCGGTCCGGTCGGCGCACTACCGCGGGGTAGCCGCTCAGGAAACAGCGGTGTCCGGCAGGCTTCACTAGGCCGCACTAGGCCGCAGCCGCCGCGAGCGCTCCCGGCGGCTCAGCAGGCCATCAGAGCACGCCAGGCAGTGGAGGGGGTAGGCAGGAGAAGGGAGAACAGTCCAGGGGATGCAGGATGATTTCTTACCCCACTGTTAGGCAAGGATCGGCTCCCACAGGTCAGACACAGGCCAGCAAGATGGCAGCGGCAGCAGGCAGAGTGCCGGACGGCTTCCCGGGCGTCCACGACTGGATCCCCACTCGATACCTGGTCAGGGCCCAACAGGGAACAAGGAGGAACAGGTATGCAAGGCGGCTTGAGCTGTGCAGGCCAGTGGATGCATGGATGGCAAAGGATTATGTTAAGGATACCCGGAGCTCCTCTCAAACACGTCCGCCGCCGCTCACATCCGGACACGCCCCTGTCCATAATGTGTATGTTTACACCGTGTATTACACCAAAGGCACGCATGTCATGTAGCGTGGGCGGAGACCGGGAGGAAACCCACGCAGACTGCACAGACATACCGGGTAGGTATGTTAATATGTGGATATCCAATTGCGAAAATTTAGACTGTGTATAGCGCCGAAGCGCCCATACCAATGGAGTGTGGGAGGGAACCGGAGTACCCGGAGGAAACCCACACAGACTGCATACACATACCGTGTAGGTATTATAGCATGCGTGATAAACATTGAACATGTTTAACTGTGCAGAAGGCCAAAGGCGCACATACCGTCAGCGCGTGGGAGGAAACCGGAACACCCAGAAGAACCCCACGCAGACAGCACACAGATACCGTGTAGGAATGATAGCATGTGAATAAACATATTGCACATGTTTATGCTGTGCATTTCCATTGAAGCGTGGGGGGGAAACCGGAGTACCCGGAGGAACCCCACACAAACAGTATACCCATACTGTAAACATGTATAGTATGTGCAATAAACATATTTGAACATGTCTATACTGTGCAGAGAGCCTAAGCGCACATACCAGGAGAGCGCGGGAGGACACCGGAGCCCCCGGCGGAAACCCGCGCCAACCCAGAGAGTATAATACATACATATACTGTGAATGTATCTGGCGTCGTGCATAAACATATTTTGTACGTTTATATCATGTATGGCACTGAAACACAGCATTGGAACGTGGGGGGACACCCACGCAGACACAGAGACCAATAACACATACAGACACTGTGAATGTATGCAGTGTAGAGGTATAGGATGAGTTTAAATTATGGCGCAGAGGCACATAATCTTCTCTGTATCATTCCAAACTGCTTGATTGTGCTGCCGAAGTAGCATGCAGGTAACAGGTAACCTCTGATCCTCAGACCGTGTGTCTGTCAGTGCTCAGAGCGTTCCCCAGGAAATGGCGGGAAACCACAGGTGCAGAGACCCTGTTGTTACATCAGGACATCACACAGAAGGCTCACAGGGACTAGAGACATAAATTAATAAAGTCCCCTGCCCCCACCATGCTGCACCGACCAGGGGAAGGGAAACACTGTGTACCACTGTATCATCCATGCTGCTCTTGACGCAGCGTGTGAGGAAAACAGTGAGGAAGCTGTGTAAAAGAAAAGCTTGAAGGAACTAAGGGAAACAGCCTCCACCTGAAGTACCTCAGCCACAGCACCCAGCTTGAGAGTGTTCCTCACATCATCAATGAGTTCACTTACAAGCGCCCTGTCATTCACTGACACAGAACTGGAGTCTTCCTCACAGGGGAATGTCCTGTTCATAAACATTAAAATATTCAGAGCTAGGGTCCTGAGCACAGTAGCTAGGCCCATATCTGAATCAGAGCACTCCTTCACTAAAGATTTTTGTGGGGAGAGGGGGCTTATAGCTCCTTTTGCTCGCACACTGCTTCCATTCTGACAAGGAATGATTCCAGGACTGCCAACAACTGGTCCATAAGGACCGCAGGTGCAGGAAACATATGAACATGTTTAACTGTGCAGCACTGCCAGTTGCCCCAGGCAAGTGTGGAGAGCAGGTGTATCAGACTCCATAACACCACCCTCTGAGACCTTATACACTATACAGTGAATATGGCAGTCTACCCACTGGCTACGCTGAGGCTGAGGAGGGGATACCCGGAGGACTCACAAACCCTTAAGGACCACTCAGTCCTGCTGAAGAAACCGCGCTGTGAGCCTGAGGAGAGTGAAGAATCTGTGAGGAGATTGTGAGGAGATTCGCGCCGCAGCGCCGCCGCTAGAGGCCGAAACCTAAAGTAAATGCGCGGCAGGCACAAGAAAATGGCCGCCGAGCGCGAAATTCAAAGCTCTAATGCACGCTAATGGCGCACGCAATAATCACCTCACACACCAGAAAAACTGCCCCTCTCTCCAGAACCCACTACAGACATGAGCGCCCAGCCAGGCCAGAGTGACCCCCAAGCACCCCCACAGCACAGCACCAGTACAGGGTGCAGAGAGCAGCATAACAGGGGGGGAGACAGGGAGAAACCCCCCATATAAAGAAACACAGCCAGCATGTACTCACCTGCAGTAGGAGAGACTACTTACCCGTCCCTTTCAGGGACCCACTGGCTTGTTTCAGACAGACGTATCACAGAGCAGTACTGCGTAGCTGTCGGCCTGGTCCACCGCGAGAGATACAGTCAGTCAGGTACTGTTCAATCTTGAGAGGACCGCGGGAGCATGAAAGGAACACGGCCACCCCTGGAGTCATGGGGCATGTCGTGAACTGAGTCTCACGCACACAAGGCGAGGATCAGCACGCTCGATGGTCAGACAGGGAAGACTACGAGGATACCAGTGTACCCAACCTGTTGCCCAGCCGACAGTTGATTGAAGGTCTCAAAAATAAAATAATAAAATTCTCAAAGGAATAAAATTTAAAAGTAAAATCTTCCAGGAGACTGGCTCCTGAGAGAGCCACGTCTTCTCCTTCTGCTAGGCAGAAAAAAACTGAGGCTGCTAGCTGCAGGTGGGAGGGTAATGTCTGGAGGGACCGCCCCCTGGGCGGGGCTGTTCAGCTCTGGTTTGTTCTAGAACAGGGGTCTCCAAACTTTCAAAACAAAGGGCCAGTTTACTGTCCTTCAGACTTTAGGAGGGCCGGACTAGGGCCATTGGGAGTAGAAAATGTTGAGAGGGGGTAAACAATACCATTCCTTTGCAGAAAACAGGAAAAAATGCTTGGACAGCCGCACTCCAAAAATGGTTGTTTATTGAAACAAAAATGTGAAAAACATATCACAGCATGGAAAGCAGCAAACAGGAGCTGACGCGTTTCGCACTGTGACTCATACCATTCCTTTGGTGTCAGCGGGAGGACTAGTGCCCCATTGTTGGTGTCAATAGAAGGAATTGTACCTTTTTGATAGTGTAAGTTGGATGAATAGTGCCCCATTGGTGGTTTCAGCAATAAAAATGATTTGCCATTGTTGGTGTCAATGGATGGAATAGTGCCCCGAGGGCCGGATAAAGGCAAGCAAAGGGCCGCATTCGGCCCCAGGGCCGCAGTTTGGAGACCCCTGTTCTAGAATGTATGTTTCTAACAATCTAACATTCTGCCTAGATCTTCTCCTGCGAGCAGGGACATATACCCACACGTTTACAGTATCCAGCTGTGTCAGTCCATGGACGATAAGAGAAAATGGACCGTAATTCGTCTGGTAATCTGATCGTGTATACGAAGCATTAGTGTGCTCCTATGACCCATAGGAGGAGTTGGGGTAAAATAGCTTTGGCCATACTTCTCCTTTAATATACAGCTGTCTCTACTAGAAGAGCTGATTATAACTGAAGAGGATATCAGGAAATGCAGTCCTACTGCTCTAAAAACATTATTACCCCACATGTTCTTCGTCTATTCCTTGATCTGTAACAGATGCAGGACGTTTTTTTCCATGTTTCTCAAAACCTTGAGTCTTTTCTGTATTCTGTATATATTCTGTATTAAAAAAACAAACAAACAAAGAAACTTAGCAATTATTTGCACTGTAATGCCGCGTACACACGATCGGATTTTTATTTTTTGTGCGTTTTATGTGTGTCAAACATAGGGCAGCCCAATTACTTGAATAGGTTGCCCTATGCGTGACAAACACACCAAAGAAGCTACAGAACCTTTTCAGGCACAGAGCTTTGTGCATTTTGCAGCATGCAAAAACGCGTGATTGCTGGCTGCGCTTGGGATGCCATTAACCCCTTGCCGACCGGCTCACACACTTATAGGTCACTTTGAATTTCGCGCCGTGCGGGTGCACGCCGCCGACGGCACGCACGCGCCTCTGCTACGTGCTCTGTGACCGTGCCTGCGGGACACGATGTCCGCCGGTGTCCCGTGATCGTGCCACGGAGCTGCAAAACAGGGGGATGCCTGTGTAAACAAGGCATTTCCCTGTTCTACCTTGTGACAGGACACTGATCTACTGCTCTCTCTCATCTGGAGCAGTGATCACTGTCGTGTCACAGGTAGCCCAGCCCCCCCCACAGTTAGAATCACTCCCTAGGACACACTTAACCCCTTCCTAGCCCCCAAGTGGTTAACCCCTTCCCTGCCAGTGTCATTTACACAGTAATCAGTACATTTTTATAGCATTGATCGCTGTAAAAATGACAATGGTTGCAAAATAGCATCAAAGGTGTCCGATGTGTCTGCCATAATGTCGCAGTCACGATAAAAATTGCTGATTGCCGCCATTACTAATAATAAAAAAAAAATGCCATAAAACTATCCCCTATTTTGTAGACGCTATAACTTTAGCGCAAACCAATCAATATACGCTTATTACTATTTTTTTTTAACAAAAATATGTAGAATACATGTCGGCCTAAACTTTGAAAAAAATATATTTTTTATATATTTTTTGGGGATATTTATTATAGCAAAAAGTCAAAAATATTGTTTTTTTTTTCAAAATTGTCGCTCTTTTTTTTGTTTATAGCGCAAAAAATAAAAACCGCAGAGGTGATCAAATACCACCAAAAGAAAGCTCAATTTGTGGGAAAAAAAGGACGTCAATTTTGTTTGGATGCAACTTCGCACGACCGCGCAATTGTCAGGTAATGCGACGCAGTGCCGAATCGCAAAAAAATGGCCCGGTCATTGGGCAGCCAAATCCCCTGGGGCTGAAGTGCTTAAGAAATAATGACACTGCGACCATTTCTGCATGCATTCCCGGAATGAACAGGTGTGATTGTGGGCCTAAAATGTATTTGGTTATACATAAAAATGTAACAGTCCAAAAAATTGTGGGTGCTGTTTGAGTATAGTATGAAAACGGGGGGAAACTAAAATGTTCCGGCACAAAGTGCTACTTTGCTAATTATTTACGTCACAAAGTAATAAAACATACATCTGCACCATATAAAAAAGGCACTTTAGAAAAAAACACAGAAAACTGTTTTTTTCCTTTGTTAGTTTTATGGCTATTCATCTTTACATAATAGCTACCATTGATATGTGATTTTAGTGGTACTTACTGTACATGAGAGCTGATCTCCTGGCAGATATAAAACACACTCATTTATGCAACTCTGTAATTGTTAAAGTTGAAGTTTTATCCTGGAATTCCACTTTATTACATAAAGGGGGTTATTTACGAAAGGCAAATCCACTTTGCACTACAAGTGCAAAGTGCACTTGAAATTGCACTGAAAGTGCACTTGGAAGTGCAGTCGCTGTAGATCCAAGGAAGTCATGCAAGGAAAATAAAAAACAGCATTTTAGCTTGCACATGATTGGATAATAAAATCAGCAGAGCTTTCCCTCATTTCAGATGTACCCCTCAAATTTACAGCGACTGCACTTCCAAGTGCACTTTCAGTGCAATTCCAAGTGCACTTTGCACTTGTAGTACAAAGTGGATTTGCCTTTCGTAAATAACCCCCAAAGTGTCCCCAAAGTGTCACTTCTGGCAAAAATGAAAATCTTTATTGTTCAGTGTCCCCATAATCTGTTTACATTCACATTATGCTCCTTCAAATCAGTCGTTAATAATATCAATCGCAAAAGCAAAGCCCTGCACAGCCACATCAATTTAAATAGGACAGTGGCTGCAGGGGAGAGGGACCCCATCCGCTGGCACAGGGGGAGGGCTTATGGGTGAGGATGGCATGTTATCAAAATTTTCAACCTGCGATAGGATTTTCTGTAAAAGTAATACGAGCAGCTCTAACCATGCAAATATCGTATTTATCGTATAACACGCACCCAAACTTTAAGAGGGAAGTATAACACGCAGGCACAGTTTACCCTCTATTTTCAGGGTAAAAAAGTGAGTGTTATACGCCAATAAATACAGTATGTAAAACCAACACCACAATCACAAAATGCCATATTGCAGCAAATAGACTTGTATACCTTCTGTTGTATCTTCTTCTGATCCAGAAAGGGTTTTTTCCTCTATTTCTTGAAATTTGTAGGATAGGACCTTCTCCTCTTGAATGGCCTTTACAGATTTTCCTGTCTTCTTTCCAGGAGCCATGACTGTTATCTAACATCAACATCATAATTCATAGTCACATTCAAGTTATATGTGGATATTGTAAAGCTAAGTCACACACGGGCTCTTATTACTTCCTGGTGGCTTAAGGTATATGTGAACACTTACCTAACCACTTAAGGACCGAGCCTCTTTCTGAGATTTGTTGGTTTACAAGTTAAAATCATTTTTTTTGCTAGAAAATTACTTAGAACCCCCAAACATTATATATTGGGTTTTTTCTAACACCCTAGAGAATAAAATGGCGGTCGTTGCAATACTTTCTGTCACACCGTATTTGCGCAGCGGTCTTACAATCGCACTTTTTTTGGGGGAAAATACACTTTTTGAATAAACAAAAAAAGACAACAGTAAAGTTAGCTTCATTTTTTTTTTTAGATTGTGAAAGATAATGTTATGCCGAGTAAATTGATACCCATCATGTCACGCTTCAAAATTGCGCCCGTTTGTGGAATAGCGACAAACTTTTACCTTTAAAAATCTGCATAAAAGACATTTAAAAATGTCTACAGGTTACCAGTTTTGAGTAACAGAGGAGGTCTAGGGCTAGAATTATTGCTCTCGCTCTAACGATTGCAGCGATACCTCACATGTGTGGTTTGAACAAAGTTTTGATATGCGGGCGCTACTCAGGTATGCGTTCGCTTCTGCGCGCGACCTCGTGGGACGGGGCGCTTTAAATATTTTCTTTTTTTTTTTTACACTGTCTTTTAAAAAAAAAAAAATATGGAGTCACTTTTATTCCTATTACAAGGAATGTAAACATCCCTTGTAATAGAAAAAAAGCATGACAAGTCCTCTTAAATATGAGAACTGGGGTCAAAAAAGACCTCAAATCTAACATTTACACTAAAATGCAATAAAAACATAAATAAAAAAAAAGTAATTGAAAAAAATAAATAAAATAAAAAATTCTCCTTTAACCACTTAAGCCCCGGAGAATTTGGCTGCCCAATGACCGGGCCATTTTTTGCGATTCGGCACTGCGTCGCTTTAACTGACAATTGCGCGGTCATGCGACGTGGCTCCCAAACAAAATTGATGTCCTTTTTTTCCCACAAATAAAGCTTTCTTTTGGTGGGATCTGATCACCTCTGCGGTTGTTATTTTTTTCGTTATAAACAAAAAAAGAGCGACAATTTTGAAAAAAAGCAATATTTTTTACTTTTTGCTATAATAAATATTCCCCAAAAATATATAAAAAAAAACTAATTTTTTCCTCAGTTTAGGCCGATATGTATTCTTCTATATATTTTTGGTTAAAAAAAAAATTGCAATAAGCGTATATTGATTGGTTTGCGCAAAAGTTATAGCGTCTACAAAATATGGGATCGTTTTATGGCATTTTTATTAATATTTTTTTTTTTACTAGTTATGGCGGCGGTCAGCATTTTTTATCGTGACCACGACATTATGGCGGACACTTTTGACGCTATTTTGGGACCAGTGTCATTTATACAGCGATCAGTGCTATAAAAATGAACTGATTACTTTGTAAATGACACTGGCAGGTAAGGGGTTAACCACTAAGGGGCAAGGAAGGGGTTAAGTGTGTCCTAGGGAGTGATTCTAACTGTGTGGGGGCTGGGCTTCCTGTGACACAACACTGATCACTGCTCCTGATTACAGGGAGCAGACGATCAGTGTCCTGTCACTAGGCAGAAAAGGGAGATGCCTTGTTTACAATGGAATCCCCCCGTTCTGCTGCTCCCTGACACGATCGCGGGACACCGGCGGACATCGAGTCTGTGGGTCCCACGGTCACGGAGCTCGTCCGCGCACCGCCGGCAACGCGCCCGCAAGCCGGGAATTTCAAAGCAACGTACCCATACGTTGCTTTGCGCACACACCAGCCATTCTGCCGTCGTATATCTACTGGCGGCGGACGGCAAGTGGTTAAGAGTGACGTTTAGGCTGCATTCACACCAGAGCGTTTTCAGCTCATAAAACGCCCGAAAAAACGCCTGAAAAACACCTAACAACCAAAATACCATTAATTTCAATGGCACCTGTTCACATCTGAGCATTTTGTCACCTGAAGCAAAACGCCTGAAAAATGCCCTAAGCTCATAAAAGAACATGAGCTTCTTTGGGCAGATTACAGGCATTTTATTGCCTTTTACATTGGTAACCTGAACAAAATCGTGGCAAAATCGCGGTAAAAAACGTGGCAAACCTTGCGACTTTGAAAGCGCTCAGGTGTGAATGCAGCCTTAATGTCCCTTCCGCCCTCCCATGCTATGCAGCTGAGCGGGAGCCATCTTCCCTTCAGTCGGTAGCCAGCCAAGCATGGAAGAGGACCCATTCATCTCCACCACTAACCACGGCTTTGGTAGGTGGCGGAGACGACCGGAGCGCAGCTGGAGGGGGGCCCCTCTCCCGCCCCCGATAAAAGTGATCTTGCGGAGAATCCGCCGCAGCGACCACTTTTATCTGAAACAAATTAACTTTCTAACGAATTACAAATTTTAAGAACGATTTGAATTCGGACTGGTCGAAAAATGATCAACCAATTTGGAGTTGTGTGTGAAGGATAGCTGGTTTTTAAGGAGTGGGCTGAGAAGCTCACGGCAGCTACCCCGCTGACAGCTGAATGTAAACAGAACTGCTGGCAAATAAAAAAAAGTAGAGGAAGAAAAAAAAGCAAAGCTTGATGGGGACAAGCAACTCTGGCCTGGTGGTTGTGGGGGTTACTTACCGGTATCTGGTAGCCCCCAGATCCCCCCACACTATGTAAATGAGTATGGGGTACATATTACCCCTACTCATTCACCAAAAAAAAGGTCAAAGTTAATTAAAACACACCACCAGTTTTTTGACAAGTCCTCTATTAAAAAAAAAGAAAAAAAAAAAAAGAAAATGTTGCCTGCCGAACACTACTGCTCCCATCCAGGGACACAGCTGAATGACAGGTAAACATAGGGGCGGGGGTTATCCCGTGATGTAACCGATGACCCCACCCCCATGTCTACCTCTCATTGGGCGAGTGTCATTATGGGGTGGAATCACCCGGTGACATCACCAGAAAAACACTTCCCCTATGTTTACCTGTCATTCGGGAATGACACACACGCCCAATAAGAGGTAGACATGGGGTGGCGTCATCCGGTTACATCATCGAGTAACCCTGCCCCTATGTTAACCTGTCATGTGGCTGTACCCCTGGATAAGAATAGTCATGTTCGGCGGGTGGTGTTTTTTTTTTTTTAAAAAGGACTTATCAAAAAAAAATTGGATTTTTGTACTCACCGTAAAATCCGTTTCTCTGACGTCCATGGACTGACACAGCTCTCATACTGTTTACGTGTGGGTATTTGTCCCTGCTTGCAGGAAAAGACCTAGGCAGAATGTTAGATGTTAGAAAAATTCTAGAACCAAACCAGAGCTGAACAGCCCCGCCCAGGGGGCGGTCCCTCCGGACATTACCCTCCCACTTGCAGCTAGCAGTCTCAGTTCGTAACAAAGCAGAACAAACCTTAAAAGGAAGGGTGGGTGCTGTGTCAGTCCATGGACGTCAGAGAAACGGATTTTACGGTGAGTACAAAAATCCTATTTTCTCTTATCGTCCATGGACTGACACAGCTCTCATACTGTTTACGTGTGGGACGTCCCAAAGCAGTATAAGAAAAGGGTGGGAGCAAATAGTAAAGGAACAACCAAAACTTCACTCCAAACCAGCAGAGCTCCTCAACGGAGGAGTTGCAACATTAAGCAGCGGCCTGCAACACTTTGCGGCTGAAGGAAGCATCCGAAGATGCAGCCACATCAACCTTATAGAATTTTGAAAAGGCATGAACGGACGACCAGGTCGCCGCCTTGCACACTTGTGCAACCGACGCTTGATGTCAGAAGGCCCAGGAAGCACCAATTGCCCTGGTGGCATGTGCCATAACCGGAAAGGGAGGGGCCACCCCCTTAATGGCATAGGCCTGTATAACAGTCTGTCTGATCCATCTAGAAAAGGTGGCCGACGACACCGCTCGGCCCTGTTTCGGACCAGAGACTAGTGAGTCATATCACGTACCACATAAAATGTGTAAAGCGCAAACCTTCTGGAATGCGATGTGTGAGGACACAAGGACGGGAGGACAATGTCCACATGTAGGTGAAAAGCCGAGACCACCTTTTGCAAAAGGAAGGTCACGGACGCAACACCGCCTTATCCTTATGGATGACCAAATAGGGCGACTTGCAGGACAAGGCCACCAACTCAGACAACCGTCTGACCGAAGTAATGGCCACTAAGAAGGCCACCTCCTGAGAAAAAGTCAAGAGGGGAATATCTCTGATATTTTCAAAGTGAGGTTCCTGGAGAACCGAGAGCACCAAATTCAAATCCCGAGGAGGGAGAGGAGGTTTCAACAGGAGGGAGCACATGGCGAACTCCCTGCACAAAGGTGCTACCATGGAATGACCCGCTAGCGGTTTCTGAAGGAAGACGGTCAAGGCCGAAAACTGACCCCTAATGGTACTCAAAGCAAGCATTTGGGTCACACCACGCTGCAAGGACCGCAGGATACTGGGGACGGAATACATCTGTGGACGCTAGTCCAGCTCATTGCACATAGCGATGTAAGCTTTCCAGGTACGGTGATATATCTTTCAAGCGGAAGACTTCCGTGTCCTGAACATGGTCGAAATGATCGAATCCGAGAGACCTCGGACTCTCAGCACCTGGCTTTCAATAGCTATGCCGTTAAGTCAGAGACTGTAAAACAGGATGAAAAATAGGACCTTGAAACATAAGGTCCTCCCTTATTGGCAACTGCCAAGGAACGTCCGCGATGAGACGTACCAGATTAGCGTACCAATGATGCCGAGACCCACCCGGCGCAAGAGGATCACCGGAATCCCTTCGGCTACAACCCTGCACAGCAGGCGAGGAAGCAGTTGCAGCGGAGGATAACAGATATCAGGTGATAATGACTCCATGGGGCCCACCAACAGATCCGAGGCATCCGCCCAAGGATCCCTGGACCTGGCCACAAACCTTGACACCTTACGATTGAGTCGAGAGGCCCTCAGGTCCACATCATATATGTCCAGGTGTAAGGACCATGCTCCTGGTCCAGCGTCTGGGGACTCTGATAGTCCGCCTGCCAATTGTCTACGCTTGAACGTAGACGGCCGATAGAGACCACATGGGGAGGCATACTCTGATTGCCCGTATTTCCAGAACATTGATCGGTAAACGGGCTTCGTCTGGAGTCCAAAGCCCTTGGGCTGACAGGACTCCCCAGACTCCACCCCAGCCCGTCAGGCTGGTGTCCGTCATGAACACCGTCCACTGGATGGGGAGGGATGTCTTCCCGAACCGAAGAGCCGGGGACCCCAACCACCACGCCAGGGACGCCCTGAGTGGGTGACTCATCTGGATCTGAAGATCCAAGGACAACGGGAGTTTGTCCCAAGTGGACAGGATCTCTTACTGTAATGCCCGTGTGTGTGATTGGGCATACGGAACAGCCTCGAACGAGGTCCTCATGAGTCCCAGGACTCTCATGCAAAAAACGGGTTGACGACCATTTCCGAGACGTCAGGACCCGCACTACAGACTGAAAAGTCAGTAACTTCTCCAGGGTTAGGAATACCTACGCCTCCATGGAGTCCAGGATCAGACCGAGATAGTCCAAATGCTGAGTCGGGACCAGGACCGACTTCTGATTGTTCGGGAGCCACCCGAAGTCCCTAAGGGTCTGACTGACAATAGTCACACTTCTTCTAATTCTGAGCCATTGTCTGCTCTTAGAAGAAGATCGTCCAGATAGCCCATAAAGGGATTTTTATAACAGCTTACCTGTAAAATCCTTTTCTTGGAGTACATCACGGGACACAGAGCGACTTAGTCATTACTAATGGGTTATATAGATTACCTTCAGGTGTTGGCACTGGCCAATTCCAAACCGGAAGTACCCTCCTCTATATAAGCCCCTCCCACCCGGGAGCACCTCAGTTTTGTAGCCAAGCAATAAGTGTCCCAAAAAGAGGGGTGGGAGCTCTGTGTCCCGTGATGTACTCCAAGAAAAGGATTTTACAGGTAAGCTGTTATAAAAATCCCTTTTTCTTTTTCGTACATCACGGGACACAGAGCGACTTAGTCATTACTAATGGGACGTCCCAAAGCAATGCCAAATGAGGGGAGGGATACATAAGCTGGGCGCCATCAGGCATGAGGATCTTTTGCGGCCTGCAACACACTGCGCCCAAAGGCGACATCCTCCTGACTTCTAACGTCTACCTGGTAGAACCTAGTAAACGTGTGTACCGAAGACCATGTTGCGGCCTTACATACTTGAGCCAGGGAGGCCTGGTGATGCACTGCCCATGAAGTTCCAACTGCTCTTGTGGAGTGCGCCCTAACTTTGAACGGAGGCGGTCTCTTTCTCAAGCCATAGGCTTGTATTATGACCTGTCGAATCCACTTGGCTAAAGTAGATTTTGATGCTGCCTGACCCTTTCTGGGGCCTTCCGGCAGAACAAATAAAGAATCCGTTCTGCGAATCTGAGCAGTGGCTTTTAGATAAGCTTTAACTGCTCTTACTACATCCAAAGAATGTAATAACTTTTCCTCTACCGAGCTAGGTTTGGGGAAAAAAGAAGGAAGAACCACATCTTGGTTCAAATGAAACCTCGATACCACCTTAGGGAGAAAGGCTGGATGAGGACGTAATACTACTCTGTCCTTATGGACAACCAGATATGGCTCCTTACAGGACAAGGCGGCTAATTCCGATACTCTTTTAGCCGAACAAACGGCTACTAAGAAAATCAATTTCCTGGTGAGAAGAACCAAGGAAATGTGTTGTAATGGTTCAAACGGTTGTTTCTGTAGAACCGACAGAACCAGGTTTAGGTCCCAAGGACATATGGGAATACTAACCGGAGGGCTAATACGCATCACTGCTTGTATAAAGGCTTTGACTAGTGAATGCGAAGCCAAGGGCCTTTGAAAAAATATTGACAAGGCCGAAATCTGACCCTTGATAGTACTCAAGGCAAGCTTCCTATCTACAGCCCACTGTAGGAAGTCCAAAATCCTCCCTATCACGTACTTACGTGGATGCCATTTCTTGGCCTCACACCACGTAATGTATGCTTTCCAGATCCTATAATAGATCTGCCTGGATACCGGTTTCCTGGCATTGATCATGGTAGATACCACAGAATTAGAGAGCCCTCTCTTTTTCAGAATATGGGCTTCAATAGCCAGGCCGTCAAACCTAGGGCTGGTAAGGAAGGGTGGTATATCGGTCCCTGCGACAGCAGGTCCGGACGATGTGGGAGGGTCCAAGGACTCCTCACTGACATTTTTACAATCTCCGCGTACCATGCCCTTCGGGGCCACGCTGGAGCCACCAGAATCACTGGTTTCTTTTGTACCCTGATTCTGCGGAGTAATCGCGGTAACAATTGTGGCGGTGGGAATGCATATATCAGCTTGAACTGATCCCAAGGGAACACTAGGGCATCCGAGCCGCAAGCTAGGGGATCCCTTGTGCGAGACACAAATCTGTCCACCTTTGCGTTGAATCTGGATGCTAGCAGATCTACATCCGGTGTTCCCCACCGCTGGCATATTGCCTGGAAAACCTCGGGGTGAAGAGACCATTCCCCCGGGCATAATTGTTGGCGACTTAGAAAGTCCGCTCTCCAATTTTCCACTCCTGGGATGAAAACCGCGGATATGGCTGGGACATATTTTTCTGCCCACTCCAGGATGCAATTTGCTTCCCTCTGGGCTGCACGACTCTTGGTGCCACCCTGGTGATTGATATATGCCACTGCCGTGGCATTGTCTGATTGAATTCTGACAGGGGACCCTTGGAGTTTGGATGTCCATGCTACTAGGGCATACCGGGCTGCTCGTATCTCTAAGAGATTGATGGGCAGGGCCTTTTCTGCTTCTGACCACTTGCCCTGGAGAGACCATTGCTCCAGTACTGCCCCCCAGCCTATGAGGCTGGCATCTGTAGTGACCACCTTCCAAGAAACCGGACTGAAGGGTTTCCCTCTTTCCAGATTCTGGGGCACCAACCACCAATGGAGGCTCTTGCGAACGGAAGGGGACAGGGACATTGGTAAGTCTAAAGCCTGAACTTTTTTGTTCCAGGCTGACAGTATGGCCCTTTGCAAATTCCTTGAATGGAATTGACCGTAGGGTACCGCTTCGAATGAAGCCACCATCTTTCCCAGCAGCCTCATGCAGAGGCGTATGGATGGTTTTCTTTTTGTACCCACTAAGTGGGTCAAATCTTTTAAAGACGACACCTTCTCTGGAGGTAAGAAAATCTTTCTCTGATTTGAATCCAGCCTTAGCCCTAAGTATTCCAGACTTTTGACTGGTCTTAGAGCTGACTTGTCCCGGTTGATAATCCAACCGTGATATTCCAGATACTCGATTGTCTTGTGAATAGCTACTTCCAGCTTTTCCACTGAGTGGTCTATTAGTAGCAGGTCGTCTAGATATGCCATTATCGTTACACCCTGTGTTCTTAGATTGGCCAATAATGGGGCCAGAATTTTTGTGAACACTCGTGGTGCTGTGGCCAGACCGAAAGGTAAGGCTCTGAACTGAAAATGGCGCCCTTCTACTGCAAAGCGTAGAAATTTCTGGTGGGCCGGAAAGATGGGAATATGCAGATAAGCATCCTTTATGTCGATCGAGGCTAGCCATTCCTGCCCTTGTAGGGCGGTGGCTACCGATCGGATCGACTCCATCCGAAAAGTCCTGATATTTAGGAACTTGTTTAGCCCTTTTAGATTTAATATGGGCCTCACGTCCCCATTTGGTTTGGGGACTGTGAAAAGGTTCGAGTAAAACCCGAATCCGCTTTCTTCCAGGGGAACCTTCATGATTACACCTTGGAGCAATAGTTGTTCTAGTGCCAGAAGGAGGGATCCTCTCTTTTGGGGATCTCTTGGCACGTTTGACCTCATAAATTGGGCAGGAGGAGTGCCTTTTAACTCCAGCTTGTATCCCAGACTTACTGCGGAGAGCACCCATCTGTCTCTGATGGTGTCCCGCCAGGTCTCTGTGAACAACTGAAGTCTTCCCCCCACCCGATTGAGTGGGGGCAACGCTTCATGCCTTGGGGGGAGGTTTTGTACCTCTCTTGATCCAGGGCTTCTTGTTACCCTGTGATTGTCCCTGATTTCTGCCCCCTGAATTTGACCGCGGAGGCCGTCGGAACTGCTTCACAGCCGATGTGCCTGGGACTGGAGAAGTAGGCCTCTTAAAAGAAGGACTTCTACCCTTGTTCTTAACCGGTAAGAGTGAACTTTTACCGGCAGAAATTTTCTGGATATATTTGTCCAGATCTTCTCCAAATAAGCGTTCTCCATGAAATGGGAAGCTAACCAGCAGTTTTTTACAGGGAGCTTCAGCAGACCAGTTTTTGAGCCACAGAAGCCTACGCATATGTACTATAGACAGCGTAAAGCGGGAGGCCTGTTGGATTGTATCCTTTATGGCGTCCACCGCAAAACACAAGGCTCTAGGCAGGTCAGCTAGGGCAAGAGCCTGCTGATCTGGTAAGTCCCTTAAGACTTGTTTCAACTGATCTTTCACTGCTTGGCAGACTCCAATCTCTGCTACCGCAGGTTGTGTCACCAAACTTGCTGTAGAGAAAGCAGATTTTAGTAAAGACTCCAATTTTTTATCTATTGGGTCTTTGAACATTGGAACATTATCTACTGGACATGTCAGTGATTTGTTAACAGAAGAGATGGCTGCGTCCACTGTAGGGACCCTCCATTTTCTTATGAACTTATCCTCCATGGGATAGATCACCGGAAATCTCTTGGGGGGAGCAAATATTTTATCAGGATGCTCCCAATCCTGGTAAATAAGCCCTTCTAATAAAGGGTGGATTGGGAAGGAACAGACAGCCTGGGGAGCTTTTAGCGACCCCAGCGAGGAAACCGTAGTGGATGGTGGTTCCGCCAGAGGCATTTTAAATGCTGATCGGACCATATTAGTCAGAGACTGAACCCATAATCTTTCAGCCTGAGAAGCTGAGAAAGGTTCTTCCACTGTTGATTCCTCCATAACTGAATCAACCTCATCCTGATCCCCTTCAGGTAGGTCGATCTCTGTGTGGGGCTGTTCCTCCACTAACAGGCACTTTGAAGGAGGAGACGGAGATCGGACGCGCTTTTCCTGAGACAGGGAAGCAGCGATCAATGCTGTTAATCTCTCTTCCAATCCTCCCAGAGTTGAGGATAAAACCTCCTCTGTTATATATACAGGAGCAGGTGGACTGGGGACAGCCGCAGCACCAGGCATTCCTGTGGGGTTTCTACGGCTACTGACCTCTGAATTCTCAGGGGAGATTGGTGCAGTACAAGCATGCCCAATATCCTCAGAGCCCGATGGAGACCCCTTTGGCTTCCTGGAAGATCTATTTCCGGAGCGTCTGGACGACATATCCTTTAAGCACAAAGCTGAGGTATTTCCGTCGTCATACACCAATTTTTGCTGGTAATAGTCTAACACAGGTGCTGCTATATACCAGCTGGTGTCCACTAAAGTGCCTTTCTATGGGGATGCCTGCATCAACCGCCTCTGTGTGCCACTGTTTGTTGCTAGCTCTGTTTGCATGCAGCTGACACTTGTACTGTGTCTTTTAACCATGCTGGGACGCCCGCACATGCGCAGAAGCGCCGCGGCGCGCATCGAGCGTCATCCACCCGCCCCGCCCCTTTTTTTTCATAGGAGGCGCGTGCACGCGCCCGTGCGCCCGTGCGCCATTGGCGCCCTTTTCGAAATCAAACAGGGGACTAGGAGCCAGGGCCCTTTTTGCCGGAGGGCCTGTGCGGTGGATGAGCGCAGCAACAGGGCAGAGGAAGTGGATTCCCACAGAGAAACTTACCAGCTGCCTGGATCTTTTGACTTGAGAAAACCAAAGATCCACATGACAAGAAAAATGGACTACAGCGGCCTCTAGTGGTTTAACACAGGCACCGCGGTCCCTGTTTTTTTTTTTTTTTTTTCTTGACTACTATTAAAATTTTACATTTTCAGTAGTTATAGGCAAACACAGATATTTAGCGGGAATACCGTTAGGTAACAGACAGAAAGACAAATTAGGCTTGGGGGTCCCCCAATAGAACCAAGTTCCTGGGGGCCCCCACTTACCTGATCCCCGCCGCAGGACTTTGTTTGGTCCACAGAAGTCCAAACTTCACCTATCACGGCAGGCATTGTAATTAAACCTTCAGGGACCGGGTTCCCAAGGATTCCACTCCCCTGGACCTGTATAGCACCCTGCACAGACAACATCTTGGTCGTGGGTATGACCAGAGCTCTGGATCCCAGGGTCCAGCCCTCCTAAGAGAAGCATTACAGGCAAAACCTTGCTCTTCTGCTGCAAGGCCCGGGTACCGACCGTTTAGCTATGAAGCTTTTTTGGTGGGATCCGGAACAGCTTACTAAGGCCCAAAAGAACCTGTACGCAAGCCCAGTGAAAACACATGTTACTCTTTGGCCAACACTTTAGACACTGGCAAAAAACTGAGGTGCTCCCGGGTGGGAGGGGCTTATATAGAGGATGGTACTTCCGGTTTGGAATTGGCCAGTGCCAACACCTGAAGGTAATCTATATAACCCATTAGTAATGACTAAGTCGCTCTGTGTCCCGTGATGTACGAAAAAGAAAATAGCAATGCCTCGCTGTCTCAGCAAGGCTAGAACCAGAGCAAGCACCTTGGTAAAAAACCTTTGGTGCCGAGGCTAGGCCGAAGGGAAGAGCCACAATTGATAGTGGTCTTCGCCGATCGGAACATGCAAGTAGGCGGCCTTGATGTCCAAGGATGCCAGAAAATCCCCTTGATGGAGTGTAGCGAACACCGCGCGAATGGATTCCATGCGGAACTTTTACACCATCACAAAGGCATTCAGGCCTTGAGGCCCAGGGCTGGCCGAACCCCCATCCACCTTTTGGGACTACAAACAGATTTGAGTAGAAACCCTGAACAACCTCTCTTGTGACGGAACCGGCACAATCACTCCGGACCTGATCAATCCTGTACGGCCCTTAAGAGGGCCGCCCGACGGACAGGAAGGAGAGGGAGAATTGAGGGAAAGAATCTGTCTGGGGGCCAGGAACGGAATTCTATCCTGTATCCTGAGGTGACCCCCTCGCACACCCACCGGTCGGAGATCCGGGAGGTCCACCGAACCGTGAACCTGCAAGGACGTCCCCCCACCCCAGAGTCGGGCAGGGACAAGACTCCATGTGGCGGTGGGCTTGGGAGCTTGCTTGGTAGGCTTACGCACCCAGGGACGCTTATGTCCCCCAGACGCACTTTTTCCAGTCTGGGAGGGCTCACCCGTGGATTCTGACTGACAAGAAACTCATTCTTCTTTGCTGGAAAGGAAGGGCCCGGCCTACGGTGGGGCTCCTTTTTCCGTAACAGACTGAGGAAGGAAGGTGCTCTTACCCCTTGTGACATCCATAATAATGGCATCCAGGGCGGCCCCAAACAGTCCACCGCCCTTAAAGGGCAAGTCAGCCAGGAGCTATTTGGAAGCTAGGTTGGCCGACCAGCATTTCAGCCAGATAAGGCGACGCAGCACCACAGCAGATAGAGGCCCCAGAAATTAAAGGGGCCGCATTCAAAGTGGCATCGCACACAGAGACTAAACCCTGCGCCAGTTGGTGAGCCAGGGTAATGGTCTCAGGAGGGAGATTATGCTCCTAACCGTCTGGTGCAAAATCTTTGCCCATCCTGTGAGTGTCTTGAGACACAAGTGTCGCCGCCCCTATAGGGCGTAAGGCAGACCCCAATAAGGTAAACATAGTTCTACTCACCACTTCTGACCTCCTGTCAGTGGGATCCTTAAATTCAGGAGTCCCTTCCATTGGGAGCATGGTAGCCTTATTCAAACGGGCGACTGGGGGGGTCGACCACTGGGGGGAGAGCCCCTTCTTAACCAGGTCCTCCTTAAAGGGGTACCTCATGGCTAGGCGCCGCGGGACCGTCAAAGTCTTCTGCGGCTTATCCCAGACTTAGTCAATGAATGTATCAAAAAAAAAAAAGAGGCACATATGGAAAAACCTTTTTGAATAAACGGCTTTAAAGGAACCAAAGGAGACAGCTTCTACCTGAGGTTCCTCAGCCTCAAAATTCAGCTTGAGAGTGTTCCTCACAGCATCAATGAGTTCACTTACAAGCACCCTGTCAGTTTTTCAGAACTGGGGTCTTCCTCACAGGGAATATCCTGTTTAAAAACATGAAAATCCTCAGAGCTAGGGTCCTGAGCAGCAATAGCTAGGCCCATATCTGAGACAGAGCACTCCCCTACAGGAGGATGTGTGGGGAGGGGGCGCTTTACAGCTCCCTTGCGCTCGCACACCGCTTCCATCCTGACAAGGATGATTCCAGGATTGCCGACAACTAGTCGCTAGGGACCGCAGGTGCAGGAGCACTGCCAGTTGCCTCAGACAAGTGTGGAGAAGCAGGTGAACTAGACTCCATACTGCCACCCTCTGAGACTTTTAAAACACTATCATAGTGAGTAACACAGTCCACCCACTGGCTATGCTGAAGCTGAGGAGGGTATACCCAGAGTACTCACCAACCCCTGTAAAGACCGCTCATTCCGCTGTATGAAACCGCGCTGCCGAGTGGGTGAAGCCTGGGGAGAGTGAGGAGACTGTGAGGAGACTTGACTGTGAGGAGATTGTGAGATTCGCGCCGCAGCAGCGGCTGATAGAGGCCGAAACTGAAGCAAAAATGCAGCGGCTTCAAGAAAATGGCCGCCGGCCGCATACATTACTGCGCCATCGATCCACGGCAAAATGGCCACCGAGCGCGGTTTATTTAAAAATACCTCACAGCGCTAATGGCGCACATGTTTAGCGGTTGTCCGGTTCACTAACCACAAGGCAGGAGCTCCTGCCCTCACTGGCTGTGGCACGGCAAGCGCTGGAGCGGCTGTTTGAACACAAACAGCCCCACTCAGGAACTGAACCTGTGAAGCTTAGCTTTGCTAAGCATGCATGTAAACCACTACTCCACAACAGTATGTACAACACTCACACACCAGAACAATGCCCCAGGGCCCTTAAAACAGACATGAGCGCCCCGAGCCAGGCCAGAGTGACCCCCAAGTACCCCCACACAGCACAGCACCAGTACAGGGTGCAGAGAGCAGCATAACAGGGGGGGGGAGACAGGGAGAAACCCCCCATATAAAGAAACACAGCCAGCATGTACTCACCTGTAGCAGGAGAGACTACTTACCCGTCCCAGAGGGACCCACTGGCTTGTATCAGACAGACCTATCACAGAGCAGTACTGCGTAGCTGTCGGCCCGGTCCACCACGAGAGATACAGTCAGTCAGGTACTGTTCAATCTTGAGAGGACCGCGGGAGCTAAAAGCAACCCGGCCACCCCTGGAGTCATGGGGCATGTCGTGAACTGAGTCTCGCGCACACAAGGCGAGGATCAGCATGCTCGATGGTCGGACAGGGAAGACTACGAGGATACCAGTGTACCCAACCTGTTGCCCAGCCGACAGTTGATTGAAGGTCTCAAAAATAAAATAATAAAATTCCCAAAGGAATAAAAATTAAAAGTAAAATCTTCCAGGAGACTGGCTCCTGAGAGAGCCACGTCTTCTCCTCTTGCTAGGCAGAAAAAAACTGAGGCTGCTAGCTGCAAGTGAGAGGGTAATGTCCGGAGGGACCGCCCCCCTGGGCGGGGCTGTTCAGCTCTGGTTTTGTTCTATAAACTACTGAAGTCTGCATTACCAACTACTGTGCTGTGGATGCAGAGTTCTTTACAGTTGAAAACGTATTCATACCCTTTGAAATTTTCCACATTTTGTCATGTTACAACCAAAAACATAATTGTTTTTTATTGGAATTTTATGTGATAGACCAACACAAAGTGGCACATAATTGTGAAGTGAAAGGAAAATTATTTTCATATTTTTTCACAAATAAATATGGGAAACTCTACGCTCCAGACGACGTTAGAGTGACCAAACGCTTAGGGAAGAGTGAACTTGCGTCCTTGCATCACTTGCGGGCAGCGGCGTTAGTGTCAGCAATACATGCTTTTTATGCTTTTGAAAAATGTGAGTACGTTTCCACATGTTTTTATTTAATAAAGAGTCTATCAGTATTACACTATTGGGGTCCTTTACATGGTAATCAATTGGAGTACCACCAAGACATCCAGGACGGGATACCTCATAGGCTGCTACACAGTGGCATATACTGTGAATGCTACATACCCCAAGCGGGGAGGAAAATTCCGGTGAGTGTATGCACATTAGGAGCACGGATAAGCCACACTTGCTGTGATCACTTTGTGAAGAGAGAAAACGAACAGAGATTACTTTTCCCCAGCACAAGCACTTTCTTGAACTGTTTTGAATGCTCTATTTATTGAATTTATTTCATCCAGAGATCATTTACATTAGAAATCACTTTTCACCAGCACAAGCACTTTTTGGACTTTTTTGAATATCTAATTAGTACTTTTTTGAATATCTAATTATTCGTTTTTCTGGACTGATTTGAATGCTCAATAGGAGTTTAACTTTTTTAATTTTGTATTCATTTATTTATTGCTTATTTACACGCACATGTTTATGTTCACTTATAATTTATTTGTCATAATTTTAGGCACATTTACTGGTGTTACATTCACACCCACATTACATCACTACCACATTGACAGTCAATTATAATTAAAACTGCCCGCAATGCGCCGCTACAGCAGCAGTTTGCCGGCGGTACTGCCCATTGATTTCAAAGGGCAGGAGCGCATTAGTAGCGGTGAGTTCACCGCTCCCAATGCGCTCCAAGGAAGCTGCTGGCAGGACATTTTCTGACGCCCTGCCAGCGCACCGATCCAGTGTGAAAGCCTATAAACAAAACGCTACATGTGGTGGAAAACTAAGACCCCTTTCACACTGAGAGCGTTTTGCAGGCGCTATAGCGTTAAAAATAGCGCCTGCAAACCGCCCTAAAACAGCTGCTCAATTCACTCCAGTGTGAAAGCCCGAGGAGGGGTGGGAGCTGTGTCCGTCCATTGACGACAGAGAAAAGGATTTTACAAAAAATAGGATTTTTTGTACTCACCGTAAAATCCTTTTCTCTGACATCCATGGACTGACACGGTGTCTCTTTACACTTTACACGTGGGTTATGTCCCTGCTTGCAGGAGAAGACCTAGGCAGAATGTGAGATGTTATACATACATTCTAAAAGCCAGAGCTGAACAGCCCCACCCAGGGGGCGGTCCCTCCGGACATAACCCTCCCACTACAGTCAGCAGACTTCAGTTCGTAACAAAGCAGTACAAACTTAAAAAGGAAGGGTGGGTGCCGTGTCAGTCCACGGATGTCAGAGAAAAGGATTTTACGGTGAGTACAAAAAAATTGGATTTTTTGTACTCGCCGTAAAATCCTTTTCTCTGACATCCATGGACTGACACGGTGTCTCTTTACACTTTACACGTGGGTTATGTCCCTGCTTGCAGGAGAAGACCTAGGCAGAATGTGAAATGTTATACATACATTCTAAAAGCCAGAGCTGAACAGCCCCACCCAGGGGGCGGTCCCTCCGGACATAACCCTCCCACTACAGTCAGCAGACTTCAGTTCGTAACAAAGCAGTACAAACTTAAAAGGAAGGGTGGGTGCCGTGTCAGTCCATGGATGTCAGAGAAAAGGATTTTACGGCAAGTACAAAAAATCCTATTTTCTCTTACCATCCATGGACTGACACGGTGTCTCTTTACACTTTACACGTGGGATGTCCCAAAGCAGTGTCAAGAGGGATGGGAGCAGTATAAATGGAAAAACCAAAACTTCACTCCAGTAAGGCAGAGCTCCTCAACGGAGGAGTCACAACTTTAAACAGCGGCCTGCAGCATCCGAAGATGCAGCCACATTAACCTTATAAAAAACTTAAAAGGCATGAACAGACGACCAGGTCGCCGCCTTGCACACTTGTGCAACCGACGCTTGATGTCGGGAAACCCAGGAAGCACCAATTGCCCTGGTGGAATGCGCCGTAACCGGAAAGGGAGGCGCCCGCCCTTTGAGAGCATAGGCTTGAATGACGGTTTGTCTGATTCCCCTAAAATGATGGCAGACGAAACCGCTTGGCCCTGTTATGGACCAGAGACAGTCACAAACAGTGAGTCGGACTTCCGAATAGAAGCAGTAGCAGACAGGTACACCCGTAAGGCTCATACCACCTCCAATATGTGCAGCGCAAACTCTCTGGGATGCGATGGGTGAGGACACAAGGACGGGAGGGCAATGTCCTCATGTAGGTGAAAGGTCGACACCACCTTTGGCAAAAAAGGAAGGACGCGGATGCGACACCGCCTTATCCTTATGGATGACCAAATATGGCGACTTGCAGGACAAAGCCGCCAACTCAGACACTCGTCAAACAGAAGTGATTGCCACTAAAAAGGCCACCTTCTGAGACAAGACAAGAGGGGAATATCCCGGATATTCCCAAAAGGAGGTTCCTGGAGGACCGAGAGCACCAAATTCAGATCCCACGGTGGGAGAGGAGGCTTGACAGGAGGGAGCACATGGCGAACCCCCAACACAAGGTGCTAACCAAGAAAAATGAACCGCTAGAGGTCGCTGAAAGAAGACGGCCAAGGCCGAAATCTGATCCTTTATGGTACTCAAAGCAAGCTTTTGGGTCACTCCACACTGCAGAGGACGCAGGATTCTGGGGACAGAATACGTCCGAGGACGCCAGTCCAGCGCTTCGCACATGGCGATATAAGCTTTTCAGGCACTGTGATAGATGTGCCTGGAGGAAGACTTCCGTGTCCTTAACATGGTCAAAATGACCGAGTCCGAGAGACCTCGGTCCCTCAACACCTGGCTTTTAACAGCCCTGCCGTTAAAGCCAGAGACTGTAAGCCGGATGAAACATAGGACCTTGAGACTGAAGGTCCACCCTCATCGGCAACCGCCAGGGAACGTCCGCGACGAGACGTGCCAGATCAGCGTACCAGTGATGGTGAGGCCAATCCGGAACAATTAGGATCGCCGGAGTTTATATCAGGTGATAAGGACCCTATGGGGCCACCAACGCATTCGAGGCATCGCCCAAGGATCCCTGGATCTGGCCACAACCTCGACCCTTGCGATTGATTTGAGAGGCCATCAGGTCCACATCCGGCGTGCCCCACCGTCGGTAAAGGAGTTGAAATATGCAAGGACCACTCTTCTTGGTCCGTTGTCTGGCGATTGGCGACTCAGATAGTCCGCCTGCCCATTGTCTATGCCCAGAATGTAAAATGGCCTACAGCGCCGGCACGTTTCTTCCGGCCCACTTCAGGATACGGACTACCTCGGAAGCCGCAGCTGAGCTCCGAGTTCCCCCTTGATGGTTTACATACGCCACTGCCGTGGCGGTGTCTGACTGGCTCCTGATGGAGCGACTCCGTACTCTCTCCGACCTGAGGAGAGACACAGTCCGATGGCCCGTTTTTCCAGAACAGTGATTGGTAAACGGGCTCGTCCAGAGTCCAAGGCCTGAGCTGACAGGACTCCCCAGACTCCACCCCAGCCCGTCAGGCTGGTGTCCGTTGTGAGTACCGTCCATTGGATGGGAGGGGAACGACTTTCCGGACCGAAGAGCCGAGGATCTCAACCACCATGTCAGGGGCGCCCTGACCAGGTGAATCCCCTGGATCTGAAGATCCAAGGACAACGGGGATTTGTCCCAGGTGGACAAGATCTCCTTCTGCAATGCCCTGGTGTGTCATTGGGCATACGGAACGGCCGCGAAGGAGGCCACCACTAGTCTCGGGACTCTCATGCAAAAAACGGATTGACAACCATTTTTGGGATGTCAGCACCCGCACCGCAGACTGAAGTGTCAGCAACTTCTCCAGAGGTAGGATACCTTTGCCTCCAAGGAGTCCAGAATCAGAACTAGATACTCCAGACACTGAGTCGGGACCAGGACTGACTCCTGAATGTTCAGGAACCACCCGAGTCCCTGAGGGTCTAATTGACGATAGTCACCTTTCCTCTAAGTCTGATCCACTTTCTGCTCTTAGCAGAAGATCGTCCAGATAGCCCATGACAGCAATACCTCGCTGTAACAGAAGGCTAGAACCGGAGCAAGCACCTTGGTGAACACCCTTGGTGCCGAGGCTAGGCCGAAAGGAAGAGCTACAATCGATAGTGGACTTCGCTGAACGCAAAGCGCAGAAACTTCTGATGACTTGCGCAGATCGGAACATGCAAGTAGGCGTCCTTGAAGTCCAAGGACGCCAGAAGAAAATCCCTTTGGTGGAGTGTAGCGATCACCGTGCGAATGGATTCCATGCGGAATTTCTGCACCTTCTCGAAGGCATTCAGGGCCTTGAGGTCCAGGATAGGTCGAACCATGTCCTATTTTTGGGACGACAAACAGATTCAAGTAGAAGCCCTGAAAACTCTCCTGTGACGGAACCGGCACAATCACTCCGGACCTGATCAAATCCTGTACAGCCCCCAAGAGGGCTGCCCGACAGGTAGGAAGGAGAGGAAGATTTGAGGGAAAGAATCTGTCTGGGCGCCAGGATCGGAATACTATCCTGTATCCTGAGGTGACCACCTCGCACACCCACCAGTCGGAGATTCGGGTGGACCACCGATTCGTGACCTGCGAAGTCGTCCCCCCACCCCAGAGTCGGGCGGAGGCAAGACTTCACGCGGAGGCGGGCTTGGGAGGCGCTTGTTCGGCTTACGCACCCAGGGGCACTTGTGCCCACCAGCCGCACTGCCGTCAGTCTGAGAGGGCCTACCCGTGGACTGACTGACGAAAAAACACAGTTTTGCTGGAAAGGAAGGCCCCTGTTTGCGGCGGGCCTCCTCACCCTTGCTAGTCTAAGGAAGAAGAGTGCTTTTACCTCCCATGACATTCATGACGATGTCATCCAGAGCAGCACCGAAAGGTCTACCACCTTTAAATGGTAGATCCGTCAGGAGCTTCCCAAGGCTAGGTCAGCAGACCATCACTTCAACCAGATAAGACGACGCAATACCACCGCCGAGACAGAGGCCCTGGATATTAAAGGGGCCGCGTCCAACGTGGCGTCGCACACATAAACCAGGCCCTGAACCAGTTGGTGGGCCAAAGCAACTGTGTCTGGAGGAAGATTATGCCCCTGTACAGCTAGGTGCAACATTTTTGTCCAACCTGTAAGTGTTTAAGACACAAGGGTCGCCGCTACCACAGGCCGTAGGGCGGATCCCAACAAGGCAAACATGGCTCTGCTCACCACTTCTGACCTCCTGTCAGTGGGGTCCTCAAATGCAGGAGTCCCCTCCATCGGGAGAGTGATGGCCTTGTTCAACCAGGCGACTGGAGGGTCGACCCTGGGGGAGAAGCCCACTTTTTAAGTAGGGCATCTTCAAGGGGTATCTGATAGACAAACGCCGCGGGACCATAAAAAAATTATTCTGCGGCTTTTCCCAGACCTTATCAATGAGCTGGTCAAAGAAAGTACATATGGAAAAACCTCTTTAGAAGGCCTGGCCTTAAAAGAACCAAAGGAGACTGTATCCGCCTGAGGTTCTGCATCCGCAGCATTTTAGCCTGAGAGTGTCCCTCACCGCAGTCATGAGTACACTAACAAGCGCCCTGTCGTTTACTGACTCAGAACTGGAGTTTTCCTCATAAGGAATGTCCTGTTCAAAACCATCCTTTACCCACTTCCCACCCGGCCACTGTATATATACGGCCGGGTGGGTGCTCTCTCCTTCTGAGTGGACGTTCCTGAACGTCCTTCAGAAGGAGCGTGATCGCGCGCGCACCCGCGCGATCCCGATGCGCGCGTGTCCCGCGGACACGCCGCATCTCGGAACAGCAGGAGGGCACTGTGATTCGCCCTCCTGATCGGCACGATGGCTGTGTGTAATCACAGCCATCGTGATGTAAACACAGAGAGGGGGGGCTGGCACTTGTGAGGGGATCGCTCCGCCACGTTCACGCGCAGCGGCGCGATCCCGATCTGCCTGTACCCCCCAGAGATAGAAGGTGTGTGCAAACAGGAGGGCCATGTGATTGGCCCTCCTGATGACATGACGGCTGTCCAATGACAGCCGTCATGTAATGTAAACACAGAGCAGTTGTAACTGCTCTGATCTCTTCCTCTCCTCACACAGAGCCTGTCAGTGAGGAGAGGAAGAGACAATCTGTGCTGCAGCCGGGAGATCAGTGAGTTTTTAGCTGTTTGTCTGCTGTTTACCCACTGATCACCCAGCTAGTGTCCCCAAAACAGTGTCCCCAAAACACAGTGTCCATAAAACACAGTGTCCATAAAACAGTGAAAACATCTGCCCGCCAACATCTTGCGCATCTGCCCGCCAACATCTTGCGCATCTGCCCGCCAACATCTGGCACAGCTGCCCGCCAACATTTGGCACAGCTGCCCACCAACAGCTGCCCACCAACATCTGGCGCATCTGCCCGCCAACATCTTGCGCATCTGCCCGCCAACATCTTGCGCATCTGCCCGCCAACATCTGGCACAGCTGCCCGCCAACATCTGGCACAGCTGCCCGCCAACATCTGGCACAGCTGCCCACCAACATCTGGCACATCTGCCCGCCAACATCTGATCGCCAGCATCTGACCGCCAACAGCTGCCCGCCAACAGCTGGCACATCTGCCCGCCAACATCTGCCCTGCCAACATCTGGCACATTTGACTCCCAACATCTGGCAGTAAACATCTGCCCGCCAACAGCTGCCACATCTGCCCGCCAACAGCTGCCACATCTGCCCGCCAACAGCTGCCACATCTGCCCGCCATCTGCCCGCCAACAGCTGCCCGCCAACATCTGGCACAGCTGCCCGCCAACATCTAATCGCCAGCATCTGACCACCAACAGCTGCCCGCCAACAGCTGCCACATCTGCCCGCCAACATCTGGCCGCCAACATCTGACATCTGCCCGCCAACATCTGACCGCCAACAGCTGCCCTGCCAACATCTGGCACATCTGCCCGCCAACATCTGACCGCCAACAGCTGACCGCCAACAGCTGACCGCCAACATCTGCCCTGCCAACATCTGGCACATCTGACCGCCAACATCTGGCACATCTGACTGCCAACATCTGGCACATCTGCCCACATGGCTAAACGATTCTACAGCAGCGAGGAGGCTCTCCAGATACTCCAGGTTATGTCGGACGAGAGTAGCGAGGAACTCTCTCTGTCAGAATCGGATAGTGAATATTATCCAGAGGAAAGTAGTGGCTCTGAAATAGAAACTGAGGATAGAATCGTAACAAGTGAGATCAGGAGTTATGAGCAGGCGCCGCAGACATCCACCAGCAGCGCAGCACTCCAGGACATCCACCAGCAGGCATCCACCAGCAGCGCAGGACTCCATGATGATATGCAGGCATCCACCAGCAGCGCATCACGCCAGGATAGGCAGGCATCCGCCAGCAGCGCATCACGCCAAGATAGGCAGGCATCCGCCAGCAGCGCATCACGCCAGGATAGGCAGGCATCCGCCAGCAGCGCATCACGCCAGGATAGGCAGGCATCCGCCAGCAGCGCATCACGCCAGGATAGGCAGGCATCCGCCAGCAGCGCATCACGCCAGGATAGGCAGGCATCCGCCAGCAGCGCATCATGCCAGGATAGGCAGGCATCCGCCAGCAGTTCTGCAACTTTTCTAGAGGATAGGCCAAATGCTAGCAATGGGGCGTCCCATCAACAACGAGGCAGGGCCCATACTAGCCTCCCCGATCTTCTACTGTATCCAACATGGCTGCCCGATACGTCAGTAGAACCTATCATTCCCCCTTTTACAGCCCAGCCAGGCCCTCAGATACAGTCGGAAAATGCTACCCCGATTTATTATTTTGAATTATTTTTTACTGATGATATCCTAACCTACATTGTGGAGCAGTGTAATCTATACGCCAGTCAATATATAGCCAACAATCCAAATTCTTCCTATGCCCGTCCTTTTGTTTGGAAACCCCTCACCGTGGAAGAATTTAAAATTTTCCTTGGCCTAACCCTCAACATGGGGCTGACAAAAAAAAATGAACTCCATTCCTACTGGTCTACCCGACCTATCTACCACATGCCAATCTATTCATCTTTTATGAAAAGAACCCGTTACGAGATGATAATGAGGTTTCTACACTTGAACGACAATGCCCAATGCCTCCCTCGAAATCATCCCAATTATGATAAATTATTTAAAATTCGGCCCCTAATCAATTTTTTTTGCGCCAGCTTCAAGCAGATGTTTACCCCTGATGTAAATATATGTGTAGATGAATCATTAGTACACTTCACAGGAAGACTTGGAATAAAGCAATACCTCCCCAGTAAAAGAGCCAGACGTGGGGTAAAATTTTATAAGGCATGTGACAGGGCCACGGGTTACACATATGATTTTATAATTTATGAGGGAAAAGACAGACAGCTAAACCCCCCTGGATGCCCTACCTACATGGGAACAAGTGGCAAAATTGTCTGGCAGCTGATTGAACCATTGCTTGGGAAAGGTTACCACCTATACGTAGACAATTTCTATACAAGTCTCCCACTTTTTCGCCATCTGTACCAAAAGAAAACTGTGGCCTGTGGGACAGCACAGACCAACCGTAAAGGCTTCCCACAGAGATTGGTTGCCAAGAAACTGAAACAGGGGGAAATGGCCAGTATGCGGACTGAAGAGGTCCTAGCATTGAAGTGGAGAGATAAAAAAAGAGATGTCTACATCCTTTCCACAATGCATGATGACACCTTGGTGGAACTGCAGAGAAGAAGAGGCCCCGTCCAGAAGCCAAAATGTGTGCATGACTATAATCTTTACATGGGGGGGGGGTGGATATGAATGACCAGATGATGCAGCCCTACTTGGCCACCAGGAAATCACTGTTTTGGTACAAAAAAGTTGCCATTTATTTGATGCAACTAGCCCTTTTCAATTCTTATATCATTTTTTCTAAGTGCACCCAAAGTTCCCTAACCTATCTAAAATTCCAAGAAGACTTGATCGAAGCCCTTCTCTATCCCCATGGCCAAGCCCCTCAACTAATTCGCTCCGATGCAGTAGCCAGACTCCACGAAAGGCACTTCTCCGAAATCCTCCCTCTTACCGAAACAGGTCGCAAACCCCAAAAAAAATGTTGTGTGTGTTCAAGTAGAGGAATTCGTCGTGACACCCGATACTACTGTCCCCAATGTCCCTCCCAGCCAGGCCTTTGTATTGGAAAGTGCTTTCAGAGCTATCATACTTTACTAAACTATTAGTAAAGTGAAGATGATTTTTTTTCCAGTTTCCACCATCTGCCATTTCTGTGAATGACCCGGACTGTTTTCGACTATGCCTCTGCCAACCATGTTTCTGCCTTCAACGTGAATTGACCTCGGCCTGTTACATGACCATGCTTTTTGCCTGCCTCCTAAACTGATCATTTGAGTACAGCACAGGGGTCTCACATATTTGAGGGGCTCCAGAAAAGAGTTTCCGAGTGGAGAAAATGTTTTTCTCCAGGTTTTGTTTTTCTCGGATTAGGGTCTGGAGACTCGGAGGCTTCGTAGAGATTTGGGTGGGAAGAAGCCTCTACCCCTGTTCTTAGGTCTTTCCTGACCAAGGCCTAAATGTTATAGTGCTGCCACCTGAACTGGCCGTGCCTCTGCCTGCCACCTGAACTGGCCGTGCCTCTGCCTGCCACCTGAACTGGCCATTCCTCTGCCTGCCACCTGAACTGGCCATTCCTCTGCCTGCCACCTGAACTGGCCATGCCTCTGCCTGCCACCTGAACTGGCCATGCCTCTGCCTGCCACCTGAACTGGCCATGCCTCTGCCTGCCACCTGAACTGCCTGCTAAACCATGGACCATGTTCATAGGTTTCCATATCTCTGTTTCCCTGCTGGACAATTCCTGGACATTTCCTATGGCTGTCTGGACCAATGCTTTGACTGCTCTGGAACGGTATTCCTGCCTGCTAAAACCATAGGTGAGCCTTTTTTTTATTACCTTTTGCTCAGCAGAATGTATTTCTTTCTCGTACATCACGGGACACAGAGCGACATAGTCATTACTAATGGGTTATATAGTTACCGTCAGGTGCTGGCACTGGCAACTTCCAAAACCGGAAGTACCCTCCCCTATATAAGCCCCTCCCATCCGGGAGCACCTCAGTTTTTTGCCAGTGTCTAAGGTGTTGGCCAAGAAGAAACATGTGTTTTTCACTGAGCTTGCGTACAGGTTCTTTTGGGCCTCAGTAAGCTATTCCGGATCCGACCAAAAAAGCTTCATAGCTAAACGGTCGGTACCCGGGCCTTGCAGAGAAGAGCAGGGTTTTGCCTGTAATGCTTCTCTTAGGAGAGCTGGACCCTGGGATCCAGAGCTCTGGTCATACCCACGACCAAGATGTTTTCTGTGCAGGGTGCTATACAGGTCCAGGGGAGTGGAATCCTTGGGAACCCGGTCCCTGAAGGTTTGATTACAATGCCTGCCGTGATAGGTGAAGTTTGGGCTTTTGTGGACCAAACAAAGTCCTGCGGCGGGGAACAGGTAAGTGGGGGCCCCCAGGAACTTGGTTCTATTGGGGGACCCCCAAGCCTAATTTGTCTTTCTGTCTGTTACCTAATGGTATTCCCGCAAGATTCTGTGCATGCCTGTAACTACTAAAAAAATGTAATAATTTTTAATGGTGGTCAAGAAAAAAAAAAAAAAAATTTTTTTATATATATATTTAGTATATTAGACTGCGGTACCTGTGTTGTCCACTAGAGGCCGCTGTGGAATGTTTTCTTGTCATGTGGACTAGTTTCTTCTCAGAGAGCAAAGTCCAGGCAGTTGGTGAGTTCTCCTATAGGAAACTGCTTCCTCTGCCATGTTGCAGTGCTCGTCCATCCCCCGGCCTGCGGCAAAGAGGGGCCCTGGCTCCTGTCCCTGGTTTCCATGTTTGAAATTAGCGCCGAGGGCGCACGTGGCCACGCGCGTGCGCGTGCACGCGCCTCTATATATAGAGGTGAGCCGGGAAAGGGGGCGGAGCCTGGGGGATGACGCTCTGTGCGCGCCGCAGCGCTTCTGCGCATGTGCGGGCGTCCCAGCAGGTTTTAAAAAGCCACAATATTGTAGTAAGCTGGCTATGAAGTACAGAGACAGAGCTGGCAACATTTAAAGGCATACAGCAAGCGGTTGATACAGGCATCCCCTAGAAAGGCACATTAGTAGACACCAACTGTTTCTTATAGCAGCATTTATGCTAGACTATTATCAGTAACTGGTGTATTTCGGCTGGAATACCTCAGCTTTGTGGCTTAGGAATATGCCGTCTAAAAACTCCGGGACTAGAAATTCCAGGAGGAATAGGGGGTCTCCATCGGGCTCTGAGGATCTTGGGCATGCTTTGGCTGCACCAGTCTCCCCTGAAGAATCAGAGGTTACTGACCGTAGGGCACCCCCAGGAGTACCTGGTACTGTGGCTGTCCTCAGTTCACCTGCTCCTGTGTATGTAACAGAGGAGGTTTTTTCCTCAGCTCTGGGAGGGCTGGAAGAGAGATTGTCAGCATTAATCGCTGCTTCCCTGTCACAGGAGAAAAGCGCTCGATCTCCGTCTCCTCCCTCAGAGTGCCTGTTAACAGAGCAACAGTCCCATACAGAGGTCGACCTACCTGAGGGGGATCAGGATGAGGTTGATTCGGTTGTAGAGGAATCAACAGTGGAAGAGCCGTTCTCAGCATCACATGCTGAGAGGTTATGGGTTCAGTCCCTGACTAATATGGTCCGATCAGCATTTAAAATGCCACTTGCGGAGCCATCCTCCACTTCTGTCTCCTCGTTGGGGTCGCTAAAAGCTCCCCAGACTGTTTGTTCCTTTCCGATCCATCCTTTACTGGAGGGGCTCATTTACCAGGATTGGGAGCATCCTGACAAAATATTTACTCCCCCCAAGAGATTTCCGGTGGTCTATCCCATGGAGGATAAGTTCATCAGAAAATGGAGGGTCCCTACAGTGGACGCAGCCATCTCTTGTGTGAATAAATCACTGACATGTCCGGTGGAAAATGTCCAAATGTTCAAGGACCCAATAGATAAAAAATTGGAGTCCTTATTGAAATCTGCTTTTTCTACAGCAGGATTGGTGACACAACCAGCAGTGGCAGCTATAGGGGTCTGCCAAGCAGTGAAGGATCAGTTGAAACAGGTCTTAAGGGACTTGCCAGATCAGCAGGCTCTTGCCCTAGCTGATTTACCAAGAGCCTTATGCTTTGCGGTGGACGCTATAAAGGATTCAATCCATCAGGCCTCCCGCCTTACGCTGTCTGTAGTACATATGCGCAGGCTTCTATGGCTCAAAAACTGGTCTGCTGAAGCTCCCTGTAAAAAATTGCTGGTCAGCTTCCCATTTCATGGGGAGCGCTTATTCGGGGAAGACCTGGACAAGTATATCCAGAGAATTTCCAGCGGTAAAAGTACACTTTTGCCGGTTAAAAATAGAGTTAGAGGTCCCTCCTTTAAGAGGCTGGCTTCTCCAGTCCCTAGGACATCGGCTGTGAAACAGTTCCGACGGCCTCCCCGGTCAAATCCCGGAGGTAAAAATCAGGGACAGTTGCAGGGTAACAAGAAGCCCTGGAGCAGGAGAGGTACAAAACCTCCCCCAAAGTCAAATGCATGAAGGGTTGCCCCCACCCAATCGGGTGGGGGGAAGACTTCAGTTGTTCACAGAAACCTGGCGGGACACGATCCGAGACAGATGGGTGCTCTCCGCAGTAAATCTGGGATACAAATTGGAGTTAAAAAACTCCCCTCCTTCCCGCTTTATAAGGTCAAACGTGCCAAGGGATCCCCAGAAGAGAGGATCCCTCCTGTTGGCACTGGAACAATTATTGCTTCAAGCAGTAATTATAGAGGTTCCCCTGGAAGAATGGGGGTTCGGGTTTTACTCAAACCTCTTTACAGTTCCGAAGCCAAACGGGGACGTGAGGCCCATATTAAATCTAAAAGGGCTAAACAAAGTCCTACATATCAGGACTTTCCGGATGGAGTCGATCCGATCGGTAGCCACTGCCCTACAAGGGGAGGAATGGTTAGCCTCGATCGACATCAAAGATGCTTATTTTCACATCCCCATCTTTCCAGCCCACCAAAAATTTCTACGCTTTGCGGTAGAAGGGCGCCATTTTCAGTTCAGAGCCTTACCCTTCGGTCTGGCCACAGCACCAAGAGTGTTCACAAAAATTCTGGCCCCATTATTGGCCAATCTAAGAACACGAGGTGTAACGATAATGGCATATCTAGACGACTTGTTGCTGATAGACCACTCAGTGGAAAAACTAGAAGTGGTTGTTCACGAGACAATCAAGTATCTGGAATATCACGGTTGGATTATCAACCGAGACAAGTCAGCCCTAAAACCAGTCAAAAGTCTGGAATACTTGGGGCTAAGGCTGGATTCAGACCAGAGAAAGATTTTCTTGCCTCAAGAAAAGGGGTCGTCTTTGAGAGATTTGATCCACTTAGTGGGTTCAAAAAGACAGCCATCCATACGCCTGTGCATGAGGCTGCTGGGAAAAATGGTGGCATCATTCGAAGCAGTACCCTACGGTCAATTCCATTCAAGGAAGTTGCAAAGGGCCATACTGTCAGCCTGGAACAAAAAAGTTCAGGCTCTGGACTTACCAATGTCCTTGTCCCCTTCCGTTCGCAGGAGCCTCCGCTGGTGGTTGGTTCCCCAGAATCTGGAAAGAGGGAAATCCTTCAGTCCGATTTCCTGGAAGGTGGTCACTACAGATGCCAGCCTTATAGGCTGGGGAGCAGTACTGGAGCAATGGTCTCTCCAGGGCAGATGGTCGGATGCGGAAAAGGCCCTGCCCATCAATCTCTTAGAGATACGAGCAGCCCGGTATGCCCTAGTAGCATGGACATCCAAACTCCAAGGGTCCCCTGTCAGAGTTCAGTCAGACAATGCCACAGCAGTGGCATATATCAATCGTCAGGGGGGCACCAGGAGTCGTGCAGCCCAAAGGGAAGTAAATTACATCCTGAGATGGGCAGAAAGATATGTCCCAGCCATATCTGCGGTATTCATTCCAGGGGTGGAGAATTGGAAGGCGGACTTTCTAAGTCGCCAACAATTATGCCCAGGGGAATGGTCCCTTCATCCCGAGGTTTTCCGGACAATATGTCAGCGGTGGGGAACACCGGATGTAGATCTGCTAGCATCCAGATTCAACACAAAAGTGGACAGGTTTGTCTCTTGGGCAAGGGATCCCCTAGCGTGCGGCTCGGATGCCCTAGTGTTCCCTTGGGATCAGTTCAAGCTGATATATGCATTCCCACCGCCACAATTGTTACCTCGATTACTCCGCAGAATCAGGGTAGAAAAGAAACCAGTGATTCTGGTGGCTCCAGCGTGGCCCCGAAGAGCATGGTACGCGGAGATTGTAAAAATGTCTGTGGGGAGTCCTTGGACCCTCCCACATCGTCCGGACCTGCTTTCGCAGGGACCGATATACCACCCTTCCTTACCAGCCCTAGGTTTGACGGCCTGGCTATTGAAGCCCACATTCTAAAAAAGAGAGGGCTCTCTAATGCTGTGGTATCTACCATGATCAATGCCAGGAAGCCGGTATCCAGGCAGATCTACTATAGAATCTGGAAGGCGTACATCGCCTGGTGTGAGGCCAAGAAATGGCATCCACGTAAATACGTAATAGGTAGGATTCTGGACTTCCTACAATGGGCTGTAGATAGGAAGCTTGCCTTGAGTACTATCAAGGGTCAGATTTCGGCCTTGTCAATATTTTTTCAAAGGCCCTTGGCTTCGCATTCACTAGTCAAAGCCTTTATACAAGGAGTGATGCGTATTAGTCCTCCGGTTAATATTCCCATATGTCCATGGGATCTAAACTTGGTTCTGTCGGTTCTACAGAAACAACCATTTGAACCATTACAGCATATTTCCTTGGTGCTTCTCACCAGGAAATTGATTTTTCTAGTAGCCATTTGTTCGGCTAAGAGAGTATCGGAATTAGCAGCTATGTCCTGTAAGGAGCCATATCTGGTTATCCATAAGGACAGAGTAGTGTTACGTCCTTATCCAGCCTTTCTTCCTAAGGTGGTATCGAGTTTTCATTTGAACCAAGATGTGGTTCTTCCTTCTTTTTTCCCCAAGCCTACTTCGGTAGAGGAAAAGTTATTGCATTCTTTGGATGTAGTAAGAGCAGTTAAAGCTTATCTAAAAGCCACTGCTCAGATTCGCAGAACGGATACTTTGTTTATTCTGCCGGAAGGCCCCAGAAAGGGTCAGGCAGCGTCAAAATCTACTTTAGCCAAGTGGATTCGACAGGTCATAATACAAGCCTATAGCTTGAGAAGTAGACCGCCTCCGTTCAAAGTTAGGGCGCACTCCACGAGAGCAGTTGGAACTTCATGGGCAGTGCATCACCAGGCCTCCCTGGCTCAAATCTGTAAGGCCGCAACATGGTCTTCAGTACACACGTTTACTAGGTTCTACCAGGTGGACGTTAGAAGTCAGGAGGATGTCGCCTTTGGGCGCAGTGTGTTGCAGGCCGCAAAAGATCCTCATGTCTGATAGCGCTCAGCTTATATATGATGTATCCCCCCCCTCATTTGGCATTGCTTTAGGACATCCCATTAGTAATGACTATGTCGCTCTGTGTCCCGTGATGTACGAGAAAGAAAATAGGATTTTTATAACAGCTTACCTGTAAAATCCTTTTCTTGGAGTACATCACGGGACACAGAGCTCCCGCCCCTCTTTGGGGACACTTATTGCTTTGCTACAAAACTGAGGTGCTCCCGGATGGGAGGGGCTTATATAGGGGAGGGTACTTCCGGTTTTGGAAGTTGCCAGTGCCAGCACCTGACGGTAACTATATAACCCATTAGTAATGACTATGTCGCTCTGTGTCCCGTGATGTACTCCAAGAAAAGGATTTTACAGGTAAGCTGTTATAAAAATCCTATTTTTGGGGTGTAATTCTTGGTGTGTACATGCTATGTGTTAGAAGCCTGAAGGTGCTACTTGCATGTTGGGCCTCTGTATGTGGCCAGGCTGTGGAAAAGTCTCACACATGGGGTATCACTATACTCAGGACGAGTAGCAGAATGTATTTTGGGGTGTTATTTTTGCTGTGTACATACTATGTGTTAGAAAGATCTTCTGAATTGACAACTTTGTGAAAAAAAAATATGTTTTAATTTTTTTCCCACATTTTCCCAAAACTTTTGGAAAGAAATGACATGTTCAAAAGACTTATTATGCCTCATAGAAGATACATTGGGTTGTTTTCTTTCCAAAATGGGGTCATTTTGTGGGTAATTCCATTGTCCTTGTTCTCCAGGGCCTTCAAAAATGTGATAGGTACTCAGGAAATGAAATGTGTAATTTATGCCTTTAGAGCGCCTGATGGTGCTACTTGGATGTTTGGCCTCCGTATGTGGCCAGGATGTGGAAAAGTCTCACACATGTGGTATCGCCATACTCAGGACGAGTAGCAGAATGTATTTCGGGGTGTTATTTTTGCTATGTACATACTATGTGTTAGAAAGATCTTCTAAATTGACAACTTTGTGAAAAAAAAATATGTTTTAATTTTTTTCCCACATTTTCCCAAAACTTTTGGAAAGAAATGACATGTTCAAAAGACTTATTATGCCTCATAGAAGATACATTGGGTTGTTTTCTTTCCAAAATGGGGTCATTTTGTGGGTAATTCCATTGTCCTTGTTCTCCAGGGCCTTCAAAAATGTGATAGGTACTCAGGAAATGAAATGTGTAATTTATGCCTTTAGAGCGCCTGATGGTGCTACTTGGATGTTTGGCCTCCGTATGTGGCCAGGATGTGGAAAAGTCTCACACATGTGGCATCGCCATACTCAGGACGAGTAGCAGAATGTATTTCGGGGTGTTATTTTTGCTATGTACATACTATGTGTTAGAAAGATCTTCTAAATTGACAACTTTGTGAAAAAAAAATATGTTTTAATTTTTTTCCCACATTTTCCCAAAACTTTTGGAAAGAAATGACATGTTCAAAAGACTTATTATGCCTCATAGAAGATACATTGGGTTGTTTTCTTTCCAAAATGGGGTCATTTTGTGGGTAATTCCATTGTCCTTGTTCTCCAGGGCCTTCAAAAATGTGATAGGTACTCAGGAAATGAAATGTGTAATTTATGCCTTTAGAGCGCCTGATGGTGCTACTTGGATGTTTGGCCTCCGTATGTGGCCAGGATGTGGAAAAGTCTCACACACTGGGTATCGCCATACTCAGGATGAGTAGCAGAATGTATTTTGGGGTGTTATTTTTGCTATGTACATACTATGTGTTAGAAAGATCTTCTAAATTGACAACTTTGTGAAAAAAATATATGTTTTAATTTTTTTTCCACATATTCCCAAAACTTTTGGAAAGAAATGACATGTTCAAAAGACTTATTATGCCTCATAGAATATACATTGGGTTGTTTTCTTTCCAAAATGGGGTCATTTTGTGGGTAATTCCATTGTCCTTGTTCTCCAGGGCCTTCAAAAATGTGATAGGTACTCAGGAAATGAAATGTGTAATTTATGCCTTTAGAGCGCCTGATGGTGCTACTTGGATGTTTGGCCTCCGTATGTGGCCAGGATGTGGAAAAGTCTCACACACTGGGTATCGCCATACTCAGGATGAGTAGCAGAATGTATTTTGGGGTGTTATTTTTGCTATGTACATACTATGTGTTAGAAAGATCTTCTAAATTGACAACTTTGTGAAAAAAATATATGTTTTCATTTTTTTTCCACATATTCCCAAAACTTTTGGAAAGAAATGACATGTTCAAAAGACTTATTATGCCTCATAGAATATACATTGGGTTGTTTTCTTTCCAAAATGGGGTCATTTTGTGGGTAATTCCATTGTCCTTGTTCTCCAGGGCCTTCAAAAATGTGATAGGTACTCAGGAAATGAAATGTGTAATTTATGCCTTTAGAGCGCCTGATGGTGCTACTTGGATGTTTGGCCTCCGTATGTGGCCAGGATGTGGAAAAGTCTCACACACTGGGTATCGCCATACTCAGGATGAGTAGCAGAATGTATTTTGGGGTGTTATTTTTGCTATGTACATACTATGTGTTAGAAAGATCTTCTAAATTGACAACTTTGTGAAGAAAAAAAATATATATATATATTTCTTAATTTTCCAAGGCATTGTGGGAAAAAAATTGCAACTTCAAAAAATTCACGATGCCTCTTACTAAATACCTCCGACTGTCTTCTTTCCAAAAAGTGGTCATTTGGGGGGTATTTGTACTGTCCTGACATTTTAGGGCCTCAAGAAATGAGATAGGCCATCAGTGCATTAGGATTGATCAATTTGCAATAATGCGTAGCTTAGTTTGTAGACTCTATAACTTTCACACAAACCAATTATCATACACTTATCAGGATTTTTTTTTACCAAAGACATGTAGCAGAATACATTTTGGCCTAAATTTTTGCCGAAATTTGATTTGTTTGGATTTCTTTTAAAACAGAATGTAGAAAATGTTGTTTTTTTTTTCAAAATATTCGCTCTTTTTTCGCAAAAAATTGAAAATGAAATTGTGAACAAATACCACCAAAAGAAAGCTCTATTTGTGTGAACAAAATGATAAAAATTTCATTTGGGTACAGTGTAGCATGACTGAATAATTGTCATTCAAAGTGCGAGAGCACTGAAAGCTGAAAATTGGTCTGGGAAGGAAGGGGGTTTAAGTGCCCAGTATTGATGTGGTTACATTCAGAACTAGGGTCCTGAGCGGTAGTGGCTAGGCCCATATCTGAATCAGCGCACTGCCCTCATGAATTAAAGTGGGGAGAGGGCACTTTTTTGCTCCCTTGCGCTTGCACACAGCTCCCATCCTGGTCAGAAATGATTCCAGGACTGCCCACAACTGGTCCCTAGGGACCGCAGGTGCTGAAGCACTGCCTGTTGTCCACTGACATTTAGGGGAAGCTGGTGACAGAGACTCCATATTGCCCCCCTCTGAGACTCCTCAGATAAAAAGTCCACCCACAGGCTGTGCTGACTGAGGAGGGGGCGCCCAGGGGACTCACCAAACCGGAACAGGGACCGCTCAGTTCCGCTGTCTGTACCGCGCTGTGTCAGCGCTGGTGAGCTGTGAGGAGATTTGCGCTGTTACAGCAGCGCTAGAGGCCAAAACTAGTGCTGAAGAGCGCGCGGGCTACAAGAAAATGGCCGCCGCAGTTCACTGAGGCGATCCGCGGCAAGATGGCCGCCATGACTCAGCAAAAGTGAAAAAAACAGCACACACACAGCGCCACTCGGTGCTCAGGCCCCAAAATACACAAAAAAGGCCCCAAGCATATCTGCAGACCAGCATTAGCCCCTCCAATAACAGTGTGACCCCCAGGCACCCCACACAGCACAGCGCCAGCAATGGTGACAGAGAGTGACAATGAAATACAGGGGGAGACAGGGAAAATCCCCCACAGAGAAACACACAGCCTTTTGTACTCACCTGCAGGCAGGAGAGACTACTTACCCGTCCCCTGAGGGACCCACTGGTGTGTTTCTGACAGGACTATCACAGTGCAGTACTGAGTAGCTGTCGGCCCGGTCCACCGCGAAAGATACAGTCAGTCAGGAACTGTTCAGTCTTGAGAGGACCGTGGGAGCATGAAAGCAAACCCGGCCACCCCTGGAGTCATGGGGCCTGTCGTGAACTGAGTCTCACGCACACAAGGCGAGGATCAGCACGCTCGATGGTCGGACAGGGAAGACTACGAGGATATCTTGTACCCAACCTGTTGCCCAGCCGACAGTTGATAGAAAATTCTCAAAAATAAAATAAAAAAGAATTCCAGAAAAGGAATAAAAATAGGTCAGGAGACTGGCTCCTGAGAGAGCCACGTCTTCTCCTTCTGCTAGGCAGAAAAAAACTGAAGTCTGCTGACTGTAGTGGGAGGGTTATGTCCGGAGGGACCGCCCCCTGGGTGGGGCTGTTCAGCTCTGGCTTTTAGAATGTATGTATAACATTTCACATTCTGCCTAGGTCTTCTCCTGCAAGCAGGGACATAACCCACGTGTAAAGTGTAAAGAGACACCGTGTCAGTCCATGGATGGTAAGAGAAATCCTATTTTCTCTTATCATCCATGGACTGACACGGTGTCACTTTACACGTGGGATGTCCCAAAGCAGTGTCAAGAGGGATGGGAGCAGTATAAATGGAAAAACCAAAAACTTCACTCCAAGAAGGCAGAGCTCCTCAACGGAGGAGTCGCAACTTTAAACAGCGGCCTGCAGCACCCTGCGGCCGAAGGAAGCATCCGAAGATGCAGCCACATTAACCTTATAAAACTTAAAAGGCATGAACAGATGACCAGGTCGCCGCCTTGCACACTTGTGCAACTGACGCTTGATGTCGGAAAACCCAGGAAGCACCAATTGCCCTGGTGGAATGCGCTGTAACCGGAAAGGGAGGCGCCCGCCCTTTGAGAGCATAGGAATGAATGACGGTTTGTCTGATTCCCCTAGAAATGATGGCAGACGAAACCGCTTGGCCCTGTTATGGACCAGAGACAGTCACAAACAGTGAGTCAGACTTCCGAATAGAAGCAGTAGCAGACAGGTACACCCGTAAGGCTCATACCACCTCCAATATGTGCAGCGCAAACTCTCTGGGATGCGATGGGTGAGGACACAAGGACGGGAGGACAATGTCCTCATGTAGGTGAAAGGTCGACACCACCTTTGGCAAAGAGGAAGGTCGCGGATGCAACACCGCCTTATCCTTATGGATGACTAAATATGGCGACTTGCAGGACAAAGCCGCCAACTCAGACACTCGTCAAACAGAAGTGATTGCCACTAAAAGTCCACCTTCTGAGACAAGACAGGAGGGGAATATCCTGGATATTCCCAAAAGGAGGTTCCTGGAGGACCGAGAGCACCAAATTCAGATCCCACGGTGGGAGAGGAGGCTTGACAGGAGGGAGCACATGGCGAACCCCCCAACACAAGGTGCTAACCAAGAAATGACCCGCTAGAGGTCGCTGAAAGAAGACGGCCAAGGCCAAAATCTGATCCTTGATGGTACTCAAAGCAAGCTTTTGGGTCACTCCAAACTGCAGAGGACGTAGGATTCTGGGGACGGAATACGTCCGAGGACGCCAGTCCAGCGCTTCGCACATGGCGATATAAGCTTTCCAGGCACGGTGATAGATCTGCCTGGAGGAAGACTTCCGTGTCCTTAACATGGTCAAAATGACCGAGTCCGAGAGACCTCGGTCCCTCAACACCTGGCTTTCAACAGCCCTGCCGTTAAAGCCAGAGACTGTAAGCCGGATGAAACCTAGGACCTTGAGACTGAAGGTCCTCCCTCATCGGCAACCGCCAGGGAACGTCCGCGACGAGACGTACCAGATCAGCGTACCAGTGACGCTGAGGCCAATCCGGAACAATTAGGATCACCAGAGTTTATATCAGGCGATAAGGACCCTATGGTGCCACCAACGCATCCGAGGCATCGCCCAAGGATCCCTGGATCTGGCCACAACCTCGACCCTTGCGATTGAGTCGAGAGGCCATCAGGTCCACATCCGGCGTGCAAAGGAGTTAAAATATGCAAGGACCACTCTTCTTGGTCCGGCGTCTGGCGATTGGCGACTCAGATAGTCCGCCTGCCCATTGTCTATGCCCAGAATGTAAATGGCCTACAGAGTCGGCACGTTTCTTGCGGCCCACTTCAGGATACGGACTACCTCGGAAGCCGCAGCTGAGCTCCGAGTCCACCCTTGATGGTTTACATACGCCACCGCCGTGGCGTTGTCCGACTGGATCCTGATGGAGCGACCCCGTACTCTCTCCGATCTGAGGAGAGACACAGTCCGCTGGCCCGTATTTCCAGAACAGTGATTGGTAAACGGGCTCGTCCGGAGTCCAAGGCCTTGAGCCGACAGGACTCCCCAGACTCCACCCCAGCCCGTCAGGCTGATGTCCGTCGTGAGTACCGTCCATTGGATGAGAGGGGAACGACTTTCCGGACCGAAGAGCCGAGGATCTCAACCACCATGTCAGGGACGCCCTGACCAGGTGAATCACCTGGATCTGAAGATCCAAGGACAACGGGGATTTGTCCCAGGTGGACAAGATCTCCTTCTGCAATGCCCTGGTGTGTGATTGGGCATACGGAACGGCCGCGAAGGAGGCCACCACGAGTCCCGGGACTCTCATGCAAAAAACGGATTGACAACCATTTTCGGGATGTCAGCACCCGCACCGCAGACTGAAGTGTCAGCAACTTCTCCAGAGGTAGGATACCTTTGCCTCCAAGGAGTCCAGAATCAGAACTAGATACTCCAGACACTGAGTCGGGACCAGGACTGACTCCTGAATGTTCAGGAACCACCCGAAGTCCCTGAGGGTCTAACTGACGATAGTCACCTTTCTTCTAAGTCTGAGCCACTTTCTGCTCTTAGCAGAAGATCGTCCAGATAGCCCATGACAGCAATACCTCGCTGTAACAGAAGGCTAGAACCGGAGCAAGCACCTTGGTGAACACCCTTGGTGCCGAGGCTAGGCCGAAAGGAAGAGCCACAATCGATAGTGGACTTCGCTGATCGCAAAGCGCAGAAACTTCTGGTGACTAGTGCAGATCGGAACATGCAAGTAGGCGTCCTTGAAGTCCAAGGACGCCAGAAGAAAATCCCTTTGGTGGAGTGTAGCGATCACCGTGCAAATGGATTCCATGCAGAATTTCTGCACCTTCTCGAAGGCATTCAGGGCCTTGAGGTCCAGGATAGGTCGAACCATGTCCTATTTTTGGGACGACAAACAGATTCGAGTAGAATCCCTGAAAACTCTCCTGTGACGGAACCGGCACAATCACTCCGGACCTGATCAAATCCTGTACAGCCCCCAAGAGGGCTGCCCGACAGGTAGGAAGGAGAGGAAGATTCGAGGGAAAGAATCTGTCTGGGGGCCAGGATCGGAATACTATCCTGTATCCTGAGGTGACCACCTCGCACACCCACCAGTCGGAGATTCGGGAGGTCCACCGATTCGTGACCTGCGAAGTCGTCCCCCCACCCCAGAGTCGGGCGGAGGCAAGACTTCATGCGGAGGCGGGCTTGGGAGCCGCTTGTTTGGCTTACGCACCCAGGGGCACTTGTGCCCATCAGCCGCACTGCCGTCAGGCTGAGAGGGCCTACCCGTGGACTCTGACTGACGAAAAAACCCTGTTTTGCTGGAAAGGAAGGCCCCTGTTTGCGGCGGGCCTCCTCACCCTGGCTAGTCTAAGGAAGAAGAGTGCTTTTACCTCCCGTGACATCCATGACGATGTCATCCAGAGCAGCACCGAAAGGTCTACCACCTTTAAATGGTAGATCCGTCAGGAGCTTCCTAAGGCTAGGTCAGCAGACCAGCATCTCAACCAGATAAGACGACGCAATACCACCGCCGAGACAGAGGCCCTGGATATTAAACGGGCCGCATCCAACGTGGCGTCGCACACATAAACCAGGCCCTGAACCAGTTGGTGGGCCAGCACAACTGTGTCTGGAGGAAGATTATGCTCCTGTACAGCTAGGTGCAACATTTTTGCCCAACCTGTAAGTGTTTAAGACACAAGGGTCGCCGCTACCACAGGCCGTAGGGCGGATCCCAACAAGGCAAACATGGCTCTGCTCACCACTTCTGACCTGTCAGTGGGGTCCTCAAATGCAGGAGTCCCCTCCATCGGGAGAGTGATGGCCTTGTTCAACCGGGCGACTGGAGGGTCGACCACTGGGGGAGAAGCCCACTTTTTAAGTAGGGCATCTTCAAGGGGTATCTGATAGACAAACGCCACGGGACCATAAAAAATTCTTCTGCGGCTTTTCCCAGACCTTATCAATGAGCTGGTCAAAGAAAGTACATATGGAAAAACCTCTTTAGAAGGCCTGGTCTTAATAGAACCAAAGGAGACTGTATCCGCCTGAGGTTCTGCATCCGCAGCATTTTAGCTTGAGAGTGTCCCTCACCGCAGTCATGAGTACACTAACAAGCGCCCTGTCATTTACTGACTCAGAACTGGAGTTTTCCTCATAAGGAATGTCCTGTTCAAAACCATCCAATACATTCAGAACTAAGGTCCTGAGCGGTAGTGGCTAGGCCCATATCTGAATCAGCGCACTGCCCTCATGTAGTAAAGTGGGGAGAGGGCGCTTTTTTGCTCCCTTGCGCTTGCACACAGCTCCCATCCTGGTCAGAAATGATTCCAGGACTGCCCACAACTGGTCCCTAGGGACCGCAAGTGCTGAAGCACTGCCTGTTGTCCACTGACATTTAGGGGAAGCTGGTGACAGAGACTCCATATTGCCCCCCTCTGAGACTCCTCAGATAAAAAGTCCACCCACAGGCTGTGCTGACTGAGGAGGGGGCGCCCAGGGGACTCACCAAACCGGACTAGGGACCGCTCAGTTCCGCTGTCTGTACCGCGCTGTGTCAGCGCTGGTGAGCTGTGAGGAGATTGTGAGGAGATTTGCGCTGTTACAGCAGCGCTAGAGGCCAAAACTAGTGCTGAAGAGCGCGCGGGCTGCAAGAAAATGGCCGCCGCACTTCACTGAGGCGATCCGCGGCAAGATGGCCGCCATGACGCAGCTAAAGTGAAAAAACAGCACACACACAGCGCCACTCGGCGCTCAGGCCCCAAAACACACAAAAAAAAGGCCCCAAGCATATCTGCAGACCAGCATGAGCCCCTCCAAGAACAGTGTGACCCCCAGGCACCCCACACAGCACAGCGCCAGCAATGGTGACAAAGAGTGACAATGAAATACAGGGGGAGACAGGGAAAATCCCCCACAGAGAAACACACAGCTTTTTGTACTCACCTGCAGACAGGAGAGACTACTTACCCGTCCCCTGAGGGACCCACTGGTGTTTCTGACAGGACTATCACAGTGCAGTACTGAGTAGCTGTCGGCCCGGTCCACCGCGAAAGATACAGTCAGTCAGGAACTGTTCAGTCTTGAGAGGACCGTGGGAGCATGAAAGCAAACCCGGCCACCCCTGGAGTCATGGGGCCTGTCGTGAACTGAGTCTCACGCACACAAGGCGAGGATCAGCACGCTCGATGGTCGGACAGGGAAGACTACGAGGATATCCTGTACCCAACCTGTTGCCCAGCCGACAGTTGATAGAAGATTCTCAAAAATAAAATAGAAAAGAATTCCAGAAAAGGAATAAAAATAGGTCAGGAGACTGGCTCCTGAGAGAGCCACGTCTTCTCCTTCTGCTAGGCAGAAAAAAACTGAAGTCTGCTGACTGTAGTGGGAGGGTTATGTCTGGAGGGACCGCCCCCTGGGTGGGGCTGTTCAGCTCTGGCTTTTAGAATGTATGTATAACATCTCACATTCTGCCTAGGTCTTCTCCTGCAAGCAGGGACATAACCCACGTGTAAAGAGACACCGTGTCAGTCCATGGATGATAAGAGAAAATCCTATTTTCTCTTTTCGTCCATGGACGGACACAGCTCCATAAATCTTGACTGTTGGGACGTCCCAAAGCAGTGTCAAAAAAACGAGGGGTGGGCACAGCAATCAAAAAAACTGTTTCACCCCAAACAAGCAGAGCTCCTCAATGGAGGAGTTGCAACCTCAAACAGCCGCCTGCAAAACTTTGCGGCCGAAGCTAGCATCCAAAGATGCACTCACATCAACCTTGTAAAACTTTGAAAAAGTATGAACGGACGACCAGGTCGCCACCTTACACAAAATTGTGATACAGACGCTTGATGTCGGAAAGCCCAAGAGGCACCAATAGCCCTGGTCGAATGCACCGTAACGGGAAAAGGAGGCTCCCGCCCTTTAAGGGCATAGGCCTGAATGACAATCTGCCTGATCCACCGAGAAATGGTGGTCGACGAGACCGCCAGGCCCTTCTGCGGATCAGACACCGACACAAACAGTGAGTCAGACCTTCGAAACGAAGCAGTGACAGACGGGTACACCCGTAGGGCACGTACCACGTCCAAGGAATGTAGCGCAACCTCCTTGGCATGCGATGGCCGAGGACACAAGGATGGAAGCACAATGTCCTCATTCAGGTGAAAGGCCGAAACCACCTTCGGAAGGAAGGAAGGCCGCGGGCATAGCACCGCTTTATCCTTATATAGGACCAAATATGGGGACTTGCAAGACAAGGCCACCAATTCAGAAACCCTCCTGACCGATGTGATGGCTACCAGGAAGACCACCTTCTGAGAGAGTGTCAAAAGAGGAATTTCCCTGATGTCCTCAAAGGGAGGTTTCTGAAGTGCAGAGAGCACCAGATTCAAATCCCACGGAGGTAGTGGTGGTCGCACCGGAGGAGCCACATGTCGGACCCCTTGCACAAACGTACTTACTAGTGAATGAGTAGCCAGGGGTCGCTGAAAGAAAACAGCCAAGGCTGAAATCTCCCCCTTAATGGTGCTTAAGGCAAGTTTTTCTGATCCACTCCGCGCTGCAAAAACAGCAGGTTCCTGGAAACCGAATAAGTCAGTGGAAGCCATTCCATCTCCTCACACATAGAGATGTAGGCTCTCCATGTGCGATGGTAGATCTTCCTAGAAGAATATTTCCGTGCCCTCAACATGGTTGAAATGACCGAATCCGACAGGCCTCGGTCCCTCAACACCTGGCTTTCAATAGCCACGCCGTTAAAGCCAGCGACTGTAAAGCAGGATGAAGAATAGGACCTTGCGAGAGAAGGTCCTCCCTCAGTGGTAGCCGCCAGGGCACATCCGCCACCAGCCACACGAGGTCGGCGTACCAGGGACGCCTGGGCCAATCTGGGGCGATTAGAATCACTGGAATTCCTTTGAACTCTACCCTGCGGAGTAGACGAGGAAGCAACTTCAGTGGGGGAAAGGCATAAATTAGCCGATACTGACCCCACGGAGCCACCAACGCGTCTGCCCAGGGATCTCTAGACCTGGCCACGAACCTCGACACCTTTCGATTGAGTCAAGAGGCCAGGAGATCCACGTCTGGCGTGCCCCATTTCCGGCACAGGCGTTGAAAAACATCCGGATGTAACGACTATTCCCCGTGGTCCAGCATCTGGCGACTCAGATAGTCTGCCTGCCAGTTTTCCACACCTGGAATGTAAACTGCCAATAGGGTCGCTCCTTTCCGCCCACCGCAGGATGTGAGCAACTTCCGACGCTGCAGCTGAACTTCTTGTTCCTCCTTGATGGTTGACGTATGCCACAGCCGTGGCGTTGTCTGACTGGATCCTGACCGGACGCCACTGCAGCCTCTGAGATCACTTGGAGAGGCACAGCCTGATCGCCCGGAGTTCCAGTACATTGATCGACAGTTGGGATTCGGTCGGGGACCAGCGGCCCTGGGCCGCCTGAACCCCCCAGACTCCTCCCCAACCGGTCAGGCTGGCGTCCGTCGTGATCACCGTCCAATGGAAAGGGAGGAAGGACTTCCCGGACCGAAGAGCCGGGGATCTCAGCCACCAACTCAGAGAGGACCTGACAAGGTGACTTAACTGAATCTGACGATCCAGAGACAACGGAGATTTGTTCCATTTGGAGAGAATCTCCTTCTGCAAGACCCGAGTGTGGAATTGGGCATACGGTACTGCCTCGAAGGAGGCTACCATGAGACCCAGAACTCGCATGCAGAAACAGAGAGACGACCATTTGCGGGATGTCAACAACCTGACTGCCGCCTGGAGTGTCTGTAACTTCTCTGAGGGAAGAAAGACTCTGGCCTACGAGGAGTCCAGAATCAGCCCCAGGTACTCTAGGCGCTGGGTCGGTACTAACACTGACTTCTGGAGGTTCAGTATCCACCCAAACTCCCAGAGGGTCTGACTGACTATAGACACGTATAAAACTAAAAGAGTGCAGCGCAAAAAGTTAAATAATGAAATAATAAAAGTTCATAAAAAGAGGCAGAAGTCCATATAGGGTGAGTGGTACACTAATTGTAGCATGTGATGTGGATCACAGCATGTTTGACCAGAAATAGAAATCCCTCCACCACACACAGAGTGGCCTCTCACCTCAGCAATTCGACCTCAAGGAGGTCACAGGGCATAGAATGATAATAAAGTGGTCCTCCAATCATCAAGCCTCCAATTTCCAAACGACCAGTAACAGTTTGGCACAGAACAGCCACCTCATTTGCTCCACCAATTTCCAGTTATGCAAAATAAACAAGAGGGAGACTTCCTAGTGCTCTCTGAATACAAGCCATTTATTTTCCAAAGTATAAAAATGACATACTCACATTTAAAAGCACTCCATGTGAGTGCAACAAAACAGCATGAAAAAACGATAATCTGAGACGATCGCAGCGGCGTCCAGCATAGCTCCTCCCCCCGTACGCGTTACGTCAATGGGCGTGACTTCATCAGCGTGGGGCGGGGCTAAGCTCAGACGCGCCGCAACTATTTAAATATGCACAAGACAAAGGCAAAAGAACCAATCACCTATCCCTAAATAGACAGCCAATCATGACTAGTCTATTGAAAAGGCCAGCTTCTCTAGGATCAAAGGAGATAGAACAATGTCAATTAAAACCAAGTAGCAGGAGAATCGCTGACTGTAGTTGGTCAAAAGACTACAGCAGATAAACATATCATTACAGCAGATCCTCCTAATACTTAGAAAAGTGCCAATTGAAAATATAAGGGAATCAATCCCAAATGAAAATATATATACACCGAACGCCTACTACGATCGTCTCAGAAATTAATACACAATACATAAATATCTTAAGAAAAATACATATGAAAAAATAAATAAATAGAAAAAATATAGAAAAAAATGGAAAAAAGGAAAAAAAAACGATAAAAACAAACCACATGAAATTATCTATTGGAAATAAAACAATTAAGATCAAAATCAACATTAAGGCCTGCAGGCGAGAAAACTTTTGTCTCGAAAATCCAAAAGGATTCTCGCTGGCGAATGTAATGTCCGCCCCTCCAATGCCTTGGCACTTTCTCTATGCCCCAAAATTTGAGACCCTTAGGGTCACGCTGGTGACATCTTCTAAAATGACGGGACACACTATGGGTCTTAATCCCCCTTTTTATGTTGCTGATATGTTCCCCAACACGTACATGTAAAGCTCTGAATGTACGCCCCACATATTGGAGCCCACAGTCACACTCCAACATGTAGACCACACCCTATGTTGTGCATGTAATGAGTTGCTTAATCTTATACTCCATCTGTGTGACTGTGGAAGTAAATGTCTTCGCTTTTTTATATTATTTCTAGCGTGTTTGCAAGTCGCACAGCGACCACATGCATAGAAACCAGACAAGAACTCAAAAAGCCTAGGTTGTGCGACAATAGGCGGGTCAATAACACCTGGGGCTATGCTATCACGCAAACACGGTGCTTTCCTGTATATGAATTGGGGGCGTTCGGGCAAGACTGGACCTAGGATGCGATCATATTTGAGAATAGGCCAATGCTTGGCAATAATCCTTTCAAATTTCTTATACTGGATACTGAAATCCATAATGATCTTATAGCTACTCTCATCATCCTGGGTAACAAAACCAATAGGTTTATCAGCCACAATAGCACCCCTATCCATAGCCCTTACCCGTTCAATCTCCTTATCAATGTTTCCGGAAATATAGCCCTTTTGTTTAAACCTGGTTGCAAGGATTTGAGATTGAGCAAGAAAATCAGACTCCAATGTACAATTACGGCGGAGTCTGACAAATTGCCCCCTTGGTATGTTACACAACCATAATCTATGATGACAGCTAGACAATGGTATATAACCATTACGGTCCGTTGTTTTAAAATGATTTCTGGTGTGAAAGAAACCGTCTTGTTTGAAAATCTCCAGATCTAAAAAGGTTATTTGATTACGGTCAACATTCCAGGTCAACAAGATGTTTTTATTATTACCATTCAGTTTGTCCATATACAACTGGAGACTGGGCATATCGCCCTCCCAAACCATGATCAGGTCATCAATATACCGTTTAAAACAGCGCAGCTGCGATGGGCGATCACGGAAAACAACCTCTTCCTCCCAGTGGGCCATGAACAAGTTGGCTGCAATATATATATTTTTTTATTATTTTTGTTTAGGATTTCAGCGCTGAATACTTTTATTGTCAATGACTATAGACATGTCCTCCTCTAATTATGAGCTTGAAGCAGCTCTCAGAAGAAGGTCGTCCAAGTAGCCTACGATAGCAATGCCGCGCTGTCTCAGCAAAGCTAGAATCGGGGTGAGCACCTTGGTGAAAACTCTTGGTGCCGAGGCTAGGCCAAAGGGAAGAGCCACAAATTGATAGTGGTCTTTGCCGATCGCAAAGCGCAGGAACCTCTGATGCCTGATGCAGATTGGGACATGCAAGTATGCGTCCTTGATATCCAAGGACGCCAGAAAATTCCCCGGATGGAGCGCAGCCACCACCGAACGAATCGATTCCATCCGGAACTTTTGGACCTTTACAAAGGCATTGAGGGCCTTGAGGTCCAATACAGGACGAACTCCGTCCTTTTTTGGGACCACAAACAGATTTGAGTAAAAACCTTGAAACCTGTCCTGTGGTGGTACGGGTATGATCACCCCGCACCCCAACAAGTCTTGCACTGCCCCCTGGAGGGCAGCTCCACGAGCCGGAAGGAGAGGCAGATTTGAGGGAACAAATCTGTTTGGTGGACAAGAAAGGAACTCTATCTTGTACCCCGAGGTGACCACCTCGCAGATCCACTGATCGGAGAGCAGGGAGGTCCAGCGAGCTGCAAACCCGCAAAGCCGTCCCCCCACCCTGAAGTCGGGCGGGGGCAAAACTTCATGCGGTAGCAGGCTTGCTTGTTGGCTTGGTGGGCTTACGCACCCAGGGACACTTCTGTCCCCCAGCTGGACCTTTGTCCGACTGGGAGGCTCTGCCGGCAGGTCCTGACTGACGAAAATACCGCTTCTGTGTAGGAAAGGAGAGCCCCGGCTTACGGCGCGGCTCCTTCCCTTTAGTGGACTGAGGGAGAAGTGTGCTCTTACCTCCAGTGACATCCTTAATGATGTCGTCCAGTGAGGCACCAAAAAGCCTCCCAACCTTGAAAGGCAATTCCGCCAGAGTTTTCTTAGAAGCTTGGTCAGCGGACAAGCATTTCAGCCATATTAGGTGGCGCAACACCACTGCAGATGCTGAGGCTCTGGAGATCAAAGGGGCTGCATCCTGCGTTGCATCACAGACGTACACAAGTCATTGTACCAACTGTTCGGCCAGTGACACGCATACTGGAAGGAGCTGATGCTCCTCCACAGTCTGGTGCAATATCTTTGCCCACTCCGTAAATTACATAGTTACATAGTTAGTCAGGTCGAAAAAAGACACAAGTCCATCCAGTTCAACCATATAAAAATAAAATAATATCATACAATCCCATATACCTAATTCTATACCCACAGTTGATCCAGAGGAAGGCGAAAAACCCCAGCAGAGCACGATCCAATTTTCTACAGCAGGGGAAAAAATTCCTTCCTGATCCCCTGAGAGGCAAGTGTCTGGGACACTAAGGTAGCCGCCAAAATAAGCCGCAATGCTGAACCCAGCATGGTGAACATAGAGCGGGTCACCGCTTCGGACTTCCTATCAGTAGGGTCCTTAAAGGCAGGGGTCCCTTCCACCAGAATAGTGGTTATCTTATTCAACCGAGACCGGGGGATCAACAACTGGAGGAGAAGCCCATTTTTTCAAAAGTCTCTCCTCAAATGAGTAGCGGACCGCCATACACTGAGGGACCGCAAAGGGCCTGTGTGGCCGTTCCCATTCCTTATCTATGAACTTGTTAAAGAATTCAACATAAGGAAAAACCTTAGCAGAATGGGTCGGTTTGTGTGACCCAAAAGGGACAGACCCTGCTGTGGAAGTCCCAGCTGTATCTTCCAGCTTGAGAGTGTCCCTCACAGCATTGATAAGTGCACTTACAAGTGCCCTGTCTTGAGCTGACCCGGACGAGGGTCTTCCTCACAGGGAAGGTCCTGGTCCGCCTCTTCTGACATACCAAAACAGGGGTCCTGAGCTGCAGCCAGGCCCGAGTCTGAGTCAGAACATTCCCCAAGAGATGGCGGGGGGAGGGAGCGCTTAGTACCCCTTTTACGCCCGCACGCCGATTCCACCCTGGCAAAAAATGACTCCAGGACTGCCGACAAAGCTTCCAGGGGATATGAGGTGCAGGGGCACCAGTTGCTGCCTCTGGAACGTCTGGGGAAACGCCAGCTTCTAACTCCATATTTGCCCATTGACAGCCCTTAGGGACACAGTCAAAATACTGACACAATTAATGTCCACCCTCCTTGCTGCACTGACCGAGGTGGGGGAATACCCAGGGGACTCACCGCCTAGCCAGGGACCGCTCAGCGCCACTGCCCGCTCTCTATCCGCACACCGCGTGTGCCTGAGGAACTGTGTGGTAAATCGCGCCGTTCAAGCTGTTCAGGAAACCAGCCAACACTAGAGGCCAAAACCCACTCCAAAATGGCCGTCGAGTGCCTCAGAGAAAGCACGCGGACCACAAGAAAATGGCCGCCCGCAATCATCCTGGCGCGGCCACGGCAAAATGGCCGCCAATGGGAAAAACAATGTAATGCACAGGCCCCAAACAAATGGCGCCAGTGCTACAAAAAATGGCATCCAGCAAGCGAGGTGGACGAGAAGGCCAGGCACGGAGGCTTCAAACAATTTACACCCCCCCACACAGAGAGCAGACCTCGACACCCCCACAGCCCCCTCAAAGGTATTCCCCGGTCGCAGCGAGCCCCGCAATGGGGAGGAGGAAAAAGGGGTGACAGAGAGAGAGGGGTGAGGGCAATAGAACCCTAGCAACCCCCGTAGGAATGCCCAGCTGTTCCATCCCACCAAAGCAGAAGGAACCGTAATTACCCGTCCTGTGAGGACCTGCTGGTGCATTCCTGAAAGAGCTACAACCGAGCAGTACGGAGTAGCTGTCGGCCCGGTCCACTGTGAACTGAGACAGCAAGCCGCTCGGTCATATGTGGACCCTAGAGCATAGCTCACCGGCCACCCCTGGAGCCATGGGGTATGTCGTGGCCGACCCCGCACGTAGCTAAGGACTGCTCACACTCACTGGCCGGAGTGGGGGGAGTACAAGGATCTATATTATCCTGCCTGTCATGCCCAGCCGGCAGTTGATAGAAGATTCTAAAAATAAAATAAAAAAAGTAAAAATTTCTTCATGACATCTTGGCCCAAAGGGAGCCACGTCCTTCTCTGGTGGTGGAAAAAAACTGAGGCTGCTGGCTGCAGGTTTATGTTCAGAGGGACCGCCCCCTGGGAGGGGCTGTTTCAACTCTGTTTAAATAACATGTATGCATATCTAACATGTTTCTGCCTAGTCCTCTCCTAATAGACGGAACATACCCAACAGTCAAGATTTATGGAGCTGTGTCCATCCATGGACGAAAAGAGAAATGCGTTTTTTTGCTAGAAAATTACTTAGAAGGCCCAAACACTATATATATATATTGTGAGAGTGAGAGCCCCTGTCTTAGTGAAAATGTGTTTAAAATGGACACAGGACTCTCAAAGAAGCAATTTGAGAAGTTCCAGCAAAAGATTGCTGAGCAGAGAAAACTATGCTTTAAGTTTTCTCTGGATTTTGTAAGCCTGGATTGGGGCTGGAAACTTGAAGACTTCAAAGAGCATTGGGGGGGATGGAGTCTTCAGTCATGTGTCCGGGTTTTCTAGGAGCTCTGCAGGTTGAGTGTGTGTCCAGGTGCACACACTCATTATAAGGCAGAGCTGAAGATAGCTCAGTGTGTGTGGGAAAGGAGTTGGTGATATAGCAGTTGCTGGAGGGAAGTGTGCTACTGATAAAGAACTCAGGCAACATCCTTAAGACGGTTCTCCATGTGGGAGAGGTTCCAGGTCAGTAGACTGAGAGAGTTGGGCTAGCTGAGAGAGTCGGGGAGACTATAGCTGAGACAACTGGAAGAGAGTCTTGGGGACCAGAGGGGACTGTAAGTCTTGGAGGAGTGTGGAAGCCTGGAGTGTCAGGAGAGCCCTTCCTAGAGGCCAGGAGTGGGCCTGTGCAGCAAGGAACTGCGCCCAAGGCTGAGCGAGCCTTAAGAGCCAGGTGGATTGGCATTTTCATGTGTTGATGTTTTTGGGAGAAGAACCCCTGTGTGGGAAACCAAATGCATGTATGAACTTTCCTTTTTGTTTCTTTCAATAAAAGTGGGCTACCACGCCCTTAAACCTTAGTTCCTATTGGCTGTGAACTCACTTACAATGCATCTATCACTGAGCTAAACATCCCCCAATGTTACTATATATTTATATATGTTGTGACAGCAGGAAGGTAAAGTCACCTGGTTGCATCCAGGGGGGTAGATATATTTCGCCCAGATTCAGGCTTTACGCCGACTTATACAACTAGGTGGAGAGTTGTATAAGGCTAGTGGGCTCATGGATGACTCATACCTCTAGGGAGAGGGCTGGGAGTCGTACAGACAGGGAGTTGATGAGGCCAGCTGAAGCTTGTCAGCTCATTTAGGCCTCTATAAGAACTCCCAGCTTCATTAGATGTTAGCTCATGCCTGGAACCAGACCTGTGTGGACTGTCTAGGGAGAGTGAACCCCTGTGCGGTGAGGCAAAGCCTGTGTGGCTATTTGTTTGGACTTTTACTAAACCAGGGACTTAGGGACTAGGACAGCACTAGGCTGATCCCAGTTGTTAGTTAGGAAACCTGTATGTTTAGTCAGAGGTCAACTTGACCAGGATTTATTTTGGTTATGTTTCTTTTGCTTTGCTGTGTTTTGTCACTGTAAATAGAAAATAAACCGCACCTTTTTTTGATTTTGAAAACCACAACCTCCGTTTGCTGGGCCTGTTTTGTGTGGGGAGCCCATCCCGGGGGTCACACACACCCGCTGCCGAGCTAACCCCCTCACAGTTGGTGGAGAACCAGTGGCAGTTTTTTTTAAGCCAGCATGGAGGAGATACTGAAGCAGCTGGCTCTAGCAAATGCCAATCAACAGCAGACAAATGCAGGTTTGCAAAGGAGCCTTGCAGCCCAGCAGCAGACAAACGCAACTTTGCAACAGAGTCTGGAGGCTCAGCAACGAGCCCAGCAGCAATCTGAGGCGCGCTTCATAGACCTGTTGCAGAAGCAAGAGCAGAGACTACAACAACAGATGGAAGCAGTAATGCAGCAACGTCCGCAGACCAGTGAGGAAAGCCGTCCCACTAATACCGCGTCCTTTGGGGTGAGTCGTTTATTGACAAAAATGACTGGAGAGGATGATCCAGAGGTATTTTTGACCACATTTGAAAGGACCGCTGAAAGAGAAAAGTGGCCTGAGGAGCAGTGGGCTGGACTGGTGGCTCCTCTGTTAACTGGTGAATCGCAGAAAGCTTACTATGACCTAGAGCCTAACCAAGCAAAAGACTATGTGATGCTAAAAGCTGAAATATTGGCAAGGCTGGGTGTCACCCAGGCTGTCCGGGCTCAGCGTGTGCATAACTGGACTTTCCAGCTTGGAAAACCCCCCAGGTCTCAAATGTATGATCTCATTCACCTGAGCAGAAAGTGGCTACAGCCAGAGACTTTGTCCGCACCAAAGATTGTGGAACGTGTTGTAATGGATCGGTTTTTGAGAGCTCTTCCTACTGCCATCCAAAAGTGGGTAAGCCATGGAGACCCAGAGACGGCCGATGGTCTTGTGGATCGTGTGGAGAAATACTTGGCTACAGAGAACCTGACGGCCTCTTCCAGAGACACTCGGACTTTCCACCCTAAGACCAGACCATCCCCAGGGGCGGATAAGAGGATTCCAAGGGGTGAGGGTGGAGAGAGTGAGAGGGTGGGAGCTCTACCCCAAGTTTGGCGAGAACAGCCGGGGAAATCAGCGGCTCAAGAGGCGGCAAGAAGGATCGTTTGCTACCGCTGCCGGCAAGCGGGACATATTGCAGCCAATTGCCCGGTTGTGGAGGAACCCATGCAGTGTGACTTTCTGACGGGCAGACGTCAGTCGCTGTGTGCGACAGTCGCATGCACTGCCATTCGAGGAACTGAGAAACATTTATGCAAAATGTGTGTTAATGGTAGAAATGTTGTGGTATTGCTGGATTCAGGTAGCCTTGTGACCCTGATAAAGGCTGAGTTAGTTAAAACAGAGGTCTCTGGGAATAGCAAGGTAGCTGTTATTTGTGTGCATGGGGACACCCGAGAGTATCCAGTGACTACAGTGTGTTTCGAGACCCCCAAAGGTACCCTCTCTCATCCAGTGGGCTTAGTATCTCAGTTACCGCATGACGCCATTGTGGGAAGGGATTTTCCGAAGTTCTGGGAACTGTGGGATGATCCTGAGCCCCTCACTGGTGCCCCTATGTACCAGGAATGTGATAGCCAGAACTCCCCTGAGAGTGGTGAGGACTCTCCGGAATTTCCCTTATCAGTATTGGCAGGGGAGACTCAAGAAACTGGAGAGGAGCCCACCTCCTCAGACGAAAACCTACCGTCTGTGGAGTTTTCTGATCTTGAGGTTCACAGGGAAAACTTTGCCACAGAACAGTTGAAAGACCCCGCCCTAATAAAGGCACGGGAAAACGTAGTGAAAATAGATGGCGAGTTAGTGAACCCAGATAATACCTGCACTTACCCATACTTCAGCGTAGAGAAGGACCTACTGTATCGGGTGGCAAAAAGGGCAGAAGAAACCGTTGAGCAGCTTGTGGTGCCCAAACCTTACAGGAAGTTGGTGTTGGAGTTGGCCCATGGGCACATTCTTGGAGGTCATCTGGGGACAGAGAAAACCCGAGAGAGGGTATTACAGAGATTCTATTGGCCGGGGGTGATGAAGGACGTAGAAAATTATTGTTCCTCCTGCCCTGTGTGTCAGAGGTTGGCCCCGATGCCACATTTCCGTAGCCCGCTGGTCCCTCTACCCATCATTGAGGTCCCGTTTGAGAGGATCGCCATGGATTTGGTAGGTCCTATAATCAAGTCCGCTAGGGGGCACCAGTACATATTAGTTATAATGGACTATGCCACCCGTTATCCAGAAGCGATCCCTCTCCGAAATACCTCTACAAAACCATAGCCAAAGAGCTATCTCTTGTTTTTAGCCGGGTGGGTATTTGTAAAGAACTGCTTACGGACCAAGGTACACCCTTTATGTCCCGGGTTATGAAAGAACTGTGTAAATTGTTCAAAGTGACGCAATTGCGTACGTCTGTGTATCACCCCCAAACCGATGGGCTGGTTGAAAGATTCAACAAAACCCTAAAACAAATGTTGAAGAAAGTGGTGGATAGAGATGGAAAGGATTGGGACTGTTTACTTCCTTATTTGATGTTTGCTATTAGGGAGGTGCCCCAATCCTCTACGGGATTCTCCCCCTTTGAGTTACTGTATGGGAGACACCCAAGAGGGCTGTTGGATATTGCCAAGGAAACTTGGGAAAGTGAGAGTTCTCCCCACAGGAGTGTGATTGAGCATGTCGCCCTGATGCAAGATCGAATTGCACAGGTAATGCCCATCGTGAAGGAACATTTGGCCCAAGCGCAGTTGGCACAGCAGAGAGTGTACAACCGTGGAGCCAAGACCCGTACCTTTTCCCCGGGGGATAGGATATTGGTACTTGTCCCTACGGTTGAAAGTAAATTCCTTGCCAAATGGCAAGGCCCATACGAGATAATGGAAAAAGTGAGCGAAGTGAATTACAAGGTCAGACAACCAGGAAGGCGAAAGCCCGAACAGATCTATCACGTTAATCTGTTGAAAGCCTGGAGGGATAGAGAGTCCCTAGTCGCAGACACTTGGTCACCAGCTCAAACTGGTTGCGTGATTCCTGAGGTTGGAATAGCAGCCACCTTGTCACAACCCCAACAACAGGAGGTTAAGGAGTTTGTGCTTCGCAACAAGGAGGTATTCTCTGAGCTGCCGGGACAAACATCTGGGGTAGAGCATGACATCATTACCCCGCCCGGTGAAAGGGTGAAGTTAAAACCCTATCGGATCCCAGAGGCTCGACGGGAGGCAATACGGGAGGAAGTACAGAAAATGCTGAACTTAGGGGTGATAGAGGAGTCCCAAAGTGATTGGTCTAGTCCCATCGTGTTGGTGCCTAAACCGGATGGGAGCTGGCGATTTTGTAACGATTTTCGTCAGTTGAACAAAGTTACAAAATTTGACACCTACCCCATGCCACGTATAGATGAGTTGATCGACCGGCTGGGAACAGCCCGATACATGACGACTCTTGACCTCACAAAAGGGTATTGGCAAATCCCCCTGGCCAAGTCGGCCAAAGAGAAAACCGCATTTGTAACCCCAGACGGGGCGTTCCAATATAAAAGAATGCCGTTCGGGTTACAGAATGCGCCGGCCACATTCCAGCGGAAAATGGACCAGATGCTGAGGCCCCATCGGAAGTATGCTGCGGCTTACCTGGATGACGTAATTGTCCATAGCACAGATTGGGCCTCACATCTGCCAAAAGTGCAAGCAGTCCTGGACTCTGTTCGGGAAGCGGGGTTTACGGCTAACCCCAAGAAGTGTACCATTGGGCAGGAGGAGGCCAAATATCTTGGGTACACCATTGGGAGGGGGAGTAATAAAACCCCAACTCAACAAAGTCGAGGCCATCCAGAGTTGGCCACGTCCCAACAGCAAGAAGCAGGTACGAGCCTTTCTGGGAATCGCTGGGTATTATCGGCGATTCATTCCCCACTTTGCTTCTAAGGCTGTGCCCCTAAGCAACCTGACGAAGGGGAAAGGGTCGGTCATGATTAAATGGACCCCCGAGGCTGAGGCAGCATTCCAATTCTTGAAACAAGCCTTATGTAGCCAGCCAGTGTTGTACTCACCCGACTTCTCTAAAGACTTTGTCGTACAAAGTGATGCGTCAGATGTGGGGTTAGGAGCAGTATTGTCCCAGGTCTGGAACGGGGAAGAGCACCCAGTCATTTACCTCAGCAGGAAGTTGAAGTCCCATGAGGTAAATTACGCCACCGTTGAAAAGGAGTGTTTAGCGGTGAAGTGGGCTCTAGATTCCCTTCGGTACTACCTGCTAGGTAGGCACTTTGACATGGTTACGGATCACGCTCCGTTAAAGTGGATGGCTCAAAACAAGGAAACAAATAGAAGAGTGAATAGGTGGTTCCTGGCCCTCCAGGAATTCAACTTCACAGTAAAGCATCGCCCTGGCGTTCAAATGGGGAATGTGGATGCTTTGTCTCGAGTACATGAATGCCTGATTGCTGGTGTTCCAACCCCAAGGTTAAAACAAGAGGGGGGGTATGTGACAGCAGGAAGGTAAAGTCACCTGGTTGCATCCAGGGGGGTAGATATATTTCGCCCAGATTCAGGCTTTACGCCGACTTATACAACTAGGTGGAGAGTTGTATAAGGCTAGTGGGCTCATGGATGACTCATACCTCTAGGGAGAGGGCTGGGCGTCGTACAGACAGGGAGTTGATGAGGCCAGCTGAAGCTTGTCAGCTCATTTAGGCCTCTATAAGAACTCCCAGCTTCATTAGATGTTAGCTCATGCCTGGAACCAGACCTGTGTGGACTGTCTAGGGAGAGTGAACCCCTGTGCGGTGAGGCAAAGCCTGTGTGGCTATTTGTTTGGACTTTTACTAAACCAGGGACTTAGGGACTAGGACAGCACTAGGCTGATCCCAGTTGTTAGTTAGGAAACCTGTATGTTTAGTCAGAGGTCAACTTGACCAGGATTTATTTTGGTTATGTTTCTTTTGCTTTGCTGTGTTTTGTCACTGTAAATAGAAAATAAACCGCACCTTTTTTTGATTTTGAAAACCACAACCTCCGTTTGCTGGGCCTGTTTTGTGTGGGGAGCCCATCCCGGGGGTCACACACACCCGCTGCCGAGCTAACCCCCTCACAATGTATATATATATATATATATATATATATATGTGTTGTGAGGGGGTTAGCTCGGCAGCGGGTGTGTGTGACCCCCGAGATGGGCTCCCCACACAAAAACAGGCCCAGCAAACGGAGGTTGTGGTTTTCAAAATCAAAAAGGTGCGGTTTATTTTCTATTTACAGTGACAAAACACAGCAAAGCAAAAGAAACATAAACAAATTAAATCCTGGTCAACTTGACCTCTGACTAAACATACAGGTTTCCTAACTAACAACTGGGATCAGCCTAGTGCTGTCCTAGTCCCTAAGTCCCTGGTTTTAAATGTCCAAGCAAATAGCCACACAGGCTTTGTCTCACCGCACAGGGGTTCACTCTCCCTAGACAGTCCACACAGGTCTGGTTCCAGGCATGAGCAAACACCTAATGAATCTGGGAGTTTTTATAGAGGCCTAAATGAGCTGACAAGCTTCAGCTGGCCTCATCAACTCCCTGTCTGTACGACGCCCCACACTCTCCCTAGAGGTATGAGTCATCCATGAGCCCACTAGCCTTATACAACTCTCCACCTAGTTGTATAAGTCGGCGTAAAGCCTGAATCTGGGCGAAATATATCTACCCCCCTGGATGCAACCAGGTGACTTTACCTTCCTGCTGTCACATACCCCCCCCTCTTGTTTTAACCTCGGGGTTGGAACACCAGCAATCAGGCATTCATGTACTCGAGACAAAGCATCCACATTCCCCATTTGAACGCCAGGGCGATGCTTTACTGTGAAGTTGAATTCCTGGAGGGCCAGGAACCACCTATTCACTCTTCTATTTGTTTCCTTGTTTTGAGCCATCCACTTTAACGGAGCGTGATCCGTAACCATGTCAAAGTGCCTACCTAGCAGGTAGTACCGAAGGGAATCTAGAGCCCACTTCACCGCTAAACACTCCTTTTCAACGGTGGCGTAATTTACCTCATGGGACTTCAACTTCCTGCTGAGGTAAATGACTGGGTGCTCTTCCCCGTTCCAGACCTGGGACAATACTGCTCCTAACCCCACATCTGACGCATCACTTTGTACGACAAAGTCTTTAGAGAAGTCGGGTGAGTACAACACTGGCTGGCTACATAAGGCTTGTTTCAAGAATTGGAATGCTGCCTCAGCCTCGGGGGTCCATTTAATCATGACCGACCCTTTCCCCTTCGTCAGGTTGGTTAGGGGCACAGCCTTAGAAGCAAAGTGGGGAATGAATCGCCGATAATACCCAGCGATTCCCAGAAAGGCTCGTACCTGCTTCTTGCTGTTGGGACGTGGCCAACTCTGGATGGCCTCGACTTTGTTGAGTTGGGGTTTTATTACTCCCCTCCCAATGGTGTACCCAAGATATTTGGCCTCCTCCTGCCCAATGGTACACTTCTTGGGGTTAGCCGTAAACCCCGCTTCCCGAACAGAGTCCAGGACTGCTTGCACTTTTGGCAGATGTGAGGCCCAATCTGTGCTATGGACAATTATGTCATCCAGGTAAGCCGCAGCATACTTCCGATGGGGCCTCAGCATCTGGTCCATTTTCCGCTGGAATGTGGCCGGCGCATTCTGTAACCCGAACGGCATTCTTTTATATTGGAACGCCCCGTCTGGGGTTACAAATGCGGTTTTCTCTTTGGCCGACTTGGCCAGGGGGATTTGCCAATACCCTTTTGTGAGGTCAAGAGTCGTCATGTATCGGGCTGTTCCCAGCCGGTCGATCAACTCATCTATACGTGGCATGGGGTAGGTGTCAAATTTTGTAACTTTGTTCAACTGACGAAAATCGTTACAAAATCGCCAGCTCCCATCCGGTTTAGGCACCAACACAATGGGACTAGACCAATCACTTTGGGACTCCTCTATCACCCCTAAGTTCAGCATTTTCTGTACTTCCTCCCGTATTGCCTCCCGTCGGGCCTCTGGGATCCGATAGGGTTTTAACTTCACCCTTTCACCGGGCGGGGTAATGATGTCATGCTCTACCCCAGATGTTTGTCCCGGCAGCTCAGAGAATACCTCCTTGTTGCGAAGCACAAACTCCTTAACCTCCTGTTGTTGGGGTTGTGACAAGGTGGCTGCTATTCCAACCTCAGGAATCACGCAACCAGTTTGAGCTGGTGACCAAGTGTCTGCGACTAGGGACTCTCTATCCCTCCAGGCTTTCAACAGATTAACGTGATAGATCTGTTCGGGCTTTCGCCTTCCTGGTTGTCTGACCTTGTAATTCACTTCGCTCACTTTTTCCATTATCTCGTAGGGGCCTTGCCATTTGGCAAGGAATTTACTTTCAACCGTAGGGACAAGTACCAGTATCCTATCCCCCGGGGAAAAGGTACGGGTCTTGGCTCCACGGTTGTACACTCTCTGCTGTGCTAACTGCGCTTGGGCCAAATGTTCCTTCACGATGGGCATTACCTGTGCAATTCGGTCTTGCATCAGGGCGACATGCTCAATCACACTCCTGTGGGGAGAACTCTCACTTTCCCAAGTTTCCTTGGCAATATCCAACAGCCCTCTTGGGTGTCTCCCATACAGTAACTCAAAGGGGGAGAATCCCGTAGAGGATTGGGGCACCTCCCTAATAGCAAACATCAGATAAGGAAGTAGACAGTCCCAATCCTTTCCATCTCTATCCACCACTTTCTTCAACATTTGTTTTAGGGTTTTGTTGAACCTTTCAACCAGCCCATCGGTTTGGGGGTGATACACAGATGTACGTAATTGCGTCACTTTGAACAATTTACACAGCTCCTTCATAACCCGGGACATAAAGGGTGTACCTTGGTCCGTAAGCAGTTCTTTACAAATACCCACCCGGCTAAACACAAGAGATAGCTCTTTGGCTATGGTTTTGGCCGAGGTATTTCGGAGAGGGATCGCTTCTGGATAACGGGTGGCATAGTCCATTATAACTACTATGTACTGGTGCCCCCTAGCGGACTTGATTAGAGGACCTACCAAATCCATGGCGATCCTCTCAAACGGGACCTCAATGATGGGTAGAGGGACCAGCGGGCTACGGAAATGTGGCATCGGGGCCGACCTCTGACACACAGGGCAGGAGGAACAATAATTTTCTATGTCCTTCATCACCCCCGGCCAATAGAATCTCTGTAATACCCTCTCTCGGGTTTTCTCTGTCCCCAGATGACCTCCAAGAATGTGCCCATGGGCCAACTCCAACACCAACTTCCTGTAAGGTTTGGGCACCACAAGCTGCTCAACGGTTTCTTCTGCCCTTTTTGCCACCCGATACAGTAGGTCCTTCTCTACGCTGAAGTATGGGTAAGTGCAGGTATTATCTGGGTTCACTAACTCGCCATCTATTTTCACTACGTTTTCCCGTGCCTTTATTAGGGCGGGGTCTTTCAACTGTTCTGTGGCAAAGTTTTCCCTGTGAACCTCAAGATCAGAAAACTCCACAGACGGTAGGTTTTCGTCTGAGGAGGTGGGCTCCTCTCCAGTTTCTTGAGTCTCCCCTGCCAATACTGATAAGGGAAATTCCGGAGAGTCCTCACCACTCTCAGGGGAGTTCTGGCTATCACATTCCTGGTACATAGGGGCACCAGTGGGGGGCTCAGGATCATCCCACAGTTCCCAGAACTTCGGAAAATCCCTTCCCACAATGGCGTCATGCGGTAACTGAGATACTAAGCCCACTGGATGAGAGAGGGTACCTTTGGGGGTCTCGAAACACACTGTAGTCACTGGATACTCTCGGGTGTCCCCATGCACACAAATAACAGCTACCTTGCTATTCCCAGAGACCTCTGTTTTAACTAACTCCGCCTTTATCAGGGTCACAAGGCTACCTGAATCCAGCAATACCACAACATTTCTACCATTAACACACATTTTGCATAAATGTTTCTCAGTTCCTCGAATGGCAGTGCATGTGACTGTCGCACACAGCGACTGACGTCTGCCCGTCAGAAAGTCACACTGCATGGGTTCCTCCACAACCGGGCAATTGGCTGCAATATGTCCCGCTTGCCGGCAGCGGTAGCAAACGATCCTTCTTGCGGCCTCTTGAGCCGCTGATTTCCCAGGCTGTTCTCGCCAAACTTGGGGTAGAGCTCCCACCCTCTCACTCTCTCCACCCTCACCCCTTGGAATCCTCTTATCCGCCCCTGGGGATGGTCTGGTCTTAGGGTGGAAAGTCCGAGTGTCTCTGGAAGAGGCCGTCAGGTTCTCTGTAGCCAAGTATTTCTCCACACGATCCACAAGACCATCGGCCGTCTCTGGGTCTCCATGGCTTACCCACTTTTGGATGGCAGTAGGAAGAGCTCTCAAAAACCGATCCATTACAACACGTTCCACAATCTTTGGTGCGGACAAAGTCTCTGGCTGTAGCCACTTTCTGCTCAGGTGAATGAGATCATACATTTGAGACCTGGGGGGTTTTCCAAGCTGGAAAGTCCAGTTATGCACACGCTGAGCCCGGACAGCCTGGGTGACACCCAGCCTTGCCAATATTTCAGCTTTTAGCATCACATAGTCTTTTGCTTGGTTAGGCTCTAGGTCATAGTAAGCTTTCTGCGATTCACCAGTTAACAGAGGAGCCACCAGTCCAGCCCACTGCTCCTCAGGCCACTTTTCTCTTTCAGCGGTCCTTTCAAATGTGGTCAAAAATACCTCTGGATCATCCTCTCCAGTCATTTTTTGTCAATAAACGACTCACCCCAAAGGACGCGGTATTAGTGGGACGGCTTTCCTCACTGGTCTGCGGACGTTGCTGCATTACTGCTTCCATCTGTTGTTGTAGTCTCTGCTCTTGCTTCTGCAACAGGTCTATGAAGCGGGCCTCAGATTGCTGCTGGGCTTGTTGCTGAGCCTCCAGACTCTGTTGCAAAGTTGCGTTTGTCTGCTGCTGGGCTGCAAGGCTCTGTTGATGAGCTTGCTGCTGGGCTGCGAAGTTCTTTTGCAAACCTGCATTTGTCTGCTGTTGATTGGCATTTGCCAGAGCCAGCTGCTTCAGTATCTCCTCCATGCTGGCTTAAAAAAAAACTGCCCGCATTCTCCACCAACTGTGAGGGGGTTAGCTCGGCAGCGGGTGTGTGTGACCCCCGAGATGGGCTCCCCACACAAAAACAGGCCCAGCAAACGGAGGTTGTGGTTTTCAAAATCAAAAAGGTGCGGTTTATTTTCTATTTACAGTGACAAAACACAGCAAAGCAAAAGAAACATAAACAAATTAAATCCTGGTCAACTTGACCTCTGACTAAACATACAGGTTTCCTAACTAACAACTGGGATCAGCCTAGTGCTGTCCTAGTCCCTAAGTCCCTGGTTTTAAATGTCCAAGCAAATAGCCACACAGGCTTTGTCTCACCGCACAGGGGTTCACTCTCCCTAGACAGTCCACACAGGTCTGGTTCCAGGCATGAGCAAACACCTAATGAATCTGGGAGTTTTTATAGAGGCCTAAATGAGCTGACAAGCTTCAGCTGGCCTCATCAACTCCCTGTCTGTACGACGCCCCACACTCTCCCTAGAGGTATGAGTCATCCATGAGCCCACTAGCCTTATACAACTCTCCACCTAGTTGTATAAGTCGGCGTAAAGCCTGAATCTGGGCGAAATATATCTACCCCCCTGGATGCAACCAGGTGACTTTACCTTCCTGCTGTCACAGTGTATATATATATATATATATATATATATATATATATATATATATATATATAAAAATGTAGACACCCTAGAGAATGGCGGTCGTTGCAATACTTTATGTCACACTGCATTTGCGCAGCGGTCTTACAAGCACAATTGTTGGGGGAAAAAAAAAATTTTGAATTAAAATAAGACTGTAAAGTTAGCTAATTTTTTTTTTTATTGTGAAAGATAATGATATGCTGAGTAAGTTGATACCCAACATGTCACACTTCAAAATTGCACCCACTTGTGGGATGGCAACAAACTTTGACCCTTACAAATCTCCATAGGTTACATGTTTTGCGTTACGGAGGAGGTCTAGTGCTAGAGTTACTGCTCTCACTCGAACGATCACGGCGATACCACACATTTGTGGTTTAACCACTTAAGCCCCGGACCATTTTGTTGCTAAAGGACCAGGCCCCTTTTTGCGATTCGGCACTGCTCCGCTTTAACTGACAATTGCGCGCTCGTGCGACGTGGCTCCCAAACAAAATTGACGTCCTTTTTTCCCACAAATAGAGCTTTCTTTTGGTGGTATTTGATCACCTCTGCGGTTTTTATTTTTTGCGCTATAGACAAAAATAGAGCGATAATTTTGAAAAAAAGTACCAGTTACACTTAACGGTAACGGGTTTTCTAGGAAGTCTTCCACGACGGCACACCTGAGATGATGGGTTCCACCTGACAGGAAACACAATCAACAGAGTTTAAAAGGCCCCACCCTTCCCTCTGTCCCTCAGTTATGACAAAGTATAAGCCCACACCGGTGTCAGAGGGTACCTTCTGTGAGAATAAAACATCACCAACAATTAAGGGTAGGGAAGTAGGCCTGCCGTCCTGGAAGACTTCCTAGAAAACCTGTTACCGGTAAGTGTAACTGGTACTTTTCTCTAGTCATCTTCCAGGACGGCACACCTGAGACGATGAGCAAGAAGTTCAGGCCTACCTTAGGGTGGGATCACCGCCTGTAGGACCTTCCTCCCAAACGCCAAATCCTGAGGGGACAACAGCTCCACTCTGTAGTGTCTCAGGAAGATATTTTGGCTCGTCCAAGTTGCTGCTCTACAGATTTGATCGATCGAATCGCCTGCCCTCTCTGCCCAGGAGGTCGCCAGAGATCTAGTTGAGTGAGCTTTAATATGAGCTGGAACAGGTTTTTCTGACTGTTCATAGGCTACTGCGATAGTCTGTTTAATCCACCTGGCTATCGTAGGTTTAGAGGCCTGAAGTCTTTTCTTTTGACCGGAGAAACTAATTAGTAAATGATTTGATCTCCTGAACTCACTCACTCTATCTAAATAGACTAGAAGACATCTTCTAACGTCAATAAATGAAACTTTTCCTCTTTGTCATTTTTGGGATTCTGACAAAAGGAGGGAGTACAATTTCCTGTGACCTGTGGAAATCTGAGGTCACTTTTGGCAAATATAAAGGATCCTGTCTGAAGATTACCCTGTCCTGTAGGAGCAACAAAAAGGGCTCTTTTATAGTCAGAGCTTGTAGGTCGCCAACCCTTCTGGCTGTGGTGATCGCCAGAAAGAAGGCCATTTTAAGTGAAAGAAACTTAACAGAAACCTGAGCCAACGGCTCAAAGGGCTCTTTGGTTAGAGCCTCTAATACCAGGGATAAATCCCAAGGTGGGAACCTGTTTGTTCTCGCCGGGGTTACCCTTTCCCTGGCTGTCAAAAATCTCTTTACCAGTGGGTTCAGGGCCAGTCTTTGGTCTAAAAACACAGATAAGGCTGCAACCTAGACCCTGAGGGTCTTGACTGCTAGGCCCTGGTCAGCCCCCTCTTGAAGGAAATCCAGGACCGTCGGGATCGTTTGGAGAGAACCTCCTCTAGACTGAGCCCAGCGAGAGAAGACTTTCCAAACTTTCGCATAAATTTTGCCTAGTGATTGGCTTCCTACTCAGCAAAAGTGTGTCAATCACTTTTTCCGAACATCCCCTGCGCCTGAGGATCTCCCTCTCAAACACCATGCCGTCAGGGAAAGAAACCCTGGAGCGGGATGTAACACTGGTCCCTGGGAGAGGAGATCGCGTCTGGACGGGAGATGCAGCGGAGGAGCAATCGACCACCTCCTCAGGGTGGGGAACCATGCCTGCTTTAGCCACCAGGGCATGATCAGAATAAGGCACCCGTTTGAATGGGATAGCTTCTGTAATACCCGGGGAATGAGCATCAGGGGAGGGAACGCGTACGCCAGAGAGAACTCCTAGCTTTGGGCTAAGGCATCTATTCCTCGGGAGCCCTGCTCCCTGGTGAGAGAGAAGTACTTGTGAACTTTCCTGTTCTTCCTGCAGGCAAACAAGTCTATCTCTGGTTTGCCAAAGTGTCGGCTTACCAGAGAGAAAACTTCAGTGTTTAGCTCCCATTCTCCTTGATGAATGGGTTGTCTGCTGAGAAAGTCTGCCTGAATGTTGAGGGACCCTTTTACATGGACTGCCGAAACTGAGAGAATATATTTCTCTGCCTCCCCCAGGATTTCCTGGGTTAGTTTCATGAGCTTGCTGGACCTTGTTCCCCCCTGATGGTTTAGGTAGGACACGGCCACTACGTTGTCCGAGAAGATCTGTACTTCTCTTCCCTGGACCTGATTTTGTAAAAGGTCAAACGCTTTTCTGACCGCTAACAACACCCTGAAATTGGAGGAAGCTTTGCTCTGCTCCCGGTCCCAAGTGCCCTGGGCGAACAGATCTCCCATATGAGCTCCCCAGGTACTTGCGTCCGTAGTCAGAATCAGCAGGTTTTGTTGGGTCCAGGACCGACCTCCGGACAGGTTGTCCGGGTTTAGCCACCAGTCTAGGAAGTTTTTTTGTTTCTTCCGAGAGGGGAATTGTTATATCCAGGGATTCTCTACTCCCGTCCCAGGAGGAGAGAAGGAATTCCTGGAGCCCCCGAGAATTAGGCTGGGCCCAGTGGACCGCTGGGATGCAAGATGACATAAGTCCCAGAACTCTCATCATGGTCCTTAGAGAGGCCTACCCGGCACCATGGAGAGTAGACACTGCTCTCTGCACTTTTATGATCTTCTCTTGTGGAAGAAAGATCCTTTGGCTGACTGAGTCTACCCTGTACCCTAGAAACACCTTGGATTGTGAGGGATCCAGGGAGGACTTCTCTCGGCTGATCAGCCACCCCAGGGATTCTAGGGTGGACAGCACTTTGTCTCGGTCTAACTGGAGCTGTTCCAGGGCCGGACTGAAAATTAACATGTCGTCAAAGTATGGGATATAGGGTTTCCCCTGGAGGTGTAGAAAAGACACCACCTCGGGCAGAACCTTGGTGAAGATTCTCGGACTGGCCACTAGGCCGAAAGGGAGTGCCTTGAACTGCCAGTGTTGGACGCCCTGTTTTGTCTGCACTGCAAACCTCAGGAACTTCTGATGTTTCGGGGCAATGGGGACATGCAAATAAGCGTCCTTTAAGTCTAACGTTATCATGAAGACTCCTTCTTGAAGGTGTCTTCTGACCGTATAAATACTCTCCACCCGGAACTTTTTGTACACCAAATACTGGTTTAGCTTCCGTAGGTTTATGATCAGCCAGAATTTGACAGATGGTTTTGGTACCACAAATATGTGGGAATAAAACCCCTGGCTGCTCTGATCCACGGGAACAGGGATAATGACCTCCTGTTCTGCCAGTTCGTGGACACTCCCCAAAAGGCCCCTCGCTTTCAATGGATCTTTGGGGAAATGAGTAAGGATAAAGTTTAAAGGAGGGAGGGACAGAAATTCTAATTTGTAACCCTCCCTTATCAGGTTTAGAATGTAAGGACTCTGCGTGATGTTTTCCCATTGGGGGAGGAACCACGAGAGCCTTCCACCAAATTTTATGTTGGCGTCTTTTGGACTCCTTGTTGGGAGTACCAGGCCCGGATAAAAGGATTCCACCCTTTTCCTTGCGCCTACCAAATCCCCACCTTTTCCTTGGCTCCTCTTTCCCCTTAAAACGGCCTGAAAAAAATGTCTTCCCTTTATCCTTTTTGGGTTTTGCAGGGAATTTTTTTGCCCTTTTCTGTAGAACGGGACAGTACCTGCTCTAGGTCTGAACCGAAGAGCAGAGATCCATCAAAGGGTATACCGCAAAGATGAGACTTGGATGTAACATCTCCATCCCACGTCTTTATCCAAAGGGCTCTTCTAGCAGAATTTAGAAGTGCTGCCGACTTGGCAGTAGTTCTAACCGTCTCTACTGCGGCATCTGCTATATAGGCTACTGCCTTACCAACCACCTGCAGAGAATCTACACCTCCTTAGATTTACTCTCGTGAGCTACGTGATCTATTAACCTGCGAACCCATGCGTCCGCGTTTCTGGCGACACAGGCGGAAGCTAATGCTGGGCCCATAGCTGAAGCGTTGGCGTCCCAGGCTCTGCGGAGCAAGGTTTCAGATTTCTTGTCCATCGGATCCCGAATGTTTCCGGAATCTTCCTAGGACAAATCCGAACGTTTGGATACTTGAGCCAACGAAGCATCCAGATGCGGAACTTTAAAGAATTTCTCTTCTTCCTCAGCCTTAAAGGGGCACCTACGCTTCCAGGTTTTAAGCCTTAAAACTTTGTGCTCAGGATCTTTCCAATTATCTCTTTAAGAGATTGGTGTACTGGGAAGGATTTGGCCTGAGTTTTGCCAAGTCCCCTGTACACTCTATCCTGTGCAGAGACTTGAGTGAATGGTAACTGAATGTCCTTGGAGGCATAGAAAGCCTTGAGGAGACCCTCCATATCTTCAGCTGCAAAGAGATGTCCCCCAGGTCTAACCTCACAGAGACTATCCTGGTCAGAATCCTCTCCTTCCTCTCGGTAACTCTGGTCCGAGGCCTCTACCTCTTCATCAGAGTAACTGAGAGTCGGTCCCTGGGATCCTTCCGTAACACTTGCCAGGGTTCCCATCAGAGAGGGGGAGCTTTCCCTACCTAGGGGGGCTTCTTCCCGCTTCTTTACCTTAGCTCTGAAGGACTGATGGGTAGCTAGCATTTCAGACTGTAATGCTCGGCACTCCTTCATGGCCTGCGCTGTCTCCTTCCCAGCTAGTTTGTAGATGCATCTGAAGCAAAAGGGTTTTGCGTAATCCTGTGGGAGTTTCTCATTACAATTCCCACAACGCTTAGATTTACTAGTGGCTTTGGACCTAGACCTACTGGTCGTCCCCTGGTCAGGGCATTCAGTCTCTGAAAAGAAAATAATAGACCCTGTGTAATGTAAAGCGTGGATAATCCGCGCATCCCCTATAGTGCAAAAAAGCAATGGTTCACAAAAAAACACTAGTGCAATGAATACAAGTACATAAAGCACAATATGAAAACATTTTTGAAATGTGAAAAATTATTCCTTATATAAAGGGCTATAATAGAAAAAAAGATTTCTCAGACATAAATGATAGGTGCTGCATTTAAAAAATAGCTGGAATATACAGCTATACAATAATGAACACAAATAATAAAAAATGCGCTACCAAAACAATGTGCAAAAAAACAAAGTGCAAACTCAACAATATTGGATGCAATTATATGCAAAAAAGTTCCAAGTGAAATGCTGTCAGATAGTGTCCTAATAAACACAAACAGGCTGTGAAGTGACTCGCTGCATTCAACACCAAATGGGAGAAGTAATGATTGAAGGGAAAAGTTGATATCTTCCTCCGAAGTTTTCCAGCAAGATGAGACAGAATAGTAAAAATGGGGGCTTACCAAATCCGGTGGATCTCTATTACGGAGATCGTACAGGCACAGCACATAATAGGACTCTACGGTATCCCGGCATCAGTCCCGCAGCAGGTCCGCTCTTTCCTTAGGCTGTTCAGGGGCACAGCTTCCTTGCAGCCAGGATCGGTTCCCAATGTTGGGTATGATAAGCGGGGGTATCATAAAAGAGATAAGGGGAGACTCATGGTGCAGTATAATGAAAAGTCCTTTTATTTAAAAAGTACAAGAGCTGACATCCAGAGTCTCAAACAAAGATTTCAAAATTCAGCGGTAAGACGAGACAACCAGCCGCGGCTCAGGCCACTAAGCTGGAGCGTGGTGACGTCAGAGGTGATTGCTCCGCCCGACGCTGCGTTTTCTCCTATACAAGGCATCAACAGGGAAGGAGGCAATTGCCCCCCGCGATGGGGGGTATGCGAGCGGCTCCTTCATACCATCCACCACTGTCAGGTAGGAGGAGAGAGTGGGTTGTAAGGTCCCCAGGGAAATGGACACCCTTTACCGTGTCCAGTGCCGCCAGTATCCCAGGGGGATTCTGATCCACTCCTCGGCTGCAATTCCCCCTGAGTATCTAGTAAAGGGGAGCCCCCCTGGGAAGTGACAAATTCCTGTCAGAGCCTGCAGCCACCACTGGCTGCATTTGGTCTGAAATCCTAGGGGGGAGACCTCAGTCCCAGACCTTGGTCTTAAAATAAACTGTTAAAACAAACTGTTTGACTGCCACGCTGTGGGAAACACAATCAATAACTGAGGGACAAAGGGAAGGGTGGGGCCTTTTAAACTCTGTTGATTGTGTTTCTTGTCAGGTGGAACACATCATCTCAGGTGTGCCGTCCTGGAAGATGACTAGAGAAAATTCAATATTTTTTACTATAATAAATATCCCCAAAAAATATATAAAAAAATGTTTTTTTCCTCAGTTTAGGCTGATACGTATTCTTCTACATATTTTTGGTAAAAAAAAAAAAAAAATCGCAATAAGTATTTATTGATTGGTTTGCGCAAAAGTTATAGCGTCTGCAAAATAGGGGATATTTTTATGGCATTTTTATTAATAATTTTTTTTTTACTAGTAATGGCGGCGATCAGCAATTTTTTTTATCGTGACTGCGACATTATGGCGGACACATCGGACACTTTTGACACTATTTTGGGACCATTGTCATTTTTACAGCGATCAGTGCTATAAAAATGCACTGATTACTGTGAAAATTACACTGGCAGTTTAGGGGTTAACCTGTAGGGGCTAAAGGGGTTAAGTGTGACCTAATGTGTGATTCTTACTGTAGGGGGGGGCGTGGCTTGGTGTGTGACATCACTGATCGTCGTTCCCTATGACAGGGAACAGACGATCAGTGACAGGCTCACTAGGAAGCACGGGGAGAGGTTTGTTTACACTTACCTCTCCCCGTTCTTCAGCTCTGTGACCTGATCGCGGGACACTGGCGGGCGCGGTCACGAAGTACCCGACCGGGTCATGAGCGCGGCGCACGACTCACGGCTGTGCATATTAAAGGGGACGTACCTGTACGCCAATATGCCCAGCCGTGCCATTCTGCCGACGTACATCGGCGTGCGACGGTCGGCAAGCGGTTAAACACCGTTTTCATATGGGGGCGCGACTTGCGTATGCATTCGCTTCTTTTCGCGTGAGCTTGGCAGGAGGGGGCTCTTAGAAAAAAAATGATTCTTCTTATTTATTTTACTTTTTATTTTGACACTGTCCTTTTAAAAAAAATATTTGTGGGTCACTTTTATTCCTATTACAAGGAATGTGAACATCCCTTGTAATAGAAAAAAAAGCATGACAGGACCTCTTAAATGTGAGATCTGGGGTCAAAAAGACCTCATATCTAACATTTACACTAATGCAATAAAAAAGAAATAAATGCAATAAAAAAAAAAATACATAAAAAATAAAATAAATATGAAATGTAATTTTCTTTTTGCAAAAAAAAAAAATTCCCTTCAAGACCATTGGGCGGAAGTGACGTTTGACGTCGCTTCTGCCATCCAATGGTGTGGATCTGAGCGGGGGCCATCTTTTCTTCACCTGGCATCCAGCCTAATGGTAAATCTTCTGATGGTCAAGTGGTTAACGTGCTGTGCAGAGGGTGGTGACAGGGTCTCTTTAAGGGTTAGCTTACCTTTACTGATATTTGTCGAAGGCATGCCCGAGCGTTACAGCATCCTCAATACATTAACGTGCTGTGTTCCATTTTGAAAAGGAATGCCTATTTTTTGCAGCTGCTCATTCCATTGCCCTCCCCTGTCCATTCTGCAGATGGTAGGACGGACCAAGCGTTGGATACATAGCCCCCACAAACTCTCAGACAAGCGGTTGGCTCCATTCCTTACCCCACACATGCGCAGTCAGCTGTCTCTTGCAGCTCCATGCTCTGCAAAAGTAAGGCTACTTTCACACTGAGGCGCTTTGCAGGCGCTATAGCAATAAAAATAGCACCTGCAAAGCACCCTGAAAGAGCCTCTCCTTTCACTCTAGCGTGAAAGCCCGAGGGCTTTAACACTGGAGCGGTGCGCTGGCAGGACGGTAAAAAAAAGTCCTGCTAGCCGCGTCTTTGAGGCGCTGTAAAAGCGGTGTATACACATTTTCTAAAGTGCCCCTGCCCATTTTAACCCTTTTTCGCCCGCGAGCGGGGGTTAAAAGCGCTCTGCTAGCGGCCGAAAAGCGCAGCAAAAACTACGCTAAAGCACCGCTAAAAATAGCAGCGCTTTACCGCCGACGCCTCAATGTGAAAGTAGCTTACAAGAGAGGCAATTGCGCATGTGCAGGTAGGGAATGGAGCCAAGCGCTTTTTACGCACCCAACGCCTTCTACGTCCTACCATCTGCAGGATGGACAGGGGAGGGCAATGGAATGAGCAGCTGAAAAAAATATGCATTCTTTTACAAAATCATACCTCCCAACATTTTGAGATGGGAATTAGGGACATCTACTAGCAAATGTATGTAGGCATAGGACACACCCCCCTAAAGGAGAATTAACCAAAAAAGAGAGGTTGAAGTGGAGGTCCACCCTAAAAAAAAAATGACACCAATATGCTTTAAAAAAAAATAGAAAAAAATAAAATAAAAATACTTACCAGAAATTGCGGTTGCTATGCAGATCTTCCTAGTCCGCGGCAGGTCTTTTTCCTCATCCTCCTCGCGTTGTCTGTTGGGGAATGGGGCGCGCTGCCTTCTGGGAACTGTGAGTATCCCAGAGAGCAGCCGCCCATTCATACAGTGCCGCGAGACTCGCGCATGCGCAGTAGGAAACGGGCAGTGAAGCCGCAAGGCTCCACTGCCTGTTTCCCTTAGTGAGGATGGCAGCGCCGGGACCTGGCACAATCGAGGGATCGCCCTCGGGGGCCCGACATTGCGGGCGCCTAGGACAGGTAAATGTCCTTATTAAAAGTCAGCAGCTACAGTGTTTGTAGCTGCTAACTTTAAAAAAAAATAAAAAATTGCGGGTGGAGCTCCGCTTTAATTAAATCCACAAGGGCTTATTTTTTACCACTACTATTCCTTTATATTGGCTTTAAAAATGTACAAATGCAGCCATTTAGAAGTCGGATGAAATGTTTAGCACTGGGAAACACTTTTTGAAAGATAAAAAGTGCATTTTATATACATCTATATAGATCAGACCAAAATGAGGGACAAATGAGGAGGAAAGAGGGACATTGCTCCAAATCAGGGACAGTTGGGAGCTATGCAAAATGGAAGGTGCTGTAATGCAAGTGGATGTTTTTGGCAAAAGTCCATAAAGCCCTATTGCACAAAGATGCATTTTGTCACTTTTTGTGTGCGTTTTCACATAAGAAACGCACCAAAGCTCCCGCGCCTTTTTGGGCGTTGAGCTTTACGTGTTTGTTTGCCAGCTGCGTTTAAGATGCCAATTATTGGCCTGGCAATCGTGACACAAGTTCTTCACATGTTCTGGGGAAAGCATGTGGGAACACACGCTTCTGCATTTGTTCCCAGAATGTGCAGATGTGAATGGAGCTTTAAGATGAACACATCCATCTAGATATTTTCCAAAGTAAATGAATGAATAATGACAGAATACATAGAGGTGTAGTGAGATGTAATTGTGTGTGTGTGTAGCTGGCCTGGCCTCCCTCAGTGGAAGTCAAATATTCCTTCTCTCACACGGAACAGTTCTACCAGGTGATGGGCTTCCTCACAGGAGAGAAGGCGGGCTGCTCTTATTCACAAAGACTGTTGACCATTCGTAAAAGATGAAGGGCCGCCCGGCCTTCCCTCCTGAGTTGGTGACCAGCTCTGAGAAGACATAAGAAGCTGACAGGAGAGCCGCTTACTAGCACCGCCGGAAATCTGAGGTGAGGACTGACTCTCCGCTATAATGATTTACCACACGCCGCGCTCCTCCTACCTCACACAGCACAGCCGCCACAGAGCGCGCCCGCCTGGGACAAACCAATCAGAGGCCGGGGAGGGGGTGGAGCCGCGGACTGAGCGGGAACAAAAAACACACTGAGGTAGGCTCAGGCTGCGAGGCAGTTTCACTGAAGTAGGGCAGTAGTCTCACTCTCTGCTATCTCAAACGATGGCTCCTCTTATTATTTGTAGGTTTTTAGCCCCTAGAAGAGTCTGCCAGGCTGCAGCTTCTCTCATTACCCGTTTAACACTATGTTTAACCTTGTCATTGCCAGCCCAGAACCATTTTTCTGAGCTGATGTTTAAAGAGGTAGTAAACCCGCTTTTTTTTTTTTTCTTAAAAAAAAAGCCCTGCAAGAGAAAGGCATAATGAGCTAGTATACATAGCATACTAGCTCATTATAAATGACTTACCTGAGATCAAAGCCCCTGAAGCGCTGCTCGTTCCCCTCCGCCGCTGCCGCCATGTTGCCTACGAGTCCCTTCCGTGTATCGCTGTGACTGGAGCGGTGATGACGTCACTCCCGCACATGCAAGCTGGACCGGCATTATCCCATTGATAAAACCGGCACACTCAGTGCACCTGCACCGTTGTCTACGGTGCGCATGCGCCGTAGACATCGGTGCAGTCCTTTCTGCAAATATCTCCTTAACCGTGTAGGTCACGAGTGCGCTATAGCCAAATGACGGCTACAGCGTGGTCGCAAATTGCTGGGAGGGCGTTATGTGATGTCCTCCCATGCTCACACTTCCCATGCACCCCCTGCGGCGCACATTGACAGCGATCTGTGATCGATGCATCCTTCGGAAGCAACTGATCAGGGTAATAAGCCATCACAGCATCTCTTTACCATGTAACCAGCTGTGTCCAATCGCAGCTGATCAGGGTGTAAACAGGATTTGCCGGTTATCGGCAATACTCTCCTCACGCTAACAGCACGTGAGGAGAGGAGAGCTGATAACCGCCAAATCTACACAGGGGACATCTGCACTGATCAACAGTGCTGCCAATCAGGTCCTACCAGTGCTGCATGTTAGTGTTTATCCGTGCTGCCTGTCAGTGCCACCTATCAGTTTCGCCCATCAGTGCAGCATATCAGTGCCATCCGTGCTGTCTATCAGTGCCACCTATCATTGGCCATCAGTGCTGCCTGTCAGTACCCATCAGTGCAGCATATCAGTGCCATCCGTACTGCCTATCATTGGCTATCAGTTCTGCCTGTCAGTGCTGCATATTAGTGCAGCCTCATCAGTGCTCTTTAGTGCAGCATATCATTGTCCATCAGTGCCGCCTATCATTGGCCATCAATTCTGCATATTAGTGCAACCTCATTAGTGCTGCATATTAGTGCAGCCTCATCAGTGCCCATTAGTGCAGCATATCAGTGCCATCCAAGCTGCCTATCATTGGCCATCCATTCCACCCATCAGTGCTGCATATTAGTGCAACCTCATTAGTGCCCATTAGTTCAGCATATCAGTGCCATCCGTGCTGCCTATCATTGGCCATCAGTGCTGCATATTAGTACAACCTCATTAGTGCAGCCTCATCAGTGCCCATTAGTGCAGCATATCATTGTCCATTAGTGCCATCCGTGCTGCCTATTAGTGCCGCCTATCATTGGCCTTCAGTGCCGCATATTAGTGAAGCCTGATCAGCACACATCAGTGAAGGAGAAAAATTACCAAATTTTATGACTAAAACGACAAATTTTGTTTTTGTTTTTTCAAAATTTTCAATCTATTTTCATTTGGTTAGCAAAAATGTAAAAACCCAGTGTCAAATAAATACCACCAAAAGAAAGCTTTATCTGTCTCATTTTTTTATTTTTTTTATTTTGTTTGGGTACAGTGTTGCATGACCACGCAATTGTCATTTAAATTGTGACAGCACTGAAAGCTGAAAATTAGCATGGGAAGGAAAAGGGGGGGGGGGGAGTGCCCAGTAGGCAAGTGGTTACTCCTCACTGGCTTTTTTTGAATTTTGTGCTAAACAAACTAAAAAAAAATAAATAAAAAAAAATGTTTTTCTTAGTTTATGGTATAACATTTTGCAAATAAATAATTACTGATGTGTGCTGATGAGGCTGCATTGATGGGCAATGATAGCCGGCACTGATGGGCACTAATAGACAGCACTGATTGACATTGATGGAGCTGCACTGATGATCGGGGTCCTGAATATCAGTGTAAATATGTGCTGTCAGAATTGCCAGTTACCGGCTCTCCTCACGCTGTCACAGCGCATGAGGAATGGAATGCCAATAACCAGCAAGTTTGTTTACATGTGATCAGCTGTAATTAGACACAGCTGATCACATGGTAAAGGGACACTGTGATTGGCTCTTTACTGAAATCTGGGATCAACTGTGATTGAAGGACACAGCAATCACAGGGCACGTCATGGGACATGGTTCTGGGAACTGGACGACCACGCTGTAGCCGTCTTTTGGCTATTGGGTGGTCCGGAAGTGGGTAAAAAATACTTTTAGATCTGAAGATGAGTTAAACCCCCCAAACACGATATATTTCTGAAAGTAGACACCCTAGGGAAGAAAAACGTGGTAGTTCCAATGTTTTATAGCACATAATATTTAGCGCAATGGTTTATGAAACACAACATTTAACTTAACGGGGTTGTAAAGGGTTGTTTTTTATTTTCTAAATAGGTTCCTTTAACCACTTGACCACTGGGCACTTAAACCCCCTTAATAACCAGACCAATTTTCAGCTTTCGGTGCTCTCACATTTTGAATGACAATTACTCAGTCATACAACACTGTACCCATATGAAATTTTTGTCCCTTTTTTCACACAAATAGAGCTTTCTTTTGGTGGTATTTAATCACTGTTGGGTTTTTTATTTTTTGCGCTATAAGAGAAAAAAGACTGAAAATTTTGTGAAAAAATGATTTTTTTTTTCGTTTCTGTTATAAAATTTTGCAAATTACTATTTTTTCTTCATAAATTTTGGCCAAAATTTATACTGCTACATATCTTTGGTAAAAATAAGTACAAATTGGTGTATATTATTTGGTCTTTGTGAAAGTTATAGCGTCCACAAGCTATGGTGCCAATATCTGAAAATTGATCACACCTGAAGTACTGACGGCCTATCTCAATTCTTGAGACCCTAACATGCCAGAAAAGTACAAATACCCCCCAAATGACCCCTTTTTGGAAAGAAGACATTCCAAGGTATTCAGAAAGAGGCATTGTGAGTTTTTTGAAGTTGTCATTTTTTCCCACAATTCTTTGCAAAATCAAGATTTTTTTTTTTCTCTTTTTTTTTTTTCACAAAATTGTCATATTAGCAGGTTATTTCTCACACACAGCATATGCATTCCACAAATTACACCCCAAAACACATTCTGCTATTACTCCCGAGTATGGCGATACCACATGTGTGAGACTTTTACACAGCGTGGCCACATACAGAGGCCCAACATGCAGGGAGCACCTTCAGGCGTTCTGGAGCACCCAGGCCAATTCTGACATTTCTCTCCTACATGTAAAAATCATCATTTGTTTGCTAGAAAATTACATAGAACCCCAAAACATTATATATGTTTTTTTAGCAAAGACCTTAGAGAATATAATGGTGGTTGTTGCAACTTTTTATCTCGCACGATATTTGCGCAGCAATTTTTTTAACGTGTTTTTTACGGAAAAAAAATGTTTTGTGCTTAAAAAAAAAAAAAACAGTAAAGTTAGCCCAATGTTTTTGCATAATGTGAAAGATGAAGTTACGCCGAGTAAATAGATACCTAACATGTCGCCCTTAAAAATTGCACACACTCGTGGAATGGCGCCAAACTTCGCTACTTAAAAAATCCCCATAGGCGACGCTTTAAATATTTTTACTGGTTACATGTTTTGAGTTACAGAGGAGGTCTAGGGCCAAAATGATTGCTCTCGCTCTAACGTTCGCAGAGATACCTCACATGTGTGGTTTGGAAACCGTTTTCATATGTGGGCGGGACTTACGTATGCGTTCGCTTCTGTATGCGAGCTCACGGGGACAGGGGCGCTTTAAAAAAAAATAATAATTTTATTCTTCATTTTACTTTATTTATTTTAGTTTGACATGTTTTTCCGCCCTAAACATTTTTTTGATCACTTTTATACCTATTACAAGGAACGTAAACATCCCTTGTAATAGGAATATGGCATGACAGGTCCTCTTTACAGTGAGATATGGGGGGGGGGGTGTCAATAAGACCCCACATCTCACCTCTAGGCTGGGAAGCCTGAAAAAAATACAAAAAAAAAAACAACAATCCTGGCTTTGATCGTAGCGGTGAGTCGGTAGAAGCACCGGAGGGCGGCGGGGGGGGGGACATCCCCTCTCGCCTCCCGTAAGAATGATCAAGCGGCGGAACAGCCGCTATGATTGTTCTTATGGTGTAGGGAATCGCCGGCTGAAAAAGCTAATATCTGAATGATGCCTGTAGCTGCTCTCATCATTCAGATATCCCTGCACAAAGTCAAGGATGTCATATGACGGCCGGAGGGCGGGAAGTGGTTATTGCAGAGTATTGCCGGGCATTGCGGAGTATTGCTGGGCATTGCGGAGTATTGCCGGGCATTGCGGAGTATTGCAGGGCATTGCGGAGTATTGCGGACTATGGCAGGGTATTGCGGTGTATGGCAGGGTATTGCGGTGTATGGCAGGGTATTGCACGGGTATTGCACAGGGTATTGTGGAGGGTATTGCACAGGGTATTGTGGAGGGTATTGCAGAGTATTGTGGAGGGTATTGCAGAGTATTGTGGCGGGTATTGCAGAGTATTGTGGCGGGTATTGCAGAGTATTGTGGCGGGTATTGCAGAGTATTGTGCAGGGTATTGCAGAGTATTGTGCAGGGTATTGCAGAGTATTTTGCAGAGTATTTTGCAGGGTATTGCAGAGTATTTTGCAGGGTATTGCAGGGTATTGCAGAGTATTTTGCAGGGTATTGCAGAGTATTGTGCAGGGTATTGCAGAGTTATGTGCAGGGTATTGCAGAGTATTGCACCAGGGTATTGCAGAGTATTGCACCAGGGTATTGCAGAGTATTGCACCAGGGTATTGCAGAGTATTGCACCAGGGTATTGCAGAGTATTTCGCAGGGTATTGCAGAGTATTTCAGAGTATTTCGCAGGGTATTGCAGAGTATTTCGCAGGGTATTGCACCAGGGTATTGCAGAGTATTGCACCAGGGTATTGCAGAGTATTGCACCAGGGTATTGGCAGGGTATTTTGCAGAGTATTGGCAGGGTGTATTGCAGAGTATTGGCAGGGTATAGCACAGGGATGGCTGAGCAGGGATGGATGGATGGCTGGATCTGTGACTGCAATTGTCACAGATCCAGCCCACAGTGCTGCTGCTGCCATCCGCTCCCTCCTCCTCCCCTCTCACACTGTACCGATCGGTACAGAGAGGGGAGGGAGGAACCGGCGTCATCAAATGACGCCGGTCTGTTTACAAGTGATTGCTCCGTCATTTGACGGAGCGATCACGTGGTAAACGGCCGCTATCAGCGGCGATTTACCGCGATTCGTGATCCGCCGGACGGAGTTTCCCGTGTGCGCGCCCCAGGGGGCGCGCGGGAGCGCGATTCTGGGAGGACGTTATATAACGTCCTCCCAGAGTTAAGCAACCACCTTGTCGACGTTATTTGTCGGCAGGTGGTTGTTAAGTGGTTAAGCTAGTGCATGTTGGTTCACTTACCTTTTCCTTCTATTTCCCTTCTAAATGTTTTTTTTCTTTGTCTGAATTTGTCACTTCCTGTTCCTCCTCAGTAAGCTGTTCAGTAAGCTGTTCTGGCTGACTAAACACCGCTCGGATGATGGTGTGAAGTTTACTGATTAGAAACAGGAAGTGAGAAATTCAGACAAAGAAAAAAAAACATTAAGAAGGGAAATCGAAGGAAAAGGTAAGTGAACCAACAATGCACTAGCTTAAAGGAACCTATTTAGAAAATAAAAAACAAACCTTTACAACCCCTTTAAGTACATTTTTTGGCACACGATCACAATGTATTACCCCATTTTTTGGTAAAAGATGAAAGATGAGGATGCACCAAACAAATAGATACTCAACATGTCAAGGCTTAAAATTGCATGCACCAGTGAAATGGTGAAAACTTTAGTACTCTATATTTTCCTATACAGTAGACAAAGCTTTAAAAGCCTCACAGGTCAACAGTTTAGGCCTCATGTACACTGGGTAAAAATTTTTTTTTTTTTCAGCCTCTAAACAGCTCTCTATGTTAGCCTTTGTGGCCATTCACACACAGGCTTTTACAGGCATATTGGAAGAAGAGCGTTTAGAGGCTGAAAAAAACCCATCACTTGTGCATTCAGGAGAGGAGCAATTAAAAATCACTTGATGCATCTAAATGTGCCTAAAGGTTAGGCATGTTTATTGTTTGAGCGTTCATTTCAGTGGGCAGAGTAACATGTTTGTAAAACGCAGGTCTGGGGGCATTTTTTAAGCTGCTTTTCTCCTACTAGGAGAAAAGGTGTTCAGAGGAGCTGGGCAAATGCCCGGAGTATATGACGCCTTATGCCTTGTACACACGATCAGATTTTCCGTCGGGATAAACTCCGACTGATTTTTCCAACGGAATTCCGTTCAAGCTGTCTTGCATACACACTGTCACACCAAATTCCGACCGCCAAGAACGCGGTGACGTACAACACTACGACGAGCCGAGAAAAATTAAGTTCAATGCTTCCGAGCATGCGTCGACTTGATTCTGAGCATGCGTGTGTAGCGGGGGTCTAAATTTAGGGGGATACACCTGGGTGGTAGTATAACCCAGGTGTGTGTAAATCATAGATGATTTAGACCACTTTCAGTCGTGGAGGACTTTGGTGGTGTACTATTCTCCTTGGCCTGGGGTGGCGGTGTTCCCACAGGTCGAGGTAGAATCACTGCCGCAGTGCTGTCCTTTTTGTCCCGTTCCGGCGGTGGTACAGCGGGGGCGGAGAACCTGCTGTGGCATCACGGGAGGGCATAAAGGGGAGAGACGCCCTCGCCACGAGGTCTTCTTCTCGAGCGCGCACCCAGGCACCTTAGGCCTGGGTGCGGGCGATCCGGAGTTCCAGCCCAGGCGCCCTAGGCCTGGTCGGAGCGGAGTTGGCGTCCATCCCAGGCACCTTAAGCCTGGGGTGAGGTACTACACCGGAGGCCTGCGTCCCAGTGACTTCGACTAGGCTCCGCAAGGGCGGATGAGTCCAAGGGACCCTGAGGTGGATGGGGCCCATGTCTGAGGTGAGGAGGCCGGAGAGGTTACCCGTCGGAAGAGTCTGGAGCAGCATCAACCCGGTGACGGAGGGGCCTCTGGTAACTCCCTTGGAGGGACATCTTCCCCCTGATAGGGGCCACAACGCAGCGAAGGTACTCCAATTCATGTTCTTCAGAGTCGCTGGTAGAGACACAAGTTTCAAGTTCCTCTCTCTAGCCAATGGCTATAGCAATCGCTGGTGGTTTAGTTTTATCATTAGGACAGTGCCTCGACCTGCTCACCCCACCGTATTGAACTGTTTATGGATCTCAACCAGTTGGCTGACTAAGAACTGTTTATTGTGTGTTACAATAAAACAAGTGTTGGATCCTTATCGGTGTGTGGAACTCTGGTTAATGGGAGTGAAGGGGAGTGTCAGCACAGCAAGACTTGGTTGTGGATAGAAACACACAGGCCCAAGAAGAATAACTGGTACTGGCCTTCACCTCACCTGCTGCAATGGGGAGGACATGGGCCGTAGCGCATCTCACCCTCACGTACAACATACCCCTAGACCAAGAAGAGGGGGTGAGGCCGCTACACGTGATTTTTTTTCTCCATCGGAGTTCCCTACAGACGAACTGATTTTCCGATAGAACATGTTCTCTTTCTAAATTACGACGGAAAAAGTCAGATGGGGCACACACACGGTCGGAATATCTGATGAAAAAATTCCGTCTGACTTTTTCCATCGGAAATTCCGATTGTGTGTACAAGGCATTAGAGTTAACTGTCGGTATTGAGTCTAGAATTATTGCTCTCAGTTCCGCGTGCGCAGTGATATGTAACGCGTGTATTGCAATCAATGTTTTTGTGCGCAGGCGCGCCCGATGTGTGTATTTACATTTGTATGTGCATATACAGTGCCTTGAAAAAGTATTCGTACCCCTTGAAATTTTCCACATTTTGTCATGTTACAACCAAAAACGTCAATGTATTTTATTGGGATTTTATGTGATAGACCAACACAAAGTGGAACATGATTGTGAAGTGGAAGGAAAATGATAAATGGTTGTCAACATTTTTTACTGACCGCCCTGCCACTACATACTGCTCACTGACTGACCTGTCACTACATACTGCTCACTGACTGACCTGTCACTACATACTGCTCACTGATCATCCTACCACTATGTACAGCTCACTAGCTGCCATGTCAGTACATACTGTTTACTGACTGCCCTGTTACTACATACTGCTCCCTGGCTGCCCCGTCACTACATACTGCTCACTGACCATACTGCCACTTCACACTGCTCACTGGCCGCCCTGTCACACTATATACTGCTCACTGACTGCCCTGCCACTACATACTGGTCACTGACCACCCTGCCACTACAAACTGCTCACTGACCACCCTGCCACTACAAACTGCTCACTGACCATCCTGCCACTACAAACTGCTCGCTGACCACCCTGCCACTACAAACTGCTCACTGACCATCCTGCCACTACATACAGCTCACTGACCACCCTGCCACTACACACTGCTCACTGACTGCCCTGCCACTACATACTGCTCACTGACCGACCTGCCACTACATACTGCTCACTGACTGACCAGTCACAACCTACTGCTCACTGACTGACCTGTCAGTATGTACTGCTCAATAGCCACCCTGCTACTACATACTGCTCACTGAACATTCTGCAACTGCATAATTCTCACTGGCCACTTTGCTGCCCTGCTGCTACTTACCATACCATCCATAGCTCTGCAGTGCATAATTTTTTTTCTAAATTTGCATTTCTTTAGCCTTATAACTACAGCTCTCTTATATTTTCTTAAATTAAAAATACAGTGAGGGGAAAAAAAGTATTTGATCCTCTGATGATTTTGTACATTTGCCCACTGACAACGAAATGATCAGTCTATAGTTTTAGGCCGGGTTCACACTATTGCGAATTGGATGTGGTATCCCCGCATCCAATTCGCAATAGCAGGAGATCGTGACTGGCTCTCTATGAATGCGGCTTCAGTGCGAATTTGCACAGGAGCTCTGTGCGTCTTTTGGTCCTTTTCAGGTCCGAATTCAGCCCAAAATGCGGGCTGAAATCGGACCTGAACCGTTGAACCAGGATGCACAGGACCCATGCTGTGAGCACATCGGCATGCAGTGTGAACCAAGCCTGAATGGTAGGTTTATTTTAACAGTGAGAGATAGAATAACAACAAAAATATCCAGAAAAACGCATTTCAAAAAAGTTATAAATTGATTTGCATTTTAATGAGTGAAATAGGTATTTGACTCCTTCACAAAACATGACTTAATACTTGGTGGCAAAAACCTTGTAGTTGGCCAACAGGTTTGCACACATCTCAGGAGGGATTTTGTCCCAATCCTCTCCAAGTCATTAAAGGAGTAGTAAAGGTACATGTTTTTTCACCTTAATGCATCCTATGCATTAAGGTGAAAAAACATCCGACAATACCGCCCCCCCCCGAGCCCCCGTTTTACTTACCTGGCCCCTCGAAAGTCCCGCGCTCGTCCCCGTCATCCTCTTCGGTTCTCAGCCTGGCCACCGATTGGCTACACTGGATGGATTGAAAGCAGCGCACCCATTGGCTGGCGCTGCTGTCAATCACATCCAATGACGCGGCGCACCGGGGGGCGGGGCCGAGTGATACAGTCGGCGGCTATGGCCGCCGCTGTATCACGGGAGCGCGCCCGCAATAACTCCACACCATGCGAGCTCGCATTATGGTGTGGAGTCCTTGCGGGGAGGAGCCAAGACAGCCGCTGAGGGACCCCAAAAGACCAGGATCGGGGCCACTGTGTGCAAAACGAGCTGCACAGTGGAGGTAAGTATAAACTGTTTGTTATTTTTTTGCAAAAAAAAGGGAAGCTTTAGTGTCCCTTTAAGGTTTCGAGGCTAACATTTGGTAACTCAAACCTTCATCTCCCTCCACATATTTTTTATGGGATCAAGGTCCGAAGACTGGCTAGGCGACTGCAGGCCTTAATGTGCTTCTTGTTGAGCCACTTCTTTGTTGCCTTGGCCATGTGTTTTGGGTCATTGTCATGCTGGAATACCCATCCACGACCTATTTTCAATGCCCTGGCTGAGGGAAGGAGGGTCTCACCCAAGATTTGAAAGTACCTGGCTCCGTCCATCGTCCCTTTGATGCAGTGAAGTTGTCCTGTCCCCTTAGAAGAAAAACACCTCCAAAGCATAATGTTTCCACCTCCATGTTTGACGGTGGGGATGGTGTTCTTGGGGTCATATTCAGCATTCCTCCTCCTTCAAACACGGCGAGTTGAGTTTTTTTTTCATCTTTATTTCTTTATTACGTTTTTCACAGTTTACAAACAATTATAAACAGTCTTCCCCATGAAGTCCCGGCCCTTCAAACCTGAGTCAATAAACTTTACATGTCATATATATATCTCTGGGGATATACCTGGGGAGGGGATCCCATGGGGTTGTCTATAAGATCTACTATTCTAAAACTAAGATTCATACCCATTCACATCCCTTTCACAGGTTCATTCTTCCCACTCGTTTCCTCAACTTCCACTCCCTCATCAATTGGTTTCTCTTGGGTCTCTGCTCATCCTTTATTTGTTTTTTTCTGCATTTATTAAGAATTACATACTGATCCCTCTTGCTTCCCACCAGGATTTCCAGATCATATCGTATTTCGTTGGAACGCCTTGCTTTATATATACCGATTTCTCTTTAAGGATTACCCCATTCATACTATTCAGCCATTCCTCACTGGACGGAGGCCCTATTGACTGCCATCTACGGGCAATCAGAATCCTTGCTTGAAATAGGCATCTCATAGCTGCTATTTGGGAATTTCCTGGTTTACCCATTTCCCCCACTAATCCCAGTAGGCATTGCTTCGGCATCAGCTCAATGGAAATTCCAAACACCCTGTCAATAGATTTTACCACCTCCGTCCAGTACCGGAAAAGCTTCGGGCACCTCCAAAACATGTGAAGCAAATCCCCTTCTGAATCCCCACATCTGGGGCAACTAGGATCTGGCCGACGGCCAAACTGAAAAAGTCTATAAGGGGTGTAATAGGTTCTATACAGAAAAAAAAAGATGTGACATCCTCTGTGAGGGGGACAGCGAGACCAATGGGGCCAGTTCAAGAATCCTATTCCACTGAGTATCAGAGATAAGATAACTCCTACATCTTTTTCCCATTTCGTCTTGTACAAGGGGGGTTCTAACCTGCTCAATCTCCCTTTATTAATATGTGGGTATACTTTTGAAATTAAGCCTTTCGAGGGGTGTGGTCTGAGAATGGCGGTGTGAGGAGTTGCTCTCCCTGAACGCCGAGATCTCCCCGCTGGACGCAGTGACCTAGCAAACTGTTGCCCTACAGCAAGGTATGAGCCAGGCTAAGCAAAAGCAGAAGAAAACCCAGGCTTCCGTCTCCAAACTAGAGAAAGCAGGACGGACGGATATCAAGGACTACTTCACCGGGGTCCAGATTCGCAGTGCCCGAATAGACAACGTCAATCTGGACCACTGGACTAAGTGGTGAGTTAAAATCAAGAGGTTAAAACAGGAGGTTAAAACTGGGGTCATAGTAGATGTGTAGTGTGAGTACCTGGGTGTTGTCTGAGTAGTGTGTGTGGATCGTTAGTACTTGTGTATTGTAGGTGCACGCTGGTCTGTGAGTGCACGCGGGTCCGTTGGTCTGCGAGTGCACGCGGGTCCGTTGGTCTGCGAGTGCACGCTGGTCTGCGAGTGCACGCGGGTCCGTTGGTCTGCGGGTGCACGCTGGTCTGCGAGTGCACGCGGTTCCTTTGGTCTGCGGGTGCACGCTGGTCTGCGAGTGCACGCGGGTCCGTTGGTCTGCGGGTGCACGCTGGTCTGCGGGTGCACGTAGGTCCGTTGGTTTGCGGGTGCACGTAGGTCTGCGTGGTACCTGTGTATTGCCTTGTTGAGTACCTGTGTATTGTCTTGTTGAATAGTTCGGTCAGGAAGCTAGTGTTAGGTAATTTGGACAGGGTATAATCTCGAATCCTCATTAAATTAATAGGTACGATGCCCGGCAGGTGTGGCGAGGCGACTCGGTGTACATCTTGCAGCATGTATGCGTTCCTTGATCATCTGATTGAGGGCGATTACTGCTGTGCAAAATGTAAGCACATTGTTTCCCTGGAAGCCCAGGTTCTGAATCTAGGGAAGCAACTGTCAGCACTAGGAAGACCCTCCACACTAAAGGAGAGCTGGATACGTACCCGGCAGGTGATGGCAGGGGCCAGCACAGAGGTGGGTGGAGACAAAGAGGTGCAGCCACTAGAAAATAGTAGATGGGTGACAGTCAGGAAGGGTAGAGGGCGAAGTGCCAGGGAGGCCGATCCAGGGCTGGAGCATCCCAATAAGTATGCTCCATTGAGTGACATTGGTGAAACCAGTCAGGGACCAGCACTGCTGGAGCTGAGGGACTCTCCTAGCTGCCGGGGGAAGAACTCCTCCAGTGAGAGTGGGGGGGAAGCGAAGGGAAAGGAAAGACAGATTCTGGTGGTAGGGGACTCAATTCTTAGAAGGACAGAGAGGGCAATCTGTAACAAAGACCTGAAGCGCCGAACTGTATGTTGCCTACCTGGCGCTCGGGTTCGGCACATCACGAATCTGGTGGACAGATTACTGGGAGGGGCTGGGGAAGACCCAGCTGTCATGGTGCACGTTGGCACCAATGACAAAGTCAGAGGCAGATGGAGTGTCCTAAAGAACGATTTTAGAGACTTGGGAGCTAAATTGAGGAAAAGGACCTCCAAGGTAGTATTCTCAGGAATACTACCGGTACATCGAGCCACACCAGAAAGGGAGATTAGGGAAGTGAACAAGTGGCTGAAGAGCTGGTGTAGTAAGGAGGGGTTTGGGTTCCTGGAGGACTGGGCCGACTTCTCAGTCGATAACCAGTACTATAGAAGGGACGGACTGCACCTAAATGAGGAGGGTGCAGATCAGCTGGGAATAAGGATGGCCAAAAAGTTAGAGGGGTTTTTAAACTAGGCGACGGGGGGGAGGGTCCAGAGATAGTGAGAGTCAGCGGGGAACATATTCTAGAGGGTAGTATTAGGGGCATTAGTGGTAGGGTAACCAAAGCACATAAACCCAAGGTAAGTATAGTAGCAAGTTCTAGTTGCAATCTGGGAACACCCAAGAGGATAGTATGTGACCGGTCAAAATATATTAATGCATTAAAGTGTCTGTTCACCAATGCCAGAAGTCTGCCAAGCAAAATAGGTGAGTTGATAGCTCTGGTGCATGAGGAGAGCTATGATGTAATGGGTATTGCTGAAACTTGGCTTCATTCCTCACATGACTGGGCTATTAATATTCCTGGCTATGCACTCTTTCGGAAAGACAGGGTAAAAAGGAAAGGTGGTGGGGTCTGTCTCTATGTGAGAAGTGATCTCAAAGCGAGTGTGAAAGAGGACCTGGTGGATGGAGAGTGGGATGAGTCTGAAGCATTATGGGTGGAACTGCATACAGATGTGCGTAGTTCAAAGCTAATCATTGGAGTTTGTTATAGACCACCCAATGTTAATGAGGAGGTGGAGACTCAGCTCCTTGCACAGATGGAAAGGGCTGGGACGGTGATAATAATGGGGGATTTTACCTACCCAGAAATTGACTGGAGTAATGGAACTGCTGGGCAAAAATTTATAAACCTATTGCAGGACAATTTTATGGTCCAGTTTATTGAGGCCCCAACTAGGAATGATGCTCTGTTGGACCTGGTAATCTCAAACCATGCAGAGCGTATTAGTAATGTTCAGATAATGGAACACCTGGGTAGCAGTGACCATAACATGATTTCATTTGATGTTAGTTGTAAGCAAAAATCACATACGGGAAAGATAAAAACACTTAATTTCAAGAGAGCAAATTTTCCAAGGATGAGCGCTGCTCTCCAGGAATTAGACTGGGAGGGAATATTGGCATCAATGGGCACAGAACAGAAATGGGAATTCTTCAAAAAGACTGTTTGTGAACTCACTGCAAAGTATATTCCCATGGGCAATACGTTTAAAAGGCTAAAAATAAAACCTATGTGGCTCACTGCCAAAGTTAAAAAAGCTATAAACTATAAGAAAAGAGCTTTTAAAAAATATAAAAATGAGGGAACACTAGTATCATTTAATTGTTACAAAGAATATAACAGGATATGTAAAAAGGAAATCAAGGATGCAAAAATTCAAAATGAACGACAGATTGCAAAAGATAGTAGGACAAACCCCAAAAAAAATTCAAATATATTATTAGTAAAAAGGTCAAGTCTGAGCATGTAGGCCCTTTACAAAATAATCTAGAGTGGGTGACTGGGGACAAAGAGAAGGCTAATTTATTAAATACTTTCTTCAGTTCTGTGTATACAAAGGAGCATGGGGGAGCTCATGTCCAAAATGAGGGTGGTAGGGACACAGCCCCAAATCCACAATGGCTCAAAAGTGATATGGTCCAGAAATATTTAGATGGAATAAAGGTGGATAAAGCACCTGGACCAGATGGCATACACCCACGGATCCTAAAAGAATTGAGCTCTGTAATTTCAAAGCCATTGTATTTAATTTTTAGGGACTCATTAATGACAGGAATAGTACCACTGGATTGGCGCAGGACCAATGTGGTGCCTATATTTAAAAAGGGAATTAAGTCTTTACCAAGTAACTATAGACCTGTTAGTTTAACTTCTATAGTTGGGAAGATACTGGAGAGATTAATAAAAGACCACATAGATGAGTTCTTGCTGGAAAAAAACTATTTAAGCAACAGACAGCATGGATTCATGAAAGACAGAAGTTGTCAAACAAACCTGATTTCTTTTTATGAAGAGGTAAGTAAGACCTTGGACAGAGGGGTGGCGGTGGACGTGGTATACTTGGATTTTGCAAAAGCGTTCGATACAGTTCCCCACTCACGGCTCATGTGCAAGGTAAAGTCTACAGGATTGGAAATATCAGTTTGTAAATGGATAGAAAACTGGCTAAAAGACAGAATTCAGAGAGTAGTGGTTAATGATTCTTACTCTGAATGGTCCAAGGTTATCAGTGGTGTACCCCAAGGTTCAGTGCTGGGACCCTTACTTTTTAATATGTTTATAAATGATATTGGGTCTGGGATCAAAAGTAACATTTCTGTCTTTGCAGATGACACCAAGCTATGCAGTGAAATAACGTCCATACAGGATGTCACCAATTTACAAGCCGACCTCAATGCTCTGTCCAGATGAGGTTTAATGTTGATAAATGTAAAGTTATGCACTTGGGGGCTAAGAATATGAATGCATCATACATACTAGGGGGAGTACAACTGGTGGGATCCGTAGTGGAGAAGGATCTGGGGGTTTTGGTAGATCATAAGCTCAATAATGGCATGCAATGCCAAGCTGCGGTTTCCAAAGCGAGCAAAGTCCTTTCTTGTATTAAGAGAGGTATGGTCTCCAGAGAGAGAGATATCATTTTGCCCCTGTTCAAATCATTAGTAAGACCTCATCTGGAATATGCAGTTCAGTTTTGGGCCCCAGTTCTCAAAAAGGATATTGGGGAACTGGAGAAAGTGCAGAGAAGGCCAACCAAACTGATAAGAGGCATGGAGGAGCTCAGCTATGAGGAAAGATTTAGAGGAACTGAATTTATTCACTCTTGAGAAGAGGAGATTAAGGGGGGATATGATCAACATGTACAAATATATAAGGGGTCCATATAGTGAACTTGGTGTTAAGTTATTCACTTTACGGTCAACACAAAGGACAAGGGGGCACTCTTTGCGTCTAGAGGAAAAGAGATTTCACCTCCAAATACGGAAAGGTTTCTTCACAGTAAGAGCTGTGAAAATGTGGAATAGACTCCCTGCAGAGGTGGTTCTGGCCAGCTCAGTAGATTGCTTTAAGAAGGGCCTGGATTCTTTCTTAAATGTACATAATATAACTGGGTACTGACATTTATAGGTAAAGTTGATCCGGGGAATATCCGATTGCCTCTCGGGGGATCAGGAAGGAATTTTTTCCCCTGCTGTAGCAAATTGGATCATGCTCTGCTGGGGTTTTTTGCCTTCCTCTGGATCAACTGTGGGTATAGAATTGGGTATATGGGATTGCACGATATTTCTTTTTTTTTTTTTTTTATGGTTGAACTGGATGGACTTGTGTCTTTTTTCAACCTAACTATATGTAACTATATGTAACTATAATTTAAGAGGCAGGGAGACTTCCCAGCAAGCAGAGAGGATGAGTACTGGGGCCTGACTGATTCCCAGGGATATGATTCTGGGAGCTCCGGATCTCTCTTACCTCCGATGGCCGGCCGCACAGCAGTAGACACACAGGTGTTAGGAGAAACGCAGCGTCGGGTGGAGCCAAGGAATCTGATGTCATCACGCACCAGCTGATCGGCGCGAGCTACAGCTGACTGCTTTTTAAAATCGTTGTTTGGGAGTGCGGGTATACAGCGCGCTCTCTCTATTTTTTCAAATCTGTGGATGTCAGCACTATATTTTTTATATAATAAAGGGGAATTCCTTTTAAACCCTTCTGCACCATGAAGTTTTTTTGTTCTTATCCCCATTATGCCATATGAGCGGTGCTCTTGATTGGTTTATCCTGAGAGGATTTCTGAACACGGTGCAGCAGAGGAGCATAGGATCCCGAGGAGGGTCTGATTCCCTTTACTAGATGTCTGGAGTAATCGTGTCTACCAAGCCCATTTGATCCCTGTAATGGGGGTCCATCGGATCTGGTAAGCAGACATCTTATACCTGATTGTGAGTCATTATTACCTGCTGGAAAGAAGAAACTGAGGAGGATTGGCACCTTCGCTTCTTTGACCATAGCCCAGTCTTTTATGGACATTTTATGTGTTGCTCATTATTGTTTTTGGTTTTCACATAATTTCAATCATATGTGTTTGAAGTTTACTCATATCAGACATACACACACAATATTTGTTTGTATTTTTTATGAGCATTCACCATTGCTTTTTAGGAGCATTCACTATTGGTTTTTTGAAGCATTTATCATTGTTTCATTCACTTTATTGCTTTGCCTTGGGTTGCGCAATATTTTTTGCACTACATATATTTTAGTTTATTATTCTGAACTTTTTCATATTGCAGCACCATTATTCATATTTGGATATAACTATCCTAATTTTTGCACAGTTGCATCTTCACGTCAATTTTGTTAAGTTGCACGTTTTTTCACCTAAATTTTTCTGGCTGATTATTTGCACTTTAATGCCAATTTCTCAGCTGAATAGGGATAGCGCGGATTGTCTTTTAAATACACACAGGTGGGACGCCCTGCCCCCAAACGAGAGGATGCAGATGCTGGTGAGATCAGGGAGCTGCTGCGGGGGGCACTGCCTACTAGGGCAGACATAGAGGCACTGCCTACTAGGGAGGACATAGAGGCAATGATCCTCCGGGTGACTGAAACCCATCAGCGGGAGATACAGGAGGTCCGGTCCGACGTTAGACAGCTGAATGTAGGGATCACAGAGGGGGAAGTTACAGCTGATGTGGTAGAAAGGAGGTTAACAAACATGGAACAGGAGCTGGTAAAACAGAAGGAACACTCACTGAATATCTAGTTACACATAGAGGAAATGGAGGATCGAAGCAGACGGGGGAATGTATGGCTACAGGGTCTCCCAGAATCCGTTGGTCAGGAAGAACTTAGGGAAACAGTGGTCTCCATATTTAAAAGAGTACTGGAACCTAATCCGCCGGAGGTACTAGAAATAGACCGGGTACACCGGGCCCTGGGCCCTAAGCGGATAGAGGTAGACAGGCCCCGTGACACCATCTGCCGATTACATACAAAGAGGACATTGTGCGGAAGGCTTGGAGCGTGGGGGCCATTGACTTTAATGGAGCTAAGGTAAAGATATTACCAGATCTATCTAAGGCGACTCTACAGCGCCGAGCCATATTAAGACCGTTACTAGATCAACTGCGGGAGATGGGACTAACATACAGGTGGAGATTTCCATTTGCATTGACAGTTCGGAAAGGGGAGTTATCTTTTACCTTGAATAGGATGACTGACTCCACCAAGCTCTTTATATTTTTGGGGATCCCCACCTTTCCAATACCAAATTGACTGCGGCCAACACAGTTTCCCGGGCAACGGGAATCTCGAGAGGGCTACCGGTTTCAGCAGACAGGGGAACAGCCCGTACCAGCAGATGGAGACGAAGGGCACAGATACAGGAAAATACAACTCAGGAGGCCAAGTAGTGATAAAGCTACATAGGCAACTATATTATTTATATTACTTCTCTTCATTATTTCCCGTCTGTTTTCCTGAGGTTGTACCCTGGGAAGAAGAAGAGTAATCGGAAAAGGGATATAAATCACCTTCAGGTACTCTTTTTTTTCTTTCTCGGAGGAGGAACTGTTTTTCTTTTTATTATGGATATATATATATATATATATATATATATATATATATATATATTGTGAGGGGGTTAACTCGGTAGCGGGTGTGTGTGATCCCCTGGATGGGCTCCCCACACAAAAACAGGCCCAGCAGACGGAGGTTGTGGTTTTCAAGATCAAAAAGGTGCGGTTTATTTCTCTATTTACAGTGACAAAAAAACACAGCAAAGCAAAAAGAAACATAAACAAAATAAACCCTGGTCAGCTTGACCTCTGACTAAACATGCAGGTTTCCTAACTAACAACTGGGATCAGCCTGGTGCTGTCCTAGTCCCTAAGTCCCTGGTTTAGTAAATGTCCAAACAAATAGCCACACAGGCTTGTCTCACCGCACAGGGGTTCACTCTCCCTAGACAGTCCACACAGGTCTGGGTCCAGGCATGAGCAAACACCTAATGAAGCTGGGAGTTTTTATAGAGGCCTTAAACGAGCTGACAAGCTTCAGCTGGTCTCATCAACTCCCTGCCTGCACGACGCCCAGCACTCTCCCTAGAGGTATGAATCATAAAGCCTGAATCTGGGAGAAATATACCTACCCCCCTGGATGCAACCAGGTGACTTTACCTTCCTGCTGTCACATACCCCCCCCCTCTTGTTTTAACCTTGGGGTTGGAACACCAGCAATCAGGCATTCATGTACTCGAGACAAAGCATCCACATTCCCCATTTGAACGCCAGGGCGATGCTTTACTGTGAAGTTGAATTCCTGTAGGGCCAGGAACCACCTATTCACTCTTCTATTTGTCTCCTTGTTTTGAGCCATCCACTTTAACGGAGCGTGATCCGTAACCATGTCAAAGTGCCTACCTAGCAGATAGTACCGAAGGGAATCTAGAGCCCACTTCACCGCTAAACACTCCTTTTCAACCGTGGCGTAATTTACCTCATGGGACTTCAACTTCCTGCTGAGGTAAATGACTGGGTGCTCTTCCCCGTTCCAGACCTGGGACAATACTGCTCCTAACCCCACATCTGACGCATCACTTTGTACGACAAAGTCTTTAGAGAAGTCGGGTGAGTACAACACTGGCTGGCTACATAAGGCTTGTTTCAAGAATTGGAATGCTGCCTCAGCCTCGGGGGTCCATTTAATCATGACCGACCCTTTCCCTTTCGTCAGGTTGGTTAGGGGCACAGCTTTAGAAGCAAAGTGGGGAATGAAGCGCCGATAATACCCCGCTATTCCCAGAAAGGCTCGTACCTGCTTCTTGCTGTTGGGACGTGGCCAACTCTGGATGGCCTCGACTTTGTTGAGTTGGGGTTTTATTACTCCCCTCCCAATGGTGTACCCAAGATATTTGGCCTCCTCCTGCCCAATGGTACACTTCTTGGGGTTAGCCGTAAACCCCGCTTCCCGGATAGAGTCTAGGACTGCTTGCACTTTTGGCAGATGTGAGGCCCAATCTGTGCTATGGACAATTACGTCATCCAGGTAAGCCGCAGCATACTTTCGATGGGGCCTCAGTATCTGGTCCATTTTCCGCTGGAATGTGGCCGGCGCATTCTGTAACCCGAACGGCATTCTCTTATATTGGAACGCCCCGTCTGGGGTTACAAATGCGGTTTTCTCTTTGGCCGACTTGGCCAGGGGAATTTGCCAATACCCTTTTGTGAGGTCAAGAGTCGTCATGTATCGGGCTGTTCCCAGCCGGTCGATTAACTCATCTATACGTGGCATGGGGTAGGTGTCAAATTTTGTAACTTTGTTCAACTGACGAAAATCGTTACAAAATCGCCAGCTCCCATCCGGTTTAGGCACCAGCACAATGGGACTAGACCAATCACTTTGGGACTCCTCTATCACCCCTAAGTTCAGCATTTTCTGTACTTCCTCCCGTATTGCCTCCCGTCGGGCCTCTGGGATCCGATAGGGTTTTAACTTCACCCTTTCACCGGGCGGGGTAATAATATCATGCTCTACCCCAGATGTTTGTCCCGGCAGCTCAGAGAACACCTCCTTGTTGCGAAGCACAAACTCCTTAACCTCCTGTTGTTGGGGTTGTGACAAGGTGGCTGCTATTCCAACCTCCGGAATCACGCAACCAGTTTGAGCTGGTGACCAAGTTTCTGCGACTAGGGACTCTCTATCCCTCCAGGCTTTCAACAGATTAACGTGATAGATCTGTTCGGGCTTTCGCCTTCCTGGTTGTCTGACCTTGTAATTCACTTCGCTCACTTTTTCCATTATCTCGTAGGGGCCTTGCCATTTGGCAAGGAATTTACTTTCAACCGTAGGGACAAGTACCAATATCCTATCCCCCGGGGAAAAGGTACGGGTCTTGGCTCCACGGTTGTACACTCTCTGCTGTGCCAACTGTGCTTGGGCCAAATGTTCCTTCACGATGGGCATTACCTGTGCAATTCGATCTTGCATCAGGGCGACATGCTCAATCACACTCCTGTGGGGAGAACTCTCACTTTCCCAAGTTTCCTTGGCAATATCCAACAGCCCTCTTGGGTGTCTCCCATACAGTAACTCAAAGGGGGAGAATCCCGTAGAGGATTGGGGCACCTCCCTAATAGCAAACATCAAATAAGGAAGTAGACAGTCCCAATCCTTTCCATCTCTATCCACCACTTTCTTCAACATTTGTTTTAGGGTTTTGTTGAATCTTTCAACCAGCCCATCGGTTTGGGGGTGATACACAGATGTACGCAATTGCGTCACTTTGAACAATTTACACAGCTCTTTCATAACCCGGGACATAAAGGGTGTACCTTGGTCCGTAAGCAGTTCTTTACAAATACCCACCCGGCTAAAAACAAGAGATAGCTCTTTGGCTATGGTTTTGGCCAAGGTATTTCTGAGAGGGATCGCTTCTGGATAACGGGTGGCATAGTCCATTATAACCAATATGTACTGGTGCCCCCTAGCGGACTTGATTATAGGACCTACCAAATCCATTGCGATTCTCTCAAACGGGACCTCAATTATGGGTAGAGGGACCAGCGGGCTACGGAAATGTGGCATCGGGGCCGACCTCTGACACACAGGGCAGGAGGAACAATAATTTTCTATGTCCTTCATCACCCCAGGCCAATAGAATCTCTGTAATACCCTCTCTCGGGTTTTCTCTGTCCCCAGATGACCTCCAAGAATGTGCCCATGGGCCAACTCCAACACCAACTTCCTGTAAGGTTTGGGCACCACAAGCTGCTCAACGGTTTCTTCTGCCCTTTTTGCCACCCGATACAGTAGGTCCTTCTCTACGCTGAAGTATGGGTAAGTGCAGGTATTATCTGGGTTCACTAACTCGCCATCTATTTCCACTACGTTTTCCCGTGCCTTTATTAGGGCGGGATCTTTTAACTGTTCTGTGGCAAAATTTTCCCTGTGAACCTCAAGATCAGAAAACTCCACAGACGGTAGGTTTTCGTCTGAGGAGGTGGGCTCCTCTCCAGTTTCTTGAGTCTCCCCTGCCAATACTGACAAGGGAAATTCTGGAGAGTCCTCACCACTCTCAGAGGAGTTCTGGCTATCACATTCTTGGTACATAGGGGCACCAGTGGGGGGCTCAGGATCATCCCACAGTTCCCAGAACTTCGGAAAATCCCTTCCCACAATGGCATCATGCGGTAATTGAGATACTAACCCCACTGGATGAGAGAGGGTACCTTTGGGGGTCTCGAAACACACTGTAGTCACTGGATACTCTCGGGTGTCCCCATGCACACAAATAACAGCTACCTTGCTATTCCCAGAGACCTCTGTTTTAACTAATTCAGCCTTTATCAGGGTCACAAGGCTACCTGAATCCAGTAATACCACAACATTTCTACCATTAATACACATTTTGCATAAATGTTTCTCAGTTCCCCGAATGGCAGTGCATGCGACTGTCGCACACAGCGACTGACGTCGGTCCGTCAGAAAGTCACATTGCATGGGTTCCTCCACAACCGGGCAATTTGCTGCAATATGTCCCGCTTGCCGGCAGCGGTAGCAAACAATCCTTTTGGCTGCCTCTTGAGCCCCTGACTTCCCAGGCTGTTCTCGCCAAACTTTGGGTAGAGCTCCCACCCTCTCACTCTCTCCACCCTCACCCCTTGGAATCCTCTTATCCGCCCCTGGGGATGGTCTGGTCTTAGGGTGGAAAGTCCGAGAGTCTCTGGAAGAGGCCGTCAGGTTCTCTGTAGCCAAGTATTTCTCTACACGATCCACAAGACCACCGGCCGTCTCTGGGTCTCCATGGCTTACCCACTTTTGGATGGCAGTAGGAAGAGCTCTCAAAAACCGATCCATTACAACACGTTCCACAATCTCTGGTGCGGACAAAGTCTCTGGCTGTAGCCACTTCCTGCTCAGGTGAATGAGATCATACATTTGAGACCTGGGGGGTTTTCCAAGCTGGAAAGTCCAGTTATGCACACGCTGAGCCCGGACAGCCAGGGTGACACCCAGCCTTGCCAATATTTCAGCTTTTAGCATCCCATAGTCTTTTGCTTGGTCAGGCTCTAGGTCATAGTAAGCCATCTGCGATTCACCAGTTAACAGAGGAGCCACCAGTCCAGCCCACTGCTCCTCAGGCCACTTTTCTCTTTCAGCAGTCCTTTCAAATGTGGTCAAAAATACCTCTGGATCATCCTCTCCAGTCATTTTTGTCAATAAACGACTCACCCCAAAGGACGCGGTATTAGTGGGACGGCTTTCCTCACTGGTCTGCGGACGTTGCTGCATTACTGCTTCCATTTGTTGTAGTCTCTGCTCTTGCTTCTGTAACAGGTCTATGAAGCGGGCCTCAGATTGCTGCTGGGCTTGTTGCTGAGCTTCCAGACTCTGTTGGTGAGCTTGCTGCTGGGCTGCAAGGCTCTGTTGATGAGCTTGCTGCTGGGCTGCGAAGCTCTGTTGTTGAGCTGCAAGGCTCTTTTGCAAACCTGCATTTGTCTGCTGTTGATTGGCATTTGCTAGAGCCAGCTGTTTCAGTATCTCCTCCATGCTGGCTTAAAAAAAAACTGCCACTGGTTCTCCACCAACTGTGAGGGGGTTAACTCGGTAGCGGGTGTGTGTGATCCCCTGGATGGGCTCCCCACACAAAAACAGGCCCAGCAGACGGAGGTTGTGGTTTTCAAGATCAAAAAGGTGCGGTTTATTTCTCTATTTACAGTGACAAAAAAACACAGCAAAGCAAAAAGAAACATAAACAAAATAAACCCTGGTCAGCTTGACCTCTGACTAAACATGCAGGTTTCCTAACTAACAACTGGGATCAGCCTGGTGCTGTCCTAGTCCCTAAGTCCCTGGTTTAGTAAATGTCCAAACAAATAGCCACACAGGCTTGTCTCACCGCACAGGGGTTCACTCTCCCTAGACAGTCCACACAGGTCTGGGTCCAGGCATGAGCAAACACCTAATGAAGCTGGGAGTTTTTATAGAGGCCTTAAACGAGCTGACAAGCTTCAGCTGGTCTCATCAACTCCCTGCCTGCACGACGCCCAGCACTCTCCCTAGAGGTATGAATCATAAAGCCTGAATCTGGGAGAAATATACCTACCCCCCTGGATGCAACCAGGTGACTTTACCTTCCTGCTGTCACAATATATATAAATATATATATATTTATAAATTTATTTTTTATTAAAAAAAATTGACGCCCTAGAATGGACACCTACAGGGGACCGATATAAGGGGAGGGGGGTTGACAAGGGGATTGTTAATACAATGCAGAGATGGAGAATCTGTTGAATTATTTTGTCATGTTTTTTTTTTAGGGGGGGGGGGGGTTCTGGGGGGTAAAAGGGGGTGGTGGGAGTAGGGAGTAAAACAGGGAGTGGAATTACACATAATGGGGGTTGTTTTTGTGATATGGGGGGGTAGGGAAGGAGTACCCACTTACCTCCTCCACTTTTTTTGGGGGGGGGGCAGGGGGGGTTAAATACACGTTTACTTTGATAATAAAAAAAATATAACACCTTCACATATAGGGGCACAAGAGATAGGGACATAAGAGATAAACACTACTGACACACTTTAATTGAATGTACGGTAATTGGGTACGGTACTCGTAATCATTTTTTTTTTTTGGGGGGGTTACACGGAACTCACTATTAAAGGGGGGAGTAGAAGAGGTTTGAAGCAGGGTTAAGGGGGGGTTGTTTTTTGTTTTTTGATGTTGTGGGATGGGTTCTTTTTTGTTTTTTTTTAGTTGGGAGGAGGGCCCCCCTGTATTCTCAGCACCCTAACTAAAGAGGTATACAGTATTGTTCCCCCTGTCCTTTCTTACTTATTATACTTTCTAAACGGGGGTTTAATCATTGAGTCATGGTAATTTTGTTTTTGTCTTTATTTTTTTTACATTTTTTTCCCTACTTATAATACTTATTATACATTCCTTATAATAGGGTTAATATCGCGCATAGAAGGGAAACTGTAAAATGTTTAAATGTATTGAGATATATATATATATATATATATATATATATATATATATATATTGGAAGAGAAGTTTTAATAGGGCAGATCATTTTGATTTGATCAGCGGAGAGAGAGAGGGAGGGATATCACCCACACATTCTTGACCGTACCCCCACTTAGGAAGGCACTCACTTAAGTGGTAAATTGAATGTGAGTGCATAAAATTTTCAATTTGAATCCCCCTACATTTGAAGGGGGATACGGGGGTGATCTTACCCACTGTGACACATTAGGGTTGTTAGAACCCTTTTGGTTTCTGTTTTTTTTTTTTTTATTTTTTTTTTTTTTGCTGTTTTTGTTTTCGGATCGGCAGGGGAGATGGAGGTATTGAGAGTTATCTCCCTAAATGCCAAGGGGCTCAATACGCCAGAAAAAAGGAGGATGCTCCTCCAAGATTTGAAGCGTTTACAGTCGGATGCGGCATATATTCAAGAAACGCATTTTAGAGAGGGTAAAGCACCAATCTTGAAGAATAATCTTTATCCCCTTGCATACCATGCCTTTAATAGGGCAAGTAAATCCAGAGGGGTGTCTATACTAATAGCAAGACGAGTACATTGGAAATTAATAGTCAAAAGAACAGACATTGATGGCAGATTTCTGTTTCTTAAAGGCTTGATAGATGGTATTAAAGTGACTCTGGCTACGATCTATACTCCCAATATTAATCAAGATCAATTTATTTGCTCCACCCTTAATAAACGTATGAAATTTACAGAAGGGAAATTACTTTTAGGGGGAGATTTTAATCTTCCCCTACATCCTAAGGTGGACACTTCAGCGAGAAGATCCTCGGTCTCCAAAGGCCCTCGCAAGCGGGTCTTGCAGACCATCAATAATTATCAACTTATCGATGCCTGGAGAGTGTATCATCCAGATGAAAGGGACTACACCTTTTATTCAACCCCCAATGAGGGGTACTCTCGAATTGATCTATTTATTATCCCACACAGTATGTTAATGGAGATGAAAGAAATAGAGATAGGGAGTATCACATGGTCTGACCATGCCCCGATTACCTTGACACTGATTATGAATAAACACTCAGAGGGTAAGATGAGACAGTGGCGACTGAACGAGAGCCTGCTTGAGGATGAGGTAACGGTTGAAGAGATAAAGAGAGAATTGCAATATTATTTCCAATATAACTCTATACCAGAGACAGATGCAGGGATAACATGGGAGGCGCATAAAACCGTAATAAGAGGGATCCTTATTAAGCATGGCTCTAAGATAAAGAAGGAGAGGGAAAGGCAACTGAATAAATTACTTACAGACATACAAGTACTGGAGACCAAACATAAACAGAATGCGGGAAATGCGGGAGAGAGAGAGCTCTTAGCCCTCCGCAGACAAGCGACAGATTTATTGCATTATAGAGCTAAGGCAGCAGTACAGAGATGTCGGAGATATTATTATGAATCAGGAGACAAATGTGGACGTATATTGGCTAGAGCTTTACAAGAACAGAAAACCCAATCTTATATTCCCTACTTGGTGGATCCGAGGGGGAGTAAGATACATCTACCCACTCAGATTGCTAGGACTTTTCGTAAGTTTTACCAATCTCTGTATAATATACCCACCAGATCGCAATCACAAAATAATATAGAGGAATATATTTCCTCGTCGGGTATCCCCCAGCTTTCAGAGCAGATCAGAAAAGATATGGAAGCGGCTATTACATTAGAGGAACTGCAAGAGGCCATTAAGTCAGCTAAACCAGGTAAAGCCCCGGGTCCAGACGGATTTACATATAAATATTATCAGAAATTTTTTCCCCACCTGGGTAAACAGATGGTACAAATATTCACTGCAGTAGGACAGGGGACAGGATTTACATCAGAAACATTGAAATCACACATTACTCTTATACCGAAGGAGGATAAGGATCCATCAGCATGTGGCAGTTATCGCCCTATTTCCCTATTAAATGTAGATCTCAAAATATTTACAAAAATCTTGGCCACACGTATCCAACCACATCTAATAGCATTAATACATCCAGATCAGGTAGGCTTTATACCAAACACAATCAATCAAACTTCGGTATATCCATGGCGACTTCAAATTTGTGTAAATATATGTATACATAAAGCTGCAACACCCGGGGACGTGATTCCAACACCAGGAATGGGGAGAAAGAAATGGGTACTCTTACCCCTATGTGTGGACACACACACCAACGGTGGTGGGTCAACCAGGCAAGGTGTAGATGTAGAGTCCTCTGGAACCGTCCTCACAGAGCGATGAGTGCAGGAACACCGAATCTCCATCAAGATCTTTCCACGGTTGTAATACGAAGCGCCAAGGATATTAGTGCATCAAGGATTGTGGTAATGACCATAGAAAAAAAGGGAGGAAGCTCCACATAGTGCAGGATCAGATGGTAATTAAAAAGACTTTGTTTATTGAAAATTGGCTAATTGGCTGGGATACGTACTTTTTTCCCAATTTTTCATATACATGGAATTTGGTGTCTGTTCTCCTCATATTCAGTGGTTTTTAGCTGTTGCAGTCCATATTTCCTGGTTTTCATTATATATGTATCGTTTATAATTAGGGTCTGGTATTTATTCTCCTTATGCATTATTCTTACATTTGTATGCAATTTGTATGGGTCTACTTGTATATACCATACTGTCAGAGAATATATTTATTCTCATATACAATTTTTAAATATTCGCTTTTCCTATAACCTTTAGTATGGTGATGATATGCTAGTTCATCATTAGGGATGCTTATAACATGTGTCAGCATTCAATTCGGTCTCATCATAGGTTAATGTTATACTGATAGCTTTGTAATTCACTTTCAGAGGTGTAACATTCAGTATATTTCGGATGTGGATGTTTGTCCACATCTTGAATGATATTGGGTTTATATCATCTCAAATATTTCTGCATTATTATGTTTATGATATGTACATATATATCTGTCTTTTTAGCTCCCTTGTCCGCCAGTACTAAAATTGCAGTCTCGCTCTTGGCACTGCTAAAAGACTTCTATCAATTAGCTTCAGTTTGCACGCCTGCAGAGCAGTCTGCCGTTGTGTACATTCCCCGCTGTGGTTCACACAGTGAGGTCTGTAAGTGAGGCTTGGAACGCAATCTCTCCTGACGGCGGTAGCGTGATGACGCTGCCTGAATGTAGTCGCGTAGTAACGTAGTACAAGTTCTCGCGATACACGTCTCTGTGGTTTTGGCATGGGACGCATACACCGCCAGAGAAGGGAGTGTGATGACGATCCTCAACGACAACGCAATGACGCATAGCCGTGCGTCGCATTTATCCATTCCCATTGGCTCATTTACTTAGCCCTGCAGATGACGAACATGGTAGCGGAGTCTTATGGTACTTTGATTGGTTCATCTCATTGAATGGGAGTGCACACACCAGCTGAGGTGAATCCAATCAATGTTGTTTCTGTTTTATATAGCGTGGCTTTTCCCTGCAAGTTCATGCCCCAGTAGATGCATTTTTTATGCGAAACATGTCGGGTACATGGACTTGCCTGTAGCTACGCTTTTTATTTGATTCTAACTCTGCTTGTACAAGCCTCTGCATGGAAGCCTGTTTCATTTTTTACTTTGTTCTTTATACACCGATGTGTGTTCTGTGACTTTTTGTTTTCAATAAACAAAGTCTTTTTAATTACCATCTGATCCTGCACTATGTGGAGCTTCCTCCCTTTTTTTCTATAGTCATTACCACAATCCTTGATGCACTAATATCCTTGGCGCTTCGTATTACAACCGTGGAAAGATCTGGCTGGAGATTCGGTGTTCCTGCACTCATCGCTCTGTGAGGACGGTTCCAGAGGACTCTACATCTACACCTTTGCCTGGTTGACCCACCACCGTTGGTGTGTGTGTCCACACATAGGGGTAAGAGTACCCATTTCTTTCTCCCCATTCCTGGTGTTGGAATCACGTCCTCGGGTGTTGCAGCTTTATGTATACATATATTTACACGAACCTGAAGTCGCCATGGATATACCGAAGTTTGATTGATTGTATTTGTTTTCAGTACACTTACTGAGCATCTCATTGGACTTTGTTGTCAGTCATATCACTTTACATGACTTTATATATGAGTTTGCACATTTTATCACTCATAGTTGTTTTGTACACATATATATTCATTTATATTATTTAGATAGTTAAACTATCACATGCCCAGATTTTTATATATATCTGGGTTCCTACACAGTATTTTGGCGCTGCATTTTTCTATTCTATGTTAATTATCCTGCGATTTGTCTATTTGCTGATGCTAGCAGCCATCTATTCATTTGTTCACCTAGTAGCGCTACTTTGTTTATTTTTTACACTTTTTCTGGAGACTACTTTATTGTTGCAGCTACTATATTCACATTCACCCAATGGATGTGTTTGACTATAGAACAGCTCGTTCCTTTAATACGGAAGGAGTTTTTGTCCCTCTAAATGTTAATTCAGAGGTCAGTGGTCTTTTTATGAGGCTTAAAAACCTCATGGTCTCAGAGATCCATCTGGAATGGGACGTCGCGTTCCTGGAACAGTATTCTAAGGAACACATGGTACCCAGGGGTCTACGCTGGGATGTACATCCTCAGCAGGGTGACCCTGATACTGATGTCTGGTTTCGGTACTTCAACAAGGCTGGTATTCATTTTTTAAGTTTTCTTGTTGATAGAAAAAAGGCAAAAATGTCTACCATCGATAATGAGATTAGAGAATTAAGAGATCTCCTTCTTCCACACAAGACCACACCCGAGTACATTTCTCTTTCCACTGGCCTCAAATCTCTCCTTGAGAAGGAGAAAGGGGCCAGCGTACTAAAAAACAAAAGAAATATATTCGAGATGTAAATGACTACAAAACCAATTTTGTCTTTAATTGGCAGAAAAAAGATATCACATCTCAGGCTGATCCCTCTGTTGGCATACAGATGGATACGTCAAATCCACCAATGTTACCTGGATCCTCTACCTCTGTAGCTCCACCCACTCAGTCATCTATGGCCAATAAGATGGAGCATACGCGTACTCCTAAAGTCCCTAATGGGCAGAGAGTTAATGACCATACTCCCAATAGGGCCAATGGAGGTAATTATCCACCTCGTGGGAGAAGCAACAATACGAGGAGTCGTGGTAGAGGTACACATCATGGTGGTAATGAGGGTCATAGACATTCTGATTACTCAGATAAACCATCCTATGGCCATAATGCTAACCATGGAAGCCACTATCAGGATTCTTATTATTCGCAACACACTCCTATTCGGACATATAATAGGTTTTCACCCCTTAGGGAGGATATTTCACGGAATAACCATGCATCCCAGTACCCATACATGCAAAGAGAATATGATCATTATGCCAGATCACCTTACACTTATAACGATACATACACCGCCCCCCACTCGGATTTTCCCAGAACGTTAGCTGGTCCCAAACGAAGAGGCGAACCAGACGAGGCACCCGAGGTGGGAGGCGGGCCAGGAAAAAGAAGGAAAGTTTAAATCTTAACACGAGTGGCATTTTTAATTTAAGTAAAGCTAATTTTTCTGAGGCAGAATTACGTGTTCTTGACAAAGGTTTAAAATATGCACCCTCTAAAGCCCTGTACACACGATCAGTTTGACTGATGAAAACCGTCCGATGGATTGTTTTCATCAGACAAACCGATCGTGTATGGGACCCATCAGTCTTTTTTCCATCAGTTTTAAAAAATAGAACATGTTTTAAAATTATCTGATGGATAAAAAACCGATGGCAATTTCCGATCGTCTGTGGGGAAATCCATCAGATAAAAAACCCAAGCATGCTCAGAATCAAGTCGACACATGCTCAGTAGCATTGAATGTCATTTTTCTCAGCTCATCGGAGTGTTTTACGTCACCACGTTTGGAACGGTCGGTTTTTTGACTGATGGTGTGTAGGCAAGACTGATGGAAAACAGTTTCATCGGATTTCTGATGGACAAATCCATCAGACGAAAATCCATAGGATATCTGATCGTGTGTACAGGGCTTAAGACTTTAAACAAGTTTAACACGTTTGTGGACGTACACAAATATGTCCGCAAACTTAACATACAGAGACACTTTATAGCCTACCCATCCCAACCTAGGGATACTGCAGGAGGCATTGGCCAGGTCATTCACACTGGCCTGTCCAATCCCTCTCTGTTTAATCCTCCTAATGTCTCTGCTCCATCATTCAGGGTTTTCAAAGATCTGGTTCTTAAAGATTTGGTTTTTTTGCCTAAGGCTAAAATATATGACCATCCTGACATCAAAACAGGATTGAAAACCTTATGTGAACGTAAAGACATCATAATTCGCCCTGCCGATAAGGGGGGCGGTCTAGTTATTTTGGACAAAACAGATTATCATGTGGAAATGTGTAGAATTCTGGATGACACTAGCACCTATATGCCTTTAAATAAGGATCCTACTAAGGTTCTTAAAAGGGATTTGAGTAATTTAATAGACATGGGATTCCAACAGGGCGTTTTGGACAAAAAGGAGAGGGACTTTTTGGTGCCAATAGCACCCAGAATCCCTATTATGTACTATCTCCCGAAAGTCCATAAAAATATCACAAACCCGCCTGGTAGACCCATAATAAGCGGGATAGATTCTGTAACTTCCCGGATCGGTCGTTACATTGATTTTCACCTACAACCGCTTGTCCAATCAACTCCATCTTTTCTAAAAGATACGGGTGCTACTATACGCCTTTTGGAAGGTATTAATTTTGGGGACGATTGCATTTTAGTCACCGCAGACGTGACATCGTTATACACATGTATACCACACAGATTAGGATTACATGCGGTTAAACATTTTATGGCCTTATCTAGTCAGATGCCTCATGTCCAACAATGCTACATTATGGACCTGCTGACCTTTGCCACCCTGTCTAATTATTTCTGGTACCAGGGCCAGTTTTTTCTACAAACAAAGGGTGTCGCTATGGGCGCGAAGTTCGCCCCTAGCTTGGCGAACCTTTTTATGGCCCTATGGGAGGAGGATGTCGTCTATGCCTTACAGCGCCCAGAGCTCATCCTGTGGGCTAGGTACATAGACGATATCCTCCTCCTATGGAGGGGTGACGAGGAGTCTTTACACGACTTCATGGTCACTCTTAACAATAATGACATGGGTATCAAATTGACTTATGAGATGAGTCGGAGTAGTATTCAATTTCTGGATCTTGATATCTCAGTTGTTAATCATACTTTGATAACTAGAACCTTTTTTAAGCCGACAGATCGGAATGGCTACATTCCAACTGATAGCTGCCACTACAGCTCTTGGCTCAAAACTGTGCTATTTAGCCAGTTCCCCCGTTTAAGGAGAAATTGCACGCACCTTGAAGACTTCCATACACAAGCAGACATTCTCAAGTTAAGATTCGTTGAGAAGGGATATCCTCCGTCTGCTATTGACACTGAGATTAATAAGGTGTCCTTGCTGGATAGACAGTCTCTGGTTGCTGAACGGCCCAAACGACCACCTTCTCCATTGTTCAAATGGTCCTTTATGACTCAGTTTTCAATACAACATAAACAGATCAAAAGGATTCTTAATCGTCATTGGGGAATTCTTAAAAATGATCCCCTTCTTGGTCCGTTGCTCCCTGACAGGGCAGGAGTTATATTCAGAGGGGCACCTTCTCTTCGCAATCAGATTGCCCCCAATGTGGCTGATCCCCCAGCTAAGCAGTGTTCTTCCCTTTTTCCGGACATGAAGGGATACTACCCTTGCAAACGGTGTAATGTGTGCTTACATAATGTAATTGGACGTGGTAGAAGTGTTAGTTTTAGATCTTCTACTACTTCCAAGATATACCATATGAAGCAATTCACCACATGTACCACAAGGTTCATTGTATACCTTATCACATGTCCTTGTGATAAGCAGTACGTGGGACGCACTATTCGCTATTTTTCCATCCGCGTCAACGAACACATTTCAGGTATTAAAAAAGGTTGCACTAAACATAGCGGACCGAGACATTATCTTGATGTTCATAACAAAAAGGTTACAGGCACCAAATTCCAAGTAATTGATCAATTTGTCCCCCATTGGAGGGGGGAGTCCCCCAGATTGGAAACTTTTTGGATACACCAACTTCGGTGTTACTCGCCGTTCGGGCTCAATATTGATTGGGACATTAATTATTTTATTAACAAAGCCTAATTGGCTGGGATACGTACTTTTTTCCCAATTTTTTATATACATGGAATTTGGTGTCTGTTCTCCTCATATTCAGTGTTTTTTAGCTGTTACAGTCCATATTTCCTGGTTTTCATTATATATGTATCGTTTATAATTAGGGTCTGGTACAAGGGCGGATACAGAGTCTTTTCTCGGGAGGGGTACTGCCAAAAAATATGTTTTTTTTTGTGGGAAATTTATCGGTAAAATGGCTGGTGTCGGCGCTTCAATCATCCCGGCACCATGGTTGTTATGGTGTCAGGATGATTAAAGCGCATTATTTCTATTATTACATTGTAATATAAAATTAAATAGTTCAATGCAGAATCAGTGGGAGCCCCGAGTGTGTCACTTGCCACCGTCGCCTGCAATTAGTGGGAGCCCTGAGCGTGTCACTTGCCACACATTGCGGATTTTCACTTGCCACATCACCTGCCACACCTTTCGGATTGTCACTAGCCACACCTTGTGGATTGTCCCTTGCCACTCACCTGCCACACCTTGCTGATTGTCACTTGCCTGTCACCAGATGCAGATTGTCATTTGCCACGTCACCTGACACAATTTGCGGATTGTCACTAACTTGCCTGCTAAGGTGTAGTTTTGGTTATCTCTTGCTGTGTCCCAGACTCCCAGAGTCAGGCAGCAGAGAGATAATGTAATCTCTCTGCTGCCTGCACAGTGAGGGCAGAAGTCACTGCAGGAATGCAGGGCAGGCACGGGCGGTGAGAGATGAGCCTGCTCTCTCACTCTCACCTGCGCTGCCAACACACTGAGCAGCACGGTCTGCCCACGAACCCTGCCGCCCGCCCACAAACCGTGCCGCAAGCGGAGCCGCCCGCTTTCTTACCCGTCTGTGGAGCCGCACGCTATCGCACCTGCCTGCAGAGCGGTCCGACGTGACTCACTGACGTCACTCATTGCTAGACGCCAAGCGGCCCAGGCGTTAGCAACGAGTGCAGGGAAGAGGCTCCACCCACCTCCTCCTCCGTTCCTGGTATCGTGTCAATGCGCCGCGTAACTACATTAGACGAGTCTCTCTGATCGGCTGATGCGAGAGACTGAGAGAGAGACTCAGAGAGGCAGCGGCAGCCGCAGAACAAGTACTGTATATACTCGAGTATAAGCCGACCCGAATATAAGCCGAGGCACCTAATTTTACCCCAAAAAACTGGGAAAACATATTGACTCGAGTATAAGCCTAGGGTGTCCATCTGCATGCCTCACTTTGCCTCACTGTGCCCATGCCTCACTGTGCCCATGACTAAACTGATGTTTAACATAGGAGTCTATGGAAGGAGTGCCCGGTTTTTAAAAATCGGTTCTCCCCGGCCGTAGGTCTCCCAGACACCAAACTTTGCAAAGTTGTAGAGAACACATGGGGCTACGTGTGTGCCAAGTTTGGGGTCCAAGGGACCTAGGACCGGCCGGTACCGAGTCCACAAAGTCACTGGAGAAATGACCGTTTAACATTGGAGTCTATGGAAGGAGTGCCTGGATTTGAAAAATCGGTTCTCCCCGGCCGTAGGTCTCCCAGACACCAAACTTTAAACACTTGTAAAGAAGACATGCGGCTATATGTGCGCCAAGTTTGGGGTCCAGGGGATCTATGGTCGGCCGGTACCGGGTCCCCAAAGTCTGGGAGATCAGGCGCAAAAAAAAAGAGCAAGCGAGTGTGACAGATGGTCTCGGGGGGGGGCAATTGCCCTGTTGCCCCCCCCCTGGATCCGCCCCTGGTCTGGTATTTATTCTCCTTATGCATTATTCTTACATTTGTATGCAATTTGTATGGGTCTACTTGTATATACCATACTGTCAGAAAATATATTTATTCTCATATACAATTTTTAAATATTCGCTTTTCCTATAACCTTTAGTATGGTGATGATATGCTAGTTCATCATTAGGGGTGCTTATAACATGTGTCAGCATTCAATTCGGTCCCATCATAGGTTATTGTTATACTGATAGCTTTGTAATTCACTTTCAGAGGTGTAACATTCAGTATATTTCGGATGTGGATGTTTGTCCACATCCTGAATGATATTGGGTTTATATCATCTCAAATATTTCTGCATTATTATGTTTATGATATGTACATATATATCTGTCTTTTTAGCTCCCTTGTCCGCCAGTACTAAAATTGCAGTCTCGCTCTTGGCACTGCTAAAAGACTTCTATCAATTAGCTTCAGTTTGCACGCCTGCAGAGCAGTCTGCCGTTGTGTACATTCCCCGCTGTGGTTCACACAGTGAGGTCTGTAATTGAGGCTTGGAACGCAATCTCTCCTGACGGCGGTAGCGTGATGACGCTGCCTGAATGTAGTCGCGTAGTAACGTAGTACAAGTTCTCGCGATACACGTCTCTGTGGTTTTGGCATGGAACGCATACACCGCCAGAGAAGGGAGTGTGATGACGATCCTCAACGGAGACGCAATGACGCATAGCCGTGCGTCGCATTTATCCATTCCCATTGGCTCATTTACTTAGCCCTGCAGATGACGAACATGGGAGCGGAGTCTTATGGTACTTTGATTGGTTCATCTCATTGAATGGGAGTGCACACACCAGCTGAGGTGAATCCAATCAATGTTGTTTCTGTTTTATATAGCGTGGCTTTTCCCTGCAAGTTCATGCCCCAGTAGATGCATTTTTTATGCGAAACATGTCGGGTACATGGACTTGCCTGTAGCTACGCTTTTTATTTGATTCTAACTCTGCTTGTACAAGCCTCTGCATGGAAGCCTGTTTCATTTTTTACTTTGTTCTTTATACACCGATGTGTGTTCTGTGACTTTTTGTTTTCAATAAACAAAATCTTTTTAATTACCATCTGATCATTCACTATGTGGAGCTTCCACCCTTTTTTTCTATAATCATTACCAAAATCCTTGATGCACTAATATCCTTGGCGCTTCGTATTACAACCGTGGAAAGATCTGGCTGGAGATTCGGATTTCCTGCACTCATCGCTCTGTGAGAACGGTTCCAGAGGACTCTACATCTACACCTTTGCCTGGTTGACCCACCACCGTTGGTGTGTGTGTCCACACATAGGGGTAAGAGTACCCATTTCTTTCTCCCCATTCCTGGTGTTGGAATCACGTCCCCGGGTGTTGCAGCTTTATGTATACATATATTTACACAAACTTGAAGTCGCCATGGATATACCGAAGTTTTTTTTTTTGAATCAAAAGGTTTTTATTGAACATAAGAAAAATCACAGCAGTTTCCATTGTACACACAAAGTTGCAAAGGTTTCCCTCCGCCGGTACACTTCAAAAGAACACTTCAGTGCACCACTACAATCTCGTTTTGATAAGTACATGAGACATTAGCATCACAATATTATGGACATTGTAACAGTCGGGATAGTACTAACTCCCTAGGGCTAAGGCCCGGGGTATCCAGCCAGTGGGACCAAATTTTTTCAAACCTTCCCGGGCTACCTCTGTGCTGGTATATGTATTTTTCCATAATCAGAGTATGTCCCATGTGCGCTACCCATGAGGAGGTGGTAGGCGGTAAAACCGATTTCCATCCATCAGAATACGTTTTATAGCCTGAAATAGAGCTCTCGAGACTGCAATCCTAGCCATCTCCTCCGGGACCACATCCTCCAGGACCCCCAGTAAGCAACACATAGGATCCACAGGGATCACCGTATTAAATACACTATTCAGTGTGCCCACCACCTCACTCCAATACCTGTGGAGCTTCGGACATCTCCACAGGAGATGGATAAGGTCTCCGCTATGTCTTCGACATCTAGCACACATAGGGTCTGGTAGCCTACCCATCTTATGTAGTTTCGCAGGGGTGTAATGGACCCTCAACATGATATACAGCTGAGATACTTTTTGCGCGACATTCAAGGAGCAATTGGTGACTGTCTGCCATGCCTCCTCCCACTGGTCCCCCGTCAGTGGACCCACGTCCCTCTCCCACAGAGACTCCGCCTTACTTGGGAACGCTCGCAAATGTTTTGCCAGTAGCAGCTGGTAACATTGGGAAATGAATCCCTTCGTCTCAGTGCTAGTATGTACCATATGGAACACGGGGGCAGGTGACTGAACCCACTCCACCGCGTCGCCCTGTGCGGCGACTGCATGTTGGAGCTGCAGATAGTAGTAGTGCATGTTAGCTGGGAGGCCAAATTTGGCCCTCAGTTCGGGGAAAGTGAGCAATTTGCCTATCTTGAATATGTGGGACAACAGAGCTACACCATGGGCATGCCATCTTGGCCCCTGCTGCAGCTTAACCAGCTCCACATATGACCTATTGCCCCATATTGGACTATATTCCGTAAATCCCTGCACTCCCTGAAGTTGTCTGCCGTTGTTCCATACCTTTTGGACAAGTGATAGTGTCGGGGTTTGCTTATTTGATTTTAGGAACATTTGCGCCTCCAGACCCAGCGGGACAGTCTCGGCGTCAGTGGCCAACAACATCAGCCGTGCCGCCGAGCCCTCCGGGTCCAGGGACATAGAGCCGATCAAATGCTGCAACTGTGCTGCGATATAGTACAGCCAAGGGTTGGGGACCGCCAATCCTCCTCTGTCCTTGGATCGCTGCAAATGCTCCAGTCTGATCCGGGGGGGCTTAGTATGCCAGAGCAGCCTCCTGAAAAGTGTATTCACTATCCTAAAGATTTTCAAGTGGATCACAACAGGTGAGTTATGTAGAAAGTACAGGAGTTGGGGCATTAAGATCATTTTTATCAAATTGGCCTTACCGGCCAGTGACATTTTCAGGGTATTCCAGGTATTAATCTTATCCCTAAACCTTGACAACAATGGGTGTATATTAAGGGAGCAGTAGTCCCCCAGCCTGGGCAACACCTGCACCCCCAAGTATTTAAAACTAGACACCACTGGGATGGGGCAAGAGCCAGGCAGAGTAACCCCACCATCTTCATCCAACATCATCAGTGCTGATTTCGCCCAGTTAATGGTTAAACCAGAAAAGTGACCGAATTGTGTGATAAGTGACATAACCCCGGGAAGGGAGTCCGTGGGGTCCCCAAGGAAGAGCAACATGTCGTCTGCATATAGCATGATCTTCTCCTGCAGCGTGCCATATTGGAATCCCTGAATCCGAGGGCTAGCCCGCACCAGAGCCGCTAACGGCTCTATGGCTATCGCAAAGAGCAGGGGGGACAGGGAACAGCCCTGCCTCGTCCCCCTGCCCAGAGCAAAAGCCGGCGACATTCTATCCGCCACCCTGATAGTCGCCTGGGGAGAAGCATATAGTAACTTGACCCATGTAATGAATTTATCCCCGAAACCAAACTCCTCCAGCGCTGCCCATAGAAACCTCCAACTGACACTGTCAAATGCCTTGTTGGCATCCAGAGACAGGAGTGCTCTACGACCTCCATTATCCGCCTGCAATTGCATGTTTAGGAACATCCGTCTTAAATTGGTAGTAGTGGACTTCTGCGGCATGAAGCCAGCCTGGTCCGGGTGTATAATTGAGGAGATTATCCCATTAACCCTACGCGCCAGGACCTTGGCAATGATTTTCACATCACTCTGTAGTAAAGAAATAGGTCTATAGGAGCCCGGGTCAACCGGATCCTTCCCCGGCTTCAACAGTAAGATGACATTTGCCCTGGCCATAGAGCCAGGGAGCTGGCCAGCATCAAAAGCAGCATTAAAGACTCTCAACAATTCTGGTAACAAATGCTCCCTAAATTGAGTGTACACCTCCATTGGTAGTCCATCCTCCCCGGGGGCTTTACAGGTAGGGAAAGAGCCAGCTGCAGCTCGCCCAAAGTAATGGGGGCATCGAGTTGTTCTCTAGCTGTGGTAGAAATCTTGGGCAGATCAATGCCAGAAATATATGCTCCCAAATCCTCATCCGAGTAGGCATCCCTCGACCCATAAAGGCCCTCATAGAAGGATGCCAGCTCGGATATAATGGCCTCGGGGGTATTAACCACTTTACCAGTAGAGGCGCGTATAGCACCGATGACTGGGGATTGTGTTTGGGACCTTGCTATTTTGGCCAAAAGGCGACCAGTCTGCTCCCCTTCCTCATAGAACGCCAGCTTTGTGAAGAACCTCCTCCGCTCAGCCGTGGAGGATCGCAGACGGTCCAGAGAGTCCTGGGCCGACATCCAAGCCTCCCGGGCATTATCGGTAGGATTAGTCACATAAGTAAGTTCCAGCTGTTTCACCTGGTCTCCCACCCGCTCCATCAAGGCAGAAGAGTTTCGTTTTATAATCTGTATTTCCTCAATAAACACCCCTCTAAGAAACGTTTTCAGGGTTTCCCACTTTAGTAGTGGGTCAGGATGGTTATCATGCGTCTGTAAAAAGATTTCAATCTTGGATTCTACACGTTCTGGTGATGTAAACAGTTTGAGCCAAAAGGCGTTTAGCTTCCATGGGGCCCTGGGCAAAGAACTGAGCGGTTGGGTTACCAACCACAGCACTAGTGGGGAATGGTCTGAGATCCCTTGCGGAAAATATTCTATCTTAGAGGTATAACTAATTACGTTGGGGGTGCCTAAGCAGAGATCTATGCGAGAAAGGGAGCCATGTGTCTTAGAGAAACAGGAGAATTGTTTACAGTTTGGATTCCTAGCTCGCCATACATCCACCCACCCCACCTCCTCCATCAGGCGGCCTAGTGCCGTACCCTGGTTGCCCTTAGGGGGCGTAACTGGGGGATATCTATCCAGTCTAGGATCTATATAGCAATTAAAGTCCCCTAGAATCAGTGGCGGAACATCAGGTTTGTTTACCTGGTAAGACAGCAGCAACTGTAATATCTCTCTGGAAAAAGGCGGAGGCACATACACAAAGGCTAAAATCATAGTAACAGTATACAGTGTGACAGCAGGAAGGTAAAGTCACCTGGTTGCATCCAGGGGGGTAGATATATTTCGCCCAGATTCAGGCTTTACGCCGACTTATACAACTAGGTGGAGAGTTGTATAAGGCTAGTGGGCTCATGGATGACTCATACCTCTAGGGAGAGGGCTGGGCGTCGTACAGACAGGGAGTTGATGAGGCCAGCTGAAGCTTGTCAGCTCATTTAGGCCTCTATAAGAACTCCCAGCTTCATTAGATGTTAGCTCATGCCTGGAACCAGACCTGTGTGGACTGTCTAGGGAGAGTGAACCCCTGTGCGGTGAGACAAAGCCTGTGTGGCTATTTGCTTGGACGTTTAAAACCAGGGACTTAGGGACTAGGACAGCACTAGGCTGATCCCAGTTGTTAGTTAGGAAACCTGTATGTTTAGTCAGAGGTCAACTTGACTAGGATTTATTTTGGTTATGTTTCTTTTGCTTTGCTGTGTTTTGTCACTGTAAATAGAAAATAAACCGCACCTTTTTTGATTTTGAAAACCACAACCTCCGTTTGCTGGGCCTGTTTTGTGTGGGGAGCCCATCCCGGGGGTCACACACACCCGCTGCCGAGCTAACCTCCTCACAGTTGGTGGAGAACCAGTGGCAGTTTTTTTTAAGCCAGCATGGAGGAGATACTGAAGCAGCTGGCTCTAGCAAATGCCAATCAACAGCAGACAAATGCAGGTTTGCAAAAGAGCCTTGCAGCTCATCAACAGAGCCTTGCAGCTCAACAACAGAACTTCGCAGCCCAGCAGCAAGCTCATCAACAGAGCCTTGCAGCCCAGCAGCAAGCTCACCAACAGAGTCTGGAAGCTCAGCAACAAGCCCAGCAGCAATCTGAGGCCCGCTTCATAGACCTGTTACAGAAGCAAGAGCAGAGACTACAACAAATGGAAGCAGTAATGCAGCAACGTCCGCAGACCAGTGAGGAAAGCCGTCCCACTAATACCGCGTCCTTTGGGGTGAGTCGTTTATTGACAAAAATGACTGGAGAGGATGATCCAGAGGTATTTTTGACCACATTTGAAAGGACCGCTGAAAGAGAAAAGTGGCCTGAGGAGCAGTGGGCTGGACTGGTGGCTCCTCTGTTAACTGGTGAATCGCAGAAAGCTTACTATGACCTAGAGCCTAACCAAGCAAAAGACTATGTGATGCTAAAAGCTGAAATATTGGCAAGGCTGGGTGTCACCCAGGCTGTCCGGGCTCAGCGTGTGCATAACTGGACTTTCCAGCTTGGAAAACCCCCCAGGTCTCAAATGTATGATCTCATTCACCTGAGCAGAAAGTGGCTACAGCCAGAGACTTTGTCCGCACCAAAGATTGTGGAACGTGTTGTAATGGATCGGTTTTTGAGAGCTCTTCCTACTGCCATCCAAAAGTGGGTAAGCCATGGAGACCCAGAGACGGCCGATGGTCTTGTGGATCGTGTGGAGAAATACTTGGCTACAGAGAACCTGACGGCCTCTTCCAGAGACACTCGGACTTTCCACCCTAAGACCAGACCATCCCCAGGGGCGGATAAGAGGATTCCAAGGGGTGAGGGTGGAGAGAGTGAGAGGGTGGGAGCTCTACCCCAAGTTTGGCGAGAACAGCCTGGGAAATCAGCGGCTCAAGAGGCGGCAAGAAGGATCGTTTGCTACCGCTGCCGGCAAGCGGGACATATTGCAGCCAATTGCCCGGTTGTGGAGGAACCCATGCAGTGTGACTTTCTGATGGGCAGACGTCAGTCGCTGTGTGCGAAAATGTGTGTTAATGGTAGAAATGTTGTGGTATTGCTGGATTCAGGTAGCCTTGTGACCCTGATAAAGGCTGAGTTAGTTAAAACAGAGGTCTCTGGGAATAGCAAGGTAGCTGTTATTTGTGTGCATGGGGACACCCGAGAGTATCCAGTGACTACAGTGTGTTTCGAGACCCCCAAAGGTACCCTCTCTCATCCAGTGGGCTTAGTATCTCAGTTACCGCATGACGCCATTGTGGGAAGGGATTTTCCGAAGTTCTGGGAACTGTGGGATGATCCTGAGCCCCTCACTGGTGCCCCTATGTACCAGGAATGTGATAGCCAGAACTCCCCTGAGAGTGGTGAGGACTCTCCGGAATTTCCCTTATCAGTATTGGCAGGGGAGACTCAAGAAACTGGAGAGGAGCCCACCTCCTCAGATGAAAACCTACCGTCTGTGGAGTTTTCTGATCTTGAGGTTCACAGGGAAAACTTTGCCACAGAACAGTTGAAAGACCCCGCCCTAATAAAGGCACGGGAAAACGTAGTGAAAATAGATGGCGAGTTAGTGAACCCAGATAATACCTGCACTTACCCATACTTCAGCGTAGAGAAGGACCTACTGTATCGGGTGGCAAAAAGGGCAGAAGAAACCGTTGAGCAGCTTGTGGTGCCCAAACCTTACAGGAAGTTGGTGTTGGAGTTGGCCCATGGGCACATTCTTGGAGGTCATCTGGGGACAGAGAAAACCCGAGAGAGGGTATTACAGAGATTCTATTGGCCGGGGGTGATGAAGGACGTAGAAAATTATTGTTCCTCCTGCCCTGTGTGTCAGAGGTTGGCCCCGATGCCACATTTCCGTAGCCCGCTGGTCCCTCTACCCATCATTGAGGTCCCGTTTGAGAGGATCGCCATGGATTTGGTAGGTCCTATAATCAAGTCCGCTAGGGGGCACCAGTACATATTAGTTATAATGGACTATGCCACCCGTTATCCAGAAGCGATCCCTCTCCGAAATACCTTGGCCAAAACCATAGCCAAAGAGCTATCTCTTGTTTTTAGCCGGGTGGGTATTTGTAAAGAACTGCTTACGGACCAAGGTACACCCTTTATGTCCCGGGTTATGAAAGAGCTGTGTAAATTGTTCAAAGTGACGCAATTGCGTACGTCTGTGTATCACCCCCAAACCGATGGGCTGGTTGAAAGATTCAACAAAACCCTAAAACAAATGTTGAAGAAAGTGGTGGATAGAGATGGAAAGGATTGGGACTGTTTACTTCCTTATTTGATGTTTGCTATTAGGGAGGTGCCCCAATCCTCTACGGGATTCTCCCCCTTTGAGTTACTGTATGGGAGACACCCAAGAGGGCTGTTGGATATTGCCAAGGAAACTTGGGAAGGTGAGAGTACTCCCCACAGGAGTGTGATTGAGCATGTCGCCCTGATGCAAGATCGAATTGCACAGGTAATGCCCATCGTGAAGGAACATTTGGCCCAAGCGCAGTTGGCACAGCAGAGAGTGTACAACCGTGGAGCCAAGACCCGTACCTTTTCCCCGGGGGATAGGATATTGGTACTTGTCCCTACGGTTGAAAGTAAATTCCTTGCCAAATGGCAAGGCCCCTACGAGATAATGGAAAAAGTGAGCGAAGTGAATTACAAGGTCAGACAACCAGGAAGGCGAAAGCCCGAACAGATCTATCACGTTAATCTGTTGAAAGCCTGGAGGGATAGAGAGTCCCTAGTCGCAGACACTTGGTCACCAGCTCAAACTGGTTGCGTGATTCCTGAGGTTGGAATAGCAGCCACCTTGTCACAACCCCAACAACAGGAGGTTAAGGAGTTTGTGCTTCGCAACAAGGAGGTATTCTCTGAGCTGCCGGGACAAACATCTGGGGTAGAGCATGACATCATTACCCCGCCCGGTGAAAGGGTGAAGTTAAAACCCTATCGGATCCCAGAGGCTCGACGGGAGGCAATACGGGAGGAAGTACAGAAAATGCTGAACTTAGGGGTGATAGAGGAGTCCCAAAGTGATTGGTCTAGTCCCATCGTGTTGGTGCCTAAACCGGATGGGAGCTGGCGATTTTGTAACGATTTTCGTCAGTTGAACAAAGTTACAAAATTTGACACCTACCCCATGCCACGTATAGATGAGTTGATCGACCGGCTGGGAACAGCCCGATACATGACGACTCTTGACCTCACAAAAGGGTATTGGCAAATCCCCCTGGCCAAGTCGGCCAAAGAGAAAACCGCATTTGTAACCCCAGACGGGGCGTTCCAATATAAAAGAATGCCGTTCGGGTTACAGAATGCGCCGGCCACATTCCAGCGGAAAATGGACCAGATGCTGAGGCCCCATCGGAAGTATGCTGCGGCTTACCTGGATGACGTAATTGTCCATAGCACAGATTGGGCCTCACATCTGCCAAAAGTGCAAGCAGTCCTGGACTCTGTTCGGGAAGCGGGGTTTACGGCTAACCCCAAGAAGTGTACCATTGGGCAGGAGGAGGCCAAATATCTTGGGTACACCATTGGGAGGGGAGTAATAAAACCCCAACTCAACAAAGTCGAGGCCATCCAGAGTTGGCCACGTCCCAACAGCAAGAAGCAGGTACGAGCCTTTCTGGGAATCGCTGGGTATTATCGGCGATTCATTCCCCACTTTGCTTCTAAGGCTGTGCCCCTAACCAACCTGACGAAGGGGAAAGGGTCGGTCATGATTAAATGGACCCCCGAGGCTGAGGCAGCATTCCAATTCTTGAAACAAGCCTTATGTAGCCAGCCAGTGTTGTACTCACCCGACTTCTCTAAAGACTTTGTCGTACAAAGTGATGCGTCAGATGTGGGGTTAGGAGCAGTATTGTCCCAGGTCTGGAACGGGGAAGAGCACCCAGTCATTTACCTCAGCAGGAAGTTGAAGTCCCATGAGGTAAATTACGCCACCGTTGAAAAGGAGTGTTTAGCGGTGAAGTGGGCTCTAGATTCCCTTCGGTACTACCTGCTAGGTAGGCACTTTGACATGGTTACGGATCACGCTCCGTTAAAGTGGATGGCTCAAAACAAGGAAACAAATAGAAGAGTGAATAGGTGGTTCCTGGCCCTCCAGGAATTCAACTTCACAGTAAAGCATCGCCCTGGCGTTCAAATGGGGAATGTGGATGCTTTGTCTCGAGTACATGAATGCCTGATTGCTGGTGTCCCAACCCCGAGGTTAAAACAAGAGGGGGGGGTATGTGACAGCAGGAAGGTAAAGTCACCTGGTTGCATCCAGGGGGGTAGATATATTTCGCCCAGATTCAGGCTTTACGCCGACTTATACAACTAGGTGGAGAGTTGTATAAGGCTAGTGGGCTCATGGATGACTCATACCTCTAGGGAGAGGGCTGGGCGTCGTACAGACAGGGAGTTGATGAGGCCAGCTGAAGCTTGTCAGCTCATTTAGGCCTCTATAAGAACTCCCAGCTTCATTAGATGTTAGCTCATGCCTGGAACCAGACCTGTGTGGACTGTCTAGGGAGAGTGAACCCCTGTGCGGTGAGACAAAGCCTGTGTGGCTATTTGCTTGGACGTTTAAAACCAGGGACTTAGGGACTAGGACAGCACTAGGCTGATCCCAGTTGTTAGTTAGGAAACCTGTATGTTTAGTCAGAGGTCAACTTGACCAGGATTTATTTTGGTTATGTTTCTTTTGCTTTGCTGTGTTTTGTCACTGTAAATAGAAAATAAACCGCACCTTTTTTGATTTTGAAAACCACAACCTCCGTTTGCTGGGCCTGTTTTGTGTGGGGAGCCCATCCCGGGGGTCACACACACCCGCTGCCGAGCTAACCTCCTCACAACAGTTTGCAACAGAGAAATACAAATCTACCAGAGATATCAATAAGTGAGTCTAACTCTTGGTATGCAAGAGCCTTATGGATCAGTACACTCACTCCGCGTGAAAAAGCGGAGTGGGTGGAGTGATAGGCCTGACCAACCCACGCATACCCTAAGAAACCAGTAGTGTCTTTCAATAAATGGGTCTCCTGCAAACCAATAATGGCAGGATGGAACTTGCGCAATACTGTACAGATCATAGTCCTCTTCAAGGGATCATTTACCCCTCGGACATTCCACGACACTATGGGTGTAGCAGCCATATTAAATAGAGATACAATGTTCCGATTGCATGGGGGGTATACCCAAGAGGAAACGGCAGGCCCGTGCCCCTCCATCCAACCATCAAAAAGCCTATGAGTGCAGTCAGCAAAGATTGTAGTGCATTAACTAGGACAGTACAGTACTTAGTGGAATGAAACATTATGTGGAAACTGAAGAAAACTTGTCTGCGCAACGGCGCGGTACCTTGAACACTGCAACTAGTTGACAAAAAAAACAAAAATAATAGACGTCAACCGGTGGCCCATGATCTGCCAACAGGGCGCGATTTGGGACTTCCCACCGGAGCAGAGTGATATTATCAGGGGTAGTCCAAGTGCCAACAGGGCACAGAAACTGGAGCCATGTCAGCCATGGCAACAGGCAGCACATAGAGGGTTGTAGTAACTCACTCCACCCACAGTCTCTCACCAGCGGGGTAGAAAGAAAAGTTGTCGGAAAACCATTCGCTGGTATCTGTAAACAGGTTGTGGTCCTCTTACGGCAACATCAACTTAGTAACTGTAATCCAGCGCCCTTTTCTCCCTTGACACGTATATTCCAGAAAACATCAGCCTTCTCTATTCTCTGGGCCCCGTCTGCGGAGTCCCTGTTCATTGCGGTCCAGCCATTCAGCAGCTTCTTGTGCGGTTTCAAAAAAGTGATTCTGATCCCCGGCAGTTACCCGTAGCTTGGCCGGATATAGCATGGCGTATGACAGCTGGAGCCTCTGTAATCTTTTCTTGACATCCATAAACTTTGATCTCCTACGTTGTACTTCTGCAGAGAAGTCTGGATAGAAGGATATCTTGGCCCCATTAAAGTGCACAGTCCCCCTTTCTCTGGCCAATCGAAGTACCACCTCGCGGTCTCTGTAGTTCAGGAGTCTAACAAGCATAGATCTCGGGGGATTCCCGGGGGGGAGGGGTCTTGGTGGCACCCTGTGTGCCCGCTCCACTGTATAGATCGGAGAGAAGGCCTCTTTGCCAAATACCTCCTGTAACCAGCCTTCTATGAAAGTAGTGGGGTCCCTGCCCTCCACCTTTTCTGGGAGCCCCACTATGCGGACGTTGTTGCATCTCAGGCGGTTCTCAATTTCGTCATGTCTATCAAAGGCCTGGCGCGCCTGCTGGGCAGCCACTCTCACGTCCCGTGACACATGAGGCATCTGATCTTCTAAGTCACTGACTCTGCCCTCCACAGCAGTGGTCCTTTCCCTGACCTTTTGTATGTCATGTCTGAGGAGGGAGACTTTCTCCTCCAAATCTCTCCTTCAATGCATCCACAGAGGCAGTACACCTGTGCACCGCATGCAGGATTTCACTAAGCGTGGGTTGTGGACTGTCCTCTGTTTGCTGAGTAAACAGTGCTGGCATAGTATCAGGGACTGCCTCCACACATTCTTCATCACTGTCCTGCATGTCAGCGTGCCCCTGCTCTGTATGCTCCTCGGACACAGTAGGGATTTGAGCAGCAGACTGTAGGGAAACATCCGGGCCGGCTAGCCTCTGAGCATAATACAGCATGTCTCTAGGCTGATCCTTTGGTTTGGGGGCTTTGGTAGACTTACCCCCCTGTTCCAGCTTCTTTTCCTGGCTTCGTGCTGCTTTAGGAGTCTGAGACATCCAGGCGCCATCTTGGAAATCCTGGGAGGCCGCAGCCGCGGCGTCTCCTCTGCTTCCCCGGGTCATCATGCCGGGATTCTCGAGTGTCGCAAGAACCGGGGACCTCAGGGGGTCTTCAGGCACTGAGTCAAGGCGGATTAGGGCTTAGCAGGTGGCGAGGAGAAGATCACTGACAGGATCAACAGCGGGAGCTCCGTGGAACAGGTCTGTTCACATGCCGCGCTAGGCCACGCCCCCGGATATACCGAAGTTTGATTGATTGTATTTGTTTTCAGTACACTTACTGAGCATCTCATTGGACTTTGTTGTCAGTCATATCACTTTACAGGACTTTATATATGAGTTTGCACATTTTATCACTCATAGTTGTTTTGTACACATATATATTTATATTCTTTGGGTTCACTCCCTTCATTTATATTATTTAGATAGTTAAACTATCACATGCCCAGATTTTTATATATATCTGGGTTCCTACACAGTATTTTGGCGCTGCATTTTTCTATTCTATGTTAATTATCCTGCGATTTGTCTATTTGCTGATGCTAGCAGCCATCTATTCATTTGTTCACCTAGTAGCGCTACTTTGTTTATTTTTTACACTTTTTCTGGAGACTACTTTATTGTTGCAGCTACTATATTCACATTCACCCAATGGATGTGTTTGACTATAGAACAGCTCGTTCCTTTAATATGGAAGGAGTTTTTGTCCCTCTAAATGTTAATTCAGAGGTCAGTGGTCTTTTTATGAGGCTTAAAAATCTCATGGTCTCAGAGATCCATCTGGAATGGGACATCGCGTTCCTGGAACAGTATTCTAAGGAACACATGGTACCCAGGGGTCTACGCTGGGATGTACATCCTCAGCAGGGTGACCCTGATACTGATGTCTGGTTTCGGTACTTCAACGAGGCTGGTATTAATTTTTTAAGTTTCCTTGTTGATAGAAAAAAGGCAAAAATGTCTACCATCGATAATGAGATTAGAGAATTAAGAGATCTCCTTCTTCCACAAAAGACCACACCCGAGTACATTTCTCTTTCCACTGGCCTCAAATCTCTCCTTGAGAAGGAGGAAAGAGACCAGCGTACTAAAAAACAAAAGAAATATACTCGAGATGTAAATGACTACAAAACCAATTTTGTCTTTAATTGGCAGAAAAAAGATATCACATCTCAGGCTGATCCCTCTGTTGGCATACAGATGGATACGTCAAATCCACCAATGTTACCTGGATCCTCTACCTCTGTAGCTCCACCCACTCAGTCATCTATGGCCAATAAGATGGAGCATACGCCTACTCCTAAAGTCCCTAATGGGCAGAGAGTTAATGACCATACTCCCAATTTGGGCCAATGGAGGTAATTATCCACCTCGTGGGAGAAGAAACAATACGAGGAGTCGTGGTAGAGGTACACATCATGGTGGTAATGAGGGTCATAGACATTCTGATTACTCAGATAAACCATCCTATGGCCATAATTCTAACCATGGAAGCCACTATCAGGATCCTTATTATTCGCAACACACTCCTATTCGGACATATAATAGGTTTTCACCCCTTAGGGAGGATATTTCACGGAATAACCATGCATCCCAGTACCCATACATGCAAAGAGAATATGATCATTATGCCAGATCACCTTACACTTATAACGATACATACACCGCCCCCCACTCGGATTTTCCCAGAACGTTAGCTGGTCCCAAACGAAGAGGCGAACCAGACGAGGCACCCGAGGCGGGAGGCGGGCCAGGAAAAAGAAGGAAAGTTTAAATCTTAACACGAGTGGCATTTTTAATTTAAGTAAAGCAAATTTTTCTGAGGCAGAATTTTGTGTTCTTGACAAAGGTTTAAAATATGCACCCTCTAAGACTTTAAACAAGTTTAACACGTTTGTGGACGTACACAAATATGTCCGCAAACTTAACATACAGAGACACTTTATAGCCTACCCATCCCAACCTAGGGATACTGCAGGAGGCATTGGCCAGGTCATTCACACTGGCCTGTCCAATCCCTCTCTGTTTAATCCTCCTAATGTCTCTGCTCCATCAATCAGGGTTTTCAAAGATCTGGTTCTTAAAGATTTGGATCTTTTGCCTAAGGCTAAAATATATGACCATCCTGACATCAAAACAGGCTTGAAAACCTTATGTGAACGTAAAGACATCATAATTCGCCCTGCGGATAAGGGGGGCGGTCTAGTTATTTTGGACAAAACAGATTATCATGTGGAAATGTGTAGAATTCTGGATGACTATATGCCTTTAAATAAGGATCCTACTAAGGTTCTTAAAAGGGATTTGAGTAATTTAATAAACATGGGATTCCAACAGGGCGTTTTGGACAAAAAGGAGAGGGACTTTTTGGTGCCAATAGCACCCAGAATCCCTATTATGTACTATCTCCCGAAAGTCCATAAAAATATCACAAACCCGCCTGGTAGACCCATAATAAGCGGGATAGATTCTGTAACTTCCCGGATCGGTCGTTACATTGATTTTCACCTACAACCGCTTGTCCAATCAACTCCATCTTTTCTAAAAGATACGGGTGCTACTATACGCCTTTTGGAAGGTATTCATTTTGGGGACGATTGCATTTTAGTCACCGCATACGTGACATCGTTATACACATGTATACCACACAGATTAGGATTACATGCGGTTAAACATTTTATGGCCTTATCTAGTCAGATGCCTCATGTCCAACAATGCTACATTATGGACATGCTGACCTTTGCCACCCAGTCTAATTATTTCTGGTACCAGGGCCAGTTTTTTCTACAAACAAAGGGTGTTGCTATGGGCGCGAAGTTCGCCCCTAGCTTGGCGAACCTTTTTATGGCCCTATGGGAGGAGGATGTCGTCTATGCCTTACAGCTCCCAGAACTCATCCTGTGGGCTAGGTACATAGACGACATCCTCCTCCTATGGAGGGGTGACGAGGAGTCTTTACACGACTTCATGGTCACTCTTAACGATAATGACATGGGTATCAAATTGACTTATGAGATGAGTCGGAGTAGTATTCATTTTCTGGATCTTGATATCTCAGTTGTTAATCATACTTTGATAACTAGAACCTTTTTTAAGCCGACAGATCGGAATGGCTACATTCCAACTGATAGCTGCCACTACAGCTCTTGGCTCAAAACTGTGCCATTTAGCCAGTTCCTCCGTTTAAGGAGAAATTGCACGCACCTTGAAGACTTCCATACACAAGCAGACATTCTCAAGTTAAGATTCGTTGAGAAGGGATATCCTCCGTCTGCTATTGACACTGAGATTAATAAGGTGTCCTTGCTGGATAGACAGTCTCTGGTTGCTGAACGGCCCAAACGACCACCTTCTCCATTGTTTAAATGGTCCTTTATGACTCAGTTTTCAATACAACATAAACAGATCAAAAGGATTCTTAATCGTCATTGGGGAATTCTTAAAAATGATCCCCTTCTTGGTCCGTTGCTCCCTGACCAGGGATGAGCCGAACACCCCCCTGTTCGGTTCGCACCAGAACCTGCGAACAGACAAAATGTTTGTGTGAAATTTAGAACCCTATTAAATACAATGGACTCGAACGTTCGAAATCTAAAGTGTTAATTATAAAGGCTAATATGCAAGTTATTGTACTAAAAAGTGTTTGGGGACCTGGGTCCTGCCCCAGGGGACATGTATCAATGCAAAAAAAAGTTTTAAAAACGGCAGTTTTTTCGGGAGCAGTGATTTTAATAATGCTTAAAATGAAAAAATAAAAGTGAAATTCTCCTTTAAATTTCGTACCTGGGGGGTGTGTATGATATGCATGTAAAGTGGCGCATGTTTCCCGTGCTTAGAACTGTCCCTGCAAAAAATTTCATTTTTGAAAGAAAAAAAGTCATTTAAAACTGACTCGCGGCTATTAATGAATTGTCGGCTCCCGGCAATACATTCAAAAGTCATTGATAAAAAAAAAAAAAAAAGCGTGGGGGTTCCCCAGAATTCAATTACCAGGCCCTTCAGGTCTGGAATGGATATTAAGGGGAACCCCGCCGCAAATTTAAAAAAAAATTGACGTGGGGTTCCCCCAAATATCCATTCCAGGCCCTTTAGATCTGGCATGGATTTTAAGGGGAACTCCACCCCAAATTTAAAAAAAAATGGCGTGGAGTCCCCCTAAAAATCCATACCAGACCCCTTATCCGAGCACGCAACCTGGCCGGCCGCAGGGGAAAAGGGGGGGACGAGAGAGCGGCCCCCCTCCCTCCTGAACCGTACCAGGCCACATGCCCTCAACATGGGGAGGATGTCCCCATGTTGATGGGGACAAGGGCCTCATCCCCACAACCCTTGCCCGGTGGTTGTGGGGGTCTGCGGGCGGGGGCTTATCGGAATCTGGAAGACCCCTTTAACAAAGGGGACCCCCAGATCCCGCCCCCCTCCCTATGTGAATTGGTAAGGGGTACATTGTACCCCTACCATTTCACGAAGAAAGCGTAAAAAAATGTTTAAAAAAACACACAAACACCTTGAAAAAGTCCTTTATTTAAAAAAAACAAAAAAACAAAACATTCCAGCGGTGAAATCCAGTGTCCCGCGGCAATCCCGATGTCCAGCGCTGTCCTTCATTGGTTGTGCCTGAGCGGACCTGATGGGGAACTCCCTCTCAGTATTTTAAATGTATAGACCCGCCCCTTCTAAAGTTCCCTATCAGGTCCGCTCAGCGGACCAGATGCGGAACATGAGAAGGGGCGGGTCTATACATGTATTACCAAAGTGAGAGCAGTTCCCCATTAGGTTCGCCCCCTCGGTATGTTGGACCTGCCTACGTCATTGGCTTGAGCGGGGAACTTCCTTCACTATGTAAATTTAAATTACACAGTGAAGGAAGTTCCCCGCTCAAGCCAATGACGTAGGCGGGTCCGACATACCGAGCGGGCGGACCTGATGGGGAACTGCTCTCACTTTGGTAATACATGTATAGACCCGCCCCTTCTCATGTTCCGCTGAGCGGACCTGATGGGGAACTTTAGAAGGGGCGGGTCTATACATTTAAAATACTGAGAGGGAGTTCCCCATCAGGTCCACTCAGGCACAACCAATGAAGGACAGCGCTGGACATCGGGATCGCCGCGGGACACTGGATTTCACCGCTGGAATGTTTTTTTTTTTTTTTTTTTTTTTAAATAAAGGACTTTTTCAAGGTGTTTGTGTGTTTTTTTAAACATTTTTTTACGCTTTCTTCGTGACATGGTAGGGGTACAATGTACCCCTTACCAATTCACATGGGGGGCCAGGATCTGGGGGTCCCCTTTGTTAAAGGGGTCTTCCAGATTCCGATAAGCCCCCTGCCCGCAGACCCCCACAACCACCGGGCAAGAGGTGTTTCCAGATTGGAAACTTTTTGGATACACCAACTTCGGTGTTACTCGCCGTTCGGGCTCAATATTGATTGGGACATTAATTCCTTTATTACGTACTTTTTTCCCAATTTTTCATATACATGGAATTTGGTGTCTGTTCTCCTCATATTCAGTGGTTTTTAGCTGTGTGAGGGGGTTAGCTCGGCAGCGGGTGTGTGTGACCCCCGGGATGGGCTCCCCACACAAAAACAGGCCCAGCAAACGGAGGTTGTGGTTTTCAAAATCAAAAAGGTGCGGTTTATTTTCTATTTACAGTGACAAAACACAGCAAAGCAAAAGAAACATAAACAAAATAAATCCTGGTCAACTTGACCTCTGACTAAACATACAGGTTTCCTAACTAACAACTGGGATCAGCCTAGTGCTGTCCTAGTCCCTAAGTCCCTGGTTTTAAATGTCCAAGCAAATAGCCACACAGGCTTTGTCTCACCGCACAAGGGTTTACTCTCTCCAGGAAGTCCACACAGGTCTGCTTCCAGGCATGAGCTAACATCTAATGAAGCTGGGAGTTCTTATAGAGGCCTAAATGAGCTGACAAGCTTCAGCTGGTCTCATCAACTCCCTGTCTGCACGACGCCCCACACTCTCCCTAGACGTATGAGTCATCCATGAGCCCACTATCCTCAGCTGGGCTTATACAACTCTCCACCTAGTTGTATAAGTCGGCGTAAAGCCTGAATCTGGGCGAAATATATCTACCCCCCTGGATGCAACCAGGTGACTTTACCTTCCTGCTGTCACATACCCCCCCCTCTTGTTTTAACCTCGGGGTTGGAACACCAGCAATCAGGCATTCATGTACTCGAGACAAAGCATCCACATTCCCCATTTGAACGCCAGGGCGATGCTTTACTGTGAAGTTGAATTCCTGGAGGGCCAGGAACCACCTATTCACTCTTCTATTTGTTTCCTTGTTTTGAGCCATCCACTTTAACGGAGCGTGATCCGTAACCAAGTCAAAGTGCCTACCTAGCAGGTAGTACCGAAGGGAATCTAGAGCCCACTTCACCGCTAAACACTCCTTTTCAACGGTGGCGTAATTTACCTCATGGGACTTCAACTTCCTGCTGAGGTAAATGACTGGGTGCTCTTCCCCGTTCCAGACCTGGGACAATACTGCTCCTAACCCCACATCTGACGCATCACTTTGTACGACAAAGTCTTTAGAGAAGTCGGGTGAGTACAACACTGGCTGGCTACATAAGGCTTGTTTCAAGAATTGGAATGCTGCCTCAGCCTCGGGGGTCCATTTAATCATGACCGACCCTTTCCCCTTCGTCAGGTTGGTTAGGGGCACAGCCTTAGAAGCAAAGTGGGGAATGAATCGCCGATAATACCCAGCGATTCCCAGAAAGGCTCGTACCTGCTTCTTGCTGTTGGGACGTGGCCAACTCTGGATGGCCTCGACTTTGTTGAGTTGGGGTTTTATTACTCCCCTCCCAATGGTGTACCCAAGATATTTGGCCTCTTCCTGCCCAATGGTACACTTCTTGGGGTTAGCCGTAAACCCTGCTTCCCGAACAGAGTCCAGGACTGCTTGCACTTTTGGCAGATGTGAGGCCCAATCTGTGCTATGGACAATTACGTCATCCAGGTAAGCCGCAGCATACTTCCGATGGGGCCTCAGCATCTGGTCCATTTTCCGCTGGAATGTGGCCGGCGCATTCTGTAACCCGAACGGCATTCTTTTATATTGGAACGCCCCGTCTGGGGTTACAAATGCGGTTTTCTCTTTGGCCGACTTGGCCAGGGGGATTTGCCAATACCCTTTTGTGAGGTCAAGAGTCGTCATGTATCGGGCTGTTCCTAGCCGGTCGATCAACTCATCTATACGTGGCATGGGGTAGGTGTCAAATTTTGTAACTTTGTTCAACTGACGAAAATCGTTACCAAATCGCCAGCTCCCATCCGGTTTAGGCACCAACACAATGGGACTAGACCAATCACTTTGGGACTCCTCTATCACCCCTAAGTTCAGCATTTTCTGTACTTCCTCCCGTATTGCCTCCCGTCGGGCCTCTGGGATCCGATAGGGTTTTAACTTCACCCTTTCACCGGGCGGGGTAATGATGTCATGCTCTACCCCAGATGTTTGTCCCGGCAGCTCAGAGAATACCTCCTTGTTGCGAAGCACAAACTCCTTAACCTCCTGTTGTTGGGGTTGTGACAAGGTGGCTGCTATTCCAACCTCAGGAATCACGCAACCAGTTTGAGCTGGTGACCAAGTGTCTGCGACTAGGGACTCTCTATCCCTCCAGGCTTTCAACAGATTAACGTGATAGATCTGTTCGGGCTTTCGCCTTCCTGGTTGTCTGACCTTGTAATTCACTTCGCTCACTTTTTCCATTATCTCGTAGGGGCCTTGCCATTTGGCAAGGAATTTACTTTCAACCGTAGGGACAAGTACCAGTATCCTATCCCCCGGGGAAAAGGTACGGGTCTTGGCTCCACGGTTGTACACTCTCTGCTGTGCTAACTGCGCTTGGGCCAAATGTTCCTTCACGATGGGCATTACCTGTGCAATTCGGTCTTGCATCAGGGCGACATGCTCAATCACACTCCTGTGGGGAGAACTCTCACTTTCCCAAGTTTCCTTGGCAATATCCAACAGCCCTCTTGGGTGTCTCCCATACAGTAACTCAAAGGGGGAGAATCCCGTAGAGGATTGGGGCACCTCCCTAATAGCAAACATCAGATAAGGAAGTAGACAGTCCCAATCCTTTCCATCTCTATCCACCACTTTCTTCAACATTTGTTTTAGGGTTTTGTTGAATCTTTCAACCAGCCCATCGGTTTGGGGGTGATACACAGATGTACGTAATTGCGTCACTTTGAACAATTTACACAGCTCCTTCATAACCCGGGACATAAAGGGTGTACCTTGGTCCGTAAGCAGTTCTTTACAAATACCCACCCGGCTAAACACAAGAGATAGCTCTTTGGCTATGGTTTTGGCCGAGGTATTTCGGAGAGGGATCGCTTCTGGATAACGGGTGGCATAGTCCATTATAACTAATATGTACTGGTGCCCCCTAGCGGACTTGATTATAGGACCTACCAAATCCATGGCGATCCTCTCAAACGGGACCTCAATGATGGGTAGAGGGACCAGCGGGCTACGGAAATGTGGCATCGGGGCGACCTCTGACACACAGGGCAGGAGGAACAATAATTTTCTATGTCCTTCATCACCCCCGGCCAATAGAATCTCTGTAATACCCTCTCTCGGGTTTTCTCTGTCCCCAGATGACCTCCAAGAATGTGCCCATGGGCCAACTCCAACACCAACTTCCTGTAAGGTTTGGGCACCACAAGCTGCTCAACGGTTTCTTCTGCCCTTTTTGCCACCCGATACAGTAGGTCCTTCTCTACGCTGAAGTATGGGTAAGTGCAGGTATTATCTGGGTTCACTAACTCGCCATCTATTTTCACTACGTTTTCCCGTGCCTTTATTAGGGCGGGGTCTTTCAACTGTTCTGTGGCAAAGTTTTCCCTGTGAACCTCAAGATCAGAAAACTCCACAGACGGTAGGTTTTCGTCTGAGGAGGTGGGCTCCTCTCCAGTTTCTTGAGTCTCCCCTGCCAATACTGATAAGGGAAATTCCGGAGAGTCCCCACCACTCTCAGGGGAGTTCTGGCTATCACATTCCTGGTACATAGGGGCACCAGTGGGGGGCTCAGGATCATCCCACAGTTCCCAGAACTTCGGAAAATCCCTTCCCACAATGGCGTCATGCGGTAACTGAGATACTAAGCCCACTGGATGAAAGAGGGTACCTTTGGGGGTCTCGAAACACACTGTAGTCACTGGATACTCTCGGGTGTCCCCATGCACACAAATAACAGCTACCTTGCTATTCCCAGAGACCTCTGTTTTAACTAACTCAGCCTTTATCAGGGTCACAAGGCTACCTGAATCCAGCAATACCACAACATTTCTACCATTAACACACATTTTGCATAAATGTTTCTCAGTTCCTCGAATGGCAGTGCATGCGACTGTCGCACACAGCGACTGACGTCTGCCCGTCAGAAAGTCACACTGCATGGGTTCCTCCACAACCGGGCAATTGGCTGCAATATGTCCCGCTTGCCGGCAGCGGTAGCAAACGATCCTTCTTGCCGCCTCTTGAGCCGCTGATTTCCCAGGCTGTTCTCGCCAAACTTGGGGTAGAGCTCCCACCCTCTCACTCTCTCCACCCTCACCCCTTGGAATCCTCTTATCCGCCCCTGGGGATGGTCTGGTCTTAGGGTGGAAAGTCCGAGTGTCTCTGGAAGAGGCCGTCAGGTTCTCTGTAGCCAAGTATTTCTCCACACGATCCACAAGACCATCGGCCGTCTCTGGGTCTCCATGGCTTACCCACTTTTGGATGGCAGTAGGAAGAGCTCTCAAAAACCGATCCATTACAACACGTTCCACAATCTTTGGTGCGGACAAAGTCTCTGGCTGTAGCCACTTTCTGCTCAGGTGAATGAGATCATACATTTGAGACCTGGGGGGTTTTCCAAGCTGGAAAGTCCAGTTATGCACACGCTGAGCCCGGACAGCCAGGGTGACACCCAGCCTTGCCAATATTTCAGCTTTTAGCATCACATAGTCTTTTGCTTGGTTAGGCTCTAGGTCATAGTAAGCTTTCTGCGATTCACCAGTTAACAGAGGAGCCACCAGTCCAGCCCACTGCTCCTCAGGCCACTTTTCTCTTTCAGCGGTCCTTTCAAATGTGGTCAAAAATACCTCTGGATCATCCTCTCCAGTCATTTTTGTCAATAAACGACTCACCCCAAAGGACGCGGTATTAGTGGGACGGCTTTCCTCACTGGTCTGCGGACGTTGCTGCATTACTGCTTCCATCTGTTGTTGTAGTCTCTGCTCTTGCTTCTGCAACAGGTCTATGAAGCGGGCCTCAGATTGCTGCTGGGCTTGTTGCTGAGCCTCCAGACTCTGTTGCAAAGTTGCGTTTGTCTGCTGCTGGGCTGCAAGGCTCTGTTGATGAGCTTGCTGCTGGGCTGCAAGGCTCTGTTGATGAGCTTGCTGCTGGGCTGCGAAGTTCTGTTGTTGAGCTGCAAGGCTCTGTTGATGAGCTGCAAGGCTCTTTTGCAAACCTGCATTTGTCTGCTGTTGATTGGCATTTGCTAGAGCCAGCTGTTTCAGTATCTCCTCCATGCTGGCTTAAAAAAAAACTGCCTGCATTCTCCACCAACTGTGAGGGGGTTAGCTCGGCAGCGGGTGTGTGTGACCCCCGGGATGGGCTCCCCACACAAAAACAGGCCCAGCAAACGGAGGTTGTGGTTTTCAAAATCAAAAAGGTGCGGTTTATTTTCTATTTACAGTGACAAAACACAGCAAAGCAAAAGAAACATCAACAAAATAAATCCTGGTCAACTTGACCTCTGACTAAACATACAGGTTTCCTAACTAACAACTGGGATCAGCCTAGTGCTGTCCTAGTCCCTAAGTCCCTGGTTTTAAATGTCCAAGGAAATAGCCACACAGGCTTTGTCTCACCGCACAAGGGTTCACTCTCTCCAGGAAGTCCACACAGGTCTGCTTCCAGGCATGAGCTAACATCTAATGAAGCTGGGAGTTCTTATAGAGGCCTAAATGAGCTGACAAGCTTCAGCTGGTCTCATCAACTCCCTGTCTGCACGACGCCCCACACTCTCCCTAGAGGTATGAGTCATCCATGAGCCCACTATCCTCAGCTGGGCTTATACAACTCTCCACCTAGTTGTATAAGTCGGCGTAAAGCCTGAATCTGGGCGAAATATATCTACCCCCCTGGATGCAACCAGGTGACTTTACCTTCCTGCTGTCACAGCTGTTACAGTCCATATTTCCTGGTTTTCATTATATATGTATCGTTTATAATTAGGGTCTGGTATTTATTCTCCTTATGCATTATTCTTACATTTGTATGCAATTTGTATGGGTCTACTTGTATATACCATACTGTCAGAGAATATATTTATTCTCATATACAATTTTTAAATATTCGCTTTTCCTATAACCTTTAGTATGGTGATGATATGCTAGTTCATCATTAGGGATGCTTATAACATGTGTCAGCATTCAATTCGGTCCCATCATAGGTTAATGTTATACTGATAGCTTTGTAATTCACTTTCAGAGGTGTAACATTCAGTATATTTCGGATGTGGATGTTTGTCCACATCCTGAATGATATTGGGTTTATATCATCTCAAATATTTCTGCATTATTATGTTTATGATATGTACATATATATCTGTCTTTTTAGCTCCCTTGTCCGCCAGTACTAAAATTGCAGTCTCGCTCTTGGCACTGCTAAAAGACTTCTATCAATTAGCTTCAGTTTGCACGCCTGCAGAGCAGTCTGCCGTTGTGTACATTCCCCGCTGTGGTTCACACAGTGAGGTCTGTAAGTGAGGCTTGGAACGCAATCTCTCCTGACGGCGGTAGCGTGATGACGCTGCCTGAATGTAGTCGCGTAGTACAAGTTCTCGCGATACACGTCTCTGTGGTTTTGCCATGGAACGCATACACCGCCAGAGAAGGGAGTGTGATGACGATCCTCAACGGAGATGCAATGACGCATAGCCGTGCGTCGCATTTATCCATTCCCATTGGCTCATTTACTTAGCCCTGCAGATGACGAACATGGGAGCGGAGACTTATGGTACTTTGATTGGTTCATCTCATTGAATGGGAGTGCACACACCAGCTGAGGTGAATCCAATCAATGTTGTTTCTGTTTTATATAGCGTGGCTTTTCCCTGCAAGTTCATGCCCCAGTAGATGCATTTTTTATGCGAAACATGTCGGGTACATGGACTTGCCTGTAGCTACGCTTTTTATTTGATTCTAACTCTGCTTGTACAAGCCTCTGCATGGAAGCCTGTTTCATTTTTTACTTTGTTCTTTATACACCGATGTGTGTTCTGTGACTTTTTGTTTTCAATAAACAAAGTCTTTTTAATTACCATCTGATCCTGCACTATGTGGAGCTTCCTCCCTTTTTTTCTATGGCCATTACCACAATCCTTGATGCACTAATATCCTTGGCGCTTCGTATTACAACCGTGGAAAGATCTGGCTGGAGATTCGGTGTTCCTGCACTCATCGCTCTGTGAGGACGGTTCCAGAGGACTCTACATCTACACCTTTGCCGGGTTGACCCACCACCGTTGGTGTGTGTGTCCACACATAGGGGTAAGAGTACCCATTTCTTTCTCCCCATTCCTGGTGTTGGAATCACGTCCCCGGGTGTTGCAGCTTTATGTATACATATATTTACACGAACTTGAAGTCGCCATGGATATACCGAAGTTTGATTGATTGTATTTGTTTTCAGTACACTTACTGAGCATCTCATTGGACTTTGTTGTCAGTCATATCACTTTACAGGACTTTATATATGAGTTTGCACATTTTATCACTCATAGTTGTTTTGTACACATATATATTTATATTCTTTGGGTTCACTCCCTTCATTTATATTATTTAGATAGTTAAACTATCACATGCCCAGATTTTTATATATATCTGGGTTCCTACACAGTATTTTGGCGCTGCATTTTTCTATTCTATGTTAATTATCCTGCGATTTGTCTATTTGCTGATGTTAGCAGCCATCTATTCATTTGTTCACCTAGTAGCGCTACTTTGTTTATTTTTTAGGCTTTATACCAAGTCGAGAGGCCCGAGATAATACCATTAAAATCTTGAACCTTATCCATATAGCCGGCCTCTCCAACATGCCCACTGTGTTTCTAGGAACGGATGCCGAAAAGGCATTCGACCGGGTTGGCTGGCCCTTTTTGTTTTCAGTTTTACGATATGTGGGTTTGGGGGAGAGGATGGTTGGATGGATATCGAGTCTATACACAAGACCAGAGGCACAAATCAAAGTAAATGGACACTTGTCTAATTCCTTTTCTATCTCTAACGGCACCCGTCAAGGGTGCCCCTTATCACCCCTTCTTTTTGCCCTCTCGCTGGAACCCCTCCTCTGTAAAGTAAGGCAAAACCCGGACATCTCGGGGATAAGAACTGGAGATACAGATTATAAGGTCTCCGCATATGCGGATGACCTTCTGTTCTCCCTGACAAAGCCAGCAATATCAATGCCGAATCTGATGGCAGAATTGGATCAATATGGCACTTTATCCAATTAAAAAATCAACATGACAAAATCAGAAGCAATGGGGGTATCTATGACACTAATACAAATCAGTGCCCTGAAAGCAAATTTTAAATTTAGATGGACCTCGACGGCTCTTAAATATTTGGGCACGTATATGTCACCTAAATTGGACCAAATCTTTACGTTGAATTTTCTACCATTATTAAGCAGAGTGAAAAATCTACGGGCTAAATGGGACAAGGGTACCCACTCGTGGTTTGGTAGATGTAACATAATAAAAATGTCAATTCTGCCTAAACTATCCTATTTATTTCAAACACTACCTATCCATAAAAGAAGAAAAAAGAAGGAAGAAGGCGGGACTTTATATGAGGCACACGGACACAAAGAAATAAGTTTGATGGGGGACAGCTTTTAATTGGTTCAAAATCGCAATACAATTTCATATTTAAATTTTATGCATTTTGCTATATATCAATACTTTTTTTATATTTCATCCGAACCAAATATTGCACAGTAATAGTTATTCCATCAAGGATATTTCATATATTTACAGATACAACAGTACACATCTATCAAACATTGCAGTCGCTACCTATGCAACTTGGTAGACCACTAAATTATTTTTAAAAAATGAATGGTGAAGGGGGATTTTGTATATATTAGAAGGAACGTCCATAAAAGGTTGATGCGTTTATACACTTATCGGTAGATATTAGCTCTATGCATTTCGGGCCTTTCAGGCCGCTCATCAGGAGCAAAAACCGAAGTGGCCATCTGGGGATAAAAAATACAGATACATTTTAATGAACTAAAAAGAATGCTAGAAAGCCAGTGGGCAAACATAGAATAGGAGAGGACTCCCCCACCCATACATTTAACCCACAGAACTTACGGATGCGTCTGCATTGGGGCGGTGTGTTCACGAAAGTCGCAGACCAGCCAGGGGGCATCACAACCAGGAGCTGGGGAGGCATGGCAGGGCGACAACGACCCATAGAGATAACGCCCCGTGAGGGTGGGAAAAAATTGTGAGCTATGTGGGGTAGCCCCAATTGTGGGGACCTCTGTGAAAAAAAGGAGAGAAAATGAGAATAATGAGATAAAGAAAGTATGTTGAAAAATGTTGTAACACTACAAAGTTATGTGTATCTGTATGTGAGAAAGTAGTGGGTGTGTGTAGGAGGGTGTGGGGAAAGATGGTGTAAAGTGAGAGGACATTGATTAGGCAAGGAAGGGGAAAGTAGGCAGAGAGAAAGCTGAAGAAAAATTAAGAAAAAGGGAAGCAACAGAAAAGATTGAAGATAGGGAAACCAAATGGTGAGTGCATGTTAAGAAGAAACAAAAATGCCTGATGCAGTGTAAAAAAAGACATAGAAGTAGAGAAGCCAGGTAGTGTGTAGAAATTGGAAAGAAAGGAAATACCTGTTGCAGAGTGAGGAGGGCAAGTTGTGCAGTGTGAATGCTAATCCAGACTGGGAGGTGATGTGTATAATCATGAGTGTAGGGCCCAACAGAGGGAGAGGCTTATATGGGAAGTGCTGCCATAGGCACGCCCCCAACATCACGCTGACACAAGCAAGTAAGGGAGAGAGGAGGGAAGGCGCCATCAACCAGGTCGTGGTCTTTTTTGAATACCAAATCTGGGATGGAGGAGGGGATCGGAACGACCCCTGAAAAAAACAAATTTAAAGTCCCAAAAAACCCTACCCTTCTTTTTATCACTACCTATCCATATTCCTCTAGAATTTTTTAATCGGACTAATGCATTGATAGCTGACTTTGTCTGGGCACATAAGAGGCCAAGATTACAACGCCGAATAATGACCATGCCTAAACAGTATGGGGGGGTAGCAGTTCCAGACATTCAGAAATATTATCAAGCGGCTCATATGGTGAGACTAATAGACTGGTGCAGGCATACAAGCCTCAAAATATGGCCAAAGATCGAGCAATCACAGTGCAGGGTCCCATTGCGTCGGGCGGTTTGGTGCTTTAGAGACCTTAGTTCTGACCTCAAAAAGCACCCAACCTTGGGCCCTACCCTGCGGATCTGTTCTCGAATATGCTCCACTTCCATACTATCATCAGCTAGATGATAGTACGGGACTACAGGAGGGACCATTGAGAAGACTCTTAAGCCTCGTACACACGACCGAGTTTCTCAGCAAGAACCAGCAAGAAACTTGCTGGCAGAGCTTTTTTGCCGAGTAACTTGGTCGTGTGTACGCGGCTATCAGGTTTCTCGTCAAGAAAACCGACAAGAATCTCGATGAGAAAAATAGAGAACCTGCTCTCTATTTTCTCATTGAGATTCTTGTCAGCATGTTTCTCGCCGAGAAAAGTGTGTGTGTGTACACTTACCTTTCGCCGTGGAAACCTGCACATACTCGAAATGACTTCGACGCATGCGCGGTAGCTTCCTAGGCATAGGTAGGGTGTAGCAAGATGGCGGCGACGGCATCGAATGTGATGAGCGCACGCTCGTCGTAGTCGCTGACGTCACCGCGTTCGCTCCATTCAAAGAACCGCGGGTTCTTTGAATGGAGCGTCTGTACACTCGGCCGGGACAAGTTTCTTGTCCAAGAATCTCGTCAAGAAAAAAACGTGTTTTTTCTTGACGAGATTCTCGGTCGTGTGTACGAGGCTTTTGACTCACAGATTTTTCAGGCTTCGCACTTTGTGCAAGTAACAAAGGGTAATTAGCCCTCACTGATGGAATTGACCTCATCTAATGACCGTTTCCGACTGGATTTTTGGAGTGGAGCACAATTGAGACATTTCTTCAATATTCTTCCACCTCCGGAGGGATTTTTAAGACCATTGACCCCTTTAGAAAAGCTGTGTGAGGAGGCGGGCCCTTGTTACTATACACTCTCGAAAATATATGGATTATTGATTGCTCCTTCAGAGGACTATATCCCTCCATATATAAGGAAGTGGGGAATGACATTGGATAGGACATTTACTCAGGCACCACATAGGCAGATTATAAATTTTGCGTTAAAATCTTCTATATGTACTAGGGCCCAAGAAACCAATTTTAAAATCATGACAAGATGGTATCGAACACCCTCATTGCTCAATAAATTTTTGCCGGAGATCCCGGACAAATGTTGGAGATGTCAAGAAGAAAGAGGGACATTACTTCATGTTTTCTGGTCGTGCTCGAAGCTGCTGCATTTCTGGAGGGAGGTACGTCAGATAGCACAGAAATTTACTGATTATAACCTCCCAGAAGATCCGGATTTATTTTTGCTGCACGTATCCGAAATACCGGGGAAAACATACAGTAAATCAATTTTACGCCATCTCATCAATGGGGCTAGAACGTGCATTGCTCGGCAGTGGAGAGACACGAAACCTCCAATCTTCTCATGGTTCATACGAATCGAAGAAGTAAATAGGATGGAGGATTTGACATTATCATGTCAAAACCGACATGAGACCTACTCTGAAACCTGGGCACAATGGAACATATTTAAATATTCAGAAGAAGGGAAGTCCCTTTTTGAAACTTGAGATGAGGAAAAAGTGGGGGGTGAGGGGAGAGCTCTGGTTCCTCTACCTCCCCTGCCGACTGGAGATAAATATTTTCTGGATGGGGTGGGGTTTTTATTTTTATTTTCTTGGGATAATTTGAGTTAATTTGATTTTATTTTTTTTAAAAGGAGAAAAGGGATAAAAAGGGGGGGGGGAAGTCCGGGTACTTAGGAGGGGAAGAACAAAAGGAGAGGAAATATCTCAATATAATTAGGTATATGTTGTATTTAAGATAAGAGGAAGGTTGTATATTGAATAGACCCGGTGGGTACTCATTGGTTTGAACTGAGTCAGTAAATTTGTTATTTGTCATTTCTCTTGTATGCTGGATAAATAAATAAAGAAAAAAAAAATTAAGCCTTTCACTGAATCTGCATTGATTAATTTTTGAAGTACAGGAATTGTGCTCCATTCTAGGTTCTGTCCTTTAAACTGTTCTTCTAGTGCATGCCTGACCTGTAAATATTTAAAAAAGGATTTGTTCGGCAAGGCATGTTGGGCTCTCAATTCCTCGAAAGTTTTCAAGGTACCTTCTTGATATAACTGTGAAATAAATTTTATTTTACATCTCTCCCATTCCCTTATTGTCCCTATCTTCTGGATCTCTCCTAATTTACTATTATCCCACAGTGGAGTGAATTTCCGTAAAACCTCTATAATCCAGTATAGTTTTCGCTGTGTCCCAAACCCTCATCGTTAGATTCAAAGTCTTGGGGAGAGGGATCCTGCCTCCAAAGCTTTTTGAAGGAGTATCCTTCTTCCTACTTCTTGGCCAGCTACATTGCTTCCCCCTAAATACTGAAGTTGTGACGCCAAAAAATAACTATAGGGGTGTGGGAGCGCTACTCCTCCTTCCTGTTTCTGGAGTTGCAGGGTGCTTAGCCGGATTCTCGCTGGACCACCTTTCCATATAATTTCCCTGAACAGAGTCTCTATCTTTTGAAACCATTTTTTATACAGCCAAATTGGCGAATTATGTAATACATAAAGGAACTGGGGCATCCAAATCATTTTAATCAAATTACACCGACCTGCCACAGATATTGGCAAGCGTTTCCAGACTTTTGTTTTACCCCTGAATTTAACCACTTCAATACCATGCACTTATGCACCTTCCCGCCCAGACCAATTTTCAGCTTTCAGTACTCTCACACTTTGAATGACAATTACTTAGTCATGCTACACTGTATCCAAACAAAATTTTTTATCATTTTCTTCTCACAAATAGAGCTTTCTTTTTGGTGGTATTTAATAGCCACTGGGTTTTTTATTTTTTGCGATATAAGCAAAAAACCAGCAATTTTTTTTTTTAAAAAAAAACACTTTTTTTTAGTTTCTATTGTAAAATTTTGCAAATAAGTAATTTTTCTTCATAAATTTGTGCCAAAATGTATACTGCTACATATCTTTGGTAAAATGAACCCAAATTAGTGTATATTATTTGGTCTTTGTGAAAGTTATAGAGTCTACAAACTATGGTGGCAATCACTGAAAATTTATCACATCTGATCACGCCTGATGTACTGAAGGGATATCTCATTTCTTGAGACACTAACAAGCGAGGAAAGTACAAATACCCCAAAATTACCCCTTTTTGGAAAGTAGACAGTCCAAGGTATTTACTAAGAGGCATGGTGAGTTTTTTGAAGTTGTATTTTTTTTCCCACAATTCTTGGGAAAATTTTTTTTTTTTTTTTTTTTTTACACAAACTGGTCATATTAACAGTTTTTTTCTCTCACACAGCATATGCATAATTGCAACTACACCCTAAAATACATTCTGCTACTCCTCCTGAGTGTAGCGATACCACATGTGTGAGACTTTTACACAGCCTGGCCACATACAGAGGCCCAACATTGAAGTAGCACTTTCAGGCGTTCTACAAGCATAAATCGCACATATCCTTTCTCAACCACCTATTACACTTTTGAAGGCCCTGGAGCACCAGGACAATGGAATTTTCCACAAAATGACCCCATTTTGGAAAGCACACACCCCAACGTATAATCTATGAAGCATTATGAGTCTTTTGAACGGTTCATTTTTTTCCAGAAGGTTTTGGAAAATGTGGAAAAAAAATGAAAATGCATTTTTTTTACACAAAGTTGTCCATTTATAAGATATTTCTAACACATAGCATATACATAGCAAAAATGACACCCCAAAATGCATTCTGCTACTCCTCCTGAGTATAGCGATACCACATGTGTGAGACTTTTACACAGCCTGGCCACATACAGCGGCCCAACATTGAAGTAGCACTTTTAGGCGTTCTACAAGCATAAATCGCACATATCCTTTCTCAACCACCTATTACACTTTTGAAGGCCCTGGAGCACCAGGACAATGGAATTTTCCACAAAATGACCCCATTTTGGAAAGCACACACCCCAACGTATAATCTATGAAGCATTATGAGTCTTTTGAACGGTTCATTTTTTTCCAGAAGGTTTTGGAAAATGTGGAGAAAAAATGAAAATGCATTTTTTTTACACAAAGTTGTCAATTTATAAGATATTTCTAACGCATAACATATACATAGCAAAAATAACACCCCAAAATGCATTCTGCTACTCCTCCTGAGTATAGCGATACCACATGTGTGAGACTTTTACACAGCCTGGCCATATACAGAGGCCCAACATTGAAGTAGCACTTTCAGGCGTTCTACAAGCATAAATCGCACATATCCTTTCTCAACCACCTATTACAATTTTGAAGGCCCTGGAGCACCAGGACAATAGAATTTTCCACAAAATGACCCCATTTTGGAAAGCACACACCCCAACATATAATCTATGAAGCATTATGAGTCTTTTGAACGGTTCATTTTTTTCCAGAAGGTTTTGGAATATGTGGAGAAAAAATTAAAATGCATTTTTTTTACACAAAGTTGTCAATTTATAAGATATTTCTAACACATAATATGTACATAGCAAAAATTACACCCCAAAATGCATTCTGCTACTCTACCTGAGTATGGCGATACCACATGTTTGAGACTTTTACACAGCCTGGCCACATACAGAGGCCCAACATCCAAGTAGCACCTCCAGGCATTCTAGCAGCATTAATTGCACATATCATTTTCTGACTACCGATCACATTTTTGAAGGCCCTTCATATATCTAACACATAGCAGGTACATACCAAATAACAAAAGATTACCTGTGGTTTTTGAAGTGCAGTGGTCCACAGAGGAGAGCATCGGTCCAGGCAGCAGGCAGGGATGAGGTCAGCGACAGCAAAAGCAATCATCCAGGCAGCAGGCAGGAATACTGTCCATAGTTCGCAAAGGCAGAGATACTGTCAGCACAGCCAGAGCACAGCCAAAGCACAGGTCCAGGTAGCAGGCAGAGGTGTCCCGGCAGAAATGCTGTCCAAAGTCAGTAGAGGCAGCAGGCAGATATATGGTCAACACAGCCAAAGTATTGGTCCAAGCAGCAGGAAGAAACATGGTCCATAATGTCATGGGTCATTACAGGCAGTAATATGGTCAGCACAGCCAAATTATTGGTCCAGGCAGCAGGAAGGACCATCAAGCTTAGGGCCAGGGGGACAGGGGTAGAGGCTTCTCCCACCCAAATCGCTTTGAAGCCTCCGGGCAACCAGACCCTGTTCTTGGAGCACAGAAAACGAAAAACTGTTTTTCTCTACTCAGAACGCTATTCTGAAGCCCCTCACATATGTGAGACCCCTGTGTACTAAAAGTAGATAGCCAAAAGATCAGTCCAAGTGGCAGGCAAAAACATGGTCGATTAACAGGCCAAGGTCGGTACACGTGGAAGTCAGAAACGTGGTTTAAATCGGCAGGCAGAGGCATCGTCGTAAACAGGCTGAGGTTGGTGCACGTGGAGGTCAGAAACGTGGTTTAAATCAGCAAGCAAAGACATCGTCGGTAAACAGGCCAGGGTCAGTTAATTAACATGGAAGGTAGTTAGTAACATGGTAGCAGGCAAATGGGGAAATGGCAGTCTGTTAATAATAAGGGGAACTAATGGATGTATGATAATTTTTGAAGCAATTTCCGATGCACAGGCCAGGTTGGGAGGGGTAATCAGGACAATAATAGCTGGTGTCTCTTCTTACTCTTCCTCTGCTGCATACACGGCATTTCTTTTGGCGTCTTCTTCCAGATTCTGTGGGGGGGATGCTAAAGGGATAGTGTCGCTCGTGAAGCCGACTCACACTATCAGAGCGAATGCTTCCTGGGGCGGGATCTTGTTGGTAAATGAGGGCATCAATGATATCTTCGATATATTGGAGGTAGTGGAGTTGGTGATTTTGAGTTGCTTTTTGGTAGCAGACAAACGAATTAAAAAGGGCCATGTGAAACAGCTGAAACGCAACTTTTTTGTGCCAATAACGGGACTTTCTGGTTGATAAGTAGGGCTGTAGCATCTGGTCGTTTAAATCCACCCCCCCCATGTACAAATTGTAGTCATGGATACATTCGGGCTTTATAATGGAGCCGCGTCTTCTTGGGATCTCCACCATGGTGTCATTGTGGATCGTAGAGAGGATGTGGACATCTTTCTTGTCCCTCCACTTCATGGCCAACACCTCCTCGTTCCTCATGGATGCCGATTCTCCAGGTCACAATTTTTTTGTCAATAAATTTTGTGGGAATCCCTTCCGGTTTTTTTTGAAGGTACCGCAGGCCGGGGTTTGTTTACTGTAAAGGTGGCGAAAAAGGGGCAGGCTGGTATAATAATTATCAACATATAAATGGTAACCTTTTCCGAACAGGGGGTATGCCAACTCCCAGACAATTTTCCCACTGGTTCCAATATATGTGGGGCAATCATGGGGCTGGAGCTGGGAGTCTTTGCCTTCGTAGATCCTGAATTTGCAGACGTATCCAGTGGCTCGATCACATAATTTATTTAATTTTAACCCATACCTGGCTCTCTTGCTTGGTATGTACTGCTTGAACTGCAGTCGGCCGGTGAAATGTACGAGGGACTCATCCACACAAATTTTTTGGTCTGGGATGAAAACTTCTTCAAATCGCTGGGAAAAGACATTGATTAGGGGGCATATCTTGTACAATTTGTCGTAGTTGGGATGATCTCTGGGAGGGCACTGTGAATTGTCATTGAAGTGGAGAAAGCGCATAATCATGTTGTATCTTTTCCTGGACATGACAGCGGAATATATGGGCATGTGTTGGATGGGGTGTTTGGACCAATATGAATGGACTTCGTTCTTTTTTGTAAGCCCCGTATTGAACATAAGGCCCAAAAATAATTTAAATTCCTCCAATGTTAGACGCCGCCACTGGAACATGTGGGCGTAGGAAGAATCGGGGTTGGCAGCAATAAATTGGGATGCATACAGATTCATTTGATCCACTATATTCTGCAGCAAATCTTGTGGGAAAAATAAACAAAAATAATCAAATTTAGAAAAATTTGTAGTGTCGGGCTGCACACCTGGCTGTGCGGATCCTGAGTTGGCAGGCAACCATAAGGGGTTTGCCAGGGCATCGGGAAGGTAGGATTGGGGCTGGATTCTTCGGGTTGGGCGTGCATTTCCATTACTTGTACTGGGCTCCTCTTCCTGGGGTATGGCGCTGCTGGTGGTGGGCAGTTCTCCTGATCTTGGTGCTGATCTTGGTGCTGATCGCATTCTTTTGGGAGGGACGGTTTCCTCCGGGGACTCGGACTCTGAGCCACTATCCTCCACTGGCTCGTATTCCGAACCAGAATCGGATAATGGGAGCTCCCCGCTGCTCTCATCCCCGCTACCAGTGGGCAGAGTAACATGTTTGTAAAACGCAGGTCTGGGCGCATTTTTTAAGCTGCTTTTCTCCTACTAGGAGAAAAGGTGTTCAGAGGAGCTGGGCAAATGCCCGGAGTATATGACGCCTTATGCCTTGTACACACGATCAGATTTTCCGTCGGGATAAACTCCGACGGATTTTTCCAACGGAATTCCGTTCAAGCTGTCTTGCATACACACTGTCACACCAAATTCCGACCGCCAAGAACGCGGTGACGTACAACACTACGACGAGCCGAGAAAAATTAAGTTCAATGCTTCCGAGCATGCGTCGACTTGATTCTGAGCATGCGTGTGTAGCGGGGGTCTAAATTTAGGGGGATACACCTGGGTGGTAGTATGACCCAGGTGTGTGTAAATCATAGAGGATTTAGACCACTTTCTTTTTTTTAAAATTTCTGATCTTTATTAAACCATTTTCCAATTTACAGTACATTCAATCCCCTTTCCCCTCCCCTCCCAAATTCCCATACAAAACAGATAAAAAATAATATCTTCTTAGAACCAGCCAACCCGTCTTCCCCTTCCCCTAAACTTCCATCCACTCCTTTCATACTCCATCCCCCTCCCCTTCAAACTCCCCCACTCTCTCTCGTTCCATCCTTACCTCCTCCCACTCATCCATCCCTATCTTTGAAGTCTTTACTTATATTGAATTACTATTTTTATTTTTTCTCCTGCCAAGGTTTCCAAATTTTTTCAAATCTTTTTAGAGCTCCTTGTCTAATATATGTCGTCCTTTCTTTTAGTATTGTTAGGTTCATATTTTGCTCCCAGTCATTGCTAGACGGTGGGGAGGCTGATTGCCATTTCTGCGCTATCAGCTTCCTAGCTTGGAATAGGCATCTTGTTATTGCTAACTTGGTATTGTCATTTGTCCCCTCCCCCTCCAGCCAGCCCAGTACACATTGTAGGGGTTCCAACTCCATCTGTATTTCAAAAGTCTGCTCTATCGTTCTCACAACCTCCCTCCAATATCGATGTAACTTCGGGCATCGCCAAAACATGTGTATCATGTCCCCCCCTTCTCTTCCACACCTAGGACAACTATCGTCTGCTCTGCGCCCAAAATGAAAAAGTTTATACGGGGTGTAATATGCTCGATTTAACAAGAAGAGGTGGGACATCCTCTGAGAGGGAGACAGTGATACCGTCGGGGCGAGTTCCAAAATTCTACCCCACTGTTCATTAGATAAATTACCTATGTCTTTTTCCCATTTCTTCCTATGTGCCTGACCATGGGTTCCCCTTTGGCTCCCCTCATGCAAAAATTGGTAAATCCTTGATATTGCATATTTAGATGTTTTGGTGTTGACTATTTCCTTTAAAAGAGGGATCTTACTCCAAATCATTACTGTTCCTTTATATTGTTTTGCTAATGCATGCCTTATATGTAGGTATTTGTAGAAAGATGCATTTGGGAGTTTATATTGTTCTCTTAATGTCTGAAAAGTTTTTAGTATGCCATCCTGATACAGCTGTGAAACATATTTTATGCCCTGTCTTTCCCATTCCTTAACTGTTCCCATCTTCTGTATTTCTATTAAGTTGTCATTATCCCATATAGGGGTATACTCATTAATACCATTATATCCAAGCACAGTCTTCACCTCTTTCCATGTTCTAATCATAAGGTCCAGGGTAGGCGATTTAATAGGAAATGAGCCTGACTCCACTGCTTCTACTAAATAATCATGCGTAGGGTTCTGTATTAGTATTCTCTTTTTTGTTTCTCCTCCTTCCATGTTGCTGCCCTTCATGTATTGGATCTGGGCTGTCAAGAAATATCTAAACGGATGTGGGAGTGCCACCCCTCCCTCTCGCTTGGTCTTCTGTAAAGTACTTAATTTTATTCTTGCTACGCCCCCTTTCCAAATTAACTCCCTGTATATACTTTCTATTTTATGAAACCATTTTTTGTTTACCCACACTGGGGAGTTTTGTAGGACATAGAGAAGCTGTGGCATCCAGACCATTTTTATTAAGTTGCAACGGCCTGCCACTGAAAGTGGGAGGCGTTTCCATATTTTACTTTTTCCCCTATATTTATTAAGCAAGGGTATCAGATTATCTATAATGTAATGATTAGGGTCTTTGGTTATATTTACCCCCAGATATTTTATTTGAGTTGTTATTTGTATCTGTGTAGCCTCTTGCGGTAAAGGATTTAAAAGAGGGTCCACTGGCATCAACATAGATTTTCCCCAATTTATAGACAGGCCCGAGAATCTTCCAAAGTTCCTTATTTGTTCCATTGCTTTTCCCAATGAATACTGGGTATCCCCCAGTAACAAGAGGAGATCGTCGGCATATAATACTACTTTCTCCTCTATCTCCCCTCTTTTAAATCCTCTTATCTCCGGGGTCGACCTAAGAGCTATTGCTAGAGGTTCTATTGCGAGGGCAAACAGAAGGGGGGACAGCGGACACCCCTGTCTCGTTCCCCTCTGCAATCGAAACCTCTCAGATTGAACATTGTTCACTTTCACTCTCGCTTCTGGGGTTTTATATAACAATTTGACCCATTTCATGAAAGTCGGGCCAACCTGGAACTCACTCAAGGCTCTCCACAAATATTTCCATTCTACATTGTCAAAGGCCTTGGCGGCATCAAGCGAGACAATTGCTCTTGTTCCCTCTTCCTCTGTTGGTATCTGAAGGTTCATGTAAACTCTTCTTATGTTTGTATGGGTAGCCCTGCCCGGGATAAATCCCGATTGGTCAGGGTGCACCAATTTCTTGACTACCTCTGTTAATCTGGCCGCCAAGACCTTTGACAATATTTTTACATCTGTGTTGAGTAAGGATATAGGTCTATATGATGAAGTATCCAGTGGATCCTTTCCTTCTTTATGGATAACTATTATTGTTGAATCCATCATAGACGGAGGGAGTTCACCTTTATCCATAGAGCTATTTAGGACCTTAGTAAGCTCCGGGAGTAGCTCTTTCCCAAAGTGTCGATAGGTCTCCATTGGGAGACCGTCCGGTCCCAGGGATTTCTGTCCTGCCATCTCTTGTACTGCACGTTGTACTTCTTCTAAAGTTATGGGTTTATCTAGCTCTGCTCTATCTATCTCCGAGAGTGAGGGAATGGTTAACCTTCCAAAAAAGGCATCCATTTCCTCTCTCCTTTCCTCTTGCCTTGAGCTGTATAGATCCACATAAAAGTCCCGGAAGCTATCTATTATTTCTGATTTTTGGGAAGTAATTCTGTCCCCTTTTACCCTTATCGCTGGTACCATTGAGCTAGGTGAGTTTGTTTTAATTAATTGGGCCAACATTCTACCTGCGCTTTCTCCTTCTGCAAATGCTATTTGTTTTTGAAAGATTTGTTTATTTTCTATTTTCTTTAAAATTAATAAACGATAGTTCTGCTGCGCTTGTATCCATGCTCTAGAGTTATTGAGTGTTGGATCCCTAATAAATTTTGCTTCCTCCCTAAAAACCAACTCGCTAGCTATTCGCTCATTTTCTCTGGATTGTTTTTTTATCCTAGAGATTTTTTGAATCATTATGCCTCTGAAGAAGGCTTTTAATGTGTCCCATACCACTTGTTCTGAGGCAGTACCTTGATTTATTTCTATAAATTCTCTGATCTCCTCTAATATCTCTTTTGGATCTTTTATTAATTCCATCCAGTGTGGGTTTATTTTCCCATCCCTTTGGTGTATTATTTCTCCTGTGTCTAGTTCCACCATCATTGGGGAGTGGTCAGAGAGACTCCTTGGCATATATTTCACTTGTTTTATTATTGGTATTGCCTCTTCATTACCAAGGACTAGATCTATTCTTGAAAGCGTGGAGTGTGTTCTGGAGAAACATGAGTACTGCTGAGTCTCGGGGTTGTGTAATCTCCACACATCCTTCAGACCTATTTCATCCAAAAATGTAGATAATCTAGCATCTCTTATTCTATTCTGATGTCCATTACTGGGGAATCTGTCCTTACGCCAGTCTACGACCGTGTTAAAATCTCCCATCGTAATCACCGGTACCTCCGGTCTCTCCAGAACAAACTCCATCAAGCTAGTCAACACTATAGTATTAAAAGGGGGTGGAATATACAGGTTGACCAGTATATATGGTTTGTTGTCTATCTTACAGTGCAAGAAGACATAGCGCCCTATATCGTCCACCTTGCTCTGGATACATTTAAACATTATGCCCGCTTTAATGAATATGCTTACTCCTCTAGAGTATGAGGTGTGGACCGAGTGGAACTGCGTTTGAAACTCTCTCCATCCTAATTGGGGTGCCGAGATATTCGTAAGATGGGTCTCCTGGAGGCATATAATTGAGGCTCCATATATTCTCATCAAAGACATTACTGCTACCCTTTTCCCTAAATCTCCCAAACCTCGAACATTCCATGAGCATATTATTAAATTTTTCACTTGTGCCCTATTAATCATTAATTTTTACTGCAAGTGTAATTGTCCATATCCATAGTGAGCCCCCTAAGTATCAAGACGTGCCTGTTTCTTTCCTTCTTCAATATTTTCTTCATATTCTTTCTTTGTGTAACCATCACCTCCATTCTTTCTCTCCATTCTCTCCATGCATACATACTTTCTTTCTCGTGTACCCTTGTCTCCGCCTTCCTCGGCTTGGGTTGAGGCTTCCTATTGTGACCCATACCTACATCCTCCCTCAAATCTTCACCCTTTTGGTGCATCCCATGTTTTGTTTCCCCTTTATTCCCTCCCCCTCCCCCTCCTACCTCCCTCCTAATCCAAAATACATCTACCCCATTCCTCAACCAGATTTTATACTTGGGAGATTGTACCTGCTTCCCCCTTATAAAGGGAGAAAGCATGAGCATCGTTCCCTTCATTCAGACTCGCCCCTTATCCCTCCCCTCCCTCCCCTCACCTCTTCATATCCCTCTCGTGTCTCTCTCCCCCAAAAAGTAGAGAACAAGCAAAAAAAAAAAAAAAAAAGGGGAGGGATAATGATCCCTGTGTATTTCAAATTCTAAAATTCTATATTTCGTGTTTCCCTTTATAGGTATATCTACTTATCCCTGTCTCCTCCTAGTAAAAAAAAAGGAGAAAAAAAAAAAAAGAGAGAAAAAGCACGTCTTGAGTAAATATAAAAAACAACAGTCAATATGTATAATCTCTACGGGACTTCACTATGCGATAATAGCCACTCCGTTGCCCCCTCCAATGTATCAAAAAACTTTATCCCATCTGGTGCGTTCACCCTCAGTCTTGCTGGATATAGTAGTGCATATGTAAGTTTTAATTGCTGTAGTTTGCGTTTTACTTCGCCAAACCTAGCTCTTTTCTTCTGCAGTTCTGGTGAAAAGTCTGGGTAAATAGATATCCTAATTCCATTATGTAGGACATTTCCCATCTCTCGGGCCTTCTGGATTATTATCATTTTATCTTTAAAATTAAACATCTTGATCAGGAGGGGGCGGGGGGGGGGGGCGTCTTGTCTAAGGCGTCTGGCAGGGACCCTATGCGCCCTTTCCACCGCTAGGAATTGCGAAAAAGATTCTTGGCCAAATGTCTCTCTAATCCATTTTTCAGCCAAAGCTATTGGGTCTACCCCTTCGCTATGTTCTGGAAGTCCCACAATCCTAATGTTTTTCCTCCTCATTCTATTTTCGATTTCATCCATCTTCAGCTCCTGTTTAACCATTTGTTCTCTCATTTCTTTTATTTCTTTTCTAAGGGGGGTCAGTACATCCTCCACCAGATTGACTCTCTCCTCCAGGGCAGCTGTTCTTACATTTACTTGTTGTAAATCATGTCTTAGCAGGGTCACTTCCTCCTGTATTGTTCTAAGTTGGGTAGTTACTTCATTCAAAGAGGTTTTACAGAAGTTGATTGCTGCAAGCACTTCTTTTAATGTTGGCTCACTTTGCTCCTCTCTTGTGCCCTCAACTAAAGTTCCACGTACCCCTCTTGCCCCATTAACTCCAGAGAATCTCGTCTCCATATCACCCCCATCTAGGGGTGTCTGGTTTTGCCCCTGACTTCTTCTTGCCCCAGAAGCCCCAGACTGCGATTTAGGCTGCTGGCTATTTTTTGGAAGGGTCTGGGTTGGGGGTTGATCTGGGTTAAATTTATATTTTCCCAATTTCGCTGCCGCTTGGCTTGCTGCCACGCTTGCCTTTGTGGTCCGTTGGGTTGACATTATGGGGACTAAGAGCTGGAAACTGGGGTGCTGCTGTGTTAATGTCGGCTATAGTGGCTATAGTGGAAGATGATCAAGCAAACAAGCAGATAGCCTCTTTAATAAGGCAAGGGTAAAAAAAATATATACCCGTCCACTATAATTCTCTCCAACTGTCTACAAGCCAGGTTTATCAGGGTTGTCAGGTGGAGGAGAGAAAAATAAAGAAAAAACACTGTACAGGAGGGATTCCTCCTTCTCTTTCCCCCTTTTTCTTTACCAGTGGTGTAACATAACTTATTAATTAGCAGTGTCTCTAGGCGCAGCTCTCCTATGCAACCAGTGACAGCAGTGATTCCTTATGATAAGCTTTTAATCAGTCCTTAGTTAGTTTATACTTTTGCATCTCTCCTTGAATATATCATGATATTTAAAGCTTATCTCTATTTTGAAGTCATTTTGAAGTCATAAGCTAATGTGCTGGGTGGGTATCGGGGGTCTAAGATCTCTACTCCTGTCCGCTGAGGAAGCTGACACTCTTTCTCTGCGCTGTTTCACGGGGGGGTAGTGTGGGGTAGTGTGGGGGGGGGGGGCGCCTCTCTTGCAGACGTCCCTACTCCACTCCTTCCCCCTTCAGCCACAACCACCACCAAATCTATCAAATAGTGTGCAAGGAATATCAGCGCAGTCCAGTCCTTACCCTTCCTCTGATGCACTTTGCTCTGTTCCTCCGATGCACAACTCGCGTTGACTTCCTGGTTTGTGAGTCACCTGCTCCTTGCTTCTTGCTCCACGCAAGGGATTGTGGGGACTGTAGGCTGCAGGCCGGCGGATCACCGCGGGCACTTGTTCTCCTTCCACACTGCAGGGGGGGTTGCTGTCTGCGAGCCACAGACTGCACACTCCGCCGTCCGCCGTCACCACATCGTGGGCTGCAATCTCCCCACTCTCCAGCTACACATCCCGATTGGGTAGAGGCTCGGAAGAGGCACACGGTATAGGATCCAGTCTTGGGGTTATGAGGGGTCGCAGCCTATAGCATAGTTAAGACCATAGTAAGAGCTGGGAGGTAGACTGGGGAATCATCTTGGATGTCCCATCCGGCAATCTCTGGCAATCTCCTTCAATCTCCTTCACTGCTACACAGGTGATAGAGGTACGAGCGGAGGGGGGAGAGGCGTCTTCCTCTCACGTTCACACCATGGTCACGCCTCCCTAGAAAAAATTGTAGTGTCGGGCTGCACACCTGGCTGTGCGGATCCTGAGTTGGCAGGCAACCATAAGGGGTTTGCCAGGGCATCGGGAAGGTAGGATTGGGGCTGGATTCTTCGGGTTGGGCGGCATTTCCATTACTTGTACTGGGCTCCTCTTCCTGGGGTATGGCGCTGCTGGTGGTGGGCAGTTCTCCTGATCTTGGTGCTGATCTTGGTGCTGATCGCATTCTTTTGGGAGGGACGGTTTCCTCCGGGGACTCGGACTCTGAGCCACTATCCTCCACTGGCTCGTATTCCGAACCAGAATCGGATAATGGGAGCTCCCCGCTGCTCTCATCATCCGACATGGCAAGAATGGCATATGCCTCCTCAGGTGTGTAAACCCTTTGGGACATTATGGCAGTGCTTATTGGTGGGCCTGTGTAATGGTACTGCTGGTGGTAGTGGTGGCGGTCTGTGTGGTAGTACCGATGGAGGTATTAGTGGTGGGCCTGTGTGGTAGTACCGATGGCGGTATGGGTGGTGGTGGTACCAATGGCGGTACAGGTGGTGGTGGTACCGATGGCGGCACGGGTGGTGGTGGTGGCGGCGGGTACCGATGGCGGTACAGGTGGCGGTACGGGTGGTGGTGGTAGCGATGGCGGTATGGGTGGTGGTGGTACAGATGGTGGTGGTACCGATGGCGGTACAGGTGGTGGTGGTACCGATGGCGGTACGGGTGGTGATGGTACCGATGGCGGTACAGGTGGTGGTACAGGTGGTGGTGGCACTACCGACGGTGGTACGGGTGGTGGTACTGGTGGTGGTACCGATGGCGGCACTAGTGGTGATACTGGTAGCGGGCCTGTGTGGCAGTATAGATGCTGGGCCTGGTGGCGGTACTGGTACCGATGGCGGTACTGGTAGCCTGTGTGGCGGTACCAATGGCGGTACCGATGGAGGTGGGCCTGTGACAGATGATTGACAGATGGGCTGATTGATTGATTGACAGATGGGTTGATTGATTGACAGATGGGGTGATTGATTGACAGGTGGGCTGATTGATTGACAGATCGGCTGATTGATTGACAGATGGGTTGATTGATTGACAGATGGGCTGATTGATTGACAGATGGGCTGATTGACAGATGGGCTGATTGATGTGCTGGGCTGTGTGACAGGTCCTCTTTATGGGGGGGGGAGGCGTGTTGTGCACTGTAAACTTATGTAGACAAACTACACTGGGCTAACTTACTGATCTCTTCTCTCTCCTCACAGATCGGTGTGTGAGGAGAGAGCAGGGATCAGGTAGTAACTCCTGTGGAGTTTGTTTACATTTGTGACCGGCTGTGATTGGACACAGCCGGTCACGTGGTAAACAGCCAATTCATTGGCTGTTTACTCTGATCGGGGACGCGCTGTGTCCAAGGGACACTCGCCTTCCCCGATCCCCGCTCTGCAAGCCTGTGGCGGCGCGCACGGAGCGCGCCGCCGAGTCTGTTTTGACAGGTGATCGGCTGTGACTTTGACACAGCCGATCACATGGTAAACAGCCAATGAAATTGGCTGTTTACCGTGATCGGGGAAGCGCTGTGTCCGAGGGACACATGCCGTCCCCGCGGGCGCGCGCAAGGCATTATCCTGCAGGACGTCATATGACGTCCAGTATGGATAATGCAACCACTTCCCGGACGTCAATTCACTATTGACTGGGCGGGAAGTGGTTAATCAACAGGGGGTCAATATTATCTGAGGTGTATTGTTGAGGGTCTTTAGAAATGTTTATACCTAGATATTTAAATTTATTCACAACTGGGATCTGAGCTACCTCCTCAGGCAAGGGACCTACCAGTGTGTCACGTACCTGATGATAGTGAGCCCGAATTGCAGGGGACGGCCTCCCTTACGGCCCCCACTCCCGGCCCCCTGGTAAGGTGACAGTTGGCACAGGAGTAAGGAGTGGCACGGGTGCCTGGCAGGATCAACTGTGGTGAGGTGGTGATTCAAACACCCGGAAGCTTCCTTGCAGAATACCGGAACTGGAACGGCTAGCAGGCTGGATCGGAAGTAGCACAGCAGACTGGATCAGTCTTGTAGACTGGATTGGAAGAAGCACAGCAGACAGGATCAGCTAGCAGGCAGGTTTGGCTTAGCAGGCTGGATCTGGGACAGCTCAGCAGACTGGATCGGTCTCGCAGACTGGATCGGAAGAAGCACAGCAGACAGGATCAGCTAGCAAGCAGGTTCAGCTTAGCAGACTGGATCGGTTAAGCAAACTGGATCGGAACCAGGAACAGGGTAGTAAACAGGCCGGGTCAGATATCAGGCGGGCAGCAGAAGTACAGGGTGCAGGCAAAGGGTAGTCACAACAAGCCGGGGTCGGGTGCAGGCAGATAACAGGTTGGTCAAGGTAAGCCGGGTCTTTTAGCACAGGTATGGTCTCAGATCAGGGTTAAGCACACAACGCTGTAGAGCAGACAGCAGGGACTGTCTGCAATTGACAGGTTTAAATAGTCTCTCTGGCGCCACCCGCTGGACGCACGCGCGAACGGAGACCAGGAAGTCCGGGGCGCCTGTTTCTGGCAGGATCTCCATGACACAGTGGGTCCACTGGTAGCAAACTGGACTTTGCCCAGTTTATCTTTAGTCCGGAGATTTGACCAAAACTATTAATGATGTTCATGGCTTTCCGAAGGGAGTCCTGTGTGTCTCCGAGGAAGAGCAGGAGGTCATCTGCGTATAATGCAACTTTTTCTTCCAGATCACCTCTTCTAAAGCCCCTCATCTGATTGGATGATCTGAGCGCAATGGCCAGAGGTTCGATTGCAATGGCAAAGAGGAGGGGTGACAGGGGACATCCCTGCCTCGTCACCCTCCCCAGTCCAAACTTATCGGACTGCTCGCCATTCACCCTTACTCTAGCCTCTGGTGCTCTATAGAGCATTTTAACCCAATTGATGAAGCCCGGGCCCAATTGGGCCATTTCCATGGCCTTCCACAGGTACTGCCACTCCAAACTGTCGAAGGCCTTGGCGGCGTCCAGGGACAAAATAGCCCTCTCCCCATCCTCGTCTGTCAGGACCTGGAGATTCAGATATAACCGCCTTATATTAACACTGGTTGTTCTTCCAGGTATAAAATTTGATATAACCCTGTTTAATCTAGCCGCCAAAACCTTCGCCAAGATCTTCATGTCAGTGTTCAACAGGGCAATAGGCCTATAGGAGGCTACGTCAAGTGGGTCTTTGCCCTCCTTGTGTATAATAATTATGTTAGAGTCCATCATTGAGGAGGGAAGCTCACCCTGTACTAGTGAGTTATTCAGTAACTCGGGGAGTAACACCTTCCCATAGTGCCGATATATCTCGGCTGGAAGACCATCTGGTCCTGGTGATTTCTGCCTTGCCATCTCATTGGTGATACACGTCATCTCTTCTAAGGTTATAGGGCGATCCAGCTCAGCTCTGTCCATCTCACTGAGGAAAGGTAAATTCAAGTCCCCAAAGAAAATGTCCATTGCTTCACTCATCTCCCTCTGCCGGGGTCTATAAAGATTTTCATAATATTGTTTAAACGTATCCACTATTTCTGGGGTGTGTGAGGTCACTCTCCCATCCTCCGTGGTAATCGTAGGCACCACGGAGGTGGGGGAGTTTGCCCTGACTAGTTGTGCCAACATCCGTCCCACACTTTCCCCTTCTCCAAAGTCAGCTTGTCTCTGGAAGATATATTTATTCTCTACGCTTTGGAGAGTCATTAATCAATAATTTTGTTGGTCCTCTATCCAGGTCCTAAGTGTATCTGGTGTCGGGTTGTTAATGTATTGTTCTTCCACAGTTGTTACCCTCTCTCCAATTACTCTCTCCCAGTCCTTAGTCTGCTTCTTAATTTTTTAAATCTGCTGTATCATCATACCGCGCAAAAAGGCTTTCAGCGTATTCCATACTATTCCTACCGAGGCACGGCGAGTTGATGCCAAAGAGCTTGATTTTGGTCTCATCTGACCACAACCCTTTCACCCAGTTCTCCTCTGAATCATTCATATGTTCATTAGAAAACTTCAGACGGGCCTGTACATGTGCTTTCTTGAGCAGGGGGACCTTGTGGGTGCTGCAGGATTTCAGTCCTTCACAGCATAGTGTGTTACCAATTGTTTTCTTGGTGAATATGCTGCCTTGAGATGATTGACAAGATTCTCTTGTGTAGTTCTGGGTTGATTCCTCACCCTCCTCATTAACATTGAAAATCCAAATTGGGCTTGGCTGTGTTGGAGAGATTGGAATCAGATTGATTGCTTCTGTGGACAGGTGTCTTTTATACAGGTAACAAACTGAGATTAGGAGCACTCCCTTTGAGCCCTGGTTCACATTGATGCTACTTTAAAATCGCGCTACTTCACTTGAAGTAGCGCGATTTCAAAGTAGCAAGGTCAGCGTGATTTCAGGTGCTACTTGATAGACATCTGTGTGGCTTCATGCACAGATGTCTATTGAAGTCGCACCTGAAATTGGCAAAAGTAGTGCAGGAACTACTTTTGCAAATCGGTGCGGCACTGCAAAATCAGTGTCGCACCGATTAGAACAGTGCCATTGTCTCCAATAGGCTGCGACTTGTCATGCGATTTGATCTCACAAATCGCATAACAAATCGCTCCAATGTGAACCTAGGCTCAGGGAGAGCTCCTAATCTCAGGTCCTTACCTGTATAGAAGACACCTGGGAGCCAGAAATCTTGCTGATTGATAGGGGATCAAATACTTATTTCACTCAATAAATTAATAACCTTTTTGAAATGCGTTTTTCTGGATATTTTTGTTTTTATTCTGTCTCTCACTGTTAAAATAAACCTACCAGTAAAATTATAGACTGATCATTTCTTTGTCAGTGGGCAAACGTACAAAATCAGCAGGGGATCAAATACTTTTCTCTTTCGTTCATTGACGGACACAGCAACTTAAATCTTGACCTTAGGGTTATATCGCCATCTTCAGGAGAGGACTAGGCAGAACATATTAAAACCGCAAAACTGCACAGTACCGCCCAGGGGGCGGTCCTACTGGCTATAACCTAGGGTTGCCACCTTTTCTTCAAGCCAAACCCAAACACATTAGCAGCGCACGGCAATTTTTTTTTTTTTTCAGTAGAACATTAAATTCATTACCTCTGTACATAAAAATTGCAAGGCAATTTTTATGTATTTATGTACTATACACTATACATAGAATTTGTGATTAAATAACATTTCTAATCATATGGAGATAATCACAAGAGTCCCCCTTTACATCAGAGTCAACAAAGTTGACATTCTTGGCTTACAATTGCAGTGAGCAACCGTGCTGGGTAGCCACAGTCTGGGCCAGGGGTGGACTGATAACTCATGGGGCCTCCGGGCAATTGAAGATCATGTGTCCCCCAGGTTTAAAGATGGCTGTCTCATGGGAGCCAACATCATGTGGCAGGCCGAAGCTTAGAGGCACCAAGCTCTGCGACATGCAGCGTGGCAGAAGAAGTGTGGTGGGTATGATGGGGGTAGTATGTACAGGAGAGGAGTGTGGAGGGGATGGTGGGGGTAGTATGTATAGGAGAGGAGTGTGGAGGGGATTATGGGGGTAGTATGTATAGGAGAGGAGTGTGTAGGGGATGATAGAGGTAGTATGTATAGGAGAGGAGTGTGGAGAGGATGTGGGGGTAGTATGTATAGGAGAGGAGTGCAGAGAGGATGGTGGGGGTAGTATGTATAGGAGAGGAGTACGGAGGGGATGGTGGGGGTACTATGTATAGAAGAGGAGTGCGGAGGGGATGGTGGGGGTAGTATGTATAGGAGAGGAGTGCGGAGGGGATGGTGGGGGTAGTATGTATAGGAGAGGAGTGCAGAGGGGATGGTGGGGGTAGTATGTATAGGAGAGGAGTGCGGAGAGGATGGTGGGGGTAGTATGTATAGGAGAGGAGTGCAGAGAGGATAGTGGGGGTAGTATGTGTAGGAGAGGAGTACAGAGGGGATGGTGGGGGTAGTATGTGTAGGAAAGGAGTGCGGAGGGGATGGTGGGGGTAGTATGTGTAGGAGAGGAGTGTGGAGGGGATGGTGGGGGTAGTATGTGTAGGAGAGGAGTGCGGAGGGGATGGTGGGGGTAGTATGTGTAGGAGAGGAATGCGAAGGGGATGGTGGGGGTAGTATGTGTAGGAGAGGAGTGTGGAGGGGATAGTGGGGGTGGTATCTGTAGGAGAGGAGTGCGGAGGGGATGGGGGGGTAGTATGAGTAGGAGAGGAGTGCGAAGGGGATGGTGGGGGTAGTATGTGTAGTAGAGGAGTGCGGAGGGGATGGTGGGGGTAGTATGTGTAGGAGAGGAATGCGAAGGGGATGGTGGGGGTAGTATGTGTAGGAGAGGAGTGCGGAGGGGATAGTGGGGGTGGTATCTGTAGGAGAGGAGTGCGGAGGGGATGGTGGGGGTAGTATGTGTAGGAGAGGAGTGCGGAGAGGATGGTGGGGGTAGTATGTGTAGGAGAGGAGTGCGGAGAGGATGGTGGGGGTAGTGTGTGTGGGAGAGGAGTGTGGAGAGGATGGTGGGGGTAGTATGTGTAGTAGAGGAGTGCGTAGGATTGGTGGGGGTGGTATCTGTAGGACAGGAGTGCGGAGGGGATGGTGGGGGTAGTATGTGTAGGAGAGGAGTGCGAAGGGGATGGTGGGGGTAGTATGTGTAGTAGAGGAGTGCGGAGAGGATGGTGGGGGTAGTATGTGTAGTAGAGGAGTGCGGAGAGGATGGTGGGGGTAGTATGTGTAGGACAGGAGTGCGGAGGGGATGGTGGGGGTAGTATGTGTAGGAGAAGAGTGCGGAGAGGATGGTGGGGGTAGTATGTGTAGTAGAGGAGTGCGGAGGGGATGGTGGGGGTAGTATGTGTAGGATAGGAGTGTGGAGAGGATGGTAGGGGTAGTATGTGTAGTAGAGGAGTGTGGAGGGGATGGTGGGGGTAATATGTGTAGGAGAGGAGTGCGGAGAGGATGGTGGGGGTAGTATGTGTAGTAGATGAGTGTGGAGGGGATGGTGGGGGTAGTATGTGTAGTACAGGAGTGTGGAGGGGATGATGCCAACTGGATGTATGAAGTGGTCTGGGGGGGTGATGCACCTGGGGGGAGTTGGGGGCTGAGAAATATAGTGATGTACAGTATATAAAAACAAAAGCTATTGTACTCATCCACTAATATTTACAACAGTACAAGAATGAAAACTCCCAGCCCCCAGCACTCTGTATGTACAGATGATGTGAAGGTAACGTATGACCATTCATATATCCCTGTGTTATCCAAGCTCTGTACAATCAGAAGTTTACACTCTCCACATACACACAGGGTTAATGAATGGTCATAAATTACTGCACATTATCTGGACTGAGGATGGGGGGTGTTTGTATAGACAGAGGTGTGAGGCTTGGAGGAAGATATCGTCAGACACACTCCTGATCCTCCTGTCCCCTTAACCTTTCACAGCAAATCCTGCCAAACAAATCCTGTCAGATTTCCACCCCAGGAGACTCCTCAGACAAAAACTCTCAGCTCACCTCTTCCCTGCATGTAGTGTGAGCAGCGCCAGCCCGACATGATCTCCTCCTCCCGACATGCTCAGCTCCTCAGCTCCGCCTTCCGGGTAAGCACACCGCACTAGTGATTGGAGGGGGGGGGGGAGTTAGTCACTGATAAGAGAGACCCTGCAGGAGCCTGGAGGGGGGGGGGGGGAGAGACAGGATGGAATGAGCTTTAGATTCTAACAATTACCCCAGCACAGTGTGTTTTTATGGAGAAGCAGTGACACTGCTGCTGTCTCCACAGTGACAAATATGCTAATGGAGCTCCTCCTGACTGATGGTCTGTCCGGGTTGCAGAGAGTCTGAAAACCGGGCAGATGATTCAGAACCCGGACTGTCCGGGTGAATCCCGTACAGGTGGCAACCCTACTATAACCCCTCACACTGCATCCAGCAGCTCAGTTTTTTTCTGCCTAGTGGAGAAGGACCTAGCTCCCGGTAGGGACCATTGGTCCTGCAGATTTTTTATTTATTTTTTCTGCTTTTTGATTCCTGTGATCTACTATCAACAGCCGGGCTGGGTGACAGGCTGGATAATACAGATCCTGATAGTCTCCTCAGCCCAGCCATAGAGCGTGAGCAGGCCTTAGCTATGTGCTAGGTTGGCCACGACATACCCTGTCTGATCCAGGGGTGACCGGCGAGCTATATGCTCCGGGGGGACACATATGACCGTGCTACTGCTGTCCGTGTCACAGTGTGCCGTGGTCGACAGCCACCCCGTACCGCTCGGGTGATGGGTCTGTCCGGAATGCGTCCAGCAGTCCCCACAGGAGTGGTAAGTATGGTTCCACCTGTCTCGGCAGGACGGAGCAGCTGGGAGGTCGAATTGGGGGTCTCTCATTCTCCTCTTCCTCTCTCCCCGTCCTTTCCCTCCTCCCTATGCTTGGGCCGCTGCGCGACAGAACGGGGGTCTTCCGGGGGGGCTCCGTGTCCAGCAAGGGGGGCTGCGCTGGGTGTTGGGGGTCCGCTGTTCTCTCCCTATTTTTTGAGCATAGTGGGGTGTTTTTGGTGTGCACATTGTGGGAGGCCACCGCACAGAGGGGCAGCGTGGCCGCGCCATTTTCCTGTGGTTTTAGTCAGGAAGTTTGCGGCCATTTTCCTGTAGATTTAGTCAGGAAGTCCGGCGGCCATTTTCCTGTAGCCTTGGTCAGGAAGTCTGGCGGCCATATTTCTGGAGCCCTCAGGCGTTTTCTTGCTGAGGCGGCTGGCGGCCATTTTCTTGTAGTCTCAGCTTGGTTTTTGCCTCTAGCGCTGGTTATCCTTCTGGAACGGCGCGAATTGCACAGAACACCTCGTGAGGGAGAGCGGATGGCGGCACAGCACAGCACAGCGCAGTACCTGGGCAAGGGGGGGTGAGTCCTGTGGGGGGCCCCTCCAGTCTGTGGCAGCTAGGAGGGTGGACTTTTTGTGTATCTGGCCTGCGGTCGCCAACGGGTGTCAGGCGAGTGTGGGTCAGCATAGCGTCAGAAGCTGACGCTTCTTCTCCAGACATCCCTGTGTTGGCAACCGGTTCCCCTGCACCTGCGGTGCCTATGGACGCTTTGTCGGCAGTCCTGGAGTCCTTTGTTGCCAGGGTGGAAGCGGTGTGCGGGCGCAAGGGGGGTAAAAAACGCCCCCTCCCCCCACCATCTTCTGGGGAAAGCTCTGATTTAGACTCGGGCCTTGCTGTGGCAAACGGCCCCTGTTCTGACGTTTCAGAGGATGCGGACCAGGACCTTTCGGACTGTGAGAATGACTACGTGTCCGGGTCAGCGCAGGAAAGGGCGCTTGTAGGAGCACTTATCACAGCGGTGCGGGATACCCTATAGATGGAGGATACGGCGGGGACATCTACAGAGGTGTCGGTCCCTTTTGGGTCTCACATGCCGGCCCGCACAGCTAAGGTGTTTCCCTACCTGACCTATTTTGATAAGTTTATCTACAAAGAATGGGAATGCCCGCAGCGGGCCTTTTCGGTCCCAAAACGCATGGCGGTGCGTTACCCCTTTGAGGAGAATTTCCTGAAAAAAATGGATGTGGATCCCCCGGTATCCAGGTTAAATAAGGTAACCACAATTCCGGTGGAGGGGACCCCTGCCTTTAAGGCCCTGCTGATAGGAGGGCCGAGGCGGTTGGCCGGTCCATGTTTATGGTGGTGGGGTCAGCATTGCGGCCAGTGTTGGCCACGGCCCTGGTGTCCCAGACACTTACTGAATGGGCAAAATTGTTGCACCGTGAGTTGGAAAAGCAACAGGCTTCCCCAGTCTGCGTGGAACTGGCGGACCAGTTGGTGCATGGCCTTAAGTATGTCTGCAATGCGGCCTTATACGGCCCCCTTGCTTTCTAAAGCCTCAGTATCTGCTGTGGTGCTACGGCGCCTGATTTGGCTAAAATGCTGGTCTGCGGACCAGGCATCTAAGAAGGCTCTGGCAGATTTGCCCTTCCAGGGAGAGATATCAAAGAAATAGGAGGTTGTAGAAAACAGGTCTGGTGTGATGTAGCCAACATCCCTAACTGATACAATACAAAAGTTTCCCCTCACAGGGCGGGACTTTATAGGCATGAATTTACATAACCACTATGGTAGAGTATAAAAATAATTTATTACAAAAGTAGAAAGTATGATTACATAAAATTGTAGGCCAATAAAAAAGACTTGATATATGCAGAAGATACAATCAATGAATCAATAGAATAGATGTTGAATTATGCCCAATGCATCGCATGCCCAGGGGAAAGGATTATACCCTACTGCAATGCTAGTGCATAATTATATGAAAATTGGAATTGTACATATATAGGTCAGATCCTACGCGTTACGGAGATAACTCCTTCTTCAGGGATAATCCGACATATAATTCAGAATTGAAATCTAAAACAGAGAAGAATACAGTTGTCTCATGTGATGGCATTCATTAAACATAAAACACGAAACAAAACACGAAATTATGTTATGTTTTGTTTCGTGTTTTATGTTTAATGAATGCCATCACATGAGACAACTGTATTCTTCTCTGTTTTAGATTTCAATTCTACAATTTTATGTAATCATACTTTCTACTTTTGTAATAAATTATTTTTATACTCTACCATAGTGGTTATGTAAATTCATGCCTATAAAGTCCCGCCCTGTGAGGGGAAACTTTTGTATTCTTCCAGGGAGAGAGGCTCTTTGGAGCCTCGCTGGATGATATTATTAAAAATGTTACTGGGGGCAAGAGTACGGTTCTCTCATAATCCAGAAAAGATAAGGAGCCTCGTCGTAGGCCAGGACCTTTCTTTTCCGCTCAGAAGTGTTTTTTTCGTCCGCCCGGGGCGGCGGGTAAGCGTCCTCAGACAGACAAGGTGTCCACTGAGGGACAGAAGCGCCCCTGGTTTCGCAAGCCGAACAAGCCTGCGAACAAATCTGCGACAGCATGAAGGTTTGCCCCTGCCCGACTCTTCGGGAGTTTGCAGCTCGGTGGACCTCCCTGCTTTCCAACCAGTGGATCTGCGAAGTGGTTTCATCTGGGTACACGATAGAGTTTCTCTCTTGTCCACCAAACAGGTTTTTTTCCTCAAACCTTCATCTTCTTCCGGCTCGTCTGGAAGCTTTGTTGGGGGCACTGCAGGACCTGTTGCTGCGCGGGGTGATATTGCCGGTACCGTCGCAGGAAAGGTTTCAGGGATTCTACTCCAATTTTTTTGTAGTCCCAAAGAAGGAAGGGGTCCGTTTTGATTCTGGACTTCAAGGCCCTCAACAGATTTGTAAAGGTGAAAAGATTCAGGATGGAATCAGTTCGCTCTGTGGTCGCTGCACTCCATCTGGGGGATTTTCTGGCGTCCCTGGACATCAAGGACACGTACTTACATGTCCCTATATGCATCAGGCATCAGAGGTTTCTGCGGTTTGCGGTCGGGGGTGAGCACTACCAATTTGTAGCTGTCCCTTTTGGCCTGGCATCGGCACCAAGGGTTTTCACCAAGGTGCTCGCCCTGATTCTGGCTTTGCGGAGACAGCAAGGAATCGCAATCGTGGGCTACCTGGACGACCTCCTTCTGAGAGCAGCTTCAGCCTCAGAATTAGAGGAGGATGTGGGGATAGCCAGTCAGATTCTTCGGGAGTTCGGTTGGGTTCTGAACCTCCAGAAGTCGGTCTTAGTACCGACTCAACGCCTGGAGTACCTGGGCTTGATTCTGGACTTCTCAGAGGCGAGGGTCTTTCTCCCTTCGGACAAGCTGCAGACTCTTTAGGCTGCGGTGAAGCTGTTGGTGTCCCGCAAGTGGACGTCGCTGCGTTTTTGCATGCGAGTCCTGGGTCTCATGGTGGCCACTTTTGAGGCGGTACCGTATGCTCAATTCCACTCTCAAGTCTTGCAAAAGTAGATTCTGTCCAAATGGGACAATTTTCCATTGTCTCTGGATTGTTGGATTCGGGTGAGCCACCTAGTCAGGGAATCTGGTCTGGGGGCTGAGGTCTTCGGCTCTTCAGTCCAGGAGGTCGTTCCTTCCTTTTCATTAGACAGTGATCACGACGGACGCCAGCCTGACCGGTTGGGGGGGAGTTTGGGGCGTACAGTCGGCACAGGATCGCTGGACGCAGGAAGAATCCCACCTGCCGATCAATGTTCTGGAACTTTGGGCGATCAGGCGGTGCCTCTCCACATGGTCACAGAGGCTGCAGGGACACCCATTCAGGATCCAGTCGGACAACGCCACGGCGGTGGCGTATGTCAACCATCAAGGAGGAACAAGGAGTTCGGCTGCAGCATTGGAGGTCGCTCTCATCCTGCGGTGGGCAGAGTGGCGCGTGCCAGCTTTATCGGCCGTGTACATTCCGGGCGTAGAGAACTGACAGGCAGACTATCTAAGTCGCCAGATGCTGGACCAAGGGGAATGGTCGCTACATCCGGAGGTCTTTCGACTCCTTTGCCTGAGATGGGGCACGCCAGATGTGGATCTCCTGGCCTCTCGACTCAATCGGAAGGTACTGAGGTTTGTGGCCAGGTCCAAGGACCCATGGGCGGACGTGGCAGACGCGTTGGTGGCTTCATGGGGGCATTATCGGTTGATTTATGCCTTCCCCCCGATAAAACGTCTGCTTCGCAGAGTGGAGACCGAGGGGATTCCGGTGATTCTAATTGCCCCAGATTGGCCTCGGCATCCCTGGTACGCTGACATAGTGCGAATGGTGGCGGATGTTCCTTGGCGACTGCCGATGCGAGAGGACCTTCTGTCGCAGGACCCTATACTTCATCCTGCTTTACAGTCGCTGGCTTTAACGGCATGGCTGTTGAAAGTCAGGTGCTAAGGGACCAAGGTCTGTCAGACTCGGTTATCTCCACTATGATGAGGGCGCGGAAGTCATTGTTGTAATATATTGGCCGATTTATGTGGAACATTATATTATTATATATGTATAAGTACAAGATTGACCAGGACAGATTTCAGTTGACATTGGCATCTGTAATCTAATTACACATATCAAAGGGTGTTTGTTGACCAAAGGGATTAGTGGCCAAAGAAGATTTACTACACACATCAAAGGTGACAGATAATGACTCTGATGTGCTAATCTTATGCAAGCCTACCTAGGTGTGTGAGATGGCCTGTTAACTTAATTGAACATTTCAAAGGGTACATTGTTTAGGACCAAATAAGAAGTATTTATTGATGGTAATTAGACTTGAGGGGGTATTCATGGGAAACCCCCCCTCCCAGTGTCAGACCAGTATTTGAGACATTCAAGCTGGCATTCAGCCTACTCTAGTTTTGTTATTCTCTATGGATATGAAGGCACAGATCTAGAGAACATGGGACTCTAAAAACTACTATTCTGGGTCATATATATATATATATATATATATATATATATTGTGACAGCAGGAAGGTAAAGTCACCTGGTTGCATCCAGGGGGGTAGATATATTTCGCCCAGATTCAGGCTTTACGCCGATTTATACAGCTAGGTGGAGAGTTGTATAAGCCCAGCTGAGACTAGTGGGCTCATTGATGACTCATACCTCTAGGGAGAGGGCTGGGCGTCGTGCAGGCAGGGAGTTGATGAGGCCAGCTGAAGCCTGTCAGTTCGTTTAAGGCCTCTATAAAAACTCCCAGATTCATTAGATGTTAGCTCATGCCTGGAAGCAGACCTGTGTGGACTGTCTAGGGAGAGTGAACCCCTGTGCGGTGAGAGAAAGCCTGTGTGGCTATATTTTGCTTGGACATTTAAAACCAGGGACTAGGACAGCACTAGGCTGATCCCAGTTGTTAGTTAGGAAACCTGTATGTTTAGTCAGAGGTCAAGTTGACCAGGATTTATTTTGTTTGTTTCTTTTGCTTTGCTGTGTTTTTGTCACTGTAAATAGAAAATAAACGGCACCTTTTTGATTTTGAAAACCACAACCTCCGTCTGCTGGGCCTGTTTTTGTGTGGGGAGCCCATCCCGGGGGTCACACACACCCGCTGCCGAGCTAACCCCCTCACAGTTGGTGGAGAACCAGTGGCAGTTTTTTTTTAAGCCAGCATGGAGGAGATACTGAAACAGCTGGCTCTAGCAAATGCCAATCAACAGCAGACAAATGCAGGTTTGCAAAAGAGCCTTGCAGCTCAACAACAGAACTTCGCAGCCCAGCAGCAAGCTCATCAACAGAGCCTTGCAGCCCAGCAGCAAGCTCACCAACAGAGTCTGGAAGCTCAGCAACAAGCCCAGCAACGATCTGAGGCCCGCTTCATAGACCTATTACAGAAGCAAGAGCAGAGACTACAACAAATGGAAGCAGTAATGCAGCAACGTCCGCAGACCAGTGAGGAAAGCCGTCCCACTAATACCGCGTCCTTTGGGGTGAGTCGTTTATTGACAAAAATGACTGGAGAGGATGATCCAGAGGTATTTTTGACCACGTTTGAAAGGACTGCTGAAAGAGAAAAGTGGCCTGAGGAGCAGTGGGCTGGACTGGTGGCTCCTCTGTTAACGGGTGAATCGCAGAAAGCTTACTATGACCTAGAGCCTGACCAAGCAAAAGACTATGTGATGCTAAAAGCTGAAATATTGGCAAGGCTGGGTGTCACCCTGGCTGTCCGGGCTCAGCGTGTGCATAACTGGACTTTCCAGCTTGGAAAACCCCCCAGGTCTCAAATGTATGATCTCATTCACCTGAGCAGAAAGTGGCTACAGCCAGAGACTTTGTCCGCACCAAAGATTGTGGAACGTGTTGTAATGGATCGGTTTTTGAGAGCTCTTCCTACTGCCATCCAAAAGTGGGTAAGCCATGGAGACCCAGAGACGGCCGATGGTCTTGTGGATCGTGTGGAGAAATACTTGGCTACAGAGAACCTGACGGCCTCTTCCAGAGACACTCGGACTTTCCACCCTAAGACCAGACCATCCCCAGGGGCGGATAAGATGATTCCAAGGGGTAAGGGTGGAGAGAGTGAGAGGGTGGGAGCTCTACCCCAAGTTTGGCGAGAACAGCCTGGGAAATCAGCGGCTCAAGAGGCGGCAAGAAGGATCATTTGCTACCGCTGCCGGCAAGCGGGACATATTGCAGCAAATTGCCCGGTTTTGGAGGAACCCATGCAGTGTGACTTTCTGACGGGCAGACGTCAGTCGCTGTGTGCGACAGTCGCATGCACTGCCATTCGGGGAACTGAGAAACATTTATGCAAAATGTGTATTAATGGTAGAAATGTTGTGGTATTGCTGGATTCAGGTAGCCTTGTGACCCTGATAAAGGCTGAATTAGTTAAAACAGAGGTCTCTGGGAATAGCAAGGTAGCTGTTATTTGTGTGCATGGGGACACCCGAGAGTATCCAGTGACTACAGTGTGTTTCGAGACCCCCAAAGGTACCCTTTCTCATCCAGTGGGCTTAGTGTCTCAGTTACCGCATGACGCCATTGTGGGAAGGGATTTTCCGAAGTTCTGGGAACTGTGGGATGATCCTGAGCCCCCCACTGGTGCCCCTATGTACCAGGAATATGATAGCCAGAACTCCTCTGAGAGTGGTGAGGACTCTCCCGAATTTCCCTTGTCAGTATTGGCAGGGGAGACTCAAGAAACTGGAGAGGAGCCCACCTCCTCAGACGAAAACCTACCGTCTGTGGAGTTTTCTGATCTTGAGGTTCACAGGGAAAACTTTGCCACAGAACAGTTGAAAGACCCCGCCCTAATAAAGGCACGGGAAAACGTAGTGAAAATAGATGGCGAGTTAGTGAACCCAGATAATACCTGCACTTACCCATACTTCAGCGTAGAGAAGGACCTACTGTATCGGGTGGCAAAAAGGGCAGAAGAAACCGTTGAGCAGCTTGTGGTGCCCAAACCTTACAGGAAGTTGGTGTTGGAGTTGGCCCATGGGCACATTCTTGGAGGTCATCTGGGGACAGAGAAAACCCGAGAGAGGGTATTACAGAGATTCTATTGGCCTGGGGTGATGAAGGACATAGAAAATTATTGTTCCTCCTGCCCTGTGTGTCAGAGGTCGGCCCCGATGCCACACTTCCGTAGCCCGCTGGTCCCTCTACCCATCATTGAGGTCCCGTTTGAGAGAATCGCAATGGATTTGGTAGGTCCTATAATCAAGTCCGCTAGGGGGCACCAGTACATATTGGTTATAATGGACTATGCCACCCGTTATCCAGAAGCGATCCCTCTCAGAAATACCTCGGCCAAAACCATAGCCAAAGAGCTATCTCTTGTTTTTAGCCGGGTGGGTATTTGTAAAGAACTGCTTACGGACCAAGGTACACCCTTTATGTCCCGGGTTATGAAGGAGCTGTGTAAATTGTTCAAAGTGACGCAATTACGTACATCTGTGTATCACCCCCAAACCGATGGGCTGGTTGAAAGATTCAACAAAACCCTAAAACAAATGTTGAAGAAAGTGGTGGATAGGGATGGAAAGGATTGGGACTGTCTACTTCCTTATTTGATGTTTGCTATTAGGGAGGTGCCCCAATCCTCTACGGGATTCTCCCCCTTTGAGTTACTGTATGGGAGACACCCAAGAGGGCTGTTGGATATTGCCAAGGAAACTTGGGAAAGTGAGAGTTCTCCCCACAGGAGTGTGATTGAGCATGTCGCCCTGATGCAAGATCGAATTGCACAGGTAATGCCCATCGTGAAGGAACATTTGGCCCAAGCGCAGTTGGCACAGCAGAGAGTGTACAACCGTGGAGCCAAGACCCGTACCTTTTCCCCGGGGGATAGGATATTGGTACTTGTCCCTACGGTTGAAAGTAAATTCCTTGCCAAATGGCAAGGCCCCTACGAGATAATGGAAAAAGTGAGCGAAGTGAATTACAAGGTCAGACAACCAGGAAGGCGAAAGCCCGAACAGATCTATCACGTTAATCTGTTGAAAGCCTGGAGGGATAGAGAGTCCCTAGTCGCAGACACTTGGTCACCAGCTCAAACTGGTTGCGTGATTCCTGAGGTTGGAATCGCAGCCACCTTGTCACAACCCCAACAACAGGAGGTTAAGGAGTTTGTGCTTCGCAACAAGGAGGTATTCTCTGAGCTGCCGGGACAAACATCTGGGGTAAAGCATGACATTATTACCCCGCCCGGTGAAAGGGTGAAGTTAAAACCCTATCGGATCCCAGAGGCCCGACGGGAGGCAATACGGGAGGAAGTACAGAAAATGCTGAACTTAGGGGTGATAGAGGAGTCCCAAAGTGATTGGTCTAGTCCCATTGTGTTGGTGCCTAAACCGGATGGGAGCTGGCGATTTTGTAACGATTTTCGTCAGTTGAACAAAGTTACAAAATTTGACACCTACCCCATGCCACGTATAGATGAGTTGATCGACCGGCTGGGAACAGCCCGATACATGACGACTCTTGACCTCACAAAAGGGTATTGGCAAATCCCCCTGGCCAAGTCAGCCAAAGAGAAAACCGCATTTGTAACCCCAGACGGGGCGTTCCAATATAAAAGAATGCCGTTCGGGTTACAGAATGCGCCGGCCACATTCCAGCGGAAAATGGACCAGATGCTGAGGCCCCATCGGAAGTATGCTGCGGCTTACCTGGATGACGTAATTGTCCATAGCACAGATTGGGCCTCACATCTGCCAAAAGTGCAAGCAGTCCTGGACTCTGTTCGGGAAGCAGGGTTTACGGCTAACCCCAAGAAGTGTACCATTGGGCAGGAGGAGGCCAAATATCTTGGGTACACCATTGGGAGGGGAGTAATAAAACCCCAACTCAACAAAGTCGAGGCCATCCAGAGTTGGCCACGTCCCAACAGCAAGAAGCAGGTACGAGCCTTTCTGGGAATCGCTGGGTATTATCGGCGATTCATTCCCCACTTTGCTTCTAAGGCTGTGCCCCTAACCAACCTGACGAAGGGGAAAGGGTCGGTCATGATTAAATGGACCCCCGAGGCGGAGGCAGCATTCCAATTCTTGAAACAAGCCTTATGTAGCCAGCCAGTGTTGTACTCACCCGACTTCTCTAAAGACTTTGTCGTACAAAGTGATGCGTCAGATGTGGGGTTAGGAGCAGTATTGTCCCAGGTCTGGAACGGGGAAGAGCACCCAGTCATTTACCTCAGCAGGAAGTTGAAGTCCCATGAGGTAAATTACGCCACCGTTGAAAAGGAGTGTTTAGCGGTGAAGTGGGCTCTAGATTCCCTTCGGTACTACCTGCTAGGTAGGCACTTTGACATGGTTACGGATCACGCTCCGTTAAAGTGGATGGCTCAAAACAAGGAAACAAATAGAAGAGTGAATAGGTGGTTCCTGGCCCTCCAGGAATTCAACTTCACAGTAAAGCATCGCCCTGGCGTTCAAATGGGGAATGTGGATGCTTTGTCTCGAGTACATGAATGCCTGATTGCTGGTGTTCCAACCCCGAGGTTAAAACAAGAGGGGGGGGTATGTGACAGCAGGAAGGTAAAGTCACCTGGTTGCATCCAGGGGGGTAGATATATTTCGCCCAGATTCAGGCTTTACGCCGATTTATACAGCTAGGTGGAGAGTTGTATAAGCCCAGCTGAGACTAGTGGGCTCATTGATGACTCATACCTCTAGGGAGAGGGCTGGGCGTCGTGCAGGCAGGGAGTTGATGAGGCCAGCTGAAGCCTGTCAGTTCGTTTAAGGCCTCTATAAAAACTCCCAGATTCATTAGATGTTAGCTCATGCCTGGAAGCAGACCTGTGTGGACTGTCTAGGGAGAGTGAACCCCTGTGCGGTGAGAGAAAGCCTGTGTGGCTATATTTTGCTTGGACATTTAAAACCAGGGACTAGGACAGCACTAGGCTGATCCCAGTTGTTAGTTAGGAAACCTGTATGTTTAGTCAGAGGTCAAGTTGACCAGGATTTATTTTGTTTGTTTCTTTTGCTTTGCTGTGTTTTTGTCACTGTAAATAGAAAATAAACGGCACCTTTTTGATTTTGAAAACCACAACCTCCGTCTGCTGGGCCTGTTTTTGTGTGGGGAGCCCATCCCGGGGGTCACACACACCCGCTGCCGAGCTAACCCCCTCACAATATATATATATATATATAGCGCTACCCCCAGTTAAGAGAGCCGCTGGTTTTGTTTTGGGCCCTGTAGTGCACCGCTGTCAACCCCTGGCAATCCGCTCTACCCTCCCGTGGCACAGCTAGTAAGGGGAGATAGGACCGCGTGACCGCAACTCTAGGTGACGCAGTCCTATGGCAAACACACACAGTGATATACTTTAAAACTTCTATTAAAGTAAGTGAAACTTAGGGAGCCAATGCTGAAGATTTGTATATAGTTTGTGTTTGTGTTTAGCCCACTGGGTCTGTTTGTTTTGTCAAAAGCTATAAATAAAACTTTTCAAAAAAAAAAAGTAAGTGAAACTTACACCAATGTACTTGACCCAGATATTTTACTGAGGCTAATGGGCAAGTAATAAACAACAGTATAACAAGTTGCAGGTCCCTGCAATAAACAGTAATAAAGATAAACAGAATAATCAGAATAATAAAGTGTGGCAATCAAACAATTAAAACAAACAGAACTAACGGTACCATCACCAACAATGAGGGGAAAAACACACAGCACAGATGGTCCGGACGCCGGCAATTAATTTCACAATGGAGCTGCAAAATGGTAAGATTAGCTTGATTGCAGCCAATATCATAATTTATTCATATAACCAGTAGGTACCATAGTGCAGCTTCACTGTGAATAAACCCTAACAAGGGGAGATGGAAATGTTGACCACTGATATCACCTTCCTAGGGGAAGGAAGATATTGGAATGGTCTCCGTGGGATTTTGGGAAATAGATGGAAGGAACAGGTGTTCCTATTGCACTCCAGGGATCACACTAGAGTGCATTCATAGCCCTGTACAGATTTTTCCGAGATGGTGAGCTTTGGTCACTTTTCCTTCAATGGCAATCAGATGTTGTAAAGGAGTTTAAGTCATTGAATCTTTGGTTGCTTTAAAATATGACCGCTAATGGCATAGTCAATATTTCAGTACAGCGCGGAGTGGTGGGAGCTAGGGAAGCCACAGAAATGTTTCACCTTCTTAGTGTGTTCAGAAGGGGACGGGTATCTAGGGTTCAGTTGAATCTGACATGCAGAGCGGGGTCAGTGCATTTCACTGGAAACCCCCTGTTGAAGATGAACTTTATGTTATACTTTACCCTTTCAGATGCTCAACGTCCTTTAAGTTAGCTGTGGCTCCGTGCTCAACCAGATCTCCTTGTCAGGATGGAATGTCTCACTGTCTGCTGGTCTTTGCGCATTTGTTTGTTGTAAATCTGTAGCAGCGTGAAGAGTTCAAAGGTTCGCGCTGTTTGCGTTACGTACGTTCCGACCAGGATTTTACAATCCACTTGCGGGTCTATTTATAGATGCTACCAGTATTAGCAGGTCCGCCCACAATTTAACCCGTGAGGGTTACAAGATAGTTCCCCTTGTTAATATGTAAGAATGAGACGATCATTCAGCAGCCACGGGGATCAGTCAGGGGGACAAACAGAGGGCGGACCGATATGTGCAGCAGGAGGAAGACCTGCCTGTAGTGCCTGTTCTGATCGAAGGGATCTACACCAGAGCCATCCTTGATACAGGTGCTCAGGTTACCCTAATGACCAGAGACTTTTACAAGAAGTACCTATCATACCTGCCCCTGGAAGAGATGGGAGACACCAAGGTTCAGGGTATCCAAGCAGAAGAGTACTCTTGTGATGGATGTGTGCGGATCAAGTTGTCGTGTGATCCATTGAGGGCTGGGGAGCCCCAGAACTTTGAGACACTGGCTATTGTCTGTCCCTGGCTGCCAGGGCCCTCAAGAAGCGCTCTCATCTTTGGGACCAATACCGATCTGGTGAAACGGCTTTTAGCCCCTGCTGTCCCCAGATGTGATCCCATACCCTCACTACCGGAAGAGGTTCCTGCTTCAGTACCAGAGGAAGAACCAAGAGTAGCTGAGGCTGTGACTCCCAGGGAGAAGAGAAGGAGGAGAGTCATTCATCCTCCCCGGAAACTAACTCATGATCAGATGGGAGAAAGTTCCGAAGACACGGTCCTAACCTCAAGAAGGACCATGCCCACATCTGGTCCCTCCACTGTACATTTGGTGGAGGGCAACCCCAACTCACTTCCTGGCACAGTTAGACAGGTCGCCCCCACTGAAGCGACCTGTGGACAGGACAGCTCCCCATCATATGATGATTGGTGGGAGGCTCCTCTGTCAATCCTATGCAACCGCATTGAAGCTAAAATGTTTTGCAGATCTAAAAATGTTAGATGTCTTTGGGGACCAAAGATTCAAAGTGGGGGGGAGTGTGTAGCGGGGTATTCCCCTTTAATACAGAGAGACTACATCTCCCAGTACATCTTGCAGCACCCAGGGTACATTGCTCCGGAACAGAGACTGCTGGGGCAGACTTTATAAAGGGAAGATGGAGTTTGTTCTGCCTCTTTTGGACACCCCCTCTCCTAGCAAGAGGATCTCTGTGCTGAACTGCTGGATGCACAAGGCCTGAAGCCTGGGGCCTTGTGCTCTTTTCCAAAGAGCCCTCTGCCAGCCTAGCAGAGCCTTAAAAGACATCTTCTCCTCCTTACTGCAGTACACCAGAAGGATTGAAGACTTGGATGTCGGTGGATTCCTGTTCCTAGACGAATCGGCGGAGGAAACGGACTTGGACTTGTCCGGGTGGTGAGAGCTGTTTAAAGACAGATACTTTATCTTTACTATTCGTTGGGATTACAAAGTTGTTCTTCAAGTGCACCACCGAAAGATTGCTAGCGAATATTGTGTCACTGAACTTCCATTTAGATCAGTCAGGCCTGACTGCATAGGTAGACATTGCTGGGTGTTAGTCTACCAATGAGGGGAAGTAGCTGTAAAAGGGCAGCGCTAGAGTTGCATAGCAATACTTTCCGAATTGACCTCCTCTTTTAGGAGTCTATCGGAAAAATAGTATATGAAGTTCTATTTTAATTGCCTGTATATTTGATTTAATATGCATGTTCAAACCTTTCCCCTTTTGATACTTAAAAATAAATGGTTTATATTTTCTAACCCCTTGGCCTAGACTAAATTGTTGTTTAATAGTAGCCACTTTCTCTTAATCCCCTTCTAATTACATCTGGGATTAATATTTTTTCTGTATGCTGTTTCTCAGGCTACAAACGACAAGATAATTTTATACTCTAGCTATAAGTATCTAGTTCATATTTAATGAACGGGCCTTCGGTTCGAATCACCCTGGTACTCGTTTTTTTCCCCCTTTTTTGTTTGTTACTACAGGCAGAGGACCTACCAATTGGGTAGCAGTCCTTTTGGAAACACCTGTAACAGCAGGCTGGCATACTTGGACTTGTGCTCTCTTCAGCTTCCGGCGCTGGGAATGCCGTTTCTGGCGTTGTTTGGAAGGTTGATAGGCGTGTTCACTGAGACGGCATAAATTGCAGGTGTCCTCCACTGTTCCCTCGCAGGTTCAGGGAAAGTTATTTTTGAAGGCCCGGATATTCTCTCCATTCTTGGGTCACTTCTCTGAGGCCTCCGCCAGCCTGCTGTCTCCATTCGTGGACTTGGACATACTCGCTGGTAGTGGCCTACACCTCCACAGTTTTGACAGATGTCTTGCTTCGTGGGCTTTTGGGTGGACAATCCAGTACTTTCTGCCATCAATTTGTTCATCATCTCCGCCAGCTGGGACACTTGCACCTTCAGTGTGTCTATCTCAGACCTGACATCCAGTGACCCGGTCACCATCTCCATTATTTTGGACATCTGAGTCTTCAGAACCCCAAACTCTGGATCTCTGTCGGTTGTGCTTGCTGCCAGTACACTGAGTTCCCGAGTGTCTGAGGGGACATCTATCTGCTGTACTTTGGCACTTGTGGTGCTAGGAGGTTGAAGTTTCCTCTGTTTTTGGTCCCTCTCAATCTCTATCTTATCTGATTCATTCACTTTCTCAATGAGGACCTCATCCGGAGTTGAAGGGTCTTTCAAATGCTGCTTCAGTTGTAGCTTGATATAGTCACTCCTCAATCCCGTAGTCACAGATCTCCGGAATTTCTTTTGGACTAGCTCGGCTCCAAAATGCTCCCCAGTTCCTTTTTCCTTGGATGTGGACAACAGGCGGTCCTTGAGCTCAATGGCCCAGAATAGGAAGTTCTGAGGAGTCTCTCTACTATCCTGGGTCATATTTATCAGTCGATTAAATAACTCAGAGGCATCTTCCTCCTCATAATAGCTTTTCAGTATCCTCTTTAGCTGGTTCAGGGTCAATCCACTCTTCCTCTCTAACATGCTCCTGACACTTGAACCTGGGCTGAGGGCATGGATTACAGCCTCTCTAATGTCAGATTCCTGATATCCTTTCTGTAGCCCCAACTCTATTTGGTGTAGGAGGCTGGTGTAGGACAGTTTGTCCTTCTGCCCTCTTTCTCCTATCTGGCCGTCAATGCGGAAATCCTTACGAATGGTTACTTCCTGCAGGCGGCCCTGAGCTCGTTTCTTCAGTACCTTCCCAGGTTTGGGTGTTATCTGACCATCTTTCTGATCCTCAAAAGTGACACGTAACCCATTAATGCGTTCAGCTATCATACTGGAAGTCTCCTGAAACCTCTCTTGTATGTCACGGTACTGTCGTTTCAGATCAACCAGCTGTTGTTCTGCCTGCGATTTAACAGCAGCCCCTGCTTTCCTGTCCAAGGGTTCTAACTGCTTCTGACTGGGATGTGTCAGGTGGAACTCAGTCTTTTTGGACAATTTTATACTGGCACCGTGGAAGTTTTCAGGGACATCCTGTCCCCACTCTATCAGTGCATAGGTGCAGTTGGTCCTTGGGTCTGGTCTCACTGCAACCACGTAAGCCTTTCTATCCGGGGATAATGTTTGTACCACCTCTTTAATTTGTTTCTCTCCCCAGTCACTCCCTGGAAGTTGCTATGCAACTCTAGCGCTGCCCTTTTACAGCTACTTCCCCTCATGGGTAGACTAACACCCAGCAATGTCTACCTATGCAGTCAGGCCTGACTGATCTAAATGGAAGTTCAGTGAAACAATATTCGCTAGCAATCTTTCGGTGGTGCACTTGAAGAACAACTTTGTAATCCCAACGAATAGTAAAGATAAAGTATCTGTCTTTAAACAGCTCTCACCACCCGGACAAGTCCAAGTCCGTTTCCTCCGCCGATTCGTCTAGGAACAGGAATCCACCGACATCCAAGTCTTCAATCCTTCTGGTGTACTGCAGTAAAGAGGAGAAGATGTCTCTAAGGCTCTGCTAGGCTGGCAGAGGGCTCTTTGGAAAAGAGCACAAGGCCCAGGCTTCAGGCCTTGTGCATCCAGCAGTTCAGCACAGAGATCCTCTTGCTAGGAGAGGGGGTGTCCAAAAGAGGCAGAACAAACTCCACCTTCCCTTTATAAAGTCTGCCCCAGCAGTCTCTGTTCCGGAGCAATGTACCCTGGGTGCTGCAAGATGTACTGGGAGATGTAGTCTCTCTGTATTAAAGGGGAATACCCCGCTACACACACATATTGTGAGAGGGTTAGCTCGGCAGCGGGTGTGTGTGACCCCCGAGATGGGCTCCCCACACAAAAACAGGCCCAGCAAACGGAGGTTGTGGTTTTCAAAATCAAAAAGGTGCGGTTTATTTTCTATTTACAGTGACAAAACACAGCAAAGCAAAAGAAACATAAACAAAATAAATCCTGGTCAACTTGACCTCTGACTAAACATACAGGTTTCCTAACTAACAACTGGGATCAGCCTAGTGCTGTCCTAGTCCCTAAGTCCCTGGTTTTAAATGTCCAAGCAAATAGCCACACAGGCTTTGTCTCACCGCACAGGGGTTCACTCTCCCTAGACAGTCCACACAGGTCTGGTTCCAGGCATGAGCTAACATCTAATGAAGCTGGGAGTTCTTATAGAGGCCTAAATGAGCTGACAAGCTTCAGCTGGTCTCCTCATCTCTGTCTGCACGACGCCCCACACTCTCCCTAGAGGTATGAGTCATCCATGAGCCCACTAGCCTTATACAACTCTCCACCTAGTTGTATAAGTCGGCGTAAAGCCTGAATCTGGGCGAAATATATCTACCCCCCTGGATGCAACCAGGTGACTTTACCTTCCTGCTGTCACATACCCCCCCCCTCTTGTTTTAACCTCGGGGTTGGAACACCAGCAATCAGGCATTCATGTACTCGAGACAAAGCATCCACATTCCCCATTTGAACGCCAGGGCGATGCTTTACTGTGAAGTTGAATTCCTGGAGGGCCAGGAACCACCTATTCACTCTTCTATTTGTTTCCTTGTTTTGAGCCATCCACTTTAACGGAGCGTGATCCGTAACCATGTCAAAGTGCCTACCTAGCAGGTAGTACCGAAGGGAATCTAGAGCCCACTTCACCGCTAAACACTCCTTTTCAACGGTGGCGTAATTTACCTCATGGGACTTCAACTTCCTGCTGAGGTAAATGACTGGGTGCTCTTCCCCGTTCCAGACCTGGGACAATACTGCTCCTAACCCCACATCTGACGCATCACTTTGTACGACAAAGTCTTTAGAGAAGTCGGGTGAGTACAACACTGGCTGGCTACATAAGGCTTGTTTCAAGAATTGGAATGCTGCCTCAGCCTCAGGGGTCCATTTAATCATGACCGACCCTTTCCCCTTCGTCAGGTTGGTTAGGGGCACAGCCTTAGAAGCAAAGTGGGGAATGAATCGCCGATAATACCCAGCGATTCCCAGAAAGGCTCGTACCTGCTTCTTGCTGTTGGGACGTGGCCAACTCTGGATGGCCTCGACTTTGTTGAGTTGGGGTTTTATTACTCCCCTCCCAATGGTGTACCCAAGATATTTGGCCTCCTCCTGCCCAATGGTACACTTCTTGAGGTTAGCCGTAAACCCCGCTTCCCGAACAGAGTCCAGGACTGCTTGCACTTTTGGCAGATGTGAGGCCCAATCTGTGCTATGGACAATTATGTCATCCAGGTAAGCCGCAGCATACTTCCGATGGGGCCTCAGCATCTGGTCCATTTTCCGCTGGAATGTGGCCGGCGCATTCTGTAACCCGAACGGCATTCTTTTATATTGGAACGCCCCGTCTGGGGTTACAAATGCGGTTTTCTCTTTGGCCGACTTGGCCAGGGGGATTTGCCAATACCCTTTTGTGAGGTCAAGAGTCGTCATGTATCGGGCTGTTCCCAGCCGGTCGATCAACTCATCTATACGTGGCATGGGGTAGGTGTCAAATTTTGTAACTTTGTTCAACTGACGAAAATCGTTACAAAATCGCCAGCTCCCATCCGGTTTAGGCACCAACACAATGGGACTAGACCAATCACTTTGGGACTCCTCTATCACCCCTAAGTTCAGCATTTTCTGTACTTCCTCCCGTATTGCCTCCCGTCGGGCCTCTGGGATCCGATAGGGTTTTAACTTCACCCTTTCACCGGCCGGGGTAATGATGTCATGCTCTACCCCAGATGTTTGTCCTGGCAGCTCAGAGAATACCTCCTTGTTGCGAAGCACAAACTCCTTAACCTCCTGTTGTTGGGGTTGTGACAAGGTGGCTGCTATTCCAACCTCAGGAATCACGCAACCAGTTTGAGCTGGTGACCAAGTGTCTGCGACTAGGGACTCTCTATCCCTCCAGGCTTTCAACAGATTAACGTGATAGATCTGTTCGGGCTTTCGCCTTCCTGGTTGTCTGACCTTGTAATTCACTTCGCTCACTTTTTCCATTATCTCGTAGGGGCCTTGCCATTTGGCAAGGAATTTACTTTCAACCGTAGGGACAAGTACCAGTATCCTATCCCCCGGGGAAAAGGTACGGGTCTTGGCTCCACGGTTGTACACTCTCTGCTGTGCTAACTGCGCTTGGGCCAAATGTTCCTTCACGATGGGCATTACCTGTGCAATTCGGTCTTGCATCAGGGCGACATGCTCAATCACACTCCTGTGGGGAGAACTCTCACTTTCCCAAGTTTCCTTGGCAATATCCAACAGCCCTCTTGGGTGTCTCCCATACAGTAACTCAAAGGGGGAGAATCCCGTAGAGGATTGGGGCACCTCCCTAATAGCAAACATCAGATAAGGAAGTAGACAGTCCCAATCCTTTCCATCTCTATCCACCACTTTCTTCAACATTTGTTTTAGGGTTTTGTTGAACCTTTCAACCAGCCCATCGGTTTGGGGGTGATGCACAGATGTACGTAATTGCGTCACTTTGAACAATTTACACAGCTCCTTCATAACCCGGGACATAAAGGGTGTACCTTGGTACGTAAGCAGTTCTTTACAAATACCCACCCGGCTAAACACAAGAGATAGCTCTTTGGCTATGGTTTTGGCCGAGGTATTTCGGAGAGGGATCGCTTCTGGATAACGGGTGGCATAGTCCATTATAACTAATATGTACTGGTGCCCCCTAGCGGACTTGATTATAGGACCTACCAAATCCATGGCGATCCTCTCAAACGGGACCTCAATGATGGGTAGAGGGACCAGCGGGCTACGGAAATGTGGCATCGGGGCCGACCTCTGACACACAGGGCAGGAGGAACAATAATTTTCTATGTCCTTCATCACCCCCGGCCAATAGAATCTCTGTAATACCCTCTCTCGGGTTTTCTCTGTCCCCAGATGACCTCCAAGAATGTGCCCATGGGCCAACTCCAACACCAACTTCCTGTAAGGTTTGGGCACCACAAGCTGCTCAACGGTTTCTTCTGCCCTTTTTGCCACCCGATACAGTAGGTCCTTCTCTACGCTGAAGTATGGGTAAGTGCAGGTATTATCTGGGTTCACTAACTCGCCATCTATTTTCACTACGTTTTCCCGTGCCTTTATTAGGGCGGGGTCTTTCAACTGTTCTGTGGCAAAGTTTTCCCTGTGAACCTCAAGATCAGAAAACTCCACAGACGGTAGGTTTTCGTCTGAGGAGGTGGGCTCCTCTCCAGTTTCTTGAGTCTCCCCTGCCAATACTGATAAGGGAAATTCCGGAGAGTCCTCACCACTCTCAGGGGAGTTCTGGCTATCACATTCCTGGTACATAGGGGCACCAGTGGGGGGCTCAGGATCATCCCACAGTTCCCAGAACTTCGGAAAATCCCTTCCCACAATGGCGTCATGCGGTAACTGAGATACTAAGCCCACTGGATGAGAGAGGGTACCTTTGGGGGTCTCGAAACACACTGTAGTCACTGGATACTCTCGGGTGTCCCCATGCACACAAATAACAGCTACCTTGCTATTCCCAGAGACCTCTGTTTTAACTAACTCAGCCTTTATCAGGGTCACAAGGCTACCTGAATCCAACAATACCACAACATTTCTACCATTAACACACATTTTGCATAAATGTTTCTCAGTTCCTCGAATGGCAGTGCATACGACTGACGCACACAGCGACTGACGTCTGCCCGTCAGAAAGTCACACTGCATGGGTTCCTCCACAACCGGGCAATTGGCTGCAATATGTCCCGCTTGCCGGCAGCGGTAGCAAACGATCCTTCTTGCGGCCTCTTGAGCCGCTGATTTCCCAGGCTGTTCTCGCCAAACTTGGGGTAGAGCTCCCACCCTCTCACTCTCTCCACCCTCACCCCTTGGAATCCTCTTATCCGCCCCTGGGGATGGTCTGGTCTTAGGGTGGAAAGTCCGAGTGTCTCTGGAAGAGGCCGTCAGGTTCTCTGTAGCCAAGTATTTCTCCACACGATCCACAAGACCATCGGCCGTCTCTGGGTCTCCATGGCCTACCCACTTTTGGATGGCAGTAGGAAGAGCTCTCAAAAACCGATCCATTACAACACGTTCCACAATCTTTGGTGCGGACAAAGTCTCTGGCTGTAGCCACTTTCTGCTCAGGTGAATGAGATCATACATTTGAGACCTGGGGGGTTTTCCAAGCTGGAAAGTCCAGTTATGCACACGCTGAGCCCGGACAGCCTGGGTGACACCCAGCCTTGCCAATATTTCAGCTTTTAGCATCACATAGTCTTTTGCTTGGTTAGGCTCTAGGTCATAGTAAGCTTTCTGCGATTCACCAGTTAACAGAGGAGCCACCAGTCCAGCCCACTGCTCCTCAGGCCACTTTTCTCTTTCAGCGGTCCTTTCAAATGTGGTCAAAAATACCTCTGGATCATCCTCTCCAGTCATTTTTGTCAATAAACGACTCACCCCAAAGGACGCGGTATTAGTGGGACGGCTTTCCTCACTGGTCTGCGGACGTTGCTGCATTACTGCTTCCATCTGTTGTTGTAGTCTCTGCTCTTGCTTCTGCAACAGGTCTATGAAGCGGGCCTCAGATTGCTGCTGGGCTTGTTGCTGAGCCTCCAGACTCTGTTGCAAAGTTGCGTTTGTCTGCTGCTGGGCTGCAAGGCTCTGTTGATGAGCTTGCTGCTGGGCTGCGAAGTTCTTTTGCAAACCTGCATTTGTCTGCTGTTGATTGGCATTTGCTAGAGCCAGCTGCTTCAGTATCTCCTCCATGCTGGCTTAAAAAAAAAAACTGCCACTGGTTCTCCACCAACTGTGAGGGGGTTAGCTCGGCAGCGGGTGTGTGTGACCCCCGAGATGGGCTCCCCACACAAAAACAGGCCCAGCAAACGGAGGTTGTGGTTTTCAAAATCAAAAAGGTGCGGTTTATTTTCTATTTACAGTGACAAAACACAGCAAAGCAAAAGAAACATAAACAAAATAAATCCTGGTCAACTTGACCTCTGACTAAACATACAGGTTTCCTAACTAACAACTGGGATCAGCCTAGTGCTGTCCTAGTCCCTAAGTCCCTGGTTTTAAATGTCCAAGCAAATAGCCACACAGGCTTTGTCTCACCGCACAGGGGTTCACTCTCCCTAGACAGTCCACACAGGTCTGGTTCCAGGCATGAGCTAACATCTAATGAAGCTGGGAGTTCTTATAGAGGCCTAAATGAGCTGACAAGCTTCAGCTGGTCTCCTCATCTCTGTCTGCACGACGCCCCACACTCTCCCTAGAGGTATGAGTCATCCATGAGCCCACTAGCCTTATACAACTCTCCACCTAGTTGTATAAGTCGGCGTAAAGCCTGAATCTGGGCGAAATATATCTACCCCCCTGGATGCAACCAGGTGACTTTACCTTCCTGCTGTCACAATATATATATATATATATATTTATATATATATATATATACTCTGTTGGATTCGTCGTCATCTGTGCAAGTATTGAACTTTGTTCTGTGTTGGAAGTCAAATAAATTGCACTCTCTGGAGAACTTGGGTGTTGCTGCGGAAACATAACTTATATCATCATAATAACTAAATATTAATTATCTACTGGACTATATAATAAATCACTACATTGGTGCCGTTCAAGCGGCCAGAAGCGCATTTTCAGGACTTAATAACAGAAGTCGGTGATGACAACAATCCTGTGAGGTGGACAGAAGTCTGATGGAGACCAAAGAACTGTGCTGTGACTTTAATGTCTGGTTGTGACATAAGAGTCTGATCTACAAAATTAAACAAGTTTGGAACCCCAGAATTATTCTCTGAAGACTGGAAACTGAAGAAAAAAACGACTGCCGTGTACCAGAAGACTGGAACTGGCAAGGTGGAGCCTCAAATGCGGTGAGTAAAATATTTCCTTTTTTTTAAATTATTAGTAATATAGTCAAAATGCTTACTCAGTGTGAAGCTAGTGTCAGTTCTGATAAAGTTAACAGATGGGTATTAAAATGTATTAAGCGTCATGGCGGTCCTTATGAAATTCCAGAAAAATGTAAGCAGACATGGACTATGATGAAGCAATTTTTAGAGAAAAATGTTTTTGATAGCAAAATTTCAGAAAGTAAAAGAAAAGGTTGTTTCCTGACAGACTCCTTGGCAGCCTACGTGTGGGTTAACCCCGCCTCCTCTCCAATACTATAGGACCCCTATAGGACCCCATACCCATAAAAGTAAGCTCACCTCTCAGTACTGTGTTCCTTTTTTGTCCTCCTCCAATGGACCTAAGATGCACGTCCGTTCAGATGTCCCAGTATGGATGGGACACCCTTTAGCGGTGCAGCTCGGAACCCAGCCACGTGCTGGTGGAGAGCTTGTAGCAACCATGTACTTCTGGATGGGAAGTTGGTGCAGTGTGCCCAAGGATCAGGACATCAGGACATCCTCGGCTGGCAAGGTCTGCAACCACCTTCAAATATTCCATGGCAGTCCCTCTGTGTTTATATGTGCATTGTTTTGTATTCCCCTGCTTTTCCCTTCATGCCCCCTGCTGCTCCCTAATGGCGGCCAATGCTATAGGACCCCATACTAGAGCTGCAACTAACGACTATTTTGTCTGTCGACTAATCTAACGATTATTTATTCGATTAGTCACGACTATAACGACTATTTTTTTTTTTTATTAATTTAGTGTGTTCTTTTCGTGATTAGCTAATTAATCCTTTGGATAACTGTACAAAAAATGATAAGTACAACTTCTAATATAAATATTTCAACTTTTATTACATTTTTTCCAAGTATACAAAATAAAGTGCCAAAAATAAAATGTAAACAACATATTAGCATCAGGCACGAATAATGCCATAATGGCATTGCCATTAATTCAGAACCAGAAACATTCAAAAATGCCATATAAACTCAACAAAAGCACTGCTGCTCTGCTGCTCAACACTGTGTGCAAAACACATGAAAGACAAAAAAAGTACCAAAAAATAAAATGTAACACTTTAGGGCATGAGGCATGAAAATGCCATATATATTCTGCCTAACACTTTGCAAAAGATGCTTTCTGAAGGCATTATGTGGTAACCTTACTAGTACTTTAAACCACATAATGCCTTCAGAATGCATCTTTTGCAAAGTGTTAGGCAGAATTTATATGGCATTATGCCTGATGCCCTAAAGTGTTGTTTATAAAGTAACACCACAAAAATGCTGGTCAACATACAATAACACTATGTAATCATTAATCAGTGTTATTGTAGAGTGTTCAGCGGTATTTTTGTGGTGTGTAACTTGAAATTGTAATGTAAAACATACCTGAAAGGTAACATCGTTTTCAAGGAGCTACAAAAGCACTGCTGCTCTGCACTGCTGCTCAACACTGTGTGTGCAAAAACACATAAAAGACATATACAAAAATAAAAGTACCAAAAAATAAAATGTAACACTTTAGGGCATGAGGCATGAAAGTGCCATATAAATTCTGCCTAACACTTTGCAAAAGATGATTCTGAATGCATTATGTGGTAACCTTACTACTTTAAACCACATAATGCCTTCAGAATGCATCTTTTGCAAAGTGTTAGGCAGAATTTATATGGCATTTTCATGCCTCATGCCCTAAAGTGTTGTTTATACACTAGTAACACCACAAAAATGCTGGTCAACATACAATAACACTATGTAATAAGTGTTCAGCAGTATTTTTGTGGTCTGCAACCACCTTCAAATATTCCATGGCAGTCGCCTCTGTGTTTTATATGTGCATTGTTTTGTATTCCCATGCTTTTCCCTTCATGCCCCCTGCTGCTCCCTAATGGCGGCTGGAACGCTTCTGCGTCCCAGCTTGCCGCGGTGGTCCGAGTCGCGGGCGCCGCCGCCGTTTGCGCATGCGCGGGGTCCTATCTCAGAGCGAGGCTTGGTTCGCGCATGCACGGTTCGGCGGGTCTCTCGGCGGCCACGCAGGCGCCGATGGGTGGCTTCTCAACTGCGCAGGCGCGTTGTGTGGATGGCAGTGACGTCACAGGCGGGGAATTTAAAAGTTGCTGCTCGCCTGTGTCATTCGGGATTTTCCCTGACAGGAGAGCAGAGGCAACTTGATCACCCTGTGGTTTCCAGGTCAGTGTTCTTGGTAAAGATAAAAAAAAAAAAAAAGAGGAAATTTATTTTTCTTATATTGATAAGAGGCTTGGGTGTGTATGTGTATGTATATATGTATACATATATATTTATGCATTGTACGCTAGTATTTAATGCTTCTTGTCATATGGTGGAGTCCCTTTTTAAAGGGCAAGTTACCTATTTATTTTTTGTATGATACTGTAGGTTTCTTTACCAGACCTGTCCTTATTGTGACGCTCCAGTCCAGAAGTTATGGACCAATCACTGCATACATGTGGCCAGTCCTCACGCACAAGGTATGTGCGGGAGAGGGGAGGGCTTGGTGTATAGTTACAAGTATTGGTGTTGCTTGATGGCTTGTTTTTTCCTCCCAATCCTTTTTTCTTTTTTTTTTTTAGCCCTTCCGGTCCGGATCCTCCAACCGATACAGACCTTGCCAGGCCGCAGCATTCGTCATCTTCAAACTCAAAAAACAGACGTGATTCTCCGTCTGCACCTCACCACCAGAGGAGACGCTTCCATTCCTCCTCCAGACACCGCTCCCACCGCCATGAGAGTCGCTCTGATCGGAGAGCCTACTGGGGATGTGGTACACGAGTCCCAGAGGGCAAATCATTATGCAATCATTGCTATGCCCATGCGGTTGGGGAAAAGGAGGACAGAGGATCAACGTATCGAGTCTCTAGTAAAACGGGTGGTACAACGTTCTTTGAAGGAGATGGATACTTCCCAAACACAGAGCCAGTCCAGCACTATTCGGTCCGGCTCCCCGGCTGATGAGGTCCGTGAGGTTCCAGGTCCTTCTCAGCCCTATGCTTCCTTGCCTGTTCCCTCGGAGGGATAACTGGAAAGTGATGAGGAGAGCGTGGAATTCGACTTCTCTCTAGTGACTCTGCTTATTAAAGCAGTCAAGGAGGCCCTTATGTGGGAAGACCCATCTACTCCACCAGCTAAGCAGCAAAAGTTTTTCAAACGTCTGGGGAAAGAGCGCCCAAGTTTTCCGCTATTAGCCGAACTAAAGGGCATTTTTGACGAGGAGTGGAGTAAAGTGGACAGGAAGTCCTCTATGACAAATAAAACTTCCAGAATGTATCCCTTCAAAGCGGATGAGGTAAAATACCTGGAGAATATTCCTTCTGTAGACGCGGCTGTAATGCGTCTGGCCAAACACGTCACGCTCCCGCTGGCTAATGCAGTCTTCTTTAAGAATGGCTTTGACAAAAGAATGGATCAGGACCTCAAAAAAATTTACGGACTTGCTGGTACAGCTTGTAAACCTGCCCTGGCCTTGGCAGCCGTGTCCAAGTCTATGGGAGGCATGGACGGAGAATGTAGATTCCTTCCTTAAAGGTGTTTCAGAAGAGCTGGCCAGTAATTCGGCAGCAGCAGAGCTAAAACTAGCGGTGGCCTTCTTGGGGGAAGCATCTGTCGATTTGATCCGCCTGCTGTCTAGAATTATGCTGTCCTCAGTTACGGCTAAACCGGCCCTATGGCTGCGCCCTTGGCATGCTGACCCGTCATCTAAACAAACCTGGTGCAAGATTCCTTTCGAAAGGGTCATCACTGTTCGGTGATAAACTGGATGACGCCATAGCTAAGGCCACGGGTGGAAAATCGGGCCTTCTTCCACAGGACAAGTGTCCACAGGGTCGAATGAAGCCCCAGTTCAGAAGACGCAGCCCGGAGCGTTCGAGGGAAGCACGCTCCTATAGACCTGGCCGGGACTTCAGAAGAAACTGGAGCAGAGGTCAAGCGTCCTTTCGCAAGCCAGCAAAGAGCCAGGCATCCAATGGTCGCGATCAGGCTAAATCCTTTTGAGATTTTGCCCGCCCAGGCGGGTCGGGTGGGAGCACGCTTGCTCCTCTTCCGGCTTGTCTGGGTGGCATCAATCTCAGACTTCTGGGTCGTCAGGTCACGCATGGTCCTTCTCCAGCATTCCTCTCCCCAGATTTGTCTCCACCCTACTCCTGCATGCGGAAGAACAAAAGCAGGCTCTACTGTCCTACGTAGACTTGCTGAAATCCCAGGGAGCAGTAGTTTGTGTCCCAGAGGACGAACAGTTCCAAGGGGTATACTCCTCCCTTTTCTTAGTTCAAAAGAAAAGCGGTGCCTGGCGCCCGGTAATAGACTTGACTTATCTGAACAGATTTATAAGGCACGGGAAATTCAAAATGGAGACTCTGTCAACAATCCAACAAGCCATACAGCCAGGCGACTGGATGATTTCAATAGATCTGAAAGACGCTTATTTCCACGTGCCAGTGGCAAAGGAATTTCTCAGGTACCTCCAGTTCCACGTCGGGCAGGAACATCTGCAATTCCTCTGCCTGCCCTTCGGGTTGACGACTTCTCCTCGGGTTTTCACCAAGGTCCTCTTGGCTGTAGTGGCCCTCATCAGGCTAAAAGGTGTGCGTCTTTATCTTTATTTAGACGATCTCCTAGTTCTGTCTCAAAACAGAGAACAACTGCTGATGCACAGAGAACAGGTGATCTCAACCCTTTCCAGTTTCGGATGGCTTCTAAACCTGGAGAAAAGCCACCTGGATCAAACCCAACGCTTAATATACTTAGGGGCTCAGTTCGACACAGTGGAGAACACCATCTCCCTGCCGGTAGAGAAGATTCCGGTAATTCGGAAGAGGATTCCTCGGACTCTGGATGCCCCTAGTCTGTAAGCATCACAATGCCTAAAAATCATTGACACAATGGTCTTCACGACCCCTATGGTCAAATGGGCTCTGTGGAGGTTACGCCCTTTCCAGTCAGGGTTCCTCCGGCAGTGGAAGTCAGGGGACAAGAGTCAACTTATCCACATATCTGCAACAATGAGGAACAGCCTCTTCTGGTGGCTCCAGCTCAAGAATTTGCAAAACTGTCACTCCATTGCCCCCATCTCCTGAATCACAGTCACGACCGACGCCAGCGGCTCCGGCTGGGGGGCTCTCTGTGGTCAGAACCTTGCGCAGGGCAGGTGGGACGCTCGTCTCCGCAACCCAGGCTCAAATGTCCTGGAGCTTCGGGCGGCTTGGTGTGCCCTCCAATCCTTCTCTCGGTTCCTGAAAGGAGAATCGGTGTTGATAAGGATGGACAACACTACAGCAGTGTCATATGTGAAGAGGCAAGGGGGGACACTGAGTTCCACACTTCTTCTAGAAGTCGAGCCTATCATGACTTGGGCCCAGAAAAATCTGGCCAATATATCGTCAGTTTTCATTCCTGGAGTACAGAACTCCCAGGCAGATTTCCTCTCATGCACTCAATTAGACAACGAGTGGTCCCTCCACGTGCAGTCATTCAAATGGATTCTGTCCCTGGGAGTCAAACCCGAAGTGGACCTATTCGCTTCCCCCTGCAATTCCAAAGTAGTAAAGTTCTACAATCGGGGCGGTTGCAGCCAGGTATTCAGAACGGATGCCCTGACGGATCGGTGGAGGTTCAAGAGGGCATATGCCTTTCCCCCGATCCCAATTATCCTCAAATTCCTGTGGAGACTCCAAGCGGAATCAGTCGAAGTAACAGTGGTGGCTCCCTACTGGCCGAACAGGCCTTGGTTTCCTCTCCTGATCCAACTGAGCTACTGGGACCCAGTACCTCTTCCTCTCAGGCCGGACCTTCTCTCTCAAGGGTCACTCCTACACCCTTGTCCGGCACTGATGAGACTGACGGTCTGGTTCTTAAGAGGGACAGGCTGAAATCCCTCGGTTGTGCCTCTAGAGTGATTTCTACACTGTTGAGCTCAAGAAGGGCAAGTACTAACAAGGTTTATGGAAGAATCTGGGCCAAATTTATCGAGTTCTCCTCTGCTTCGGGGCGGTCCTCCAGAAATCCAGGAGTTCAAGATGTTCTCAGTTTTCTTCAAACCGGACTAGACTTACCCTTATCTGTCAGTTCTTTGAGAGTTCAAGTTTCGGCCTTATCAGCTTTCTCTGGGATCTCATGGGCAGTCCATCCCTTAGTCCGGCATTTTTTCCGGGGGGCATCAAGAATTAAACCCCAAAGGAAACCAAAATTTCCCAAGTGGGATCTTCCCCTTGTTCTAGATTCACTGACTGGACTCAGTACGACGGGGCCCTCCCCGTCCTCCATTAAAGACTTTTCAGCAAAAGTAGCCTTCTTAGTCGCCATCACCTCGGCTAAGAGGGTCTCTGAGATCAGGTCACTGGGTCATGAAGAACCTTTTCTAACATTTTTTTCGGATTGAGTAATCCGTATACCCATGTTGGGTTCAAACCCGAAAGTGTCTTCAGTATTCCACGAGAATCAGGAAATTGTTCTTCCTACATTCAAGACTCCGGAATCTAATGAAACTCATCCATTGGATATAGGCAAAATCCTGAAAGAATATTTGGAGATTACTTCTCCCTTCAGACAATCTGATCATCTATTCGTACTGCATTCAGACAGCAATAAAGGGAAGAAAGCTTCAACCAGGACAATTGCAGCCTGGATTGTCCAAGCAATCCAACAAGCATATAGGGCTAAGGGCTTGGCTTCCTTCACAGGCTGTGACGGCACACTCCACCAGAGGAATGACAGCATCTTGGGCGGCGGCCCGACATGTGGCTCCAGATGTCATTTGCAAAGCGGCCTCGTGGGCCTCTATCAATACATTTATGGCCCATTACCTCATAGAGCCTGCATCACTGTCTTCTTTTAATTTTGGGTTAAGAATCCTGTCGGTTGACGGGACAAATTAAAGCTATTTTCTGTTCAGCATACCCACCCGTGTTGTCTGGCTAGTTATTTCCCACACGTGGCTGCCATGGAGTCTGTCAGGAAAAAGGAAAATTTATTATCAAATACTTACCGTAATTTTCCTTTCCTGATGGACTCCATGGCAGACGGAGTTCCCACCCTGAAAGAAAATAACAGGAGAAAAAGTAAGTGTCCAAGAGTCGGCTAGTTATGGAGTACAGTACTGAGAGGTGAGCTTACTTTTATGGGTATGGGGTCCTATAGCATTGGAAAGGAGGCGGGGTTAACCCACACATAGGCTGCCATGGAGTCCATCAGGAAAGGAAAATTACGGTAAGTATTTGATAATAAATTTTCCTTTATTGTGCAGGGCTTGTTATCTTGCTGTTTAACAATGGAAAGTTCTTTGAATGATCAGGTTGAGGAAATTGCCCAGTTACAGACGGCAGTTGATAATAGCCATAAGGTTTGTCAGAGGTTACAAAACCAATCAAAAACTGAGACAGTAAATTTAAAATTGCATGCAGTTACCATTGGGGGAGCTTTGCTTGAGAAATCTAAACGTTGTGATGAATTATCAGAGGAAAATGAGAGATTAAAATTAAGAATTATGGAATTAGAGAAGAGATCTCAGGAATGCAGATATGCATCAAATCTTGGATTAAGCAATCTGCAGCAAAATACAAACACAAACTTTCTATCAAATGAAACAGAACCTCATATGAAATCTGATAATTCATTGCCAGCCGCACCCACTGTGACCACCACAGTTTACAACAATAATAATAATACAGGTGAAGTTCAGCTTGTAATGAAGCATTTGAAACCAAAAGAACTAGATGCAATTCTTAACCACTTAACGACCGCCCACCGCCGATTTACGTCGGCAGAATGGCACGGACAGGCAGAATCACGTAGATCTACGTGACTGCCTTTGTACAGTTGGGGGGTCCATCCGGACCCCCCTTCTGTGCCGTGAGCGGTCGTTACTTCACCGGGAGCGATCCCAGATGAGGGGGCGGCCTTTCGATTCCGGCCCCCCCCTCGCGATCGCTCCCGGCGAATGGAAATGCCTCCTCTGTCTGTTTCAGACAGAGGAGGCAGGAGGAAGTGATGTCATCTCCTGTGCGGCGCTCACATATACCGAGCGCCGTACAAGAGAAGACATCAGGTCAGTGAGCACAACACTACACTGACACCAGGACACATAGGAACACTAATCGCCCCCCCCAGGACCCCCAGACACCCCAGATCACCCCCCAGATCACCCCCCAGCCCCCAGTCACAGTGTCACTGATTGCAGTGACCATTTATTTAGTGATCACTGCAATCAGTGACATTTGTGACTGTGAAAGTGTCACTAAAGTTTAGTTTTAGGTCCAGTGTAGCCCCCTAACCCCCCCTAATAAAGGTTTAACCCCCTGATCACCCCCCAGATAACCCTTTCACCCCCTATCACCGCTGTCGCTATGCGATCATTTTTCTGATGGCTGTCTTAGCATCAGTGATGGCGATCGGTAGCCAGTAATTTTTTTTAGGTTCGCCGCAGGTTTTTATAGCGTCGGGTACCCCAATATATTATCTAATAAAGGTTCAACCCCCTTGATCGCCCCCCAGGTAACCCTTTCACCCCCTATCACCGCTGTCGCTAATCGATCGTTTTTCTGATGCTGTCTTAGCATCAGTGATGGCGATCGGTAGCCAGTAATTTTTTTTAGGTTCGCCGCAGGTTTTTATAGCGTCAGGTACCCCAATATATTATCTAATAAAGGTTAAACCCCCTTGATCGCCCCCCAGGTAACCCTTTCACCCCCTATCACCGCTGTCGCTATGCGATCATTTTTCTGATGGCTGTCTTAGCATCAGTGATGGCGATCGGTAGCCAGTAATTTTTTTTAGGTTCGCCGCAGGTTTTTATAGCGTCGGGTACCCCAATATATTATCTAATAAAGGTTTAACCCCCTTGATCGCCCCCCAGGTAACCCTTTCACCCCCTATCACCGCTGTCGCTAATCGATCGTTTTTCTGATGCTGTCTTAGCATCAGTGATGGCGATCGGTAGCCAGTAATTTTTTTTAGGTTCGCCGCAGGTTTTTATAGCGTCAGGTACCCCAATATATTATCTAATAAAGGTTAAACCCCCTTGATCGCCCCCCAGGTAACCCTTTCACCCCCTATCACCGCTGTCGCTATGCGATCATTTTTCTGATGGCTGTCTTAGCATCAGTGATGGCGATCGGTAGCCAGTAATTTTTTTTAGGTTCGCCGCAGGTTTTTATAGCGTCGGGTACCCCAATATATTATCTAATAAAGGTTTAACCCCCTTGATCGCCCCCCAGGTAACCCTTTCACCCCCTATCACCACTGTCACTAAGCGATCGTTTTTCTGATCGCTGTCTTCGTGTCGGTGATGCCAATCGGTAGCCAGTCATTTTTTTTAGGTTCGCCGCAGGTTTTTATAGCGTCAGGTACCCCCAAATATGATCTAATAAAGGTTTTAACCCCCTAATTGCCCCTAGTTAACCCTTTCACCAGTGATCACCATATAAGTGTTACGGGTGACGCTGGTTAGTTAGTTTGCTTTTTATAGTGTCAGGGCACCCGCCGTATATAACCCAATAAAGGTTTAACCCCCTGATCGCCCGGTGGGTGATATCAATTAGGTTTTAGCGTCAGAGAGGGTCTGCGTCACACCCCAGGCAGCGTCAGGTTAGTGCCAGTAACGCTAACACCCACGCGTAAAGCATACACCCCCCTTAGTGGTATAGTATCTGAACAGATCAATATCTGATCTGATCAGATCTATACCAGCGGTTTAGGGTTCCCAAAAACGCAGTGTTAGCGGGATCAGCCCAGATACCTGCTAGCACCTGCGTTTTGCCCCTCCGTCCAGCCCAGGCCACCCAAGTGCAGTATCGATCGATCACTGTCACTTACAAAACACAACACACATAGCTGCAGCGTTCGCAGAGACAGGCCTGATCCCTGCGACTTCAGTGCTGTAGGAGGTGATTTCACCACCACAGTTAAAAAAAAAAAAGCATATATGCCGAAGCATGGGGGCAGCAGGGCGGAGGAGCAATTTTGCTCCTAATGCCGCATACATACGGTCGAAATTCCGACGGAGGCTTGCCCGTGGAAACGTTTGACCATGTGTGTGCGGCATAACTTTTTTGCGGGAGGATGCCCCCATGCTTCGGCATATATAAATGGTGCATGTATGCCCATCATTAGAAGTGGGTGGATGAAGGGCGGTATTCTAATGGTGGGCATACCCACCAATCAATCTCTTTTTTCGTTCAGCCAACAGGCTGCATGAAAAAAAAAGATTACAATACATGTCCAACAAGGACCAGCAACGTACTGGTATGTTGCTGGACTTTGAATGGTTATACCAGATTGATGCCTGCGGGTTTAGGCATCATCTTGGTATCATTCTTTTCAGCCAGCGGCCGGCTTTCATGTAAAAGCAATCACAGCGGCTAATTAGCCTCTGGACTGCTTTTACAAGCAGTGGGAGGGAATGTCCCCCCCCCGGATATAAAAAGCGCCATTGGGAAATTGGGAAAGCATTTTATCACACCGATCTTGGTGTGGTCAGATGCTTTGAGGGCAGAGGAAAGATCTAGGGTCTAGAAGACCCCAGTTTTTTCAAAAAAAGAGTACCTGTCACTACCTATTGCTATCATAGGGGATATTTACATTCCCTGAGATAACAATAAAAATTATAAAAAAAAAAATATATGTAAGGAACAATTTAAAAATAAAATAAAAAAGCAAAATTAATAATAAAAAAAAAAAAAAAAAAAAAAAAAGCACCCCTGTCCTGCCCTGCTCTTGCCCAATGGCGAACGCAAGCGTCGGTCTGGCGTCATATGTAAACAGCAATTGCACCATGCATGTGAGGTATCACCGCGAAGGTCAGATCGAGGGCAGTCATTTTAGCAGTAGACCTCCTCTGTAAATCTAACGGGGTAATCTGTAAAGGCTTTTAAAGGCTTTTAAAAATGTATGTAGTTTGTCGCCAATGCGCGTTTGTGCGAAATTTTAAAGCATGTCGTGTTTGGTATCTATGTACTCGGCCTAAGATCATCTTTATTATTTCATCAAACATTTGGGCAATATAGTGTGTTTTAGTGCATTAAAATTAAAAAAAGTGTATTTTTTCCCCAAAAAATGCGTTTGAAAAATCGCTGCGCAAATACTGTGTAGAAAAAAAAAATGCAACACCCACCATTTTAATCTGTAGGGCCTTTGCTTTAAAAATATATATAATGTTTGGGGGTTCAACATAATTTTCTTGCAAAAAAAAAATATGTTTTCATGTAAACAAAAAGTGTCAAAAAGGGCTTTGTCTGCAAGTGGTTAGAAGAGTGGATGTAAGCTTCCTAATGTTGTGTATAAAATGCCAGAACAGTTCAAAACCCCCCCAAATGACCCCATTTTGGAAAGTAGACACCCCAAGCTATATACTGAGAGGCATGTCGAGTCCATGGAATATTTTATATGTTGACACAAGTTGCGGAAAAAAGACAATTTTTTTTTTTTAATTTTTTTTTTGCACAAAGTTGTCACTAAATGATATATTGCTCAAACATGCCATGGGCATATGTGGAATTACACCCCAAAATAAATTCTGTTGCTTCTCCTGAGTACAGGGATACCACATGTGTGAGACTTTTTGGGAGCCTAGCCGCGTACGGGACCCCAAAAACAAAGCACCGCCTTCAGGCTTTCTAAGGGTGTAAATTTTTGATTTTACTTCTCACTGCCTATCACAGTTTCGGAGGCCATGGAATGCCCAGATGGCACAAAACCCCCCCAAATGACCCCATTTTGGAAAGTAGACACCCCAAGCTATTTGCTGAGAGGTATTGTGAGTATTTTGCAGATCTCGCTTTTTGTCACAAAGTTTTGAAAATTGAAAAAAAAAAAAAAAAAAAAAAAATTTTTCTTTCTTCATTTTCAAAAACAAATGAGAGCTGTAAAATACTCACCATGCCTCCTCAGCAAATAGCTTGGGGTGTCTACTTTCCAAAATGGGGTCATTTGGGGGGGTTTTGTGCTATTTTGGCATTTTATGGCCTTAGAAACTGTGATAGGTAGTGAGGAGTGAAATCAAAAATTTGTGCCTAGAAATCCTGAAGGCGGTGCTTGGTTTTCGGGGTCCCGTACGCGGCTAGGCTCCTAAAAAGTCCCACACATGTGGTATCCCTGTACTCAGGAGAAGCAGCAAAATGTATTTTGGGGTGCAATTCCACATATAACCATGGCATGTGTGAGCAATATATCATTTAGTGACAACTTTTTGTAATTTATTTTTTATTTTTATTTTTTGTCATTATTCAATCACTTGGGACAAAAAAAAAAAAATATTCAACGGGCTCAACAGGCCTCTCAGCAATTTCCTTGGGGTGTCTACTTTCTAAAATGGGGTCATTTGGGGGGGTTTTGTGCTATTTTGGCATTTTATGGCCTTCGAAACTGTGATAGGTAGTGAGGAATGAAATCAAAAATTTGCGCCCTTAGAAATCCTGAAGGCGGTGCTTGGTTTCCGGGGTCCCGTACGTGGCCAGGCTCCTAAAAAGTCCCACACATGTGGTATCCCCGTACTCAGGAGAAGCAGCAAAATGTATTTTGGGGTGCAATTCCACATATAACCATGGCATGTGTGAGCAATATATCATTTAGTGACAACTTTTTGTAATTTTTTTTTTTTTTTTTTTTTTTTGTCATTATTCAATCACTTGGGACAAAAAAAAAAAAATATTCAATGGGCTCAACATGCCTCTCAGCAATTTCCTTGGGGTGTCTACTTTCCAAAATGGGGTCATTTGGGGGGGTTTTGTACTGCCCTGCCATTTTAGCACCTCAAGAAATGAGATAGGCAGTCATAAATTTAAAGCTGTGTAAATTTCAGAAAATGTACCCTAGTTTGTAAACGCTATAACTTTTGCGCAAACCAATAAATATACGTTTATTGACATTTTTTTTACTAAAGACATGTGGCTGAATACATTTTGGCCTAAATGTCTGACTAAAATTGAGTTTATTCGATTTTTCTTATAACAAAAAGTAGAAAATATCATTTTTTTTCAAAATTTTCGGTCTTTTTCCGTTTATATCGCAAAAAATAAAAATCGCAGAGGCAATCAAATACCATTAAAAGAAAGCTCTATTTGTGGGAAGAAAAGGACGCAAATTTCATTTGGGTACAACATTGCATGTCCGCACAATTTACAGTTAAAGCAGCGCAGTGCCGAATCCCAAAAACAGGCCTGGTCCTAATGGCCCGAAATGGTCCGGGGCTTAAGTGGTTAAAGAAATAGGAATGGTTCCCTGCCATGATTTAAACAGATTTTTGAAGTGGTTTTGTGACTTGCAGAATGTCAGAGACATGTACAATCTAAAACCATCTGACTTAGAAAGAGTTTTGCAACATTCTATAGGAAATGGTCTTTGGGTGAGAATTAAACAGATCTGTATTCAGCCCCTGCGGACAAGGGACATATTACCGGAATTATTATGTGTTTTGTATGGGGTACGTTCTGATGTTACTATTCATGGGGAAATCCAACAAATGCAAAGTGAATCTCCCTATGAATTGTCACACAGGATAGCAACTATTATGGAATTATTGGTCGGTAATAATCTTGCATTTGAGCGTGGAGGCTTGATACATATGAGTACGTTTCTAGATGCTTTGCATGAAGATATCAAACAAAATTTTATTAGTTACCCCAAATCCTCATGATTTAACCACTTAACGACCGCTCACTGTACATATACGTCGTCAGAATGGCACCTGGAGGCACAATCACGTACCTGTACGTGCCTGCCTTTGTATGGGTGGGGGGTCCGATCGGACCCCCCTTGGGTACAGTGAGCGGTGGTTATCGTTACCGGAGCGATCCGTGATGAGGGAGCGGCCATTCGTTTCTGGCCACCCCCTCGCGATCGCTCCCGGCGAATGATATGCTTCCCCTGCTGTGTAAATGTAAACACAGGCAGGAGGAAGTGATGTCATCGCTCCATGCGGCGGTCTTTTTGTCCGGAGCGTCGAGGAGACAAGACGTGAAGTAAGTGCACTAACACTACACTAACACCAGCACACATAGGCACACTTTTCACCCCCCAGTCACCCCCAGATCACCCCCCAGCCCCCAGTCACAGTGTCACTGATTGCAGTGATCGTTTATTTACTGATCACTGCATTTAGTGTCATCTGTGACAGTAAAAAGTTGCAGGGCAGTTAGGTTTAGGTCCAGGGTAGCCCCCTAACCCCCCCCCAATAAAGGTTTAACCCCTTGATCGCCCCCCAGGTAACCCTTTCACCCCTTATCGCCAGCGTCACTAAGCGATCGTTTTTCCGATCGCTGTATTAGTGTCGGTGGTGCCCCTAGGTACAAAGTTATTTTTTTTTAGGTTCGCCGCAGGTTTTTATAGCGTCGGGTACCCCCATATATCATCTAATAAAGGTTTAACCCCTTGATCGCCCCTAGAGTTAACCCTTTCACCAGTGATCACTGTATAAGTGTCACTGGTGACACCACTGGTTAGCCAGTTAGTTATTTAGTTATTTAGGTTACCCGTCAGGTACCCCCATATATTACCTAATAAAGGTTTTAACCCCCTGATTGCCCCTAGTTAACCCTTTCACCAGTGATCACCGTATAAGTGTTACGGGTGACACTGGTTGGTTAGTTTGCTTTTTATAGCATCAGGGCACCCGCCGTATATAACCCAATAAAGGTTTAACCCCCTGATCGCCCGGCGGGTGATATCAATTAGGTTTTAGCGCCAGAGAGGGTCTGCGTCGCCCCAGGCAGCGTTAGGTTAGTGCCAGTAACGCTAACACCCACGCGCAAAGCATACACCTCCCTTAGTGGTATAGTATCTGAACAGATCAATATCTGATCTATTCAGATCTATACTAGCGTCCCCAGCGGTTTAGGGTTCCCAAAAACGCAGTGTTAGGGGGATCAGCCCAGATACTTGCTAGCACCTGCGTTTAGCCCCTCCGCCCAGCCCAGCCCACCCAAGTGCAGTATCGATCGATCACTGTCACTTACCAAACACAACACACATAACTGCAGCGTCAGGCCTGATCCCTGCGATCGCCAACAGTTTTTTTTGTAGCGTTTGATATATTTGCTGACGACAGTCAGGTGCTTTTTTACCTGTGACTCTTACTAGTGTACCCCTAAATTTAGAGCCCAAAATGGCAAATCGAAGGTACACTAGTAAAGAGGCCTATGAGATTCTGAGCATGACAGATAGTGAGGAGGAGGTCACGTATCTGTCAGATTCAGGCTCAGAATACCTTCCCGTAGAAGACAGCGGCTCCATGTCAGATAGCACTGACGACGAAGATGATGAGGTCCCTGCTAAGGTCAGGTGCACCCGATCCCGATCTTCTGAGGTTGTTGAGGAGCAAGAACCGCAGGGCTCTCGTATCATGGAGCAGAGTAGTACTAGCGCCGCTATTCCTTCTGGTGAACTGGCAAGCACCAGCGGCCTAGTACAGCCTGGGTGTACATCCAGCACTGCAGTATCACTTGGTGACGTGGCGAGTCCCATAAGTGCAGTTCAAGCTGGCGAGGTGGCAAGCTCAAGTAGTGTCCTGCTGCCACCAAGAAGAAGACAAAGGCAGGCCCGTTGTGCCCATAGTGCCCTTCCTGCAGAATTTGCCTAACCTGATTGGGTCCCCACCACGTCTGCAGCACCCGTACTTCCCCCATTCACTGCCCAACCCGGTATTCAGGTGGAAACAGCTGATTTTATGCCACTTGATTTTTTTTCACTGTTTTTCACAATCTCTATAGCTCTATTGTGGACCAGAGTAATTTATATGCTGGTCAATTCATCGCCGCTAATCCCCAGTTGCCTTCCATTGCCAGAGATTGGAAACCAATTACGGTTTCCGAATTTAGGACCTTTCTGGGCCTTTCCCTCAACATGGGCACACATAAATTTTCGTCAATGCGTGCTTATTGGTCCACGCACCCAATTGACCACATGCCCGTGTTCTCTGCCTCCATGCCCAGGAAACGATACGAGCAGATCTTGCGGTTCATGCACTTCAACGACAATTAACTTTGTCATCCATGTGGAGACCCTGAATACGACCGGCTCTACAAAATTCTGCCCCTCATAAACCACTTCAACGAACGTTTTGCAGCCTTGTTTATTCCCGATCAAGTTGTCTGCGTTGATGAGTCCCTGATTAAATTTTCTGGCCGCTTGTCTTTCAAGCAGTACCTTCCCAGCAAGCGTGCCAGATACGGGGTCAAGCTCTATAAGTTCTGTGACAGGGCAACAGGCTATGTATGGAGCTTTACGGTTGAGGGAAAAGATAGTCAGGTTGAGCCGGACAACTGCCCAGATTACATAGGGAGCGCTGGCAAGATAGTGTGGAACTTGGTGTCACCCTTATTCGGAAAGGGGTACCACTTGTATGTGGACAATTATTACACGAAGTGTAATAATTTGCTCGCCGTGAAGTGGAGGGATAAAATAATGTTTTCCTTCTTACCTCCCTTCATGCAGACACGACAGTCCAAATTCGTACGGCGACTGGTGTTGTGGAGAAACCCCTCTGTGTCCACGAATATAACCAAAGAATGGGAGGGATGGACCTCAACGACCAGAAGTTGGCGCCATATCACATTGCCCGTAAGGCGAGACGCTGGTACAAAAAAAGTGTCTCTATCCTTATTCCAATTGGCTTTTCTGAACGCTCATGTGCTATACAGAGCTTCAGGTGGGACTTCATCTTTCCTAAAATTCCAGAATGAGATAGTCACAGAACTCCTGTATCCAGGCGGTTCTGCACCTCACCATCCCCTACTAAATGCAGTAAGCCGGCTGCATGAGAGGCATTTTCCTTATGTCCTCGAGAGTACCCCTACCCAACGAGCCTCCCAAAAAAGATGTCGTGTCTGTAGCAAGCGCGGATTTAGGCGTGACACCCGTTATTTTTGTCCACTCTGTCCTGACAATCCTGGTCTGTGCATTGGTAAATGTTTTGAACGCTACCACACAAAAGTGAAGTTTTAGCGTAGGGTACAGCAATGCACAGGATATGACACACTTACACAGGGTCTCCCAAGATGCCATCACATTTTGAGAGACCCGAACCATTACAGTTGTGTAAAAAAAAAGTGTAAAAAAAAAAAACGAAAAAAAAAAAAAACACAAAAAAATATAAAATAAAAAACCCAAAAATAGTTGTCGTTTTATTGTTCTCTCTCTCTATTTTCTCTCTATTGTTCTGATCTTTTTTACTGTATTCTATTCTGCAATGTTTTATCCTGCTTGCTTTTCAGGTATGTAACTTTTTGTTTTCAGGTGCGCCATTCAGCTGCAGCGCGGTTTCTTTTATCTTGACAGCAACAGCGTTTGCTCCCACGATACATTAAGCCGTGACTCCAGTGCTGTAGGAGGTGATTTCACCACCACAGTAAAAAAAAAGAGCATGTATGCCGAAGCATGGGGGCAGCAGGGGCGGAGGAGCGATTTTGCTCCTAATGCCGCGTACATACGGTCAAAATTCCGACGGAGGCTTGCCCGTGGAAAAGTCTGACCGTATGTACGCGGCATAACCTTTTATGCCACGTACATATGGTCGAAATTCCGACGGAGTCTTGCCCGTGGAAAAGTCCGACCGTGTGTACGCGGCATAACTTTTTTGCGGGAGGATGCCCCCATGCTTCGGCATATATATATTTTAGGCACAGGTTGCGTTAAAAAAATGTTTTATTTTTTACTAGGTTTTTTTTGGTATTTGCTTTGCAGGTATGGTATGGTAAGGTCTTACTGTTATACTGTAATGTTACTTTGTTTTAATGTTAACCATCATTTGCTTAGCAGATACGCCATTCAGTTGCAGCGCGGATTTATTTATCTTGACAGCAACAGCTTTTGCTCCCACGATACATAAAGCCGTGACTCCAACGCTGTAGGAGGTGATTTCACCACCACAGTAAAAAAAAAAGAGCATATATGCCGAAGCATGGGGGCAGCAGGGGCGGAGGAGCGATTTTGCTCCTAATGCTGCGTACATACGGTCGAAATTCCGACGGAGGCTTGCCCGTGGAAAAGTCCGACCATGTGTACGCGGCATAACTTTTTTGCGGGAGGATGCCCCCATGCTTCGGCATATATAAGTGGTGCATGTATGCCCATCATTAGAAGTGGGTGGATGATGGGAGGTATTCTAATGGTGGGCATACCCACAGATCAATCTCTTTTTTTCGTTCAGCCAACAGGCTGCATGAAAAAAAAGATTACAATACATGTTCAACAAGGACCAGCAACGTACTGGTATGTTGCTGGACTTTGAATGGTTATACCAGAATGATGCCTGCGGGTTTAGGTATCATCTTGGTATCATTCTTTTCAGCCAGCGGTCGGCTTTCATGTAAGAGCAATCCTAGTAGATAATTAGCCTCTAGACTGCTTTTACAAGCAGTGGGAGGGAATGTCCCCCCCCCCCGGATATAAACAGCGCCATTGGGAAATTAGGAGAGCATTTTATCACACCGATCTTGGTGTGGTCAGATGCTTTGAGGGCAGAGGAAAGATCTAGGGTCTAACCTCCCAATTTTTTTCAAAAAAAGAGTACCTGTCATGACCTATTGCTATCATAGGGGCTATTTACATTCCCTGAGATAACAATAAAAATGGTAAAAAAAAAAAATTAATGGAAGGAACAGTTTAAAAATAAAATAAAAAAGCAAAATAAAAAATAAAAAAAATAGCACCCCTGTCCCCCCCTGCTCTTGCGCAAAGGCGAGCGCAAGCGTCGGTCTAGCGTCATATGTAAACAGCAATTGCACCATGCATGTGAGGTAACACCGCGAAGGTCAGATCGAGGGCAGTCATTTTAGCAGTAGACCTCTGTAAATCTAATGTGGTAACCTGTAAAGGCTTTTAAAGGCTTTTAAAAATGTATGTAGTTTGTCGCCGCTGCGCGTTTGTGCGCAATTTTAAAGCATGTCGTGTTTGGTATCCATGTACTCGGCCTGAGATCATCTTTTTTATTTCATCAAACATTTGGGCAATATAGTGTGTTTTAGTGCATTAAAAATAAAAAAAGTGTGTTTTTTCCCCCAAAAATGCGGTTGAAAAATCACTACGTAAAAACTGTGTGGAAAAAAAAGTGCAACACCCACTATTTTAATCTGTAGGGCCTTTGCTTTAAAAATATATATAATGTTTGGGGGTTCAACGTAATTTTCTTGCAAAAAAAAATAATGTTTTCATGTAAACAAAAAGTGTCAGAAAGGGCTTTGTCTTCAAGTGGTTAGAAGAGTGAATGATGTGTGACATAAGCTTCCTAATGTTGTGCATAAAATGCCAGGACAGTTCAAACCCCCCCCCCCAAATTACCCCATTTTTGAAAGTAGACACCCCAAGCTATTTGCTGAGAGGCATCTTGAGCCCATTGAATATTTTTATTTTTTTTGTCCCAAGTGATTGAATAATGACAAAAAGAAAAAAAATGTACAAAACGTTGTCACTAAATGATATATTGCTCAAACATGCCATGGTTATATGTGGAATTGCACCCCAAAATACATTCTGTTGCTTCTCCTGAGTACGGGGATACCACATGTGTGAGACTTTTTGGGAGCCTAGCCGCGTACGGGACCCCGAAAACCAAGCACCGCCTTCAGGCTTTCGAAGGGTGTAAATTTTTGATTTCACTCCTCACTGCCTATCAGTTTCGGAGGCCATGGAATGCCCAGATGGCACAAAACCCCCCCAAATGACCCCATTTTGGAAAGTAGACACCCCAAGCTATTTGCTGAGAGGTATGGTGAATATTTTGCAGATATCGCTTTTTGTCACAAAGTTTTGAAAAAAAGTATTTTCTTTCTTCATTTTCAAAAACAAATGAGAGCTGTAAAATACTCACCATGCCTCTCAGCAAATAGCTTGGGGTGTCTACTTTCCGAAATGGGGTCATTTGGGGGCGTTTTGTGCTATCTTGGCATTTTATGGCCTTCAAAACTGTGATGGGTAGTGAGGAGTGAAATCAAAAATTTGCGCCCTTAGAAATCTTGAAGGCGGTGCTTGGTTTTCGGGGTCCCGTACGCGGCTGGGCTCCCAAAAAGTCCCACACATGTGGTATCTCTATGCTCGGGAGAAGCAGCAAAATGTATTTTGGGGTGCAATTCCACATATAACCATGGCATGTGTGAGCAATATATCATTTAGTGACAACTTTGTGCAAAAAAAAAAAAAGTTTGTCATATTCCCGCAACTTGTGGCAAAATATAAAATATTCCATGGACTCAACCTGCCTCTCAGCAAATAGCTTGGGGTGTCTACTTTCCAAAATTGGATCATTTGGGGGGGTTTTGTGCTATTTTGGCATTTTATGGCCTTCGAAACTGTGATAGGTAGTGAGGAGTGAAATCAAAAATTTGCACCTTCAGAAATCCTGAAGGCGGTGCTTGGATTTCGGGGTCCCGTACGCGGCTAGGCTCATGAAAAGTCCCACACATGTGGTATCCCCATACTCAGGAGAAGCAGAAAAATGTATTTTGGACCATGGCATGTTTGAGCAATATATCATTTAGTGACAACTTTTTGTACATTTTTTTATTTTTTTTACTGTAAACTGTAAATAGTACTTTGTTTTGACTTCAAAAAATGTTTAAGGACTTTGCTAATGAGTTTTTGTCTGAGAGTTTTTGTCTTTCAGAGATTCCCGGAGGTACTTGTTTGAATGTGAACAGAAGTTGGCTAGTGGGGGAGAAATGCTGAATAGACAATATACAAGGAATTATAAAGAATTTATGGACACTCTCTCAATATTCATCAAGCAATGGACTTTTTTATTTTTTTGAACATTCAAATTTATTTTATTTTTTTCAAATTTTTGCTTTATTTTTCTTTTCAATGGACTTCCCCAACACCCTTGCCCTGATATATTTTGCTTTTTTATTTTTATTATGTTTTATTTCTTGAACCAGAGCGAAGCATTTAACCACTTAAGCCCCGGACCATTTGGTAGCTAAAGGACCAGAGGTGAATTCAGAATTTTGCACTGCGCTGCTTTAACTGTAAATTGTGCGGACATGCAATGTTTTACCCAAACGAAATTTGCGTCCTTTTCTTCCCACAAATAGAGCTTTCTTTTAATGGTATTTGATTGCCTCTGCGATTTTTATTTTTTGCAATATAAATGGAAAAAGACCGAAAATTTAGAAAAAAAATGATATTTTCTACTTTTTGTTATAAGAAAAATCGAATAAACTCAATTTTAGTCATACATTTAGGCCAAAATGTATTCAGCCACATGTCTTTAGTAAAAAAAATGTCAATAAGGGTATATTTATTGGTTTGCGCAAAAGTTATAGCGTTTACAAACTAGGGTACATTTTCTGGAATTTACACAGCTTTAAATTTATGACTGCCTATCTCATTTCTTGAGGTGCTAAAATGGCAGGGCAGTACAAAACCCCCCCAAATGACCCCATTTTGGAAAGTAGACACCCCAAGGAAATTGCTGAGAGGCATGTTGAGCCCATTGAATATTTTTTTTTGTCCCAAGTGATTGAATAATGAAAAAAAAAAAAAAAAAAAAAGAAAAATTACAAAAAGTTGTCACTAAATGATATATTGCTCACACATGCCATGGTTATATGTGGAATTGCACCCCAAAATACATTCTGCTGCTTCTCTTGAGTACGGGGATACCACATGTGTGGGACTTTTTAGGAGCATAGCCACGTACGGGACCCCGGAAACCAAGCACCGCCTTCAGGATTTCTAAGGGCGCAAATTTTTGATTTCACTCCTCACTACCTATCACAGTTTTGAAGGCCATAAAATGCCAAAATAGCACAAAACCCCCCCAAATGACCCCATTTTAGAAAGTAGACACCCCAAGGAAATTGCTGAGAGGCCTGCTGAGCCCATTAAATATTTTTTTTTTTGTCCCAAGTGATTGAATAATGACAAAAAAAAAGAAAATTACAAAAAGTTGTCACTAAATGATATATTGCTCACACATGCCATGGTTATATGTGGAATTGCACCCCAAAATACATTTTGCTGCTTCTCCTGAGTACGGGGATACCACATGTGTGGGACTTTTCAGGAGCCTAGCCGCGTACGGGACCCCGAAAACCAATCACCGCCTTCAGGATTTCTAGGCACAAATTTTTGATTTGACTCCTCACTACCTATCACAGTTTCGAAGGCCATAAAATGCCAAAATAGCACAAAACCCCCCCAAATGACCCCATTTTGGAAAGTAGACACCCCAAGCTGTTTGCTGAGAGGCATGGTGAGTATTTTACAGCTCTCATTTGTTTTTGAAAATGAAGAAAGACATTTTTTTTTCTTTTTTTTTTTCCAATTTTCAAAACTTTGTGACAAAAAGCGAGATCTGCAAAATACTCACAATACCTCTCAGCAAATAGCTTGGGGTGTCTACTTTCCAAAATGGGGTCATTTGGGGGGGTTTTGTGCCATCTGGGCATTACATGGCCTCCGAAACTGTGATAGGCAGTGAGAAGTGAAATCAAAAATGTACACCCTTAGAAAGCCTGAAGGCGGTGATTGGTTTTTGGGGTCCCGTACGCGGCTAGGCTCCCAAAAAGTCTCACACATGTGGTATCCCCGTACTCAGGAGAAGCAACAGAATGTATTTTGGGGTGTAATTCCACATATGCTCATGGCATGTTTGAGCAATATATCATTTAGTAACAACTTTGTGCAAAAAAAAAAAAAAAATATTTTTTCCGCAACTTGTGTCAACATATAAAATATTCCATGGACTCGACATGCCTCTCAGTATATAGCTTGGGGTGTCTACTTTCCAAAATGGGGTCATTTGGGGGGGTTTTGAACTGTTCTGGCATATTATACACAACATTAGGAAGCTTACATCCACTCTTCTAACCACTTGAAGACAAAGCCCTTTTTGACACTTTTTGTTTACATGAAAACATTTTTTTTGCAGGAAAATTATGTTGAACCCCCAAACATTATATATATTTTTAAAGCAAAGGCCCTACAGAATAAAATGGTGGGTGTTGCATTTTTTTTTTCTACACAGTATTTGCGCAGCGATTTTTCAAACACATTTTTTGGGGAAAAAATACACTTTTTTAAATTTTAATGCACTAAAACACACTATATTGCCCAAATGTTTGATGAAATAAAAAAGATGATCTCAGGCCGAGTACATAGATACCAAACACGACATGCTTTAAAATTTCGCACAAACGCGCATTGGCGACAAACTACATACATTTTTAAAAGCTTTTAAAAGCCTTTACAGGTTACCCCGTTAGATTTACAGAGGAGGTCTACTGCTAAAATTACTGCCCTCAATCTGACCTTCGCGGTGATACCTCACATGCATGGTGCAATTGCTGTTTACATATGACGCCAGACCGACGCTCGCGTTCGCCATTGGGCAAGAGCAGGGCAGGACAGGGGTGCTTTTTTTTTTTTTTTTTTTTTATTATTAATTTTGGTTTTTTTTTATTTTTAAATTGTTCCTTCCATATTTTATTTTTTTTAATCATTTTTATTGTTATCTCAGGGAACGTAAATATCCCCTATGATAGCAATAGGTAGTGACAGGTACTCTTTTTTTGAAAAAAACTGGGGTCTAGACCCTAGATCTTTCCTCTGCCCTCAAAGCATCTGACCACACCAAGATCGGTGTGATAAAATGCTTTCCCAATTTCCCAATGGCGCTTTTTATATCCGGGGGGGGGACATTCCCTCCCACTGCTTGTAAAAGCAGTCCAGAGGCTAATTAGCCACTAGGATTGCTTTTACATGAAAGCCGGCCGCTGGCTGAAAAGAATGATACCAAGATGATACCTAAACCCGCAGGCATCAATCTGGTATAACCATTCAAAGTCCAGCAACATACCAGTACGTTGCTGGTCCTTGTTGGACATGTATTGTAATCTTTTTTTTTCATGCAGCCAGGTGGCTGAACGAAAAAAGAGATTGATCGGTGGGTATGCCCACCATTAGAATACCGCCCTTCATCCACCCACTTCTAATGATGGGCATACATGCACCATTTATATATGCCGAAGCATGGGGGCATCCTCCCGCAAAAAAGTTATGCCGCACACACATGGTCGGACTTTTCCACGGGCAAGCCTCCGTCGGAATTTTGACCGTATGTACGCGTTATTAGGAGCAAAATCACTCCTCCGCCCCTGCTGCCCCAATGCTTCGGCATATTTGCTTTTTTTTTTAACTGTGGTGGTGAAATCACCTCCTACAGCACTGGAGTCGCAGGGATCAGGCCTGTCTCTGCGAACGCTGCAGTTATGTGTGTTGTGTTTTGTAAGTGACAGTGATCGATCGATACTGCACTTGGGTGGCCTGGGCTGGACGGAGGGGCAAAACGCAGGTGCTAGCAGGTATCTGGGCTGATCCCGCTAACACTGCGTTTTTGGGAACCCTAAACTGCTGGGGACGCTAGATCAGATATTGATCTGTTCAGATACTATACCACTAAGGGAGGTGTATGCTTCACGCGTGGGTGTTAGCGTTACTGGCACTAACCTGACGCTGCCTGGGGTGTGACGCAGACCCTCTCTGACGCTAAAACCTAATTGATATCACCCGCCGGGCGATCAGGGGGTTAAACCTTTATTGGGTTATATACGGCGGGTGCCCTGACACTATAAAAAGCAAACTAACTAACCAGCGTCACCCGTAACACTTATATGATGATCACTGGTGAAAGGGTTAACTAGGGGCAATTAGGGGGTTAAAACCTTTATTAGATAATATATGGGGGTACCTGACGCTATAAAAACCTGCGGCGAACCTAAAAAAAATTACTGGCTACCGATCTGCATCACCGACGCTAAGACAGCGATCAGAAAAATGATCGCTTAGCGACAGTGGTGATAGGGGGTGAAAGGGTTACCTGGGGGCGATCAAGGGGGTTAAACCTTTATTAGATAATTTATGGGGGTACCTGACGCTATAAAAACCTGCGGCGAACCTAAAAAAAATTACTGGCTACCGATCTGCATCATCGACGCTAAGACAGCGATCAGAAAAATGATCGCTTAGCGACAGTGGTGATAGGGGGTGAAAGGGTTACCCTGGGGGGGGGATCAAGGGGGTTAAACCTCTATTAGATAATTTATGGGGGTACCCGACGCTATAAAAACCTGCGGCGAACCTAAAAAAAATTACTGGGTACCGATCTGCATCACCGACGCTAAGACAGCGATCAGAAAAATGATCGCTTAGCGACGGCGGTGCTAGGGGGTGAAAGGATTATCTGGGGGTGATCAAGGGGTTAAACCTTTATTAGGGGGGGTTAGGGGGCTACACTGGACCTAAAACTAAATGTAGTGACACTTTTACAGTCACAAATGTCACTGATTGCAGTGATCAGTAAATAAATGGTCACTGCAATCAGTGACACTGTGACTGGGGGCTGGGGGGTGATCTGGGGGGGCCTGGGGGGGCGATTTATGTGCCTATGTGTGCTGGTGTTAGTGTAGTGTTTGTGCACTAACCTTGATGTCTTCTCTTGTACGGCGCTCGGTATATGTGAGCGCCGCACAGGAGATGACATCACTTCCTCCTGCTTTCTTTGTCTGTGTGTACATTCCACAGACAGAGGGGGCATTTCTATTCGCCGGGAGCGATCGCGGGGGGGTGGCCGGAATCGAACGGCCGTCCCCTCATGTCGGATCGCTCCCCAACGAATTCCGACCGCTCACTGTACAGAAGGGGGGTCCGATTGGACCCCCCAACTGTACAAAGGCAATCACGTACACTCTACGTGATTGTGCCTGTCGGTGCCATTGTGCCGACGTATATATACAGTATATATATATATATACAGTATATACAGGTCGTTAAGTGGTTAAACCTAAAATCATTTTATAACATCTGTACATATGACATAATGCATATTGATATCAATAGACTTGACATCTGAGGTGATGCTGCACAATGGCTTGGCATAGCATAAATTATAGTATTGTGAAGGAATGTGATGAGCATAATGTTAAACTAGAAAATGTCTATTCTCTGTGCATCTTTACTATAAAGTCTATATTGCTTTCTCATGTACACCACTGCTGTAATATTTCCTTACTCAAAATCAGTTTATAATAACAACCCCTCCCATCGAAAAGACTGGAGAAGGCAGAAGATGGCTGAGACCCCCTTCTCCCACACACCTTTGGAATGCGGATATGAAGATAGGACCAGAGGACAGCCCAGCTTAATCATCACGTTTCTGTACTCCTTTTGTATTGTAGCCAATGAGATGTGTTTATTAGTGTCACAATTAACATAATAGTGACGTATCATGCTGTGTGTAAAAGCTTAGTACTGCCTAGAATAAATCATTAGATACGGAAGCAACGGATCTGCACGGATGTGTCAGTCTCTGCTTTTCAAACTTGCATGCAATGTTATCTAAACTTTACAATTCGGAACAGTAGTAGAATCCATATTAACCCCTTTGTGGTTAAATGACCATTACAAATGACGCCCAACGTAGGGGCTCCAGGTTTTTGACCGAAGGAAGACCGCAATCTAAGTGCTGAGTTGCCAATCGGGACTGACCGAATACAGGGACTTGCACACCCCTGGGGTACGGTGAGTACTTATATACTTACCACTGTACAAATTCGTTCTGTCTGGGTTGGCAGCTGGCTTTGTCGGCTTCTAGAGGCAAACTAAGAGGCAGGTACTTTGTATATCTCGCCTGGGGCTGTTTTAACGAACCTGCTATTGGATCTCTACTGACTGTATTTGTTTGGTGTTTGTATTTGTTCAGTGTCTGTTGTCCTGGGCATGACAGCTCTTGGCAGACTGAAGGGTTGTTGCAATAGAGTACTCTGACTCAGGTGAGCTGTCTGCCCCTGAGAAGACGGGTCATGTCCGGAGGTGAGTTGTCTGCCCCTCTAAAGGACGGTGAGGTTTGCAACAAAGGTCACTCAGGGGTTACCCTGACTCAGGTGACCTGCAGCACCTGAGAAGACGGGAATGGTTAACCTGAGGGCGTGATTCAGCTGCTAAGGTTTTGCAGTGCCAGGGGCTACAGGTGTAGTGTGATGTCCTGTTCTCAGTGTGTTTGTGGATTACTGTTTGGCATAAATCAACGGGGTTGGGGACTGGTGAAGAAGGCGGCTACCTGAAGGAACAATTGGGTCACAAGCCGCTGTTCCCCTTCACCCCTGATGTGTTAGTTTTGAGATTAAACGTTCATTACCCAGTGAAAGAGGGGATAGGAAAAAAGATTGTTCGTATCCCCACGCACGATACGAGCCCCCACCCTCGTAGAAAGAGAAAGGGAGGGGGAGGATGGGTTAGGATATCTCATGGACACATTCCTGTGAGAAACGGTGTTTAATAAATGTTAACCCTTGCTAGATATGAAATCACTAGTGTAGCATATTATGAGATGTAAGGAATCAGCAAGGAAATGGTTAAAGAACTTGAAAGTGAAATGCACTAGAAGCGGACAGAAGATTTGAAATATTAACAAGATTTGTTGGATGTGAAACAAGAATATTGTGAAGAGGACAGAAGTTACTCAAGCGTTGTTGTAGAGAAAGTTTGTGAATTGGAAGACTGCCAGATAAGTGGCGCATGTTGATAAGACGGAACAGAAAGTAATTCTATGTGATAAAAGCTTATTGCAAGTGCCAGAATCTTGGTTTCATGCTGCTAAAACATTGCATGAAGAAGCGAAGAAAGATGGCGATTGTATTGTATATGTGTACTACAGAACTGATAATGTGTGTGTCCGAAACTCCCCCTTACGGGATTTGGAACAAAGGAGGGGAGGGACATTCCTGCCCTTCCCGGCTCGAGACAACCCACTCTGCACCTCCTCCCGGCAGCCATCTTAGTGCACCCACATCCTCATTTCCTGCCCAGCCCTGTGCACTTCCTCCTGGCAGCCATCCTAGTGCACCCACATCCTCACTTCCTGCCCAGCCCAGTACACTTCCTGCAAGTGGCCATCTTGGTACACCCGGAAGGCCCAACCAAGGCCTCTACCCAGTTCTCCCTGTTTTAAACCAGTATGGCTCCTACCACACTCCTGTCTTCCCCAATACGGAAGTGCCATATATTAATGATGAAGAAGCGTCCGAGTGGGAAGACCAACAGCAAGCAGCAAGCCCCCCCCGCTGATTTAACCCCCAATCCGGCTCCAGACTCACAGTTCAGAGAGAATCTCGAACGTATGCTGGCAACCATAAAGAACAGTACCCCTTGTCAGCCCCCGCCCCAACAACAATCTCCGTTGCCAGAAGGGGCACCGATGATGTATGTCGCTTTTACCCCATCACAAGCAGCGGCTTTAGTGACAAGTCTGCCTGACCCAGAGAAACAACCAATGCCCTTCTACCGCAGGATGGTGCAGATACAAGAAACTTATTCAGCTGCTTGGAGAGATTTGATCAGCTTATGCCAAATTAAAGCAGGACATGTCTTTTGGCTGGTCATGCAGGCGGCCTTCAATGATGCCTGCTTGACAAGTGCCACTTCCTATTCCTCGAGTGTGGAGTTCTGCGCCCAACTCCACGAATGGGCAAACCCCTGTCACCCCTTATGGCAGTGTCCTCTACATGTCCCATGAATTTGCTTGGAGCTGATGTGTTGTCCAGACTACAGGCCTCAATCATTTTCACGCCTGAAGGAGGAGTGAAGCTACATACTCCCCTATCATTGGAAGACTCATCTGCTTTGTGTTCTCTGCCTCTCATGATGATACTTCATGAAGCGATAACTCCTAGTTCCATTCCACAGGAAGTGCTTGACAGAATTCCTGCATGCCTATGGTCCACGGGACCGGAAGACATCGGCCACCTGAAAGTGCCACCAGTTTTAGTCAAGCTCAAAGAGGGAGCATCATTGCCCCGGAAACCACAATACCCCTTGAAGCCTGCTCAATCCGCAGCCATCTCAAGACAGGTCGAGACACTTGTGTCCAATGGAGCTCTGATACCCTGTACTTCGGAATGCAATACACCCTTGTTCCCAGTGAAGAAACGGACCACAAGAGGAGAACCAGAAAATTACAGAATGGTCCAAGACCTCCGAGCAGTTAACAAAGCCACAGTGTTGGACACCCCAATTGTGCCAAATCCACATACCTTATTATCAGGTATACCTCCAACGGCTGAGTACTTCACTGTAGTGGACCTGGCTTACTGCATGCGTGGATCCCTGATACATCGATCCTCATGCAACCGCTCTATGATGCTCTCAAAGTCTGTGCCATTTACCCTGTCAAGCGAGGCCCTGGACAATTTCTTTCTGCTGAAGCAAGCAATATCCACGGCTCCTGCTTTGGGCCTCCCAGATTATGGAATACCCTTTAAACTGTTTGTGTCAGAAAGAAATGGCCACGCCACAGGGGTCCTAGCTCAATCACATGGAGGCCGAACTAGACCCATTGGGTACTATTCATGCCATTTAGACCCCATGGCTAGGGGTGGCCCTTCCTGTTTAAGAGCTGTCTTTGCTGCCCAAGCACTGCTGGACAAAACTTCTGACCTCGTTCTAGCACACCCCCTGCTTCTTTTGGCACCACATGACATTGCTGCCATCCTGAATCAGGTGCAACCCCGCCACCTGTCCACCGCCAGACAATGTGACCCTCCAAAGGTGTCTCACTCTCAACCCGGCCACACTTCTGCCGTTTTTCGAGGGGGGACAAGACAAAGGAGATGGTGAAGAAAAAGACCCCTGTACTGCTCCACATGACTGCCTTGAAATGATGCGCATGGAAACCACACACTTACCTACAGTGAGTGAAACTCCTCTGGAAAACCCTGACTACACACTTTTTGTGGATGGCTCCAGATATGCAGATGAAGGAGGCAAGTACCACACAGGTTATGCTGTGACCTCTGAATTTGAACTTCAAGCAGGAGCATTACCACCAACTGTATCTACTCAGGAAGCGGAGCTCCAAGCCCTCACTACAGCATGTAAGATAGCAGAAGGTAAAAGAGCCAACTTTTACACAGACTCAAGGTACGCCCTGGAAGTGGCTCATGACTTTGGTGTCATCTGGAGGGCTAGAGGATTTCTGACAGCGGCTGGAACGCCTGTGAAACACGGCACAGCCATCAAGGAGTTAATGGATGCACTACTCCTGCCTGACAAAGTGGCTGTCTTGAAGGTTAAAGCACATGGCAAACTGAATTCTCAAGAAGCTAGAGGGAATCACCTGGCGGATATAGCTGCCAAAGAAGAAGCGAAAGACCAACGGAAAACGGCTAAAGTGGCCGAAGAGAAGAGTGAATCTTTTTTTTTTTTTTTACAATCAGGAGTGCTTTATTGAAGGAGACATACAGTACATCACAAATAAACGGAAGTACGGAGAACAGACAATCATTTGACCATTTGTGTCCCGGGTCACTTACAGCATATCAACATTCAAGTTAGTGTACAGACAGCATCTTAATGCAATAGGAATGAGAATCCATCGGATGTTACAGATAAATCAAACCACTGGAATATTACAGTGAAAACATTTGACAATACCTCTATCCCCTAGTTCAAATTCAGAAGAACAAATATGAATAACTATGAAGGGGGGTGGGGCAGGGGGAGGAGAGAGGGGGGAGAGAGGGGGGAGAGAGGGGGAGGGGAGGGGAGAAGGGTCCCCCCACAATGAGGGGGGGAAGGGAGGGGCAGGGGAGGAGGGGAGGGAAGGAGGAGGCCAGGGAAGCAGAGGGAAGCAGAGGGGGAGCGCAGAAGGCCCACCCCATGTTCAAACAGAAACATTCAGCAGGATATCCACGGAAGCCACACTTTATCGAATTTCCATGGGCACCCACGACTAATGTAAGTCAGCTTGTAAAGGGGCAATACCGCATTAACCCCTCTTTCCCATGAGGACACCCTGGGAGGAGTAGGGGATGTCCATTTGTATAGAATCTCCTTTTTTGCATAAAATAGTAGGTAAAAGATCAGCAGCTTATTATGGTGAGATCTTTGCTCATCGTCCTGTATACCTAGTAAGGCCAGTTCGGGGGTCCTGGGGACAGAGAGCTCAAGTCTTACATTTAGTTGTTCAAAAATCCCCGACCAAAATTGAGACAAATTAGGACAGTCCCAGAACATGTGCATGTATGTGCCTAAGTGAATTTTACAACGGGGGCAGTGGGGATCCCTGTCAGGGTAGATTCTAGATAAGCATACCGGGGTGTAATAAACCCTGTGCAAAAATCTTGTTTGAATGAGTTTATCGCCTGCAGAGATAACCAGTTTTGTACCCTGTTCCAGGCAGTCCTCCCAGTCCCCCCTCTCCAGTGTCGGGATATCCTCCCACCACTTATCCCAGAGCCTGTCCATCTTCAATACATCTATTGGAAGAAGGGTACCATACAAGGCAGAAAGGGGCTTCTTGAGATCCCCATCTCTTAGGAGATCTTCCAGTGGGTCAAATTGCAGGGTTGGAGGGGTAGGGAACTGGGCTCTGACAGCGTGCCAGGGCTGGGCGTACCGGAAGTACATCCAACCCAGCAGGTCATGGACACTAGTCAATTGATGGAGTGAAAGCAAGGTACCCGTCGGCATAATATCGGCCAGCAGCGTTATACCAAATCTCGCCCATACCTGAGGATCCGGGACCGTTTGGAGATGTGGTAGATTGGAGTTCCCCCAGAGTGGCTGGGCCGGTGACCAGCGATCCGACCGTGTGAATCTGCGCCTAGCAACGGCCCATACCCTAAGAGTTGCCCTAGTGGGGGCGGGGAGATCAGCATAAGCCTTCAATCCCCTGTAAGCCAGGTTTTGCAGGGCCTGCAGGGAGCCCAAGTGTGCCACCTCTAAACACACCGCCGCATTGGAGCGCTTAGCTCCAAACCACCAGTGAACAGTGACCAATACGGCCGCCCAATAATACACCCGCACACCGGGGAGGGCAAGACCCCCCAAATGCGTGGGCAACTGTAGCGTTGACTTTGCCAACCTGGGGACGGACCCATTCCATAGGAACGACATAATGCACTTATCCACCTCCTGAAAGAAAGACCCCCAAATCCACACCGGGCTGTTCCTAAAAAAATAATTGAGTTTGGGTAGGATTATCATTTTTATAATGTTTATGCAACCTATAAGGTTCAAAGGCAGCCCAGACCAGGACCGGCATCGTTCCCTCAGGAGACGGAGGAGGGGCTGTACATTTAAGTAGTAAAATTGTGCAACATCTCTAGTAGCCCGCACCCCAAGGTACTTGAATTCAGTAACCCACTGCAATGGGGAAGAAACCGACGTTGGTGGGCACTGTCCGTCTAGGGGTAAGAGGGTCGATTTGGACCAGTTAATTCGGATACCAGACAGGGATCCAAATTTATCAAATAGTGCTAAGGCAGCAGTCAGAGACTGCCCCGTGTCATTTAAGTAAAGCAGAGCATCATCCGCATAAAGGGATATTTTTTCCTCCAAAACACCTATTTTCAAGCCCCTCACCTCCGGCAATTCTCGAATTAGGATTGCCAAGGGTTCCAGGGCCAGGGCAAAGAGGCTGGGTGACAAGGGGCATCCCTGTCGAGTACCTCTTTGCAGTGGGAAGGAGTCCAAAACCCAGTCATTCGTACGTACCCTGGCCCTGGGAGCCTTATACAGCACCTGAATCCATTTTATAAATTTAGGGCCGAAGCCAAAGCTTCGTAGCACACCCCAGAGAAAGTCCCACTCCACCGAGTCGAATGCCTTCTCGGCGTCTAGAGAGGCAACCACTCGGGATCCAACATTATCATGGGTGATGGACAGGTTGAGGAAAAGCCGTCTGATGTTTATATCAGTACCCTTACCCGGCATAAATCCTGTCTGATCAACATGGATAAGCGTAGAAATTACAGAAGTTAATCGCATGGCCAGGACTTTCGCAAGTATTTTGGCATCTACATTTAGAAGGGAAATGGGTCTGTATGACCCACATTCCTGGAGATCCTTGCCGGGCTTGGGAATCAGAACAATTACGGCCTCCTCCATGGACTCAGGTAGACAGTTTGTCTCCTCAATACCAACGAGCAGAGCCTTGAGTCTACGGGCAATAAGGTCAATGTGCTGAGAGTAAAATTCGGTAGGCAGTCCATCCGCACCCGGGGTCTTACCACTTTGAAGACTACCGATTGCGGATTGGATCTCCTCCAAAGAGATGTCCTCATCCAATAGTGTGCTATGTTCCTCTGATAGGGTGGGAAAGGGGACAGCGTCCAAGAATTCCCGTATGCCCTCCAGGGAGTGCTGGGATCTGGTAGAATAAACCTCCCGGAAAAAATCTAAGAACCTGGCGTTGATGCCCTCAGGAGAGGAGATCAATTGGCCCTGTGTATCTCGAATACTGGCTATATGTGTAGCTGCAGCATGTGTCTTTGCCAGCCACGCTAGCAGCCTACCATTCTTATTCCCATGTTCAAAAATCCTTTGTTTAGAATGTAGCATAGACTTCTGAGTCTGATCAATTCGAAGAAGGGACAAGTCTCTGAGAGCTTTCTGCCATAAATTATAGTGAGAGTCATCCGGGGTTTGAGTATAATCTGCCTCTCGCCTCACACTTTCATCCTCCAATGCCTCCAGGGACCGGGAGGTCTCCCTCTGAAAAAACACTATCTAAGAAATGTATTTCCCCCTCAGTACAGCTTTAAATGCATCCCAATTGGCAAGCACATCTGCCGATTCCCCATGCACATTCCAAAAGTCACAGATAGACTCCATCATCGGCTCTTGTAGTCTCTCATCCTTAGCCCAGAACCCGGACAGACGCCACAATTTCAAGGTTGGAGGTTTCGCCATGGATATGGTAAGTTAAACCGGGGTGTGGTCAGAAATACCACGGGGCAGATGCCTCGCCTCCCTGGACCAACATAGGGCACTAGGGGAAGCAAATATCAAATCGATGCGCGAAAGAGCCCGGTATGAGGTAGAGTGGCACGTATACTCTCTCTCAGCTGGGTGAAAATGGTGCCATACATCCACGAGAGCAAACGTGTCCGCCCAGTTTTGCAGCTCAGAGGGAGAGCGATTGGTAGTGTGGAGTCTGTCCAGGTCCGGAGAGGGCACCAGTTTAAAGTCACCAAGGATGAAAACGGCCTGCGTGTTAAATCCCATTACTATTTGCATAATGTCATACAGTAGTTGTACATCGGCTGGGGGGGGGGGGAGATACACCCCCACCAGCACCATTTGTTTCTCAAACAATCTAGCATGCACAATTACGTATCTGCCTCCAGGGTCTGTGCGAATATCTAGTACCTGTAGAGGGAGAGACCTGCGGATCAAAATGCTAACCCCCCTGGCATAATTGGAATAAGTCGCATGGTAGTGAGCCCCAACCCATGCCCTCTGGAGCCCTAGTGTTCGCGCACCAATTAGGTGGGTCTCCTGGAGTATACACACGTGAGGGTTATACTTCCGCAGAAATTTGAACACTAACGATCTTTTTGTAGCGGAGTTCAGGCCCCGTACATTCCAGGAAATGAAGGAGAGATCAGCCATTCTCTATTACATAGGAATAAAAATTCAGTGATCCGCAGGGCCCCCCGCCCACTCCGCAACACGTAAGAAATATTGCAAATGAACAGTCCCTCATCCAGAACATCAGGGCATAAGACAGAATGGTGCGATAATACTGTATATAGAAAATTGAAAATCTCCCAAAGTCATAAAGCAACTCCAACATTAACAACTTAGTAGTACTTATCCCCTCCTGCAACGGCAGAGAACAACCCCCCCTCCCCACACCCCCACCCGAACCCGGGGGCGTATTGTATCCCCAACACCCAACATGGGACAAAAAGTTTTTTTACAGAGGGCGTGCACACACAGCCAGAGGTGTTACCTAATAGGCAACTAAGGCAACAGAGATACTGGATATTGGTGCATAGACATTCTCCTAGCCTAAGCCAGGGGTGCATAACTTGGTTACTGTTAAGGCCACAACCATATGAGATAATCTTAGCTAGAGTCTGTGATACCGGACTGTCCTAAAAAAAAAAAAAAAAAAGGGGGGGGAGAGAACCCCCCCCATGAGATATGGAATATCCACAGCGCCTTTGTGGAAGGGGCACAGTCCCACTGGGGGTACAGCAGTTCAGTATTCTGTAGAAAGAACTAGTCCACTAGGGGTACAAAAATAGTAGTCCACGGCCCCCGTCCAGCAGCAGTTCACTAAGACCTCCAAAGCAGGAGGAGGTAGTCAAGGCATATCTGAGGACATAACAAGATGCCTAAATGTTCAGCAGTACAGGGGAATAAGGTCATATGCGGCCCTCAGCTCCCATTGCCCAAATCTCACCTCCATAGCAAGCGAACGTGCTGGTGGTTCCAGCCAGCTCCTTGTGCAAAGTAACATACAGGCATGAGTCAGAAGGATGGTGAATCCTCACAGTTCCAGGCATGTGAGTCAGGTGGCATGCTGTGGCCTGCAAAAGATACTCAAAATACCGAAGACCCTCCTGCCTGCATTTCTTGGTTTAATAAACATGACAAATTGTGGACCAAACTACTAGGGGTATAGGCAGTCCGGTAAAGCAACTAAAACTGATGGGGCCAACGAAAACAGATAATCATGGTGTCAGCGGCGTGGTGGTAGAGACTCCAGCCATGCAGCAGCGTCCCGGGGCGAAGTAAAGAACTCTACAGTCTCTCCATCCTGAACCCTGAGTTTAGCCGGAAAAAGTACACTGTATTTGATATTTCGCACCGAGACCCACCTTTACTTGGTCAAATGATCTGCGCATTTTCTGTGTCTCTAGCGAATAGTCCGGGAAAAACATCACAGTGGAGTTTTGGTATTTCAGCTCACCCAGCCTTCGGGCAGCGCGGAGGGTCTCGTCCCGGTCCCTAAAGTTGAGAAGCCTGAGTATTAGTGTATGCGGCCTAGATCCAGGAGGCCCCGGGACCGGGGGGACACGATGGGCACGCTCCACTGTGAAGTAGGGAGAGAACTGCGCCTCTGGTAGTAGACCTCGCAATAGCTTCTCCACAAACGTAGTAGGGTTCTTCCCCTCCACACCTTCAGGCAAGCCGACGATGCGGAGATTGTTCCTTCTGTTCCTGTTCTCCGCATCGTCGACCTTGTATTCCAGGGCCCGGACCTTCGTGTGGAGGGTACAAAGGGACTCCGCGTGCTCGGCCGCCACATCCTCCGTCCGCCCGACTCTATGTTCCGCCTCCGACACCCGCGACCTGAGCTTGTCGAGGTCCTGGCGAATGAGGCCAACATCTAGCTGAACCTCCTCGATCTTAGTGGTTAGAGTCGCTTGGCAGGTGGCAATAGCTGCCATCACCTCCTGGAATCCGAGCCTCACCTCCTCCGGCTGGTCCTCCATCTCCGTCTGCGACGCCATGTTACGAGCGCGCCTAGGAGAAGCCACCACGAGGGGAGCCTCTTTCTGGCACGGATCCGGGAAACTGAGCTTCTTTCCCTTGTGTCTGGTCCGATATGACATCCGGAGTGTCTAGCTATAAGTTTGGGCCAAAATTGTAGGGTAGGAGACCGGATTAGTGTCAATCAGCCAGCAGAGCTCTGAGTCCTGCAACCTCTCAGATCGCCATCTTAGACACGCCACGGAGAGTGAATCTTTAGCGCAGATGCCTGTGGCGGTCCATGTGCTATCTGACAGGCAATACCTAGCCTCTATGCAAAATGCAGCTTACTCAGAAGAACATTCGGAATGGATCGATAAAGGAGCAGAATACGATGGAGATCTATATCTGATGAGAGGGAAAACCTGTTTACCAAAATATATGTATCCAGCAGTCGTCCAATGGGCACATGGACCTGCACATCTCTCTAAGAACTTAATGAATTCACTGATCAGCAAGTATTACTGGGCCCCAGGGATAACCCCCCTAACCAGAAATTACTGCACCTCATGTGCAGTATGTGCAAAATGCAACCCGGGGAGAACAGAGAAGACACTGCAGAAGCATTTGGCGAAACCCCTCTATCCGTTCCAGAGGATACAGATTGATCATATACAGATGCCAAAAAGTGGCAGATATGAATATGCCCTAGTGATGGTGGACATGTTCTCTGGCTGGCCAGAAGCCTACGCTGTTACAAACATGACAGCCAAGACCACGGCTAAGAAACTATTGAGCGAGCTAGTATGTAGATTTGGGGTTCCAGAGGTGATAGAGAGCGATCAGGGCCCGGCCTTCACAGCAACATTTACAAAAGAGATTTGGGCAGCACTGGGAGTTCAGTTGGCTCTACACACCCCATACCACCATCAAAGCAGCGGGAAGGTAGAAAGGATGAATGGGACTCTAGGGAAACATGCTCTGTCCCCTTATGAAATTTTGTTTGGTTCAGCCCCCAGACCTGGCTGTTAGTTCCCACAGTAGTTGCAGTTACAATCTGATGTGTTAACTAGCTATGTCACACGTTTGTCTAGAGCATTAACTAATATCCATTCTCGAGTGTTTTCTTCCATTCCAGATCCTAAAGTAGATACAGGAACACACCAACTACTGCCAGGAGATTGGGTGCTAGTAAAGAAGTGTGTGAGGAAGCACTTCCTTGAGCCAAGATATGATGGTCCATTTCAAGTTTTGCTGACCACAGCTACATCAGTAAAGCTAGAAGGGAAAAGCACCTGGATAAACGTCTTCCACTGCAAGAAAGCTCCATCTCCTGAAGACAAGATCCTGACAACACCACAATGATGGTGTTGTATATCCTTTTCCTGTTGGGGTTAGTGGGGGCTCAGAAGGTAGCCATTACACAAAATGACAAGTTATTCACCGCATTCTAGTATAACTCTTCAAACACACGTGTGGCCACCTTTATCTTTGATTACTATAACATAGTCTCCTGTCCTCCAGTTCCCTGGCAACGTAACTTATACCGTGACACACCCAGTCAAAGGAGGAAGCGAGCAGCTCCCTCCGGAAGCTTTGACCCTCATTTGTACATAGATGCCATAGGGGTCCCAAAGGGGGTCCCTGATCAATTCAAGGCCAGGGACCAGGTAAAAGCTGGTTTTGAGTCTTTGATCCCCATATTAACTGTCAACAAGAATGTAGATTGGATTAATTACATATACTACAACCAACAGAGATTTGTAAATTACACTAGAGATGCCCTCCAGGGAATTGCTGACCAGTTAGCCCCCACTTCTTATATGACATTTGAAAACCGGATGGCCTTAGACATGGTGTTAGCTGAGAAAGGAGGTGTCTGTAAGATGATAAAGAAAACGGGAACCTGTTGCACCTACATTCCTGACAATACTGGCCCAAATGGTAAGGTTACCCTAGCTAAAGAAATTAGAAGATCTGTCATTGGAGTTGAAGAAGAACTCAGGTATTACAGACCCGTGGGATCAATATTTCAGCTGGATGGGTGGGTGGCAAAAGATGCTCGCCCAGATAGGGGTTACAGTATTAATAATCCTAGTTCTTTTAGCCCTGGTTGTATGCTGTATTCTGCCCTTTGTAAAGAAGCTAATGAGCAAGGCTGTAGATAACAGTACACCTACATTTCTCCACCAAGAAGAAGAGGATCCACTTATGAAGGAAGAGGATAAATCCTTCACTCCTTTAGTCACTCCCTGTCCATAATTTCACAGTCCTATAGGGATATAGGGATAGAATAGGGAACCGCCTGACTGTCCTTCCCGGCTTCTTCGAGGGGGGTAGTGAACTAGTTACTGCCCTTCTCTATACTTAGCCTGAAAAAAGGTCCTGGGGAATGGTCCAGGTGGTGGTCAGGTTCTTTAGTTTGAGGGACAGATAGAAAATAGCCATTTTAGGGGGTCTGTGAAGGAATGTGATGAGCATAATGTTAAACTAGAAAATGTCTATTCTCTATGCATCTTTACTATACTATAAAGTCTATATTGCTTTCTCATGTACACCACTGCTGTAATATTTCCTTACTCAAAATCAGTTTATAATAACAACCCCTCCCATCGAAAAGACTGGAGAAGGCAGAAGATGGCTGAGACCCCCTTCTCCCACACACCTTTGGAATGCGGATATGAAGATAGGACCAGAGGACAGCCCAGCTTAATCATCACGTTTCTGTACTCCTTTTGTATTGTAGCCAATGAGATGTGTTTATTAGTGTCACAATTAACATAATAGTGACGTATCATGCTGTGTGTAAAAGCTTAGTACTGCCTAGAATAAATCATTAGATACGGAAGCAACGGATCTGCACGGATGTGTCAGTCTCTGCTTTTCAAACTTGCATGCAATGTTATCTAAACTTTACAATTCGGAACAGTAGTAGAATCCATATTAACCCCTTTGTGGTTAAACGACCATTACAGTATGTTGGGTGGTTTTCCTAAATTTATAAGAGGGGTGAGTGAAATTTCATCACTCCAGTCATGATTCGAAACATTGTTGAATCAGTTGTTTATAATATGCTGAAGGCTATGACATATATGGATGACAAAGACCTTTCTACCTTTCATGAAAAGATACTGCCAAGAATTTCTACTGCCGCTTTGTCGGGATAGAAGATCTGATAAACACTGATGTCAAGCTGATTCTATTTGAACCATTGTTTGGGGGTATATATATATGTTGGTATACCATTCTGGTGGAATTATGGACTGAATGATACAAGTAACTGCTCTATTAAAGGCAATGAGGGGCCTACAGCAAATTCAAATTGTGGCTGACAATCAACAAATTACTTGACAGGTATACAAAAGGTCATCATTGCCCAAATGGGAAATGGAAAGAAGCAGATGTGAATTGTAAAATGCTTGCAAGATGGCCTCATAGATGTCAAGTGCAAGGAAATAGTTTTGGATTACAGATTTATTGTCAGAGAATATTGAGGGTTTGATGGTAAAAGAACCCAGTGTCCTGATTGGTGGATTGATGATTGAAGGCGAAGCTCATGAATGTCAAGTGCAAGGAAATAGTTTGCAGCACAGAGTTTTTACTGCTGTACAACCTTTAGATCTTGAAGATTGACTGCTGGTATATTGATGGTTCTTCTTACTATAAAGATGGAAGTAGAATTTCAGGATTTGCTGGTGTTTGTGTAAAAGAATCTTTAAAAATGAAAACTTTGAGCCTGGAGATGAGAGAATCCTGGAATTATGTGGATTGGAGCTCCCAAAGCATACCAAGCTTTACTTTCAGTGAGATGGTGAGAGATGTGATGAAGTCAGAATGGACTGTGACATCAGCTAGTTTTTGCGCAATATTCAAGATCTTGATGTGATATACTCAAGAAAGAGCAAGCTTTGAAATAAGGCCTAACAGCTATACAGGCCACGAATGTTTACCGAATCCTTTTACAGTCATGGTCTAAAGTTATATTATCTAATAACTGGTTCGTGGGGATATTTTAGAGGCTGGTGAAGAGTGATGTAACCAGTCTCAACTTCATATTTCATATGAGCCATTGTAAAGCATCCAGTACCTCAAACCATAATGATATTTGTTGCTTCATTTATGGGTCAGTTCTAGTAGTTAGAACCGACCCAAGTGGGGGTATATGTTGTAATATGTTGGCCGATTTATGTGGCACATTATATTATTATATATATGTATGTATAAGTACAAGATTGACCAGGCCAGATTTCAGTTGACATTGGCATCTGTAATCTATTTACACATATAAAAGGGTGTTTGTTGACCAAAGGGGTTAGTGGCCAAACAAGATTTACTACACACATCAAAGGGGACAGATAATGACTCTGATGTGCTAATCTTATGCAAGCCTACCTAGGTGTGTGAGGTGGCCTGTTAACTTAATTGAACATTTCAAAGGGTACATTGTTTAGGACCAAAGAAGTATTTATTGATGGTAATTAGACTTGAGGGGGTATTCATGGGAAACCCCCCTCCCAGTGTCAGACCAGTATTTGGGACATTCAAGCTGGCATTCAGCCTACTCTAGTTTTGTTATTCTCTATGGATATGAAGGCACACATCTAGAGAACATGGGACTCTAAACATGGAACTCTAAAAACTACTATTCTGGGTCATATATATATATTGTTGGATTCGTTGTCATCTGTGCAAGTATTGAACTTTGTTCTGTGTTGGAAGTCAAATAAATTGCACTCTCTGGAGAACTTGGGTGTTGCTGCCTAAACATAACTAAACATAACTTATATCATCATAATAATAACTAAATATTAATTATCTACTGGACTATATATTAAATCACTACAGTCATCTTCTCTGAAGATTTATCATCGCACATGGAAGGCCTACATCTCTATGTGTGAGGAGATGGCGTCCACGTACGTATTCGGTTTCCAGGATTCTGCTGTTTTTGCAGTGGGGCGTGGTTTAAAAACTTGCCTTAAGCACCATTAAGGGGCAGATATCAGCCTTGGCTGTCTTTTTTCAGCGACCCTTGGCGGCTCATTCTTTGGTGAGTACGTTTGTGCAAGGGGTTTCAACATGTGGCCCCTCGGGTTCAGCCACCGCTGCCTCCGTGGGATTTGAATCTGGTGCTCATTTCTTCTCAGTTCTTCAGAAACCGCCATTTCAAAACATTAGGGAGATCGATTCCCTTATTGACACTCCCTCAGAAGGTAGCCTTTCTGGTGGCTATTACATCTGCCAGGAGGGTTTCTGAGTTGGCGGCCTGGTCTTGCAAGTCTCCCTACTTGATCCTCCACAAGGATAAGGCGATGCTACGCCCGCAGCCTTCATTTCTTCCTAAGGTTGTTTCGACATTTCATCTAAATGAGGACATTGTGCTTCTGTCCTTGTGTCCTCGGCCGTCGCATCCTAAGGAGGTTGCTGTCTGCTACGGCTCAGTTTCAGAGGTCAGACCCACTCTTTGTGTCGGTAACTGAAGAAGGGCCTGGCGGTCTCGTCGGCCACCATTTCTTGGTGGATCAGACAGATTGTGATCCAGGCTTATGCCTTAAAAGGGCGGGCGCCTCCCTTTCCTGTCACGGCACATTCGACCAGGGCAATTGGTGCCTCCTGGGCTTTCCAACATCAAGCGCCCATTTCCCAGGTGTGTAAGGCGGCGACCTGGTCGTCCGTTCTCACTTTCACTAAATTTTACAAGGTTGATGTGAGTGCATCTGCGGATGCTTCCTTCGGCCGCAAAATTTTGCAGGCGGCTGTTTAAGGTTGCAACTCCTCAGTTGAGGAGCTCTGGTTGTTATGAGTGGAGTTTTTTTGCTTGCTGTTCCCACCCCTCGTTTTTTTGACACTGCTTGAGGACGTCCCTAAGGTCAAGATTTAAGTTGCTGTGTCCGTCAATAAACGAAAGAGAAAATAGGATTTTTGTACTCACCGTAAAATCCTTTTCTCTGAAGTTCATTGACGGACACAGCTCCCACCCCTCCTTTTTTCTGTTTGTACTGCTTTTTGATGAACTGAGCTGCTGGATGCAGTGTGAGGGGAGTATAGCCAGTAGGACCTCTCCTGAACGTGGCAATATAACCCTAAGGTCAAGATTTAAGTTGCTGTGTCCGTCAATGAACTTCAGAGAAAAGGATTTTACGGTGAGTACAAAAATACTATTTTTTCCCTCACTGTATGGCTTTATTGAAAGATATGTTGTTAAACCAAGCCCATTATAAATAAATGCCCCACTCCTAATTAAAGTATATTTTTTACCTACAATGGCTTGCTGGGTACAAAAATGCGTCCCTGGAAATTTTTTATAAAATGTTAGTGACTACTGACTACGCAACAATAGTTTCTATGCTTAGTCTCTGTGATTGCTGTAACCGATATACTGTATACACAGCCCTAAACTGAACAATAACATTCCAGTTCTGCGAGTCAGGTAAGGTTTTGCTGTTTGTTCAGAGCAAGCTATGCTTAACCACTTAAGCCCCGGACCATTATGCAGCTTAAAGACCAGAGGTGTTTTCAGAATTTGGCACTGTGCTGCTTTAACTGGAAATTGTGCGGACATGCAATGTTGTACCCAAACAAAATTTGCGTCCTTTTCTTCCCACAAATAGAGCTTTCTTTTAATGGTATTTGATTGCCTCTGCGATTTATTTTTTTTGCGATATAAACGGAAAAAGACTGAAAATTTTGAAAAAAAATTATATTTTCTACTTTTTGTTATAAGAAAAATCGAATAAACTAAATTTTAGTCATACATTTAGGCCAAAATGTATTCAGCCACATGTCTTTAGTAAAAAAAATGTCAATAAGCGTATATTTATTGGTTTGCGCAAAAGTTATAGCGTCTACAAACTAGGGTACATTTTCTGGAATTTACACAGCTTTTAATTTATGACTGCCTATCTCATTTCTTGAGGTGCTAAAATGGCAGGGCAGTACAAAACCCCCCCAAATGACCCCATTTTGGAAAGTAGACACCCCAAGGAAATTGCTGAGAGGCATGTAACCCCATTGAATATTTTTTTTTTGTCCCAAGTGATTGAATAATGACTAAAAAAAAAAAAAATTACAAAAGGTTGTCACTAAATGATATATTGCTCACACATGCCATGGTTATATGTGGAATTGCACCCCAAAATACATTCTGCTGCTTCTCCTGAGTACGGGGATACCACATGTGTGGGACCTTTTGGGAGCCTAGCCGCGTACGGGACCCCAAAAACCAAGCACCGCCTTCAAGATTTCTAAGGGCATACATTTTTGATTTCACTCCTCACTACCTATCACTACCTATCACAGTTTTGAAGGCCATAAAATGCCAAGATGGCACAAAACCCCCCCAAATTACCCCATTTAGGAAAGTAGACACTCCAAGCTATTTGCTGAGAGGCATGTTGAGCCCATTGAATATTTTTTTTTTGTCCCAAATGATTGAATAATGACAAAAAGAAAAAAAAAAATTTACAAAAAGTTGTCACTAAATAATATATTGCTCAAACATGCCATAGTTATATGTGGAATTGCACCCCAAAATACATTTTGCTGCTTCTCCTGAGTACGGGGATACCACATGTGTGGGACTTTTTGAGAGCCTAGCCGCGTACGGGGCCCCATAAACCAAGCACCTCCTTCAAGATTTCTAAGGGCGCAAATTTTTGATTTCACTCCTCACTACCTATCACAGTTTCGAAGGCCATAAAATGCCAAAATAGCACAAAACCCCCCAAATGACCCCATTTTGGAAAGTAGACATCCCAAGCTATTTGCTGAGAGGCATGGTGAGTATTTTACAGCTCTCATTTGTTTTTGAAAATGAAGAAAGAAAATTTTTTTTTCACTAGTTTTGCATTTGGCTAGGGTCAGTGTCACTACTGGTAGCACGAGGCGATACTTAGACACTATAAAGGTTGCACAGACAGTCCAACTCCTCCAGGATGGCACATCAATACGTGTCATTGCTAGAAGGTTTGCCGTGTCTCCCAGCACAGTCTTAAGAGCATGGAGGAGATTCCAGGAGACAGGCAGTTACTCTGGGAGAGCTGGACAGAGCCGTAGAAGGTCGTTAACCCATCAGCAGGACCGGTATCTGCTCCTTTGTGCAAGGAGGAACAGGATGAGCACTGCCAGAGCCCTACAAAATGACCTGCAGCAGGCCACTGGTGTGAATGTCTCTGACCAAACAATCAGAAACAGACTTCATGGGGGTGGCCTGAGGGCCCGACGTCCTCTAGTGTTCTCTGTGCTTACTGCCGGACACTGTGGAGCTCGATTGGCATTTTCCATTAAACACCATAATTGGCAAGTCTGCCACTGGTGCCCCATGCTTTTCACAGATGAGAGCAGGTTCACCCTGGGCATATGTGACAGACGTGAAAGGGTCTGGAGAAGCCGCGGAGATCTTTATGCTGCCTGTAACATCGTTCAGCATGACCGGTTTGGTGGTGGGTCAGTGATGGTCTGGGGAGGCATATCCATGGAGGGATGCACAGACCTCTACAAGCTACACAATGGCACCCTGACTGCCATTAGGTATCGGGATAAAATCCTTGGACCCATTGTAAAACCCTACACTGGTGCAGTGGGTCCTGGGTTTCTCCTGGTGCACGAACAATGCCCAGCCTCATGTGGCGAGAGCATGCAGCCAGTTCCTGGAGGATGAAGAAATTGATACAATTGAATGGCCCCCACGCTCATCTGACCTAAATCCAAAAGAACACCTCTGGGACATTATGTTTCGGTCCATCCGCTGCCGCCAGGTTGCACCTCAGTCTGTTCAGGAGGTCAGTGATGCTCTGGTCCAGATCTGGGAGGAAATACCCCAGGACACCATCCGTTGTCTCATTAGGAGCATGCCCTGATGTTGTCAGGCATGCATACAAGCACTTGGGGGCCATGCAAACTACTGAGGACCATTTTGAGTTGTTGCAATGAAATTTCAGCAAAATGGACTAGCTTGCTGCATAATTTTTTTACTTTGATTTTCGGGGTGTCTTTGAATTTTCATTTCCATCAAATGATGTGCCATCCTTTCATTCCTAACACATTACCCAGTCCATATCAGTATAGATATCCAGCATGAGATTTTTGCCTCTTGAGATCTGATGTGTTTTCAAAGTGTTCCTTTCATTTTTTTGAGCACTGTACTATATATTGAGCATTGCTAGATAAATAGTGATCTAACAGCTCCACTCAGAGGAAAGACTGAGCACAGTGTTAATGGCAATGTGCTCTTTTTGCTTTCACAGTGCTGTGGTGTGTAAAGAGTTTTAGGTTTCCTTTTTTTACTTTCAATTTTTTTTCAATTTTTATTATAAAAAAAGGTAACACATGCAGTAAAGTGGGGTACACACTATGAGAAAATCTGAAGAAAAATTCCATACAAGGCACAATCGTTTGATTTTTGTATAGTGTGTCCACAACTTTTGACATCCGATTCAGACTCCAAACGAAAATTTCCAAAGGGAAACAGGACTAATGATTTTTGTTTTAATGTGTACTGTTTTCGTGTGCATGATCAGAAGCAATAAATAACAAAAAAAAAAAAGCTTTTGTCAGTTTCGACTTGCTGTGAAACATCAAAGAAAACTGCACAATCATTCATCTGATTTTTTCATAGTGTAAACTAGGCTTAAAGATGAAGTAAACTTCCATCTCTGGTTTTTACCTATAGGTAAGCCTATAATAAGGCTTACTTATAGGTAGTGTAAATATCTCCTAAACGTGTGCCGTTTAGGAGATATTTACTGTACATGCAGCCAGTGACATCACTGGCGCATGAGCTCTGAAGGAACGGCCACCCGTGCTATTCCTTCAGAGCCCTGTGCCATAAACGGCCGCTTCCGCGTGCATGCATTGGAGTGACATCATTGCGATTCAGGCCAGTCACAGAGCCGGAGTCCGCGAACCTGGAAGCAAGAGGGGTGAAGATGGGAACGCCTGGGGCTCTGACATCTCTGCGCTGGAATGCTTTGTTTTAACCACTTCCAGACCGCCCACCTTGGATATACCTCACTACTTTGTTGTTAAATACTGTTGTTATGGGAGCAGATCGATTTTCAAAAAAAGTGGTCTAAGCGGCGTCAAACGTCACTTCCGCCTTTCGGCCTTAAAGAGACAGTTTTTTTTTATTGAAAAAGAAATTATTATTATTTTTTTTTTTGTCCTTTTAAGTGTAAATGTGAGATCTAAGGTCTTTTTGACCCCAGATCACACATTAAAGAGGCCCTGTCGTGCTTTTTTTCTATTACAAGGGATGTTTACATTCCTTGTAATAGTAACAAAAGTGATCCAAAAAAATACTTTTAAAGTGACAGTGTAAAAGTAAAAAAAAAGTAAAATAAAGAAGAATTTTCTTTTTTTAAAGTGTCCCGTCGCTCCGTGCTCGAGCGCAGAAGCAAACGCAAATGCAAGTCACGGCCATATATGTAAATGGTGTTACAACCACACATGTGAGGTATCGCCATGTTTGTTAGAGCGAGAGCAATAATTCTAGCCCAAGACCTCTAACTAAAAACTGGTAACCTGTAGAAAATTTTAAACGTCGCCTATGGAGATTTACTCTGCGTAAATTATCTTTCACATCATAGAAAAAAAAAAGTGAATTTTTTCCCCAAAAATTGCGTTTGTAAGACCGCTGCGCAAAAAAATTCCCTTGAAAAAGTATTTACTCCCCTTGAAATTTTCCACATTTTGTCATGTTACAACCAAAAATGGAAATGTATTGTATTGGGATTTTATGTGATAGACCAACACAAAGTGACACATAATTGTGAAGTGGAAGGAAAATGATAAATGGTTTTCAATTTTTTTCACAAATAAATATCTGTGTGGCACGCATTTTTATTCAGCCCTTTGTAGAACCACCTTTCGCTGCAATTACAGCTGCATGTCTTTTTTGGGTATGTCTCTACCAGCTTTGCACATAGAGAGTGAAATTTTTGCCCATTCTTCTTTGCAAAATAGCTCAAGCTCTGTCAAATTGGATGGAGAGTGTCTGTGAACAGCAATTTTCAAGTCTTTGGATTGGATTTAGGTCTGGACTTTGACTGGGCCATTCTAAAGCCTCATACACATGGTCGGACTTCAAACAAACTTTTTCGTGGATTTTTGTTCGAAGGGCGTTGGCCGTGAACTTGTATAGTATACACACGGCAGGACTTTTTAGGCAACAAACCCGAACGTAGTGACGTTTCAATGTACTGACGACACTTCAAAAGAGGAAGTTCAATTCTCCGGCGTCACCCTTTGGGCTCCTTCTTCTAATCGCGAGTTAGTAGTTGTTTGGTCAGTGTTGATTCACGCTTTTCAGTTTTGTGCTATTTTGTTCATTTCTGAACGGGCGTTCGTTAACCAGCCATGTTGCGCAATCCTACGCGAGAGCGTGCTATTTATGGGCTTGGAGTTTTGGCTATAACTCTAGCCCGGTCCAGGTCCAGGAGTAGGAGGACTGTTTGGACCCAAAATTGGTTGCTTAATCGTGACCAATTTTGTCATATGCCATTGCTACGGGAGCTCCAGGAGAATTTTTCTAATGATTTTCGTAACTATCTCCAGATGACGGACTCCTGCTTTCAGCATCTCTTGTACTTGCTGTCCCCCTATATTAGGAAGCAGGACACCTGCACGAGGACTGCTATTCCAGCAGAGCAAAGGCTCATAGCCACCTTGCGGTACTTGGCGACAGGGAGAAGTCTCCAGGATATCAAGTTTACCACAAGGATTTCTCCCCAGGCTCTGGGAGTCATTATTCCCGAGACCTGTTGTGCCATCATTCAAGTCCTACAGAAGGACTATATTCGGGTAAGTTTTTTTTTCTTTAATATCACATTGTATTTACTTCATGTTTTCTAATGTTTTATTATTTATTTTTTATTCCATCATTCCCATTATTGTAATATGCTGTGAATGTCCTTTTTGTCCTCATGCATGCTACCTTTTGTCCTCATGCAAGCTTTTTCTTGGCCTACATGCATATTTGCCTTCACTAACGTCCCCAGCATGCTACCCTCGGCCCATACACACCTAGTATATTAACTTAACAATGTTTTTTTTACCCTAAACTGTGTCACATTCGTATTGTTGTCCTCAAATTCATGCAGAGTGCAAAAGACCCTTTTTTGGGGTGCACAAACTCTTTTGTAGCCCTCCCTCCCCTCCCCAAAATGCTGAGTCAACTGATACAACTACTCTATCTGCTAACTTTGCAAAACCTATACACAGTATACCTCTTTTGTTGTGGTAAGATTTCTGCATGAATGGGATCAAGCTCTATAAGTTCTGTGACAGGGCAACAGGCTATGTATGGAGCTTTATGGTTTATGAGGGAAAAGACAGTCACGTAGAGCCGGAGAACTGCCCAGATTACATAGGGAGCGCTGGCAAGATAGTGTATTCGGAAAGGGGTACCACTTGTATGTGGACAATTATTACACGAGCGTGCCACTGTTTAGTCACTTGTTTGATCATCAGATTGGAGCATGTGGCACCGTGCGACCTAATCGCCGGGGCTTTCCCCAGGGGCTTGTAGATTCTCGTCTTAGGCTGGGGGAGAGAGCCTGCTTGAAGTGTAATAATTTGCTCACTGTAAAGTGGAGGGATATAAAGAATGTCTTCCTTCTTACCTCCCTTCATGCAGACACGACAGTCCAAATTTGTACGGCGACTGGTGTTGTGGAGAAACCCCTCTGTGTCCACGAATATAACCAAAATATGGGAGGGGTGGATAAAAATCGCAGAAGCAATCAAATACCATCAAAAGAAAGCTCTATTTGTGGGAAAAAAAGGACGCAAATTTAGTTTGGGTACAACATTGCGTGACCGCGCAATTACCAGTTAAAGCAGCGCACTGCCAAATTGTAAAAACACCTCTGGTCTTTAAGCAGCATATTGGTCCAGGGCTTAAGTGGTTAAAGGCCATATGAGACATTAATAATATTATTCTCAAGTTGAGAATATCTTGCCTTCCTCAGGTGGGATGAGCTCATCCCTTTCCAAGCCAAATTTTGAAGAGGCCTAATGCGGCGTCAGGTCAGCTATGATTAAGCACTGAATCGCAGTGCGAAACGTCAGCTCATACTTGCTGTTATTTTGCTGTGGCATGTTGTTTGTGCTTTTGTTTTAAATAAAATAACCTTTTTTGGAATGCGGCTGTCCAAGCGTTTTCCTCAGATTTTTTGCATTGTCATATGCATTGCCTGCACCCACGGCTCTGGATCTTGTGAATGAGTCACCAGTCACATCTGAGCGGTAACTCTCTCCTTCTGTTTGCCACAGGTGAGGTGGTGATTTTTGAGGTTTAAAAATGTACATTTTTTTTTCTACTGCCTAAAATAAAGAAAACAGGACGTGGCCGTGCACCTAGAGAAGGGGAGTGGAGAAACACTGACCTCAGACACTTAAAAAGCATAGGTTCACATTTTGTTGGATTTGTCATGCGATTTTAGAGGTCAAATTGCATGACAAGTCACAGCCTATGGCAGTGTTCCTTGCTACTTTGAAATCGCAGTAGTTTTAAGGAAGTAGTGCGATTTCAAAATAGCATCAATCTGAGCCTGTGCTTCAAAGTACTGGTAGTCCAAAAAATAGTCCACAAAAAAAACAAAGACAGGAGGCAACAATTTGAAGAAAACATAAGGTCAGAATATTCTAAAATTTTGCTAACAGGTCTACATAATCCTTTATTTTTTCTAGCTCAATCATTGCCTGCAGCATATCAGCACTGATATGACCAATGGTGCATCTTAGTAGTTTGTGGCCTTGGAAGAAGAGAAAAAAAAATGGGAATGATGGTCAAGTGGCTGAGGCCCTACATAGTGAATTATGGGCACATTATTATTAAAGGCAATTTGGGAAAATACTTACCTAGCCAGTCTATTATTGCTTGCAACCTGCTTGCCCTTCAGACACCTACACTACTAGGAATGTACACACTGCAACTACTCTGTAATCTTGGCCCTGGTGCCTGTGTCTACAAAACCAGGGTACCTAGCTGTTCTGTCTCAACTACAAAGCGATAAAGTTCATCTCCAGGTTTAAGTAGGCCTTACTCAAGCTGGTTTGATATTCATCCCTTGCATCGATACAGGCAGTTTAACTCAATGAATAAACTCACAGTTAGGACGACAGACGATGAATCCTTTCGAATGTTCCGTTTAATGATGGATATTCATAGTTAGAAAAACGTTGCAGTTGTAAGCCACATGTAAGATGTTTAGCATGGAAGATATACAGGAGTAATGACCAGAATCAGGAAGTGGAGGAGATATATAAAGAACTACAGTGAGAGAGAGAGTTCAGCCAGAAAGAAGGGGACAGATCTTAAAGACACAGAGCAAGAATAATCACATAGTGTAACACAACACTCCCCGTCTGAAATCTTTAGATTTCATAACCTTAAACTAATATATATATAATTTCAATAAGTCCAATACTGATAAATGTCCTGGAACCTGTAATGAAAAACATGCAACAAGCAAATAACAAACGTAAGTTCAACAGGATGAAGAACATAAAGTCACAGTATGATGTCTTCAAAGAATTCCAAAGTTCTGAGTAGAACCTGTAGATAGCAGCAATGTACTCCCCGCCATGCCAACAGCATGGCTAGTCCTTGCACAAGTCACTCACTTGGCAAAAGGAGTACTAACTCTGTAATTGGTCGACTAAAGGTTTGTGTCGATCCTCCCTTGGTTACCTTAACTTCTACCTTCCGGACTTTGTTATCGCCGCTGTGCATAACTTTAGTAATAAGACCCATAGGCCACTCATTCCGACAAACTTCCTTGTCTTTTAGAAGGATGAGGTCTCCAACCTTAAGATTCGGCTTAGATGCTTGCCATTTGTTACGACCTTGAAGGTGATGAAGATACTTTTTCTTCCAGCGATGCCAGAACACATTGGCTAGATGCTGCATCTGCTTCCATTGATGCTCATAACGGTGTGACCGCAGCTTCTGTTTTGTACTTACAGAAGTGTGGAGTGAGGTGTTCACAGTTCTTATTTCCTTATCATCTTCAGGGTTTACTAGCCCATAGGTGGTGTCAATAGGGAGTAAGTAAAAGTCCTCACACAGAAACCTTGGAGGTGACAGCCATAAGCTGTCCTGAAGAGCGGCAGGTGACACGGCTCTGGTTCCACAGTCAGCTAGGTTCAGTTCAGTGGGAACGTGATGCCATTGACTTGGTAGAGAAAATCTCTTGATACGTTCAACCCTGTTGCTGACGTACACATAAAATTGTTTTGTTTGGTTGTTTATGTAACCAAGTACTACCTTACTGTCTGTATAGAAGGTGAAAGAATCAATTCTAGTGTCCATTTCACTTCGTATGACCTCAGCAATTTCTACTGCTAGCACGGCTGCACAAAGTTCAAGTCTTGGTATGGTATGTGCAGGCTTGGGAGTGAGTTTTTCCTTGCCTAGGACAAAACTACAGTGTGATTCTCCATTCAGTTCAGAGGTCTTCAAATAGGCTACTGCAGCAATAGCTTCAACTGATGCATCAGAGAAAATATGAATCTCTCTCCGGTTAGCAGTTGAACTGAAACCTTGAATGGTAACTGGAGCAAGGAAACCCAGTGGGTAATAGATGCTATTCACCACGGACAGGACTCCTCTCTTAGTGAAGGGTTTGTCACAAGTTGACACTTGGAAGGTGAATTTGTCTTGCTTGATGTTCCACAACAAACCCAGACTTCGCTGTACAGGAGGCACATCTGTACCTAAGTCAAGGTTTTTTAGACTAGTGGCATAGTCCTCAGAGTGAAAGGCATTCATAAGTTCCTGGCTGTTGGATATAATCTTGTGCAGTCTAAGGTTTGCTACAGACAGCATCTCCTTTGTTCTGGTGAGAAGATCAATTGCTTCTTTAGCAGTTGGAAAGGACTTAAGTGCATCATCAACATAGAAGTTTCTTTCAACAAATTGACGGGCATCAGATCCATATTCAACTTCTCCAGTTTGAGCTGTTCTCCTTAGCCCATAAGTTGCCACTGCTGGGGAAGGACTGTTACCGAAGACATGTACCTTCATGCGATAATCTATAACTTCCTTGTTGAGGTCATTGTCCTTGCGCCATAGAAACCTGAGGTAGTTTCTGTTGTCTTCTCTGACGATGAAGCAGTGAAACATCTGTTGAATGTCGGCCATTACTGCTACAGGCTCTTGTCTGAAACGAATCAAGACTCCTGTTAGACTGTTGTTCAAGTTGGGTCCCGTAAGGAGCATGTTGTTAAGAGAAACACCTTCGTGCTGAGCACTGGAATCAAAGACAACTCTGATTTGGTCTGGTTTGCGTGGGTGATACACGCCAAAGGATGGAAGGTACCAGCATTCTTCTCCCTCCTTTAGTGGGGGAGCAGGCTCTGCATGATCTCTGTCAAATACATTTTGCATAAAGTCCACAAAGTGCTTTTGCATCTCTGGTTTCCTGCTTAAGTTTCGCTTTAAGGAGGAGAATCTACTGATGGCCTGCTGTAAGTTGTTGGGCAATCTCTCTCTTGGGAGACGAAAGGGTAGGAGTGCTACCCAGTTATTGGAGTCATCTTGAAAGAACTCATTGTCCATTACCTTGATGAATTCTTTGTCTTCCATTGAAGGAGCCAGTATGTCATCTTCACTGGTTGCATTAAACACTATAGAGTCGAAGTCGCCATCATGGCAGGAGAAAGGGCTTGTGTCACCTGAGATACCATGTTGCCATTCGTGGCTGGCTATCTTCTCTTTCACCCAGTAGTGATGTGGGCATGGCTCAAAGTAAGTGTTTCGGCCATTTGGCAGAACATTTGTCTTGAATGACGAAATGTTGGTAGGTCTTTTAATTTTGCCTATGCAGACATTGCCTATGATGACCCACCCTAGATCCGTGCGCTGGGCAAATGGGGCATCTGGGGGTCCACTGACTTGTCTGTGTACCTTGTGAACTCTTAGAATGTCTCTTCCTAACAGAAGAAGGATCTGAGCATCTTTGTCAAGCGGCGGTATCTCATTTGCTATTACCTTGAGGTGAGGGTGATGGAAAGCAGCAGCTGGAGTAGGGATTTCTTCCCTGTTAGCAGGTATCTGATTGCACTCAACATATGTAGGTAAGGGTAATTGCAAGTTACCTTTGAGAGAAGATACCATGAGTCCATGAGCCCTTCTTCCAGAAACCTCTATAGTTCCACTACAGGTACCCAAGGTGTAAGGATGAGCTTTGCCTTTTATTTCAAATAGATTGAACAATTCCGATTTTGCAAGTGATCGATTGCTCTGATCGTCTAAGATAGCATATGCCTTTAGAGACTTTTCTGGTTGATCCTTGTGGTATATGTCCACCAAGCATATCTTAGCACAGGACTTACCACAGCGGTCTTCTCCACAAACTTCAGTGCAGGATGAAGAAATGATGGTAGAATTAGGCACTTGGTCTGTATTCTCCCCGCCATGCGTTAACCTGGGAGGAGTGTTGGCAGGTTGTGCAGAGCTGGGCTCAAGAGGATGGAGGGCTTGCACATGTTCTTCAGAGCCACACTCTATGCACTTGATGGACACATTACAGTCCCTTGCAAAATGTTCTGTAGAAGCACAGCACCTGAAACATACCCTAAATGTCTTTAAAAGCTCCTTGCGCTCTTCCAGAGGCTTTTTCCTAAAGCCGATACATTTATTGAGGGGGTGTGGCTTCTTGTGTATGGGACACTCTCTGTTAGGGTTTTCAATCTTCCTACTCTGTTTGTTCGTGGCCAGAACTGTGGTAGGAGTGGGAAGGATGTCAGTCTTTTTCACAGACACTGGGCCTCTATGGTTTCTGTAGTTGCCCTGAAGACTGGTACTCTTAGGAAAGGGTGAGAAGAGACTGTACTCACCGTAGGAAAAACTTGGATCGTTCTTGGTCTCTGCAATTTCCCTGATGAATTCACAGAAGAAAGAGAATGGAGGGAAGGAAACCTTGTTCTCTCTTTTGTATGATGACCCTAGTGCAGTCCATTTCTCTTGCAAACCATACGGGAGCTTGGAGACAATTGGGTTTACCCCTCTTGGAGTGTCAAGGTAACTGAGTCCAGGTAGTTTTGGGTCTGTCTTGGCTAGCTGAAGCTCAAGGAGAAGGTCACTCAGTCTCTGGAACTCCTTGTTGTCCTTACTGGATATCTTTGGGAAAGTTTCCAGACGCATGAACAAAGCATTTTCTATAGCTTCTGGACTGCCATAACTTTGCTCTAGTTGCTCCCATGCAGCTGTGAGGCCTGCAGTAGGATTGTCCATGAAAACCGATCTTAATGGCTTAACACGTGCAGCAGATAGAGGACCAAGCCATTTGATCAGCAGATTCAATTCTTGATCAGCTGTAATGCCAATATTGCTGATTGTAGTTCTGAAGGCACATTTCCAACTTCTGTAGTTCTCAGGTTGGTCATCAAAGCTTGTAAGACCAGTCTTTGTGAGCTCCCTGCGAAGCATGTACCTCACAAACTCTTCTGTTTCAGTTGTCTCCGCCTTTATGTGAGATGCTGTTGGCTGTATGGTGCTGATTGCGTTATCTTTTGACATTGTTGTTAAAGGACACAGGGAAATATGGTGCAGCAGATGCATCCAGGTGAGTTGCTTGCTTGAAGTCAGTTGTTCCAATGGTACGTTGATTCAAGGCTGTACCGATGACTGGAGATTGATGACTTGCTTGAAGCTTGCGCTGATGCTCTGAGACGTATGAAGGCAGGCAAGGTAGGCAGGTAGGAAATGCAGTGGAGTGATTTTGAGTGCAGGAAGTTGCTGGAACCTCTTTAACTTGAAGCTGTGAAGGAGTCTCTATGTAGTCGGGAGCATTGGAGACAATGGAGTGTGCACTGCAGTGGCTTAGGACATAGTCTTTAGTGCGTTTGAGGGGGTCTTCCATATCTGCTATGTTTAGGTTAATGCTGCCTTTCTCACTTGCACCTTCGTCTGCACTGATAGCTTGCTGTAGGACCCTTAGCTTTGCCATAGCTGCGTCATGTTTACACTGTTCATTTAAGGTTTCCATTGTTGCTCTTTGACGGGCTGACTGAGCTTCCGACTCTGCTCTCTGAAGTGCTGACTGCGCTTCCAACTCTGCCCTTTGAGCTTCCAACTCTGCTCTTTTTTCTGCATATGCCACCTGCACTTTGCTGGCTTCCACTTCAGCACGGGCATTAATAAGTCGCTCACTGAGTGTTGAGTATCTTGAACTATGGGATCTTGACGAGTTTTTAGAACGTCTGGTGGAAACAGATCTGTGAGATGCAGTGTCCTGTAACAGCTTTATTTTTGCTTCTGCCTTTAATCTGGTTTGCTGGATAAAACTGTCTCTTTCAATATTGAGAGCATTGACGCGCTTTAATTGTGTCATCGCACTTTCTGTATTCATGTTTTGCAAGACATTAGTGAATTTGCTGCTGGTAAGCTGATAAAGCTCATATGAGGCAGAAAGTTGTTTAATGGCGCCCTCTAGTGTCAGTGGTTCACGTTCAACAGACACTGTATTGGCTTCAGCAAGGATTTTCTCCCAGATTAATTCCAAGCTATTTGACAATTCAGTCCTTGAAGCTTCATAATTCTCCATTACTTTCTAAGTGGGTTTAACTGAGCGTTTGGGTAACTCAGTTTCTTCAGCAACTTGTGGGGAGGTAGATGTGAGTTCACATGCAGGAGATTGGTCACTCATGATAGCAGACTGACTGTGAAAGCAGGCAGGATCTGTGTGCTGAAATATGACACTGTGCAGATTGTCTCAGGCTGCCATGTGCTGCTCTGTCCCTTCTGTCTTGCTATGAGGGCAGTAAATCTTATCTGTTTCAGTACTGACATGCAGAAATCTTGTAATTAGGCTGTGAAACTCCATTTTTCTACTGTTCTGTCTCAACTACAAAGCGATAAAGTTCATCTCCAGGTTTAAGTAGGCCTTACTCAAGCTGGTTTGATATTCATCCCTTGCATCGATACAGGCAGTTTAACTCAATGAATAAACTCACAGTTAGGACGACAGACGATGAATCCTTTCGAATGTTCCGTTTAATGATGGATATTCATAGTTAGAAAAACGTTGCAGTTGTAAGCCACATGCAAGATGTTTAGCATGGAAGATATACAGGAGTAATGACCAGAATCAGGAAGTGGAGGAGATATATAAAGAACTACGGTGAGAGAGAGAGTTCAGCCAGAAAGAAGGGGACAGATCTTAAAGACACAGAGCAAGAATAATCACATAGTGTAACACAACACTAGCAACACTGCCAGCTCCTTCCACCTCTTCCATCTCCATGCTAATGTTCAATGCACTACATACTTTGATCCTGTGTTGTGTGGGTGTTTGGTTTGGACATCTAATCACTAGAAATGTCTAGACATTTGAAGCCAGATGTTAAAAATACTTACTGGGGCAAACAACAGGCTCCAAATCAGTGGCGGTGCGTCCATAGTGGGCGCAGGAGCGCCGCCCCCTCTCTCTCCTGCGCCCGTCACTCACAACAACAATACATAGGTTCATGCATTGCATGAACCTATGTATTGTCGCTGCCGCTCACTATTCAGATAGCCGACCCCTGGTGAGCGCCAGCCATCTGAATAACAGTGGCTGGTTGGTTTTTGGAAGTGCCTATCAGAGCCAGCGGCTCTGATAGGCTTCCCGATTACAGCCTGAGGGCTGTAATCGGCTTCCAAATAGTTAACCAGGGGATGCACGACAGGCGTCTCAGCCAATCAGGTTCACCGGGTCTGGGTTCCGGTAACCAGATTGGCTGAAGCGACATCGAGGGCGGGAGAAGACATCGAGGACGGAAGGACGGCGCTTACCGGGGAAGGTAAGTGCAGGGCTAGGGGGAAACTGGCTGTATTTGGGGACAAACTGGCTGCATTTGGGGACAAACTGGCTGTATTTGGGGACAAAATGGCTGTATTTGGGGACAAAATGGCTGCATTTGGGGACAAACTGGTGGCGTTTGGGCACAGTGGCTGCGTTTAATGGGCACAGTGGCGGCAATTGATGATTTTTTTTTCAGTTTGTTTGCGCCCCCACAACAATTTTGAGCACCAGCCGCCACTGCTCCAAAGTATCTTCTTCAAATTGTTGCACTCTATTACCCTCTGCCTGTCTTGCGTCTGGGGATGTTCTGTCCAGTGGAGGCTCTGTGCTGTGTCCAGCTCTCAGATCCCACTCCTCCAAATGTGGGAGATGACCACACTCACCTTCCTCTAAAAATAAACAATACAACATTCATGAAGCCACCCCAAGTCACATCTGTTCCTAGAATCCCTTTTGCTGAATTAGTTGGCCAACCTTGCACTGGTGACAATGTTTGCTCTTGACTAGTGGACTACAACATGCTGCACTATGCATTATTCAAATCCAAAAAATGCATTGGAAAGGGAAGGTGATGTCATTTTAAATGTGAAAAAAAAGTCTATATGCCCACATTGAACAACTCATGCAATTGCCACCACCCCTCTTGTCTCCTATGGGATAGGGGATATATGATGATCATTCTAGCAGGCGTGACTCTGTGTGACTGTGCTTCCCCAGGGCCTCTCCTCTACCCATGTCTACCCTGGAAATGTGTCATTAAGGGGCAGTGATGAGCCACGCAGCAAACATAAAAAGTGTTCTTTACCCCTTAAATTACGCCCTGAACCCATGGTCTTTGTCCCACCTAGAAATACCCCTGTCGGTGGCTAAATTAGTGTTTTTGAAGTTGACACTTACGATTTTGAGGTGAAGATCGCCCTGTTGTCTCCCCTGTTGGGGCCCGGCCAAGGGAAGCCTCCCTTTGTCCCCTCTGGTGGCTCATCTGGTGTCTTTGTCTGTCCCTTTTTCCTGTGGAAATAATTACATACACTATAAATTAATCGACCAAAAAAGGCTACTCAGAAAGAACAACAAGTATAGTTCATATCTGCAGTTAATTTAACTTCTTCTTTACCCAAAATATGTCTATTTTTGAAGACCTACTTGTATACAGCTAATATACAGACAGCTAATTAAAATATCTACATAATGATTACAGTTAGTAATCAAGCTTACTTTTAATAATGATGCAGTTAATGGAATCCAACTTTTCTTTCTCACGGTGCTTCAAATCTGCTTCAAATCTGACCAGCGCTTGCAAATTTGATCGTTCGTTCGGTTGACCCCATATTGTCTTTCCATTACCGCGATGACCTTCTCAAGAACCCAGTCTTTACGGCTGTTGGGCCTATCATAGTTCTGCAGCTTACAGTCATAATCATATTTGTCAAATATGCGCACCATCTCCCCCTTGCTCATGGGGGTGGCCTTATGTTTGCGATAAGCTCCACCACCGCGGAGCCTGCTCGTTTTTGGTGATTCCGCCATCATGTCGTGCCTCCCAAATGTTCCGCCGTGTATGTCGCATGCAGAATAGAGAATGTGGTCACGCCCCAGCGTCATGACGCTCGGAGAGCGGAGTTTCACGCATGCGCAGGGTATATCAATCCATAACGAGAGGTCAATGTACCGGACGTATGAACGTAACGATAGTTGCGAGACGAACGCAAGCCGAAGGGAGCCTCGAAAAAAAAGGTACGTGACAACATTGGGGCACCGGTGGGTAGTGGCATATACTGCTTAGATAAAGGCCTATATTGTGACCAGATTATGAGCTATAAGCCACCCATTATGGTTTGTCTTGTGTTATTTCTTGCAGCCATCTGATACTTGACACCAAAATGAAGTCTAGGTTGAATTCACACGAATTCATGACACCATTTATTGAACAATACAGGGAGCACACCTGTCTGTGGCAGGTCAAACAAGGATTATTCCAATAAAAATAAGAGGCTGGCAGCAATTGAACAACTGGTGCAATTGGCGAAGACTGTGTACCCCAGGGCAAGCTACAGTTTGATAAAGACCAAAATTGGGGGCCTCAGGAGCATGTATAACAGGGAGCGAAAGAAGATCGAGGAATCCAAACAATCGGGAGCAGCAGCAGAAGATGTTTATGTCCCCAGGATGTGGTACTTCAACAGCCTGCAATTTTTGAAGGATCAAACTGTACCACGCAAATCTCTCTGCACACTACCCTCCGTATCAGCTGAGGCCACCGATACTGAGCCTGATCCTACACAGGAAGAAGAGGAGGAGGAGGAGCTAAGCTTGACCTAGGTATAGCATTGTAGAAAAGATTTGAAGTAAAAAATAAAATTATGTTAATTAGTTGTAATTATGGATTAAAAATGAAAGCATTAACAAAGTGAGTTGCATATCAATAGACCAGGCTTTCTCAACCTTTTAACCCTAGAGGAACCCCAAAAATAATTTTCATGTCTCGAGGAACCCTTACTAAAACCAATTCATCAGGGAACAATGCCCCTTATATTGGTGGTCAGTCTGGTGCTCAGACTGCCGGCTTTGCCAAGTGGTGCTGAACCTTGAACTCTGTAGGCATCATCAAATAGGTGGTTCTTCAGCCACAGCTCAAGGAACCCCTAGCAACCTCTGGAGGAACCCCAGGGTTCCACGGAACCCTGGTTGAGAATGGATGCAATAGACAGTAGTGGCCAAAAAGAATTAGGGCAAGAATGAGAAATGCTGGAGTCAGAATGATAGTCTTTGCTTTTTGGACACATTCAAGTTTAAAAAGTCATGAGCTGAAAAGTGTTTGTGATTGATGACAAAACAATTTAATGATGTTCCATTTTCATACACAGGAAGTTTTTAGCCAAGAAGAGGCCGGGCCCAGCAGCCAGACAACTGAGTGCAGAATCCCTACCCTGCGCCCTCCTACCAAAAGGGCCAGGAAGAGCCATCACCTGGATGAGGCCACAGCTGACTTCCTTACTAGGGCCACATCAGTCATCACAACAGCACTCGATAGTGCTGAAGGGTTTGGCAGTTTTACAGCTAATAAGCCCCGCAAAATTGACGCGGATCAAAGGGAGCTATGTGAGGGGATAATGATCCAGCTCCTCAGCAAGGCCAAGAAACGTGAGCTAACCCCCTAAAGCACACCTCCTCCACAACAAGCCTATCCACCCCAGCAAACCTATCCACCCCAGAAACCCCACCCACCCCAGCAGCATGGGGGTCAGTGGCCAAATCAGCCCCAGGATCCCCAACAAGGCCAGTGGTCTGGGGAGTTTAGGGCCTACTAATTTATTTTTTGGTATTCGTAATTTAAGTTTGATTTTCTTGGTTATACTTTTGTAATTTTCGGAGTATCATTTGCACTTTTGATTTCAAAAATAGAATTTGGATGACAGAGAATATGTCTAATAATTTTTTGGTGTTCTTTATGTTGTGAATGCACAAGAAACAAAATGGCCTCAGCTGATGTGGATAGAAGTGTGGAGAGCGATGTGCGTGGTTCGGTCTGGTATGACCAAAATCACAGCCCGTTGTAGTACCACAGCCTGGGGACATATATGACATCTGCTGCTGCTCCCGATCTCTTGGAGTCCACGACCTTCTTGTGCTCCCTATATTGTATGTACTCCTCAGGTTCACAATTTTGAGCTTCACAAAAGATATGTCTGCCCTGCGGTACAGAGGCTTCGCCAATTCCACCAGTTGATCTATTGCTGCCTTCCTCTTGATTTTGATATGCCATTCTTGTGCTTATTATTTTAAAGAAAGAAATATTAGAAAAAATATTTGCATATGTGTTTAACTTCTAATGACAGTTTGAGAGTAGGCAGGTACATTTATAAAATTAAGGGACACAAATAGAGTAGTTGGTGCTTTGAGCATAAAAACAACTAGGGGATAATGGGGTTGTGCTAACTTGACCCCCCAAAAAATTAAGAAATATCTTTTATTGATATCACTAGAACACAAATCCTTAGGAAATACATTTGTTATTACTCCATCAGTATCACCAGCAAACCAGCTTTTTTATTATCCCATTATAAAGAAGAAGAGAATGTGTGCTGCATTTCTAGATTTCATAACTTGCCGCGTCACGAATGTGATATCTCCATTACGAACGCTAGTTTTACAAGACAGAACGCTTCCGGCTGGTCCTTGCTTCTGAGCATGCGCGTTTGTACTTCGGACTAAAGTCCGATGTACTTCTGTACACACGATAGGATTAGCCGACGTAGGACTTTTGTTGCCGAAAAGTTTGTCCGTTTGCAGAGCGAACTTTTGTCCGATGAAAACCGAAAAAGTTTGTCCGATGGAGCGTACACAAGGTAGGATTTTTTTTTAAAACCTGCTCATTTTGAAGTTTGTTGTCAAAAAGTCAGACTGTGTGTATGGGGCTTTACACATGAATATGCTTTAATCTCAACCATCTCATTGTAGAGCTGGCTCTATGTTTAGGGTCGTTGTTCTGCTGGAAGGAGAACCTCCACCCCAGTCTCAAGTCTTTTGCAGACTAATACCCCATACACACGGTCGGACTTTTTGACAACAAACTTCAAAATTTCCAGGTTTTCAAAAAAATCCGTCCGTGTGTACGCTCCATCGGACAAACTTTTTAGTTTTTCATCGGACAAAAGTTCGCTCTGCAAAAGGACAAACTTTTCGGCAACAAAAGTCCTACGATGCAAAGTCCTGCCGTGTGTACAGAAATCCATCGGACTTTAGTCCGAAGTACAAATACACATGCTCAGAACCAATGTTAAAATCAACCAACAATAGCAGAAGTTGACCAAAGGGTGGCGGTAAAGAGCAAAAAAGAGCAGAAAAACCACGTGATTTTGGGAAAGTTTGCTGAAAAAGTCCTGTTGTGTGTATGCATACCAAGTTCACGGCCAACGCCCTTCAAACAAAAATCCACGGAAAAGTTTGTTTGAAGTCCGACCGTGTGTACGAGGCTTAAACAGGTTTTCTTCTACGATTATTTGGCTCCATCCATCTTCCCATCAATTCTGACCAGCTTCCCTGTCCCTGCTGAAGAAAAGCATCCCCACAATATAATGCTGCCACCACCATGTTTCATGGTGGGGATGGTGTGTTCAGGGTGATGTGCAGTGTTAGTTTTCCGCCACACATAGCATTTTGCTTTTACGCCAAAAGGTTCAATTTTGGTCTCATCTGAACAGAGCACCTTCTTCTACATGTTTTCTGTGTCCCCTACATGGCTTTTTTTTTTTATGAAAACGGGACTTCTTATGACTTTCTTTGAACAATGGCTTTCTACTTGCCACTCTTCCATAAAGGCCAGATTTGTGGAGTGCCCGACTAATAGTTGTGCTGTGGACAGATTCTCCCACCTGAGCTGTGGATCTCTGCAGCTCCTCCAGAGTTACCATGGGCCTCTTGGCCAATTCTCTGATTAATGCTCTCTGTGCCCGGCCTGTCAGTTTAGGTGGACGGCCATGTCTTGGTGGGTTAGCAGTTGTGCCATACTCTTTCCATTTTTGGATGATGGCTTGAACAGTGCTCCGTGAGATGTTCAAAACTTGGGATACTTTTTTTTTTATAACCTAACCCTGCTTTAACCACTTCAATACCATGCACTTATGCACCTTCCCGCCCAGACCAATTTTCAGCTTTCAGTACTCTCACACTTTGAATGACAATTACTTAGTCATGCTACACTGTATCCAAACAAAATTTTTATCATTTTCTTCTCACAAATAGAGCTTTCTTTTGGTGGTATTTAATCGCCACTGGGTTTTTTATTTTTTGCGATATAAGCAAAAAAACAGCAATTTTTTTAAAAAAAACACTTTTTTTTAGTTTCTATTGTAAAATTTTGCAAATAAGTAATTTTTCTTCATAAATTTGTGCCAAAATGTATACTGCTACATATCTTTGGTAAAATGAACCCAAATTAGTGTATATTATTTGGTCTTTGTGAAAGTTATAGAGTCTACAAACTATGGTGGCAATCACTGAAAATTTATCACATCTGATCACGCCTGATGTACTGAAGGGATATCTCATTTCTTGAGACACTAACAAGCGAGGAAAGTACAAATACCCCAAAATTACCCCTTTTTGGAAAGTAGACAGTCCAAGGTATTTACTAAGAGGCGTGGTGAGTTTTTTGAAGTTGTATTTTTTTCCCACAATTCTTGGGAAAATTAATTTTTTTTTTTTACACAAACTGGTCATATTAACAGTTTTTTTCTCTCACACAGCATATGCATAATTGCAACTACGCCCCAAAATACATTCTGCTACTCCTCCTGAGTGTAGCGATACCACATGTGTGAGACTTTTACACAGCCTGGCCATATACAGAGGCCCAACATTGAAGTAGCACTTTCAGGCGTTCTACAAGCATAAATCGCACATATCCTTTCTCAACCACCTATTACACTTTTGAAGGCCCTGGAGCACCAGGACAATGGAATTTTCCACAAAATGACCCCATTTTGGAAAGCACACACCCCAACGTATAATCTATGAAGCATTATGAGTCTTTTGAACGGTTCATTTTTTTCCAGAAGGTTTTGGAAAATGTGGAGAAAAAATGAAAATGCATTTTTTTTTACACAAAGTTGTCCATTTATAAGATATTTCTAACGCATAGCATATACATAGCAAAAATGACACCCCAAAATGCATTCTGCTACTCCTCCTGAGTATAGCGATACCACATGTGTGAGACTTTTACACAGCCTGGCCATATACAGAGGCCCAACATTGAAGTAGCACTTTCAGGCGTTCTACAAGCATAAATCGCACATATCCTTTCTCAACCACCTATTACACTTTTGAAGGCCTTGGAGCACCAGGACAATGGAATTTTCCACAAAATGACCCCATTTTGGAAAGCACACACCACAACGTATAATCTATGAAGCATTATGAGTCTTTTGAACGGTTCATTTTTTTCCAGAAGGTTTTGGAAAATGTGGAGAAAAAATGAAAATGCATTTTTTTTACACAAAGTTGTCCATTTATAAGATATTTCTAACACATAATATGTACATAGCAAAAATTACACCCCAAAATGCATTCTGCTACTCCTCCTGAGTATGGCAATACCACATGTTTGAGACTTTTACACAGCCTGGCCACATACAGAGGCCCAACATCCAAGTAGCACCTCCAGGCATTCTAGCAGCATTAATTGCACATATCATTTTCTGACTACCGATCACATTTTTGAAGGCCCTTCATATATCTAACACATAGCAAGTACATACCAAATAACAAAAGATTACCTGTGGTTTTAGAAGTGCAGTGGTCCACAGAGGAGAGCATCGGTCCAGGCAGCAGGCAGGGATGAGGTCAGCGACAGCAAAAGCAATCATCCAGGCAGCAGGCAGGAATACTGTCCATAGTTCGCACAGGCAGAGATACTGTCAGCACAGCCAGAGCACAGCCAAAGCACAGGTCCAGGTAGCAGGCAGAGGTGTCCTATCCTATCCTATCGATGATATCTTCGATATATTGGAGGTAGTGGAGTCGGTGATTTTGAGTTGCTTTTTGGTAGCAGACAAACGAATTAAAAAGGGCCATGTGAAACAGGTGAAACGCAACTTTTTTGTGCCAATAATGGGACTTTCTGGTTGATAAGTAGGGCTGTAGCATCTGGTCGTTTAAATCCACCCCCCCCCCCCCATGTACAAATTGTAGTCGTGGACACATTCAGGCTTTACAATGGAGCCGCGTCTTCTTGGGATCTCCACCATGGTGTCATTGTGGATCGTAGAGAGGATGTGGACATCTTTCTTGTCCCTCCACTTCATGGCCAACACCTCCTCGTTCCTCATGGATGCCGATTCTCCAGGTCGCAATTTTTTTGTCAATAAATTTTGTAGGAATCCCTTCCGTTTTTTTTTGAAGGTACCGCAGGCCGGGGTTTGTTTACTGTAAAGGTGGCGAAAAAGGGGCAGGCTGGTATAATAATTATCAACATATAAATGGTAACCTTTTCCGAACAGGGGGTATGCCAACTCCCAGACAATTTTCCCACTGGTTCCAATATATGTGGGGCAATCACGGGGCTGGAGCTGGGAGTCTTTGCCTTCGTAGATCCTGAATTTGCAGACGTATCCAGTGGCTCGATCACATAATTTATTTAATTTTAACCCATACCTGGCTCTCTTGCTTGGTATGTACTGCTTGAACTGCAGTCGGCCGGTGAAATGTACGAGGGACTCGTCCACACAAATTTTTTGGTCTGGGATGAAAACTTCTTCAAATCGCTGGGAAAAGGCATTGATTAGGGGGCGTATCTTGTACAATTTGTCGTAGTTGGGATGATCTCGGGGAGGGCACTGTGAATTGTCATTGAAGTGGAGAAAGCGCATAATCATGTCGTATCTTTTCCTGGAAATGACAGCGGAATATATGGGCATGTGTTGGATGGGGCGTTTGGACCAATATGAATGGACTTCGTTCTTTTTTGTAAGCCCCATATTGAACATAAGGCCCAAAAATAATTTAAATTCCTCCAATGTTAGACGCCGCCACTGGAACATGCGGGCGTAGGAAGAATCGGGGTTGGCAGCAATAAATTGGGATGCATACAGATTCGTTTGATCCACTATATTCTGCAGCAAATCTTGTGGGAAAAATAAACAAAAATAATCAAATTTAGAAAAATTTGTAGTGTCGGGCTGCACACCTGGCTGTGCGGTGAAAGGGGGGATGATAGCGGATCCTGAGTTGGCAGGCAACCATAAGGGGTTTGCCAGGGCATCGGGAAGGTAGGATTGGGGCTGGATTCTTCGGGTTGGGCGTGCATTTCCATTGCTTGTACTGGGCTCCTCTTCCTGGGGTATGGCGCTGCTGGTGGTGGGCAGTTCTCCTGATCTTGGTGCTGATCTTGGTGCCGATCGCATTCTTTTGGGAGGGACGGTTTCCTCCGGGGACTCGGACTCTGAGCCACTATCCTCCACTGGCTCGTATTCCGAACCAGAATCGGATAATGGGAGCTCCCCGCTGCTCTCATCATCCGACATGGCAAGAATGGCATATGCCTCCTCAGGTGTGTAAACCCTTTGGGACATTATGGCAGTGCTTATTGGTGGGCCTGTGTAATGGTACTGCTGGTGGTAGTGGTGGCGGTCTGTGTGGTAGTACCGATGGAGGTATTAGTGGTGGGCCTGTGTGGTGGTACCGATGGCGGTATGGGTGGTGGTGGTACCAATGGCGGTACAGGTGGTGGTGGTACCGATGGCGGTACGGGTGGTGGTGGTGGCGGCGGTACCGATGGCGGTACAGGTGGCGGTACGGGTGGTGGTGGTAGCGATGGCGGTATGGGTGGTGGTGGTACCGATGGCGGTACAGGTGGTGGTGGTACCGATGGCGGTACAGGTGGTGGTGGTACGGGTGGTGATGGTACAGATGGCGGTACAGGTGGTGGTACAGGTGGTGGTGGCACTACCGACGGTGGTACGGGTGGTGGTACTGGTGGTGGTACCGATGGCGGCACTAGTGGTGATACTGGTAGCGGGCCTGTGTGGCAGTATAGATGCTGGGCCTGGTGGCGGTACTGGTGGTGGTACTGGTACCGATGGCGGTACTGGTAGCCTGTGTGGCGGTGCCAATGGCGGTACCGATGGAGGTGGGCCTGTGACAGATGATTGACAGATGGGTTGATTGATTGACAGATGGGGTGATTGATTGACAGGTGGGGTGATTGATTGACAGATGGGCTGATTGATTGACAGATGGGCTGATTGATTGACAGATGGGCTGATTGATTGACAGATGGGCTGATTGGCTGGGCTGATTGATGTGCTGGGCTGTGTGACAGGTCCTCTTTATGGGGGGGGGCGTGTTGTGCACTGTAAACTTATGTAGACAAACTACACTGAGCTAACTTACTGATCTCTTCTCTCTCCTCACAGATCGGTGTGTGATGAGAGAGCAGGGATCAGGTAGTAACTCCTGTGGAGTTTGTTTACATTTGTGACCGGCTGTGATTGGACACAGCCGGTCACGTGGTAAACAGCCAATTCAATGGCTGTTTACTCTGATCGGGGACGCGCTGTGTCCAAGGGACACTCGCCTTCCCCGATCCCCGCTCTGCAAGCCTGTGGCGGCGCGCACGGAGCGCGCCGCCGAGTTTGTTTTGACAGGTGATCGGCTGTGACTTTGACACAGCCGATCACATGGTAAACAGCCAATGAAATTGGCTGTTTACCGTGATCGGGGAAGCGCTGTGTCCGAGGGACACATGCCGTCCCCGATCACCGCGCTGCGCGCCCCCGCGGGCACGCGCAAGGCAATATCCTGCAGGACGTCATATGACGTCCAGTATCGATATTGCAACCACTTCCCGGACGTCAATTCGCTATTGACTGGGCGGGAAGTGGTTAAACTTCTCCACAACTTTATCCCTGAACTGTTTTGTGTGTTCCTTGGCCTATGTGATGCTGCTTGTTCACTAAGGTTCTCAAACAAACCTCTGAAGGCTTCACAAAACAGCTGTAATTATACTGAGATTGAATTACACACAGGTGGACTTTATCAAGTCCAACCTATGTGTGTGGTTTGTCAGTATTAATTTGTATATCCCTGTATGTTGTGGTCATTCAGGTGCTTATTTTATCGTTTTTTTAAACAACTGATGCTTCCCACTGAAACCACCACCTGTGGAAGGGAATTCCACATCATTACCCCTCTTGCAGTAAAGAACCCTCTACGCAGTTTAAGGTTAAACTCTTTTCTTCTAATTTTAACGAGTGGCCATGTGTCTTATTAGGCTGGATTCACACATATGCATTTTTAGTGCTTTTTGCATTTTGCACTACAGTCTATTTAACATGGTTTCCTATGGAACACGTTCTGTAGTGCAGATCTGCAAAATGCAAACAGCACTAAAAATGCACAGATGTGAATCCAGCCTTAAACTCCCTTCCGCGGAAAAGTTGTATTCCTATTGTGGGGTCACCAGTATGGTATTTGTAAATTGAAATCATATCCCCTCTCAAGCGTCTCTTCTCCAGAGAGAATAAGTTCAGTGCTCACAACCTTTCCTCATAACTAAAATCCTCCAGACCCTTTATTCGTTTTGTTGTTCTTTGTACTCTCTCCATTTCCAGTACATCCTTCCTGAGGACTGGTGCCCAGAACTGGACAGCATACTCTAGGTGCGTTTTTTTAGTAAATGATTCAGCGCCACTGAATATAGTTAATACTATATATAAAATAATAAAAATAATAAAAAAGCTGCTCCCCTGCGGATGGAGTATTAGATCTCCTATCTGAGAATAGTTAATATATGAAAGGGGGAGCTATTCGGCCAATATATGATCTAGATCAGTAGCACTATTGACCTTTTCAATAAGGATGTGTGTTTTTTTCATTATTTAGAAGGCTCCATCTAGTGGCCAAACATTAATTGACATGCTTAAGTCATTAATAAGAGTAATGGTTTAATTTGATTGATACAAGTTTATAGAATTGGTTTGAGAAGAATAATAGCCATTTGTTTTATTATTCTATTAGAATGGTGGGATGTGTATAATATGTGCCAGCTCTTCTCAGCACTGCGGCTGCATTGAAGATTCGGCCTCCTCTTCCGCCCACCAATCACGCTCCATCCCCATTAACAAATAAATACACGTGACCTAGTGACCAGGCACACGCCCCCCTGAAGACGTAATCAACACGAAACGTACGTCGGCGGCGTAGCCTGGTCACGTGATACACACAGAACGCTCTATCCGGGATTCTGACTGCAGCGAACGGTGGCTTCGATGTACGCCGCTTCCACAGGGTCACGAGCCGCTGGCTCCACACCACACGCTTGCAGCCCCAGTGCCGGGATGGGCACTTTTTAATGTAAGAGGCCACCCAGGCCATACGTTCTTTTTATATATTTTCTACTGTTTTTATAAATAAATATATGGGTTGCACTATGGAGTTTTCCATTTTGTGTTTCATATCCTTTGCCTGAGACCGAGGAAGGAGGTTCATAATCACCAGTTTCTGTCCATATGTGTGCAGGCACAATCCTGCTCAAGCTGTTTGTGACCATCTTTTTAATTAAAGAGGTCCACTTCATTTGGTAAGCGCAATCCACTACCTGTGCACTTTGGGTATATGTCTTCATTGGAAGATTTGGTGAAGGAATAAATTTGTGCACTCCTTTGAAGGAAGAATCACTGTTTAGCATGAACTTTATTGAAGTTGTTTTCACTTGTCGGATTTGAAGCAACACCGTCATATATTTTTCACAGTTAAAGGGGACTTTCTTCTTATTTTTTATATATAATTTTTTTATATATAATCTTTTTTGATTGATTTTTGTGTGGGAGCACGTCAATCATCACTATTGGGACTGAATATTATATAATTATAATTATTGTTCAATAAATTTTGTATGGTGATTGTTATAATAATTTTTTAGGTGTATATCAAATATCACACCACTGTGGTGTTTCTATTATACACGGTTTTCCACTTTATTAATTTAAAGATACATGTTGTCACAGAGAATCTAAATTCAATTAAGTGTGATTAGCGCCCCCTTTCATATATTAAATACTCTAGGTGCGGCTGGACCAGAGTCTTGTAGAGCGGGAGAATTATTGCTTTATCTCTGGAGTTAATCCCCTTTTTAATGCATGCCAATATTCTATTTGCTTTGTTAGCAGTAGCTTGGCATTGCATGCCGTTGCTGAGCCCATCATCTACTAGGACCCCCAGGTCCTTTTCCATCCTTGATTCCCCCAGAGGTTCTCCCCCCAGTGAGTAGATTGCATTCATATTTTTGCCACCCAAATGCATTATTTTAAATTTTTCCACATTAAACCTCATTTGCCATGTAGTTGCCCACCCTATTAATTTGTTCAGATCTACTTGCAAGGTTTCCACATCCTGCAGAGAAGTTATTGCCCTGCTTAGCTTAGTATCGTCCGCAAATACAGAGATTGAGCTGTTTACCCCATCCTCCAGGTCATTTATGAACAAATTAAATAAGATTGGTCCCAGGACAGAACCCTGGGGGACCCCACTACCCACCCCTGACCATTCCAAGTACTCCCCATTTATCACCACCCTCTGAACTCGTCCTTGTAGCCAGTTTTCAATCCATGTGCTCACCCTTCAGTCCATGCCAACGGAAATATTTATTTATTATTTTTTTTCCTTCTATTGGTTGAACTCAATGGACTTGTGTCTTTTTTCAACCAGACTATGTAACTATAGATATACATGTAACTGCATATTCAGAGCAAATATACACTAATTCTTGAAGGTGTACAGCCCTCAGACCATGTGAATATGGCCTGTGACAGAATGAGGCTCTGTCAATATGAAAAGGGATGGAATAAGGACACAGAGTTTGCATTTCAGATGACTGCAAGGCTACAGAGCAATTATTTTGAGAGGAGAAATCTGCTCTGGCAGCTTTCTCTGGGTTTTGCTATCTTCATATGGGCCTCTGTAGTTTGGAGATCCCTCAGAGACTTGGGTGGGACGGGATCTCCAACCCTGTGTCCGTATCTTGTAGACAGCCAGCAGGTTGTGTTCCCAGGTGCACACAGCCCATATAACGAGGGACTGGTCAGAACAGTGAGTGGAGGAAGGTGGAGTATGTGCAGCTTGTTACTGCTGCTGTATCAAGACAGACCTGTGTGTGGAAAGCTGTCTGCCCTGTGTGAGACTACATCCCTGGTGAGAGGGGACTTCGTGCCTGATGGACTGGGAGAGCTGAGGCGACTAGCAAGTCCAAGGGGGGCTGAGGAACGTCCTGAACTCTGGAAGACAGTGAGCTAACCCAGGGGCTGGAGAATCCTGTTGAGACCAGGAGTAGGCTGGTTTAGCAGGGAACTGCAAGGCAAAGTAAGCCTAGGAGTCAGGAGGCTTGGCATTTTCTTTTGTGTGAGATGACTGGAGAAGAACCCCTGTGAGGGAAATCCAATGTATGAACTTTTATTTGGTTCCTTTTAATAAAAATGGGCTACCATGCCCTCAAACCTGATAACTGACTGCTGTGGACTCGCTGGAAAACTGCATTTACCACTTGAGCTAAACACCTCCATGCCACAGGCCCTATTGTCCTCTATTCCATTTTTCCATGTCGCATGTTCTAGTTGTGTTATACATGACTTCAGTAAAGCAAAATGTGCCTTCTTCTGCTATAAATATCTTTGTATAGTTACACGTGACACTAATGATGGCGTGTTAAAATCAATGACATACAGGTATGCACTAATGTCATACACTTAACAATACTGATGACACATGACCTCATGTCAGTGCTGTGCTAGTTGTTTTTTTACCTGATACTGTAAACATATGTCACTACATCTAGAATTACTTCTGTGTGGCAATTGCCATGCATATTTTCTTAAAATAAAATATTACAGAATGAATATACTGAAGGACGAACCCACCGGCCCATTGATGTAGTCACATGATGTAAATAGAGTTCTTACTTTAATCTCACTCATCACATTGGCAGACAGGGAGAACCAGGCTACTGAACATAACAGGTGAACTGCTTTCAACAGATTTAATCAGACTGTTTAGAATGCTGGATGATGATCAGAAATATTCCTACAACACATTGTTACAGAAGGCGTAGTCTTTGCATACAGGTTTAATAGTAAACTGTAGTTTTTTCTTATGTTCATTTTAGACAGCAAAAGCATCCCTATGGCACACCTCCCATTAGGATTATATTGTTGCATTCTCTTTTTGTTCCTGGATGCATGCACTTTGACAACAAACTCTACCAAGAGTCACCTGCAAATTCAGAGATTACATTTTGGGGTTCTTGAAGACTTCTTTAAAACTGAGCTCCACTCAAAAGAGGAAGCTCTGCTTGTTTGCACTCTTCTCCCCCCCCCCCTTCACTGCCACATTTGGCACTTTTTTGGGGGGGAGCGGGTACCTGGTTTTGACAGGTACCCGCTCCCACTTCCGTGTTAGATCACCACAGCGATCTCCAAGTATTTCTGCCCTCTCATTCCCCCCGCTGGCTTCTGGGACACACACAGGTCCCAGAAGACGCCAAGACCATTAAGAAAGCTTAACTGCAGGTTTCCCTTAGTGAAGATGCCAGCTCCTGCACCCCAAGCCAATCGACGAATCAGCTTGGGGTGCTGACATCGCTGGATCTCTGGACAGGTAAGTGTCTGTCCTTATATTAAAAGTCAGCAGCTACAGTATTTGTAGCTTCTGACTTTGAATTTTTTTTTGCCCAGACTGGAGCTCCTCTTTAAGCATCAAAAATTAAACTCCTGGTCCTAGAGGAAATTAGTCGTCAGTTGAAAGCTATTCCTCTTGTAGAATAGGTTTATTTACAGGAAAATTCATGATTTCAAATCATTTGACAATCTGTTTAAATCCCTTACAATACTCTTAACCTTTTTTCTAAGGACCTTACAGAGCCCTTTTGATTTTGGCATTATGACAGCATGCAAGTCAAAAGCAAAAAGAACACTAAACCCCATATAACTGAGGTAAATAAGAGGAGTTCCACCTGCATACTTGCTAATAATTGGCACCTAATCTGGAACACAGGCTTTTAATTTCATTGATTTAAAGTGGTGTACTTACTTTCTGCATGCCAAATACACATTTTTGTTAATGTAGCTTATGCGAATAAATGTGAAATGTATGCGTCATTCGTCAAGTATATCACCCTTAACAGTAGGTACTGTTTGAATATGTTGAAAAAACTATTTCCGTTGGTGTGCTTACTTTTTTAACATGACTCCAGAGGGAGAACTGTATATATGTATACAGTAATGGGAAATATGCAACTAAAAGCATGAATAATTGCCATATATAAAGTGACCAATACCAGAATAGGAAAAAGACCTCGGTTTCTTGAGGCAACACCATACACATACTGCCCACTACAACTCAAATAGGGTGGCCCTTGAATTGTAACTGTAACCAGGATATGCATATTTAAGTATTTAAAAATAAATAAATAAAATTAATCTTATTCTTTATCAAGTTTTCCCAAGATTCTACAAGAGATATCAGTAGAAGATCCAACATGTACAGGTGTCTTTAAGCATTATGAAAGGGTAAGTACTGGCGCTATGCTCCAAATTCACACCAGAAGCAGTCAGGTCAGCTCATCCTGCTGACCACTTCCAGTACTGACTCAACAGCCTTGTGATTTCTAATATAAACATTAAGCAGGTCCCCAAAAAGTGGGGTGAACTGAGCTGCTCAGAAAACTATGTTAACAACTTCACTTTGAACTTTGAGAATGAATTGCATCACTGTGTCTGCAAATACAGAGAGCAGTTAGAGTTTGTTTTTGATCTTGTTTACTGCATGTTAAGAATATATAAAAACTTAAATTTCAATAGACTGGCCACAGTTACACTTGAAGTGGAACTTTTGTCAGAAATTAAGTCCTGCTAGATCACTTCAGGCTGGCCCCTTTTGCGGGTATAGCTATGTAAAACATTAAAAGTGTATATACTGTTTACAATTCAGTAATGCACTGTCCCACGCTGCTCTGCACATGCTCAGTTGCTCTAGTTTTAGGCACAGAATTTGTAGAGGACGATCTGCTGACAGACTTAAAGCAGAATTAAACCCTCCTATCCTTTATAGCCAAGAAAGTTTCTTAATGTTTTATCTGCACCTGCCATGGTGCTGCACATGTGATCAGTTATGACACCAGCCATTTGATGGTTTGACAGCTTGGTTCAAGTCACAAACAAATGTGACAGTTGGCATTTGAGGAATGTAACTTTTTTTTAAACTGTTAAATCGATGGGTTTAGTTCCACTTTATGATTTACTTCTGTTCAGAGGCTCTGGTTTTCAGCAAAAGGACCAGCCTCCAGCAAAAAGAAACAGGAGCAATGCTGGAGGCAATTTACAGCACACACTCATTTTGGTAGCATCATTATTATTTCTTGCCTGAATATGCTAGACAGACATGGGTAAACAGACATAAAAATTAATTCATAGGATGAGATACCATGATTTGAGTTTATAAAACTTTTTTCAATTGCATAAAGAATGGTATAAACTGCATTTTGGGCACATATACAGTTTTCAACGCATAATTCTTTGTCATTCCACCTGGTCTTCAGTTGATTTAGAAAGAAATACATTTTTGGTTTATTCAGATCCTATTGACCTAGTCCAAACTGCGGCCCGAGAGCCAGATGTGGCCCTTTACTTGCCTTTATTCGGCCTTTTGGGCACTATCTCTCCCACTGATACGAGACACTATTCTGCTATCTGACACCGACAATGAAGCACCATTTCTTCCACTGACACCACTAATGGGGAACTATTCCTTCCTACGATACCAACGATGGGGCAGTATTCCTTCTTCTAATACCAGATGTTTACTCCCACTGATACCAGGACAATTTCCACTCCCGCTGGCCAAAGTCCGGCCCTCCTGGAGTCTGAAGGACAATAAACAGGCCCTTTGTTTAGAATGTTTGGAGACCCCTGACCTAGTCCATATTGTATTTTTTTTTTTTTTTTACCATTAGCTTTAATTGCTAAGATTTTTTTTTTGTTTTTTTTTGTGAAGCTGCAGTCACTACGGGACTAAAAGGATATGCAAGTGATCTTTTTATTAATATGTCCAGAACAGATTTGAAAATTATTTTTCAGTTTTCATCCTACAAATTACCATATTCCTTATCCAGAGTGCCTTCTCAGCTCACACGGGCATCCCAAACCACATCTAACCTTTGCTTTAAAGCCTTGTAGATACCTTTTATTCCTGTGAGAATGTGCAGCAATTTTGGTCCACATGTTTTGACATATCTTCAGAATTACAATGTACTATCTCCCCTGACCCCTGCGTAGCACTAATGTGTCTACACTAAACAGACAGCAGAATAACTTAACACATCTTATTTGCAATGCGCACAAATGTCTTTTAGCATCTACTTGAAAATCTTCTACTACCAGCAGATGGACATAAATTAGTAAGGTTCAATGTATGTATAAAATGTATATGGTCTTACAAACTGCAAACTGCCTGCTTCTAGTTGCTACAACGTGGCTTTTTAGAAAATTGTGAACTTGCGGCTTCATGAGAAGAAAGCTTTTTTTTTTTAAATAGTATATAAAAATCGCACCAGGGTGGTTTTGGGTTTTGAGGGCTGATACCATTTTAACAACCTTTTTTCTGTGTATGGGACCTTCACCTGCAATTACGGTAAATTTAAACACAAAACTTGACATAAATCGGAAGCTATGATTCATTTTATTTCAATATAAATTGACTTTAACTTCTGGTATTTCCCAGGCAATAAAGTATATGCCAATGAACAAAGTGAAGCTTAATTGGTTTCATGTTATGTGCATGCACACTTAAAGTGGTTGTAAACCCTTTACAACCACTTTTTGCTACAGGTAAGCCTATAATAAGGCTTACCTGTAGCTACCCCAGATATCTCCTAAACCTGCACGGTTTAGGAGATATCCCCTGTATCAGCATGTGCTGACGTCATCAGCACATGCACACTGAAGCAACGGCACATCCGTGCCATTGCCTCAGCTAGTAAGCTGTTACCGGCGGCTCCCGCGCACATGCGTGGGAGTGACGTCATCGCGGGAGTGGTGTACAAGGACTGCTGTGGGGGCTTCGGTCTAAGCTAAGTAATTCATAATGAGCTAGTATGCTATGCATTCTAGCTCATTATGCCTTTGTCTTGCAGGTTTTTTTTTTTATTTTTTACTTTTGTTATTAAGTGGGTTTACAATCACTTTAAATAATAATAATACAGCACTTTCTAAAACAAAGTTAATAGTGCAAAAACATTCTGCTTAAACAATAACGTATTCAATATACATCCACCATCAATATATGCGTGTGCATGCATATACAGTGCTGTGTTCTGGCAGTGAGATGGGGACTTCCTGTCTCATTCCCAGAACAAAATTAACTTGGGCAGAGTGCTGCTCGGCCATTACAAGGCTTAGTCTAGTTGGGGTGGAGATTGTGATGTCATTCATCCACCTCTCCACTGCAGCCAATCAGAGGAAGCCTTGTATTCATTCAAAAAAGGCAAAGCTGTGCCTAGCTTGACACAAATTTGTGCTGGGAGCGGGATTGGAAGTCCCTGTACTGCTGCCAAAGCACAGTGCTGTATACTGTATGTAGCATACAGTTTACACAGTGCTTACAGCAGGCACATCTGTTAGTGATGGTAACAGTTCTTTTGGACCAGCTTGGTCCCAACAAACGATTTTAAAGTGACAGAAAGCTGGAGTTTGGCTTTAAGGAGTAATTCAGTTCACCTGTCTCCATTCAACAGGAAATAGTGGGAAATCAATGTTTATTGGTATTTTTTGTACTTTTTATAGTTCTATGCCAACAAGATGGATTTACTACAAAAACACAGAAGTGTGCTTGGCTGGCAACATGATTTCTTCTGTAAAAAAGGAAAAAAACGCGCATAGAGAACAAAATAAGCAACCAACACATCACTAGACATACAGTGCAAAATGGAAATAAAAAACAAAAGTGTGGCGCTCAGTGAGCAAGTAAATAGCGTGTGAACCTGAAAAGGTGAGGTAGGCAATGCAAAATTAAATGTGAACAAAACCAAAAACATAAAAGTCCAAAGTGAATAAAAAAACATCTACGGATGGTTCATTAAAGTTCAAAATAAAGTGAAAAGGTCTTTCTTGGATAATCCGGGATGAATCATGAAAAAAAAAAAAAAAAAGAGTCAAAATGGTAGTGTTCACGCTTACCAGATTTGATGGACACACGTACTGTATATGATTTCTTCTTTACTGTAGTGGCGCTAGGTGTGTGGTGGGGATTTTGTGATCTCTCCAGTAGGTACACAGAATGTAAAAATACACTTTTTTTCAGTAATGTAATAAAGGGTTCGAACCAGTTCTATGGGCAAAGCACAGCTTAAAGGGTTTGCAAACCTTCGTGTTTTTTCACCTTAATGCATCCTATGCATTACGGTGAAAAAACACCTTGCAGTGTCCGGCCCCCCCGTTTTACTTACCTGAGCCCCGAATTTCCGTGGGCGCATCCCTGCCGTCCTTCTCTCCACAGAGTCCTGGCTTTCATTGGTCTATGGACCCCGAGTGTATGACTCAGGAGTGCGCCCGTAAGGTAACCCCCTCGGGAGAGCGCTTCTCCTAGGGGGGTTATCTAATGCGGGGAGGAGCCGCGAGAGCTCCCAGAAGAGGAGGATCAGGGCCACTCTGTGCAAAAACGAGTTGCACAGTGGAGGTAACTTTGACATGTTTGTTATTTTATTTTTTATTTTAAAACAAAGCTTTAGTATCACTTTAAATACCTGTGCCAAAGACTTCACAGAACAAGTTGCTACGCTTGGTTAAGTCATTGCTGCTGAGTGGATCATGCAGTTTTCTCTACATCAGCGTTTCTCAATTTTTTTTCAGTCAAGGCACCCTTTAAAATTATGGACAATCTCAAGGCACCCTTAAAAATTATGGACAATCTCAAGGCACCCTTTAAAATTATGGACAATCTCAAGGCACCCTTTAAAATTATGGACAATCTCAAGGCACCCTTAAAAATTATGGACAGTCTCGAGGCACCCCATTCTAAAATGTAGAAATGTAAATTAAATCTAAAACATTATTCTAATAGTTGAACATAATGCAGCAACATCCACACATGTAAGATACCCAGCATCAGAAATGATTTATTCTTCCAAAGTAAATACACTTTTGAACACTGGTACTGACTAGTATTCCAGTGTTTCTCTTCTCCCTAAAATTCTCTCCATCTGTTACCCCAGTGCTGAGGGAGAGGGACAGAAGAGGGTCAAACAAGGATGTTGTGGAGGTGACAGACAACCTCCTTATTAACTAATGACGTCATTGGTTGTTAGGATACCAGTGTCTAGAAAGTCATAATGGTGCATAGTGAAAATCTGTGGCTTTGTGTAACTAAAAGGCAGGCTTCTTCCACCTGCTGGCTTGTATACAAATTTTTGATAATTTTTTAGGCCTTTTGCCTAGGCATCCCTGAAGAAGCCTCAAAGCACCCTTGTTGAAAAAAGCTGATCTACATTATAAGAAAGATCATCATAATTTCTAAGAAGTGATTTGTTTTATGAGACCAGCAATGGAACCCATCATATTGCACAGCATACAAAAGAGCTCAACAGAAAAAGCTCAATATTATAATTCATTAAGAGAATATCCTCAAGTGGGCCACAAAAAAACGGAAAGACAAATACAATTGAACAGCACATTAACAAAATCGTTTTGTCAGAAAATTTATTGCATGACATCCTTTGCCATCATTTCTTCCCCCATTATTTACATTTGAACAACTTTTCTATTTACATCTCATATTAAAGTTAACATAGCAGTTTCATCAATTCCCATCACTGATCTACAGAGATAGGTCATTTAAATTAAGACTTTCACCAAATATTTCACCATTATTCATGATAAAGGAGGGAAGCAAGTGTAATCATAATAATAGCGCAGGGACGGGTTGCCCAAAATTAGTTGATCAACATATTTTTAGGAACAAAAAAAAAAAGCGAAGCCAAAATTATACCATTTATTGAACCTGATAAAAAAGCAAGCTTTTGAAGCAGAGATTTCTTCATCAGGCAAAGTACAACCAGAAAAACCACACATTTTTATATATATATAAAAAAAAAAAAACAAGAAAAGTGCTGTATTGGAAATGTGTGCCCATTACAGTTATGCCCGTTGAAGAATCCTTTCTGTTTCATAGGCTTGCATTTTAAGGGAGGCCTCCAGTCGGTAATTACAATTGTCCATATACTAACATATCAAGTTATTTATATTTGGACATATGACAGCTACTGCTGAATGGAACAACATTGTGTACTATGGCTCATTTGCTGTGCAGAACCCTACACTGCCTTAGACATACACCATTTACTGTTCCAGGGACAAAACCGTTAAGTGGCACTAAATTTTTTCTTCCCAATACATTCAAAATGAAAAGCAAACAGCTATTGCACGCTTATAAAACTGTACTTTTTTTCCTGACTGGCCTCAGGTGATGCACAAAGATAAAAAAAAAATCCTCCTACTAAGGAGCAGACCCTTCAGTCATTTTTTCATCTTTCCATCTATAAAATCTTCTGCCCTTGTTGTTTTAACTTTTGATAGTAAAATATTTTTTTTCCTGACAGTAAATACCTTATACAGCCCACTTCCTGTTTCTTGTCTGGTAAAAAGCCTAGGCTTATGACATCATGCACAGCACTCACTCTCTCGTGATAGTTTGCCAGAAAGAGAGGGGAATGAGTCAAAAAAGGGCAAATCAGAGCTGCAGAGCTGGAGGTGTGCCTCTGTGTCTGTGTAAATCCAGGAAGTGAACAGGCAGCAACTTCAGCTGCCCACAGTAAAAATGTTTGCAGCCAGACTCAGTGGAGGGAGATTTCTGCAGCATATTTGGCAAATACAGAATGACAGTATATATAAAATAACATGCAAAATGGTTGGAGGGAAGCTTCAGAATGGCAAAGATGCTTTTATTACAATTTATTACAGTTTTGCTTTAAGTTGTAACAGTTTATCTACAGCCGTATTTCCCCTACATCCATTCAAGGTAAAGTATTTACACAGCTCTGAAAGGAACGGGGTGCAGAGCTACGGATACATCAGTGAGGAGAGCTCTGGGAGCTAATTGGAGCGAAGGGACACACCCCGCTTTACACAGCTCGCAAGAACAGAGCTGAGGCTTTCAACCTGCTGGAGATCCCTCCCCTGTGACCTTGTCTTGGTGTCAGGAAAATTCATCAGAAGAGACTCATTCCGATAGCAGGAGAATGAGACAGCAGACAGAAATGACACTTAGTGCTCTGGTCCCGCTAAAAATTGCTGATCGCCTCCATTACTACTAAAAAAACAAAAAAAATCCCATAGTTCGTAGATGCGATAACTTTTGAGCAAACCAATCAATATACCAATCAATATACGTTTATTGAGATTTTTTTTACCAAAAATATGTAGCCTAAATTGATGAAGAATTTTTTTTTTTTTTATTGGATATGTTTTATAGCAGAAAGTAAAAAATGTTATTTTTTCAAATATGTTGTTTTTTTGTTTATAGCGCAAAAAATAAAAACCGCAGAGGTGATCAAATATCACCAAAAGAAAGCTCTATTTGCGGGAAAAAAAACATGAATTTTATTTGGGTACAGTGTTGCAAAACCGCGCAATTGTCAGTTAAAATACCGCAGTGCTGTATCGCAAAAAAAGTCCTGGTCATAAAGGGGGTGAAATCTTCCGAGGCTGAAGTGGTTAAAAAGGAGGGTGGTGCTTGAAATCCTTGTTCTTCCTAAGCGAACCATGGTTACCTGTAAGGTAACAAGTGCAGTCATCATTGCTTTGCACAAAAATGGATTCAGAAGCAAGGACATTGCTACTACCAAGATTGCACCTAAATCAACCATTTATCGGATCATTGAAGAACTTCAAGGAGAGAGGTTCAATTGTGAAGAAGGCTTCAGGGTGCCCAAGAAAGTCTAGCAAGCGTCAGGACCGTCTCCTGCAGTTGATTCAGCTGCAGGATTGGGGCACCACCAGTGCAGAGCTTGCTCAGGAATGGCAGCAGGCAGGTGTGAGTACATCTGCACGCACAGTGAGAAGACTTTTGGAGGATGGCCTGGTGTCAAGAAGGGAAGCAAAGAAGCCCCTTCTATCCAGGAAAAACATCAGGGACAGACTGATATTCTGCAAAGGGTACAGGGATTGGACTGCTGAGGACTGGGGTAAAAGCATTTTATCTGATGAATCCCCATTCTGATTGTTTAATGCATTATGAAAAAAGCTTGTCCAGAGAAGAAAAGGTGAGGGCTACCATTAGTACTGTGTCATGCCAACAGTAAAGCATCCAGAGACCATTCATGTGTGGGGTTGCTTCTCAGCCAAGGGAGTGGGCTCACTCACAATTTTGCCTAAGAACGCATCCTCCGAGAGCAACATCTCCCAACCATTTGGTGAGGAACAATGCCTTTTCCAGCATGATGGCGCACCTTGCCATAAGGCAAAAGTGATAACTAAGTGGCTTGGGGAATAAAACATTACCATTTTGGGTCAGTGGCCATGAAACTCCCCAGACCTTAATCCCATTGAGAACTTGTGGTCAATCCTCAAGAGGCGGATGAACAAAAAAAAAACAAAAAAAAAAAACACAAATTCTGACAAACTCCAAGCATTGATTATGCAAGAATGGGCTGCTATCAGTCAGGATGTGGCCCAGAAGTTGATTGACAGCATGCCAGGGTATATCGCAGAGGTCATATCAGCCAGCCAGGCTAGTAGCATTTTTAGGAGAGGTCAGTAATGGCAGCTTATATCATATCATATTGCTAATCTGGTATGAATTTCTAATGCTCAAAAATGATAATATGCTTAACTAGAAGTACATTTCTGAGGGAAAAAGAAAAACCTGATTACAGAGCAAACCCAACACCCCTAAAACAATTAGTCCAGCATTAGGACAAAACATGAATTATCTGTACATAGGCACTTGACTGGTTATTTACACACATAAAAGAAATACATTCATAAGTCACACAATTCTGATATCCATATCTGTTTTGAAGATTGCAGTACACATTTAATTAATTTAAAACACATGTAAAACAGTCCAAAAAGGAGTGCTGGAAGCAAAATATGTAACCAAAAATATGTAACCAAAAATATGGTTTAATTTGCCCACGCCAAGCTGTCACTTTTAATGACATCATCTTTATGGGTTGTCATTTCATAATCCTTTGGTTTTAAAGGTCAGATGTTCAAAGCAGTAGCTGACCTATAGGTTAGATCCTCACAGATTATATTCCAGTGGAACCAATAATCTGCATTCACACACACCTATGCCTCTTGCAGAATTTGCAGGATGAACTTCCCATGAAATAACTCTTAAGCGAAACCACCTCATAGCAGCCGGAATACTTATTATTGGAGTCATCAATGACGAACTAAGCCGAGTCCTTTATCTTTTGATATAAGATGCTGATATGACTCTGTCCTTCATTCACTTATGAGGTAGTCTGGTATTGAATCAGTCCTGTTTCACACTTTACTTCTTTCTGTGGTCACTTCAGTTTGCATTCTCCTCCTGGGAAAAAGCGTTCTTTTTAGTGCAATCAACTGTAAAAAATAAAATAAAAAAATAATTATATATGTATATATAAATATAATTTTATCATTAGTGTTTTGTGTGATTAAAAAAAAAAAAAGGAAAAAAAACAAAAAAAAAAAAAAACGTTGATCCTGTGAGAAATTCAAAGAGCTTGCAGTATTTATCAGCCCTGCACATTTTCCCTTTGTAAACTACAGACCAACTCCCCTTATGATATGGAAAAGAGGAGGCAGGAGGCGTTTGTAGTCTTAAACCACTTCCTGTTCTAGTTAATAAAGCTTCCCCTCTACCAATACAGAACACTGAGTGAGCGTTGTCACTTTAGGATGGGGAAAAAAGCCTAAAAAATAGGATTTTTGTACTCACCGTAAAATCCTTTTCTCTGACATCCATGGACTGACACGGCGTCTCTTATTCACTGTACACGTGGGTTATGTCCCTGCTTGCAGGAGAAGACCTAGGCAGAATGTGAAATGTTATACATACATTCTAAAAGCCAGAGTTGAACAGCCCCACCCAGGGGGGCGGTCCCTCCGGACATAACCCACCCCCTGCAGTCAGCAGACCTCAGTTCGTAACAAAGCAGTACAAACTTTAAAAGGAAGGGTGGGTGCCGTGTCAGTTCATGGATGTCAGAGAAAAGGATTTTACGGTGAATACAAAAATCCTATTTTCTCTTATCATCCATGGACTGACACGGCGTCTCTTATTCACTGTACACGTGGGATGTCCCAAAGCAGTGTCAAGAGGGATGGGAGCAGTCTAAATGGAAAAAACAAAAAAACACACTCCAAACAAGGCAGAGCTTCTCAACGGAGGAGTTGCAACTCTAAACAGCGGCCTGCAACACCTTGCGGCCAAAGGAAGCATTCGAAGATGCAGCCACATTAACCTTAGAAAACTTAGAAAAGGTATGAACAGATGACCAGGTTGCCGCCTTGCACACTTGTGCAACCGACGCTTGATGTCGGAAAGCCCAGGAAGCGCCAATTGCCCTGGTGGAATGCGCCGTGACCGGAAAGGGAGGCGCCCGCCCCTTGAGAGCATAGGCTTGAATGACGGATTGTCTGATCCACCTAGAAATGGTGGCAGACAAAGCCGCTTGGCCATATTTTGGACCAGAGGCAGTTACAAACAGTGAGTCAGACTTCCGAATAGAAGCAGTATCAGACAGGTACACCCGCAAGGCTCGTACCACGTCCAATGTGTGAAGCACAAACTCTCTGGGATGCGATGGGTGAGGACACAAGGACGGGAGGACAATGTCCTCATTTAGGTGAAAGGCCGAGACCACCTTTGGCAAAAAAGAAGGTCGCGGATGCCACACCGCCTTATCCTTATGGATGACCAAATATGGCGACTTGCAGGACAAGGCCGCCAACTCAGACACTCGTCTAACAGAAGTAATTGCCACTAAAAGGGCCACCTTCTGAGACAAAGTCAAGAGGGGAATATCCCCGATATTCTCAAAGGGAGGTTCCTGGAGAACCGAGAGCACCAAATTCAGATCCCACGGGGGGAGAGGAGGCTTGACAGGAGGGAGCACATGGCGAACCCCCTGTACCAAGGTGCTAACCAAGGAATGACCCGCTAGTGGTCGCTGAAAGAAGACGGCCAAGGCCGAAATCTGACCCTTAATGGTACTCAAAGCGAGCCTTTGGGCCACTCCACGCTGCAGAAAACGCAGGATTCTAGGGACGGAATACGTCCGAGGACGCCAGTCCAGCTCTTCGCACATGGCGATGTAAGCTTTCCAGGTACGTGATAGATCATTCTGGAGGAAGACTTCCGTGCCCTTAACATGGTCGAAATGACCGAGTCCGAGAGACCTCGGTCTCTCAACACCTGGCTTTCAACAGCCATGCCGTTAAAGCCAGAGACTGTAAAGCAGGATGAAATATAGGACCTTAAGACAGAAGGTCCTCCCTTATTGGCAACCGCCAGGGAACGTCCACAACGAGATGTACCAGATCGGCGTACCAGTGACGCCGAGGCCAATCCAGAGCAATGAGGATCACCAGAATTCCCTCGGTCGCCACCCTGCGCAGCAGGCGAGGGAGCAACTGCAGCGGAGGATAAACGTATATCAGGTGATAATGACCCCATGGGGCCACTAACGCATCCAAGGCATCCGCCCAAGGATCCCTGGATCTGGCCACAAACCTCGACACCTTGCGATTGAGTCGAGAGGCCATCAGGTCCACATCCGGCGTGCCCCACCGTCGGCAAAGGAGTTGAAATACCTCCGGGTGCAAGGACCACTCTCCCTGGTCCAGCGTCTGGCGACTCAAATAGTTCGCCTGCCAATTGTCTATGCCCGGAATGTAAACGGCCGACAGAGCCAGCACGCTTCTTTTGGCCCACTTCAGGGTACGGGCGACCTCGGAAGCCGCAGCTGAGCTCCGAGTCCCCCCTTGATGGTTGACATACGCCACCGCCGTGACGTTGTCCGACTGGATCCTGATGGAGCGATCCTGTAATCTCTCAGACCACGAGGAGAGGCACAGTCTGATGGCCCATATTTCCAGAACATTGATCGGTAAACGGGCTTCGTCCGGAGTCCAAAGCCCTTGGGCCGACAGGACTCCCCAGACTCCACCCCAGCCTGTCAGGCTGGCGTCCGTCGTGAACACCGTCCATTGGATGGGGAGGAACGACTTCCCGGACCGAAGAGCCGGGGACCCCAACCACCATGTCAGGGACGCCCTGACCAGGTGACTCACCTGGATCGGAAGATCCAAAGACAACGGGGATTTGTCCCAAGTGAGCAAGATCTCCTTCTGCAACACCCTGGTGTGTGATTGGGCATACGGAACAGCCTCGAAGGAGGCCACCATGAGTCCCAGGACTCTCATGCAAAAACGGAGTGACGACCATTGTCGGGATGTCAGCACCCGCACTGCAGACTGAAGTGTCAGTAACTTCCCTGGAGGTAGGAATACCTTTGCCTCCAAGGAGTCCAGAATCAGACCTAGATACTCCAGACGCTGAGTCGGGACAAGGACTGACTTCTGAATGTTTAGGAGCCACCCGAAGTCCCTGAGGGTCTGACTGACGATAGTCACACTGTCTTCTAATTCTGAGCCACTTTCTGCTCTTAGAAGAAGATCGTCCAGATAGCCCACGACAGCGATGCCTCGCTGTCTCAGCAAAGCTAGAACCGGCGCAAGCACCTTGGTGAACACCCTCGGTGCCGAGGCTAGGGCGAAAGGAAGAGCCACAGATTGATAGTGGACTTCGCCGATCGCAAGAACTTCTGGTGACTTGCGCAGATCGGAACATGCAAGTAGGCATCCTTGATGTCCAAGGCCGCCAGAAAATCCCCTTGACGGAGTGTATCGATCACCGTGCGAATGGATTCCATGCGGTTTTCTTGCACCTTCACGAAGGCATTCAGGGCCTTGAGGTCCAGGATAGGCCGAACCACGTCCTTTTTTGGGACAATCACTCCGGACCTGATCAAATCCTGAACAGCCCCCATAGGGCTGCCCGACGGGCAGGAAGGAGAGGAAGATTAGAGGGAAGAATCTGTCTGGGGCCAGGAACGGAACTCTATCCTGTAACCTGAGGTGACCACCTCGCACACCCACCGGTAGGAGATCCGGGAGGTCCACCGATCCGTGAACCTGCAAAATCATCCCCCCACCCCAGAGTCGGGTGGGGGCAAGACTTCACGTGGAGGCGGGCTTGGGAGCCGGCTTGTTTGGCTTACGCACCCAGGGGCGCATGTGTCCACCAGCCGCACTGCTGTCAGTCTGGGAGGGCCTACCCGTGGACTCTGACTGACGAAAAAAACAAAAAATTTTGCTGGAAAGGAAGGACCCTGCTTACGGCGGGCCTCCTTACCCTTGCTAGTCTGATGAAGAAGAGTGCTTTTACCTCCCGTGACATCCTTGATGATGTCATCCAGCGCAGCACCGAAAAGCCTACCACCTTTAAATGGTAGATTCGTCAGAAGCTTCTTAGAGGCTAGGTCAGCAGACCAGCATTTCAACCAGATAAGACGATGCAATACCACCGCCGAGACAGAGGCCCTGGATATTAAGGGGCCGCGTCTAACGTGGCGTCGCACACATAAACCAGGCCCTGCACCATTTGGTGGGCCAGAGCAATAGTGTCTGGAGGAAGATTATGCCCCTGTACAGTTTGGTGCAAAATTTTTGCCCATCCCGTAAGTGTCTGAGACACAAGGGTCGCCGCTACCACAGGCCGTAGGGTGGATCCCAACAAGGCAAACATGGCTCTGCTCACCACTTCTGACCTCCTGTCAGTGGGGTCCTTAAAATGCAGGAGTCCCCTCCATCGGGAGAGTGGTGGCCTTGTTCAACCGGGCGACTGGAGGGTCGACCACTGGGGGGGAGAAGCCCACTTTTTAAGTAGGGCATCTTCAAAGGGGTATCTGATAGACAAACGCCGCAGGACCATCAAAGTCTTCTGCGGCTTTTTCCTAGACCTTATCAATGAGCTGGTCAAAGAAAGGTACATATGGAAAAACCTTTTTAGAAGGCCCAGCCTTAAAAGAACCAAAGGAGACTGTCCGTCTGAGGTTCTGCATCCGCAGCATTCAGCTTGAGAGTGTCCCTCACCGTATCAATGAGTTCACCAACAAGCGCCCTGTCATTTACTGACTCAGAACTGGAGTCTTCCTCGCAAGGAATGTCCTGTTCAAAACCATCAAAATATTCAGAGCTAGGGTCCTGAGCGGTAGTGGCTAGGCCCATATCTGAATCAGCGCACCCCCCCCATTTTTTTTTTTTTTTTTTGTGGAGATAAAGTGGGGAGAGGGGCTTTTTTGCTCCCTTGCGCTCGCACACCACTTCCCTCCTGGTCAGAAATGATTCCAGGACTGCCGACAACTGGTCCATAGGGACCGCAGGTGCTGGAGCACTGCCTGTTTCCTCAAACATATAAGGGGAAGCTGTGACACTGACTCCATATTGCCCCTCTCTGAGACTCCTCAGATAAAAAAAGTCCACCCACAGGCTGTGCTGACTGAGGAGGGGGCGCCCAGGGGACTCACCAGACCGGACCAGGACCGCTCAGTTCCGCTGTCTGTACCGCGCTGTGTCAGCGCAAGTGAGCTGTGAGGAGATTCGCGCTGTTACAGCTGCGATAGAGGCCAAACTAGTGCTGAAAAGCGTGCGGGCTACAAGAAAATGGCTGCCGCACCTCACTGAGGCGATCCGCTGCAAAATGGCTGCCATGCGCAGTTGAAATTAAAAACAGCACACACACAGCGCCCAGGCCCCAAAATCACACAAAAGGCCCCCAGCGATATGCAGACCAGCATAAGCCCTCCCTCCCCAGGACAGTATGACCCCCCAGGCACAGCGCCAGCAATGGTGACAGAGAGTGACAATACAACACAGGGGGAGACAGGGAAAATCCCCCACAGAGAAACACACACAGCATTTTGTACTCACCTGCAGGCAGGAGAGACTACTTACCCGTCCCCTGAGGGACCCACTGGTGTGTTTCTGACAGACCTATCACAGAGTAGTACTGCGTAGCTGTCGGCCTGGTCCACCGCGAGAGATACAGTCCATCAGGTACTGTTCAATCTTGAGAGGACCGCGGGAGCATGAAAGCAACCCGGCCACCCCTGGAGTCATGGGGCATGTCGTGAACTGAGTCCCACGTACACAAGGCGAGGATCAGCACGCTCGATGGTCAGACAGGGAAGACTACGAGGATACCAGTGTACCCAACCTGTTGCCCAGCCGACAGTTGATTGAAGGTCTCAAAAATAAAATAAAATTCCCAAAGGAATAAAAAAATGTAAAAAAATCTTCCAGGAGACTGGCTCCTGAGAGAGCCACGTCTTCTCCTTCTGCTAGGCAGAAAAAAACTGAGGTCTGCTGACTGCAGGGGGTGGGTTATGTCCGGAGGGACCGCCACCCTGGGCGGAGCTGTTCAACTCTGGCTTTTAGAATGTATGTATAACATTTCACATTCTGCCTAGGTCTTCTCCTGCAAGCAGGGACATAACCTACGTGTACAGTGAATAAGAGACGCTGTGTCAGTCCATGGATGATAAGAGAAAAAACAAATGCAGTCAACACATCGAATTACTGATCACTGCAATATACACCAATTAGTCATAACATTATGACCACTCACCATAACCCATCAAGGCATGGATTCCACTAGACCTCTGAAGTTATGGTGTGGTATCTAGCACCAAGCCATTAGTAGCAAATTCTTTAAGGGCCAGTTCACACCAGATGCAGTTCCGTACAGTTTTGTGGGCATTTTTTCTGCACTAAAAATGCATGCACACACAGTGTTTTCCATGTATTCCAATGGCTCTTGTTTGCTCTAGTTCACACAATGCAGTCAGTTTCCGGTGCAGAAACTGACCGGAAACTGACTGCATGGTGTGAACTAGAGCCAACTAGAGCCATTGGAATACATGGAAAACACTGTGCATGCATTTTGTGCAGAAAAAAAGCACACGGAACTGCGTCTGGTGTGAACTGGCCCTTAGTCCTGTAAGATGTGAGGTGGGGCCTCTATGGATCAGACTTGTTTTTCCAGCACATCCCACAGATGCTCGTTAGGACTGAGATCTGGAGAATGTGGAGGCTACATCAACACCTCAAATTTGTGGTTACTCAACCCATTATTATGGAATTCATCAGACCAGGCCACCTTCTTCAATTGCTGTGTGGTCCAGTTCCAATGCTTGCATGCCGGCTGTAGGTGCTTTTGGCTGTGGACATGTATCAGCATGGGCACCCTGACCAGTCTGTGGCTATGGAGCCCCATGCAAAACAAATTGCAATGCATTGTGTGTTCTGACACCTTCTGTTTAGCCGCTGGCTGCCCACGTAATGTCATATGAAGTTGCAGACTTTGAGCAGTGATATCTGAATGATGCCTGCAGCTACAGGCATCATTCAGATATTGTCTCATAGGGGCTGTTCAGCCACTTAATCACTCTTATAGATGGCAAGAGGGGACTCTCACCCCTTCCCGCCGCCCTCCGGTACTTCTCCCGGCTCGTCCCTGCGATCGGCGAATCGGAGATGGAACCGATCGGCCCTGAATGCTGGCCATAGAGATTTCCAGTGGGCCAGATGGTCCCTGGAGTCTCTATGATCGTTCGGAGGCCAGGCACGATGTTATGACATTACACCCGGCCTTCTGCATTTGAAAACATGCCACTGACTTGGCTGGGAAGCCGAGATCTTTTTAAAAAATAATTCAGGCTTCCCAGCCTAGAGGTGAGATCTGGGGACTAATTGACCCCGGATCTCACTGCAAAGAGGACCTGTCAAGCACTATTCATATTACAAGGGATGTTTAAATTCCTTGTAATAGGAATAAAAGTGATCAAAAAAATAAAATAATGTAAAAAGAAAGTGTCAAAAGATGATTTTTTTTAAAGCTCCCCTGTCCCCGCTCGCAGAAGCGACCGCATATGTAAATCGCGCTCACATATGTAAACGGCATTCAAACCACACATGTGAGGTATTGCCGCGAACGTTAGAGTGAGAGCAATAATTCTAGCACTAGACCTCCTCTGTAACTTAAAACGTGTAACCTGTAAAAAAAATAAAATTAAAGCGTCGCCTATGTGTATTTTTAAATACCGAAGTTTGGCGGCATTCCACAAGCGTGGAATTTTTTTTAGGGCTAACTGTTTTTTTTAATGCATGAAACAGTTTTTTTCCCCCCAAAAAAAACACGTTAGAAAAATTGCTGTGCAAATAATGTGCGTGATAAAAGTTTGTACCGACCGCCATCTTATTCTCTAGGGTATCTGCTAAAAAAAACATATATAATGTTTGGGGGTTCTGTGCAATTTTCTAGGGAAAAAATTATGATTTTTACATGTAGGAGAGAAATGTCAGAATTGGCCTGAGTGGCAAGTGGTTAAACCAGCATTAACTTTTTCATCAATTAGACCAACAGTACAGGCATACCCCACTTTTAAGTACATAATGGGACCAGAGCATGTATGTAAAATGAAAATGTACTTAAAGTGAAACAATACCTTTTTTCACTTCTAGGCTGTAGTGGGGGGGGGGGGCAGGCGCTGTAGTGGGGGTGTCAGGGGCACACTGGAACAGGGGGGACTATGCTCCCGGAGCTTCAGCTCCTTCTACTGCGACCCCAAAATGTCTGTACAGTACTTGTGAGGCACTTTACATACACTCACAGGTATGTCCTTACTCGCGAGTGTATGTAAAGTGAGTGTACTTAAAGCGGGATATGCCTGTAGTTGTTCTATTTTAGCAAACTACATGGGCCAGCCTTTGCTCCCCACATGCATTAATAAGCCAAGACCAATTTGCGAGTTTTCTTTTTTTGGACCATTTCTGGTAGGTCCTAACTACCGCAGACCCGAAAATCCCACAAGAGATGCAGTCCTGGAGATGCTCTGACCCAATTGTCTACCCATTACAATTTGACCCTTAAAGTTGCTCAAATCCTTGCGCTTGCCCATTTTTTTTGCTTTCAACACATCAACTTCAGGGACAACATGTGTACTAGCCCCTAAAAGCAGACCTTCAGTAATTTGTTTAAACTTTCGATCTATTAACCCCTTCCTTACCGGGTCAGTCATATGACGCCGGCAGGAACCCTCCCTCCGGGGTGGACGTCTTTTTATCCCGGCCGTCTAGGGGGGGGCGCGCGCGCGCCGGCGCACTTGCCCGCGGCACCGCTCGTGACCCGGTGCGCGTGCCCGGTGGCAGCGATGTCCGCCGGGCACCCGCGATCAAGCCAGGCGAGTGGATCTGTGTGTGTAAACACACAGATCCACCTCCTGTCAGAGGAGAGGAGACCGATGTGTGTTCCCAGTACAGAGGAACACACGTCGGTCTCCTCCCCTTGTGAGTCCCCTCCCCCTACAGTTAGAATCACTCAATAGGGAACATATTAACCCCTTCAGCGCCCCCTAGTGTTAACCCCTTCCCTGCCAGTCATCTTTACACCGTAATCAGTGCAGTTTTATAGCACTAATCGCTGTATAAATGTGAATGGTCCCAAAAACGTGTCAAAAGTGCCTGATATGTCCGCCGCAATGTCACGGTCACAAAAAAAATCGCAGATCGCCGCCATTACTAGTAAAAAAAAAAAAAATGCCATAAATCTATCCCCTATTTTGTAGACGCTATAACTTCTGCGCAAACCAATCAATATACATTTATTGCGATTTTTTTTTAACCAAAAATATGTAGAAGAATACGTATCGGTCTGAACTGAGGAAAAAATTTTTTTTTTTTTAAATTGTGATATTTATTAAATCAAAAAGTAAAAAATAGTGTTCTTTTCAAAATTGTCGCTCTTCTTTGGTTTATAGCGCAAAAAATTAAAACCGCAGAGATGATCAAATACCACCAAACGAAAGCTCTATTTGTGGGGGTATAAAAACAAAGATTTCATTTGGGTACAGTGTTGCATGACCGCGCAATTGTCATTCAAAATGCAACAGCGCTGAAAACTAAAAATTGGTCTGGACAGGAAGGGGGTGAAAATGCCCTGTATGGAAGTGGTTAATGTATCTCTTAGATTGTAATCTCTAAAACAGGGCCCCCTGATTCCTACTGTATTAAAAGTGTATTGTATTTGTACTGGCTACCCTCAAGTTGTAAAGCGCTGCGTAAACTGTTGGCGCTATATAAATCCTGTATAATAATAATATCAAATCTTCTGCCCTTGTTGTTTTAAGTTTGGATAGTAAAATATATATTTTTTGCCAGAATACCTTATACAGCCCCATTCGTTTCTGGTCTGGTCATTAGCCTAGGCTTATGATATCATGCACAGCTCTCTCTCTCTTACTCTTGTGAGTTTGCCAGGAAGGGAGGTGGGATGAGTCATAAGAGGGCAAATGAGAGCTGCAGGGCTGCAGAGTTGGAGGTGTGCCTCTGTGTGTCGGTATGAATCCAGGAAGTGAACAGGCAGCAGCTTCAGCTGCTCACAGTTAAAATGATTACAGCCAGACTCATTTGTCAAGTACAGAATCACAGTATATATAAAATAACATGCAAAGTGGTTGGAGGGAAGCTTCAGAATGGCAAATATGTTTTTATAACAAATTATGTGAGCAGACTGCAATCTTTCAAATGCCATTGAAACAAGATAATCAATGTTATTCACTTTACCGGTCAGTGGTAATGATGTTATCACTGATCGGTGTAAAAAAAAGTTGGGTTCTTGGTTTAGATATCTTTGAATATCGCCTCCAGGTGGGTGGATCTTGCGTTTGTGCATTTATTTTTGCAGTGCATTAAACCTAGTCATCAATCGGATTGCAACCTGCTATTAAAATTATATTTAAAGGGACCCTGCACTGAGAAATATGGCCAGGAGCAAGTAAAGGGGGCCTTCAAAGGTGTTATAGGGGTATACAGGACTTTCTACTATTGGGGAATAGCAGAAAACATAGAACTGTCATACAAGCTAATCATGTTTGTTCATCTTTCTCCCATAAAAATGCATGTAAGTATTAGTGTACTTGGGCAACAAAACCTGGATTACACATAACTTCATGCATTTTCACAATAGCAAGTGTTTTATATGTGTATTTTAAACATTACTGCAACAAAAAAAGAGGAATTTTGAGTTACCTGTAAATTCCATATCTTGGATAGGACACAGGCAAAGTATTCATAGACCTTGGCTTGTACCTTTAGGTGTTTGGACACTGGCAAAGTTTTTAAGGACAGGACCCCCGGTCACCTTCGCTAAAAGGCCTACCATACTCCGTGGGTCCTCAGTTTTTTGGTCAAGCAATGTAGAGTAATTGAGGAATGGAAGGAAATGTGGCCTGTACCATAAGACAGCCCTCAAAAATTCCACTCGCCTGCTCGCATTTTGCGAGTGGAATTTAGTGTAGGGCGAGTGAGGTGCAGGGACGTTCCAGGCTGACCGTTTCCTGGCTGAAGCGATCAGCCAGGAAACTGTCAGCCGGAGGACACAGAGCGGCATGGCTGGACTTCTGTGGCGCCGCTTTGAGCGGAAGGTGCAGCGGTCTCCTCCTCTTGTGTATCACACACACACAGTGGACATCTCCCGCTGTGTGTTACGGAGCTAGGTCTGTGTTCGGCGGCGCGGTGTAGCAAGGTCCTGCCCCCCTAGACCGGCTCGTGTTATAGTAGATTGATTCAGTGTTCCGCCTATCACACGAGCCGGTCTAGGGGGGGAGGGACCTTGTTACACGAGCCGCCAAACACAGACCCAGCTCCGTAACACACAGTGGGAGATGCCCGCTGTGTATGTGTGTACCAGCATCAAGGCAATGGTGAGTCGGGAGTCATGGGGCACGGTGACGCTGCAATTCATGGGGCACGGTGACGCTGCAATTCATGGGGCACGGTGACGCTGCAATTCATGGGGCACGGTGACGCTGCAATTCATGGGGCACGGTGACGCTGCAATTCATGGGGCACGGTGACGCTGCAATTCATGGGGCACGGTAACGCTGCAATTGATGGGGCACGGTGACGCTGCAATTCATGGGGCACGGTGACGCTGCAATTGATGGGGCACGGTGACGCTGCAATTGATGGGGCACGGTAACGCTGCAATTGATGGGGCACGGTAACGCTGCAATTGATGGGGCACGGTAACGCTGCAATTGATGGGGCACGGTAACGCTGCAATTGATGGGGCACGGTAACGCTGCAATTGATGGGGCACGGTAACGCTGCAATTGATGGGGCACGGTAACGCTGCAATTGATGGGGCACGGTAACGCTGCAATTGATGGGGCACGGTAACGCTGCAATTGATGGGGCACGGTAACGCTGCAATTGATGGGGCACGGTAACGCTGCAATTGATGGGGCACGGTAACGCTGCAATTGATGGGGCACGGTAACGCTGCAATTGATGGGGCACGGTAACGCTGCAATTGATGGGGCACAGTGAAGCTGCATTTGATGGGGCACAGTGAAGCTGCATTTGATGGGGCACAGTGAAGCTGCATTTGATGGGGCACAGTGAAGCTGCATTTGATGGGGCACAGTGAAGCTGCATTTGATGGGGCACAGTGAAGCTGCATTTGATGGGGCACAGTGAAGCTGCATTTGATGGGGCACAGTGAAGCTGCATTTGATGGGGCACAGTGAAGCTGCATTTGATGGGGCACAGTGAAGCTGCATTTGATGGGGCACAGTGAAGCTGCATTTGATGGGGCACAGTGAAGCTGCATTTGATGGGGCACAGTGAAGCTGCATTTGATGGGGCACAGTGAAGCTGCATTCATGGGCACAGTGAGGCTGCATTCATGGGCACAGTGAGGCTGCATTCATGGGCACAGTGAGGCTGCATTCATGGGCACCGTAAAGCTGCATTTGATGGGCACAGTGAGGCTGCACAGATGGGTACTGATATGTTTTATGTTAATATTGTTAACGTTGTTATTAATATTTATTTTTGGAACTTAATTCTGCTTAAAACATTTAACTGTTAAATTAATGAGATAATTTACAAGGGCGTGTTTAGGGGCGGACTTAGGGGTGGGGCAGGGGAGGGGTTGGGTGGTGCAACTAGTGGCGAGTAACTCTTAAGGCCTAGCTAGTGGCTCAGGACTTGAAATTTTGAGCCCTGCCATAAGATATGGAATTTACAGGTACGTCAAAAATCCACTTATCTTATTTGTACAGTACAGGACATAGGCAAAGTATTCATAGACCCTGTAATGGCTCCAAGCATTGAATGAGAAATGTGGGCAACAACTGGGCAAACAGAACTGTGCCAACTGGCCCAACAAGAGTCAAAGACCCAACGTCAGAGTGCCTCTGCAAAAACCTTGTGGCAACGTTGCAGAGCCATCTGAACCTTTCCACGTTAGCAAGCATGTTGTGTGAATCAACCTGCTGAATATAGTGACGTTCTGGGGGAGAAAAATCTTTCCCAGCTTCCTCCAAAACAGCCTCAATGTCCTCATCATTCCCTTCTGTGTCTGCCCCATGTAGGGCAAGCATATCGGGATCTGACTCAGGTATAGAAATGGGAGTAGGGAAGAGGCACAGCGTTTTTGAGTCCTGAGAAAAGAGGACTGTATGAAGGATGTTAATTGTCCAAGAAATTGTGACATGGATGTCTGCCTTTGTCAAATAGGTTGCTTGTTGCGCGTCTGAAATGGAGCTAGAATTGGATGCAGAGATTGGTGCTAATGTTGGTTCTTGCTCCAATGCAAGGGGCCCATTATCACTCTGAGATTGAGTGTTGTGTGGGCCTTCGGCAGAGCAAATGTTCGCCTTTGGCAGAGCAAATGTTTCGTTTTACTCCCTTTCGCCTGGTCTCCGCTATAACTATGTGTGAGGTATTCCCCTGTGGAGTACTCACGCAGTGAGGTGTGGAATACAGGGTAATCATATCCAGAAAAAGAAAACCACAGTAATCTACAGGGTGTAGCGCATCCTGTAGCGAGTCCTCATGGAAAGGCCGGGAGGAAGTGCCTGAGTATCATATAAGGGCTCAAGGCAAATTTGGCATTAAATGTGTGACCTGACCTGTGGTGCAACATATTATCTGGTCATCCACCAGAGACTAAGCTCTGAGAGGTTGACTTTTAGTGCCAAATTTGAAAAATTTACACTGTAGTGAATACAATTCAAATACTGCCACGGACCCAAACACTGGGCTGTATATACAGTCCAAGCTTGGCCCGTCACAGCGAGCACACCCCTGAAGGTCCTCAAGGTGCCCCAACAGGTCATGTTTTCAGGCTGGTCTACGCCCACAGATGTCAATTAACGACGAAACGCGTCTGGGTTGGATACAGTGACTGCCAATCATAGTGACGTTACGACGCTGCTCGCCGCAATTGGACGCTAGCAGACCGGAACTATCGAACAGAGGCTGGAGACGCCGCTCTGATACCTCGTAGTGTTCGTGAGTGATATCACCTAATGCGATGTATGATTTTATATAGTGTAAGTGCGGTTGTTTACAGGGGATTGTATTAATAAAATTGATTACGGAATTACACTATTGTGGCCATTTCCTTTTTCATGATATATGAGCACCTGATTGGATATCAGTACTTATCTTCAGTACCTACGGTTCGGTTTTGAGTGATGAGGATTCCATCTATAATTAATCAAGGTGTTTGATCCAGCGCCGTCTGGTAAGAGCAATTACAACAGGGGTGGTCCACATCCCCCCGCTATTTCTCACGAGTGGTGGTGCTGGTGTTAGAAGGAGATTGCTTTATCAACTGAAACTACTTCCTTCAAGCTCTTTTCTTTCACGGACTGGCTCTTGGATCTTATCATTCATTTTTTCTGATTAATGTACTCATATATATTAACTGACTTCCCGTGCTAATATTTACTGCAATAGCGCTGCCCAATATATATTGTACTGTATATTGTTTGTTTCCATGTTTTCAGGCTGTCTATTATTTTGCACAGGTGATTTGATCAGTTTTACTACCTTAGTAATTACCACAGCCGTTTCATCTGAGGGAAAATTCTGAAAACATGACCTGTTGGGGCGCCTGGAGGACTGGAGTTGAGAAACACTGCCTTAGGGCACTAGCAAAAAATGGAGGACTCACAAAGTGGGGTAGGGCTAAAGGAGAAGCACACAGGGGGCATGTCTTTAATAGCTTTGCCAGTGTCCAATCACTTTAAAATATAAGCCTATAACCCAGGGTTTGTGAATACTTTGCTTATTGTCCTGTACTGTACAATTAAGATAAATTATTTCTGTTAAATTAATCAAAAAAAGAATTTAGCAGCACTAGAACAAAAAAACTAATTACCTGCTCAGCAAAAAAGGAGATGACCGTAAACACAATCAACGTGGCCAATACACAATGTGTCCAGAACTTTAGTTTGTCTCTGTAACTTCTCCTAAAAAAACAACATTTTCTATTAATATTTTATATGAGAAAGGTTGTAAACAAATTTACATACACACACACAGTGAAAAAACTGCACAATCTTATCAATTCCAGGCACAAAATTAAAGCAATAAATGGGCAAAATTACCTTAAACTGCATCTTTAACGACACTTTATGTTTTGAATAGACTGATGAGGGATTTGTCACGTTATCCTGCTGAGCTCTCGTTAGGGAAATTTGTCTTCTGTATTTGTCATGGTGACAAATGAATGGAAAATCTAACATATCGAGTAGTCAGCAGAGCAGGAATGGAGAAAATGGAAAGACAAATGCAAAAAAAATCTTCCTAATGGCAAAAAAGTTTTCTCCAATTCCTAACTTTAGGTATATTTTGAGTTATCTGCAATCCCCTACTACTAGTGTCCAGAGATCACCCACAGATTCTTGTGTAACCACCTTCTCTAAACTTCACAAATCATCATATTTCAACTTTCACGACAGGTTTGATTCTGAATGATAGCTAGGAAAAACTGTTTAGTTCTGGCATTTTTTTTTTTTTGTCTGGCTTTCTACATGTTAAAGTCAGCAAGACCTGTACAGTGGTCCTCTCTGGGAAATCTTCTCATGCACCACAAGTAACAGTTCTCAGATCATCAGGTTATAGGCTGGGTTCACACTACTGCGACTTCAAAATCGTGCGATTTTACCGCAATTTCCGGGAATGCCTGTCTATAGAGCTGAATTCGCATTGCACACGGATCAAACTCGCACAGGACCCTTTTTTCCCCGAAGCTTAGATTCGCAACGCATTGATGTGAACGGCACTAATGTAAAACAATGTTATTTAAATGACTTGCGAATTTGAGCAATCGCAACGGCTCAAATTCGCAGTAAAATTCGCAGCAGTGTAAACCTAGCCATAGACATAAGTGTTTGAGATAAATAAATTAGAGCTATATTGGATTAAAATTTGAATACTTTGGTTGGGAGGGGTGGGAGAGTCGCTTTCTAAATTCCAAACTCTTTCTCTTTCTTCTTGAACTACCTCTCTTTGGGTACGATAATCCTCCTGGGTACACCTGATTAGGCTGTCGCAATGAGGTGGATCGTCAGGCAGACATTTAAAAATGTTAATTTGGCATAGACATTGTTTATAGTTGTGCTAATAATATGTTTTGCATCCCAGATAGTACTGTGTCAGTGCTGTGTCATGGGAGGAGGGTGGTTGCCTTAAAGGGGGGTGTTGCAATTACCGCTATGAAACTGTTTATATATTTTGTATTTCTGTTTTACTATGGAAAATTTGGAAATTTGAAATAAAACAAATTATGTACTGCGGGGGGTCGGCAAGTGGATACTGAGCAGCTTGCGGTGCATACAGGGAGCACAAGATAAAGAAGCTGTCTAATGTAATAAGCAATAACTAGAACATAAAAATAAAACATGAAAAACGCAAGTCCAGCTTTGGAGGCCTAATTATAAAGGTCAGGAAAATAACTGCTTTTTAGGTTTCTCAGTAATTTGCTGCTACGCTTCACCTGCTTTTTCTCCAAATACAATACAAGCAGATTTGAAGTGAAACAAATATAAAAAGTTGACTGGTAAAAAAAAATTGCCCTTTCAGCTTTACTCCAACAAACATAAGACATTGGGGTTGATTTACCGAAGGGAAATAAACTGTGCACTTTGCTGCTAGAGTATTTGTTGCAGAGCCTTTTTTTTTTTTGTCTTTGCATGCGATTGGTTACCCTTTGCAAAGTAAAGCCTTACCTCATTTACTAAGCTCTGGTGCAACTGCACTATGCAAAGTGCACAGTCCATTTGCCTTTAGTAAATCAACCCCACCATCTTAAATTTCAGAAGGCGCAATTTATGGCAAAAATGGAAATAGTAATCTACCTAAACCTGAATAGATTTTGCTTGATTTCACCTTTAAAAAACAATTGGAAGAATTGGCCAATTTAACTTTTTTCTTTATAGGTGAGCCTATTACAGTGGATATTTTCCATAAAACAAAAGGTGAAATGTCAATGTTGGCCTTGTTTAGGCTAGCATCTTGGATTGTTTAAAGAAAAAAAAAATGTTAACTATTTTAGCACCCGTTCACACTGGTAACGGCTTTGAAATCAAGCTACTTCAGTGCAATTTGCATTGCGTCTTGCGACTTCATACAACAGAAGTCTATGCAAGTCGCAATGAAATCAGCAAAAAAGTAGTGCAGAAACCTTTTTCAAAGTCGCTGCAACATGAGTTGCAGCAATTTCAATGGTTTGATTGCCAACAATGGGGTGGAACTGTCAAATCGTACAAGTGTAAACAGGGGCTTAAGCAGACTTGCAAATACAATCTTTCATCCCTTTAACATTATTAGGCCTTGTTCACACATGATCAAAATACTGACACTAAACAAACTTGTCTATAGCATTAATGTATGTTGTTTTTACGCACTTGACAAGCTTTTAACGTGCGTTAAATTCCTAAATCCCCTATGTGTGTTTGATGCGTGTTAAAAACGCACCCCAGACGCCTATTTTTTTTTCTGTTGTTAACAAGGCCTAACGAGCTGGCACGTGTTTGCAGCATGTTAGGCCTTGCTCACAGGGGAAAAAAATAAAACAGACAAGTTTGTTTAGCGTCAGTATTTTGAGCAAATGTGAATGTTATGTTAAAGGGATGAAAGATTTTATTTGCAAGTCTACTCAAGCCCCTGTTCACACTGGTACGATTTGACAGTTCCAAATCGCATGACATGTCGCGCCCCATTGTCGTCAATGGAACCGTTCAAATTGCTGCGACTCATGTTGCAGCAACTTTGAAAAAGGTTCCTGCACTACTTTTTGCCGTTTATGGTGCATGATCATAGACTTGAATGGAAGGAATTGAGATGCTTCAACTCCTTCCAAACTTGACATTTTTTTTTTTTTTACATTTTTTATTTATTTCAAGGAGCAGGGCCCACACGGACCACCATGTTACATATCAACAAACAATACAGGTGATGGTTCAACAATACCTATCACCTCTTAGAAAAGAAACAAACAGTAGGCAGTAACCGTGCAAAACAGGTTCAAAACAGTTGTAGTGTACAAAAATTGAATTGAATAATCCTCTCCTGCCTAGTGAGGAGAAAATGTATGTATAGGGTGAATCCTGTTCGGGGTGTTCTTGGTGATATCTGCGTGCAGGGGGGGATGGCAAATAATTACCTCCCCCATTACATGTTGCATATAGTATACCTCATTGTAAAGTATAAGGAGTTTCGTGGTCCCATGGGTCCAGCCCCCAGTTATTTTCCTTTTTTATTCAAGTAGTTGTTGTCGTCGCCCCCCCACCCCCAGCCCCCCATTTGTGGGGAGCTGTAGCGCAGGCGAGCGAGGCCAACCGAGAGCAAGGGAGAGCATAATAAAGAAATTTAAAAGAAAAGGGAGTAGACAGAGAGTGTGGGATGGGGGGGGGGGAGAAGGGGGCATGAGAGGGATGGGGGGGGAGGGGGAGTGCATCCCGTGGCCACGGAGCGCACCTAGATCTTGTGTTAAGTTGAGGTCCAATGACCATCCGTCATCACGGGTAGACCTCTAAGTTAGTATCCTATTTTGTTGTTCACTCAGTGTCATCTGAACCTAAGAGAGTTTGGCCTTCGTCCGAGTATATAAATATACTCCACAATCGCCAAGTTTTGGTGTACGTCTCGTGTCTTTCCTGTGCTGTTAAAATTAGATCTTCCATTTGTCTTATTTCTTCTACCTTTCGAAGCCATAGTTTAATGGTCGGAGGGATGGCAGACTTCCAACATAGTGGGATACAGGCTTTAGCTGCATCTAATAAATGACGAAGTACTGATTTTTTATAGATTTTGTCTGGAATGTCTGATGCATGTAAGAGGAAGAAGGCTGGGTCGTCTGTAAGTGTCCTTTCAGTGAATTTCTGCATGGTCTCACGAATCACTGTCCAAAATTGTGTCAGTCTAGGGCAGGACCAAAAGATGTGTAACAGGGACCCCTCCTCCGTCTGGCAGCGCCAACAGCGGTCTGATGTCAGTGGGAATAGTTTATGTAGTAATGCAGGGGTCTTGTACCATCTGGAGAGTATTTTGTAATTGGTTTCCTGGGTTTTTGCACATATGGAAGATTTATGGGTATACTTAAGAATACGTTGTCGTTTGGTGTCATTGAATTGGATTCCCAGCTCCCTTTCCCACTTGAGCAGTCCTGGGGGTGTAAAGTCCTCTGGGGGTGCGTTCAGGAGAGTGTAGGTCAAAGAAAGAGAGTATGTGGTATGGGACCCCTCTCGTTGCACAAGTCCTCCAATGCCGTTAGTGTCTGGTCATTATCCCTCGGGGGTGGCATGGAGTTCAGGAAGTGACTCAATTGGAGTGCCCTCATAAAATCCAAGCGGAACGGGCCTGAGGGGTCCGAGAGTTCCGCAGCTGATTTCCACCTCCCTCCTGAGCTAAAATGGGAGGCCTGGTAGATGCCCGATTCAGATAGGTTGCGAAAGCGTCTGTCTATCAGCCCTGGTGTGAATAATGGGTTCCCCAAAATGGGTTTTAGGGGCGAGTCCTGGGAGGAGAGAGGCGTCTGGGTCACTATTCGGGCGCATATCCTTGATGTATTGCCTATTAATGGGTGGGATTTAACTTCTGGTGGTAGTCCCAAGTAACACCATGGGGTGCCTGGGAGGGGGATCTCACTTTGCGTTTGTTCTATGGACGTCCATAGTTTAGTTTCTTGGTGGCGGCACCAGTCTATGAGCCTCACCAAATGCGTGGCTTGATAATAGGCGCGAAGGTTAGGGAGTGCTAGGCCTCCATATAGCTTGGGGAGTACTAGTAATTTGTTAGCTAGTCTAGGCTTTTTCTTGGCCCATACGAATTCTGTAAAGAGTGTCTGCACTCGTTTGAAATATATGACTGGGATATGTATGGGCAGGGCTTGCATAAGATATACAAACTTCGGAAGTATCATCATCTTTAAAATGTTGCAACGTCCTAGCCAGGAGTACAGGCCCGAGGTCCATTGAGTCAGCAATGATTTGACTTGTTTGAAAAGTGGGGGGAAGTTGAGCTCGTATAATTTTGAAATTGTACTGGGTATATAAGTTCCCAAGTATTTAAGGGCAGTTTTGGTCCATTTTAATTTAAAACTGGATTGGAGGTGTGCGAGCTGAGAGTTGGGGATCCGTACGCCCATTGCTTCTGACTTATCAAAGTTGATTTTTAGGTTGGAGAGTGTCCCATATAGTGTAAATTCGTGGAGAAGGTTTGGTAGTGATATTGATGGGTTTGAAAGGGAGAATAGCAAGTCATCTGCATAGGCAGAGACTTTGTATTGGGTGTGGCCTATTGTAATACCCGATATGTTCGGGTTTTTCCTTATATGACATAAGAAGGGTTCAAGGGATAGGGCGAACAGGAGGGGCGAGAGTGGGCAGCCCTGGCGCGTCCCGTTCGTAATTGGGAAGGGGTCTGAGAGTACTCCATTGGCTCTCACCCTAGCTGTCGGCGTCGTGTACACTGCCTTTATCCACTTCATCATGTTATTGCCCAATCCCACATGTTTCAGTGTGGTGAGCATGAATGTCCAATTCACTCTGTCGAACGCTTTCTCAGCATCTGTGCTGAGAAAGACGCTGGGTGCACCGGAGGTGGTGGCTTTATGGATCAGGTTCAATACTTTGATGGTATTGTCTCTGGCCTCTCTGGTTGGGACAAAACCCACTTGGTCTAAGTGAATTATACGGGGTATGTGGGTTTGCAATCTAGTGGCAATTATTTTAGTGAACAGCTTGAGGTCCGTGTTCAATAACGATATTGGGCGGTAACTCCCACACTGAGACAGGTCCTTACCCTCTTTAGGGATCACCGCTATCTGGGCCTGTAATGTGGTGTCGTGTAAATTACCTTCCTTACTGAGGTCGTTAAGCATTTTTACCATTTGATTTCCTAGTGAGGGAAGTAGGTTTTTATAGTATTGGACCGTAAGTCCGTCTGGTCCTGGGGCCTTATTGAGTTTTGTGTTCCTTATTGCCAGTTGCAGTTCTGTCAGAGTTATAGGTTCGTCCAGAAGGTCACGCGTGTCTGTCGGTAAGGTGGGCATTGTTGACTTTTTAATGTAATCTGTTACCTTCCCTGCTGTAGGGGGATTCGCCGGCAGATTGTACAGGGATTGATAGTACAATTTGAATTCTTGGGTTATTTGCCGGGGCAGAGTTTTTTTTTGGCCTGTTGTGGAGTATATGTGTGGGATGTAAGAGGCTGCTGTTTGGGATCGTAGGGATTGCGCAAGCACTCTACCGCATTTGTTCCCTGATTCATATACTTTCCTGCGGGAGATCTGCATTGCCGCCTTTGCTTTAAAGTGGAGTATATCCGTTATTTGCTTACGTACTGTGTCTAATTCGTTCCCCAGCAGTCTGGTCGGTGTCTGTTTATGTCTGGTTTCAAGTTTTTGGAGTTTGTCTATCAATGTTGCAATTTGGGCTGTTCGCTGCTTCTTTAGCCTTGCGCCATGTTTTATTAGTACTCCCCGTATAACCACCTTGTGAGCTTCCCAGACCAGTCCCATGTTACAATCTGCCGTTTGATTTGTCCGGAAGTAGTGTGCGATTTCTTTTGTCACATCTGATACCACCTCCGGGTCTTGCAACAGACTCTCGTTGAGTCTCCAAGGTTGTCTCTGTCTCCTATTGTGGTCAGTTAGTGCATATTGCATAGAGACCGGGGCGTGATCGGACCACGTAATTGATCCTATACTCGTGTTCCTTAGTGCCTGAAGTTGGTTGTGTGGGAGTAACAAGAGGTCAATACGGGAGTATACCTGGTGCGTACGAGAGAAGAAGGTGTAGTCTCGTTCTCCAGGGTGGGAGAGTCGCCATACATCTATTAACTGCATGTCATGTAAAGTCTTGTGAATTGTCTTTCGGGCGCTACGGGAAGAGGATGATGTACCCGTAGAGGTATCTTCTGCTGGGATCAGGGGGACATTAAAGTCTCCCCCCACTATAAGCTGGCCTTCTGTGAAACCGCGGAGTGATAATAAGGTATTTTTGAGAAAAGAGTCCTGTTGGCTATTTGGGGCATACAGGTTGGCAATGGTCACCTTCTCGTCTCCTATTAGCCCTTTAATAAATAGAAATCTGCCTGCTGGGTCAGCTCTTAACTCTACTAACTTCCAGGGGACTCTGGCTGCAATCTGGATAGAGACACCCCTAGATTTGGCTTCTAGATAGGTGGAATGGTATACCATCGGGTACCATCTGTTCTTCAAAATCGGATATGTATCCTCTCTGAAGTGAGTCTCCTGCAGAAGTACAATATCTGCCTTCATGCGCCTCATGTCGTTTAACAGCATTTTCCTTTTTTCTGGGACATTCAGTCCTTTGACATTTAAGGTGATTATCTGTAGTGTATCCATTTTCACGGGAGGAAGGAGGGAACGAGGGAAATTGGATTAGGTAGGGGGAGAGAAATCAAGACGAGTGGGGGTTTAGGGATCAAAGAGGATGGGAGGGGTTGAGAAAGAAAAAAGGTGAGAGCCGGTCTATCCAGACCAGTCCCAGGAAAGTATTTGCTCTCAGCAAACACCGTCCAGCAGTGCTACCTCTAAAGGTACAGCAAGTCGCTGTATTACTACCCTGCCAGAACTAGCTGGGAAGGTGTCTTCCTATGTGAGGGAGTGATCAGCAAGGGCGAACAGGAGAAACTCCCCGCCCTTCCCGGCCTCCGGGCCTTAAGTGTGTGTAAGAGTGTGAATAATTGTATATTAAACCTGTGAGTGGCAGCAACACATGGGTCAAGTAAAAACCGTCTAGATTAAACAGAATAAAACATTATAACATTAACATACAGATTGTTCAAGGTCTAAGCCTGGCAATCTTACCAGTGTATCTCTGAGGGGCATTGGCTGGCTGTAGTGAAGTGTTACAAAATTGGATGCTATTTCTTGTTCTCTAAGCAGTTCCCCTCGTCCCCCGACCGCGTGTAGAGGCCCGAAGGATAAGAGTCCTGGACTCCCTCTTCCGTAATCTCCGTGGGTGTACACGCAATCAGGGGGGAAGGCGCACCACCGCAGTGACTTGCAGGTTCACTAATTTTCTAGTATCAGCCCCCGTTATCCTTAGTCTAGAGACAAAATCAACAGTACCTATGGCATCCAATCGATATTTCCTAACCCGCTCCCCTTCTTTGGTTCTAATATAGCTTCCACATTAAACATCAAGTCCTGGCGTGTGGCATAGATATAAATCTGAGATCCTCCCTCCTCCCACCACCCCCCAGGAGAACGACTCACATAGTCCACTGCATGGAGCTTGATATCTAGGGGCCGTTCATGTAGGTCTCCTTCTTCCATAGCGGTGCTGAGGGGGGACTGGTGGGGAGAGGAATCGGGGCTCAGCAGGTAAAGAGGATGGGTCTCCCCTCCCCATGCAGAAGCGTTCAGCTAAGGTGTGTATAGCAAGGAGAGGTGCAGCCGCCTCAGAGCTTGTAACTAGAGGCCAGATCTTCTTCTGGTATCTGTGCATTTTACTGGGAGAACAAGGGAACCATCACCCGGGAGTCTCGAGGTCTGTGTGGAGGGGAGGGGGGTATGTCCAAATGATGATAGAGTTTCAGCCACATCTCTAGCGGGCAAAGCTTTGTAGAGATCCCACCTGCGATGGAAAGATCGTCTCCTCAAACTCCAGAGCAGGGGTGTAGGTCCGAGGCACACAGTAAGTGGGGTTTGCGCCTGTAAGGTGAGTAGTGGATATCAGTTTGTGTGTCGATGGCTTTGCTTCTCTTTGGCCCATCTAGAAAAGGGATGGCATATAGGGGCCGCAGCGCGCGGAGTGCAAGTTCCAGCATCCGGCAGACATTATGGTCATGCCACTTACAGCACAGCCAAGCGAAAGAGAGAGGAAAGAAAAAAAAAAAAAAAAGGGCAGTTAGGACTCACGTGTGTTGTCATCAGGAACGGTACGGGACCTTCCCCGGGATCCACGAAAGCGGACAGGTGGGTTCGGTCTCCCCGATGATGTGTTTGTGCGGCCAGTTGGTTTGGGGATTTTCTGTAGCCAATTTGGGACGCGTACAGGATCCGTTTCTAGGAAGCTGAAGAATGCAGGTAGGTCAGTAGGTGTTCGTAGTGTAAAGGAGGAACGGTCTGAGCGAAAAATAACCGCCAGAGGATATCCCCATCTGTAGGTGCATCCCCGTCTTCTGGCTACCTCCAGGGCTGGCTTCAGCATGGCGCGTCTTTGTAACGTGGCTCTGGACAAGTCTGGAAGGATCTGTATACTGGCGCCATCAAAATCAATGTCCCCATGTTCCCACGCCTTGCGCAGCAGGATCTCTTTCTGGGTGTAGCCGACAGAGAACGTCTCTGGGCCGCGCCGGGTCTGTAGATTTGGGGCCCAGGGAGCGGTGTACCCGGTCCATCTCCAGAGTGGCAGGTGGATTCTCCCAGATCCTATGGAATATGGCTGTTACTGTCGTTGCCAGATCTTCAGTGCCAGTGGCCTCAGGTATGCCTCGCAGCCGTAGGTTGTTGCGGCGGCTGCGGTCCTCCATCTCTTCTAAGTGGAGCTGCATTTCTTGTGAGTCCCTGGCATATGTTTCCTGGGCCTGTTCTAGGGATCTTACCCTGGTTTCCAGAGAGGACAGCTGCGTCTCGCCAGAGGAGACTCGGGTCTCTATAGAGTGCAGTTCCTCCCGGACCTCCTGTATCTCTTTGCTGTGGGCTTCCTCTATGCGCATAATCAGGCCCTCTATATCCGCTCTCGTGGGTAGGGCCTCAATGTCCGCCCGTGTTGGTAGTGCCCTGAGCATGTCTCGGAGGTCCTCATCTAGCCGGAACTGTGACTGTGAAGGGCCCGCCATGGTCGGTCCGAACAAGTCCGGAGTCCCTGTGAGGTCTTCTAGATCCGGGGGAGGTACGTAGGTGCCTGCCTGTGGTGTAGTACAAGCCGTGTCTCTGCGAGTAACACGTGGCGTATTCTCAACGGCGCCCGAGGTCGGTCTCAGGTTGTTCCCAAAAAAACTGGAAATGCTCGGTTGTGAGTCGTTTTGGCGAGTCCCACGGGTCGCCGATCTCGTTCGGTACTTTGTGGGGTTGCTCATGCCATTTTCACACTCATTTAAAGTGGCTTTTTGGCCCTCAGAGGTCGGGTCAGGCCGGGAGCCCCCCCTAGAGCATGACCCTACTCGGCCATTGCTAAGCCACGCCCCCTGAGCAGGCTATAAAAAAAAAGGGGGGGGGGCAAAGGTTCAGTGATGGGTTATTCTGGGCCAGGAGGAATGGGAAAGCAACTAAGAGGTGTAGCAATATGGCCGCCTCTCACCTGTGTCCTTCATATGTAGATCACAGCAGGCCTTCTCCAGCGTCCATCTGACCTGTGGATCGTCCTCTTAAGCTGAGGCCGCCGTCGGAGGTGTCATATAGAGTGCTGTAATCGAGCGCTGGGGATGCTGAGTAGGCCGCAAGATGGCGGCGGCCGTGTCTGTGGAAGGAGCTGGCCTTGGGCTGGATTGCTGAGCGGAGGACCGTCTGGGGCACTCGATACCGTTGCCGGTCTGTACCGGGTGTATCCAGGACTGAGGATGGGCGTCTGGGAGGTTCGTCGGGGAGGCGCCGTCCCGCAGAGCGCTGTAATCGAGCGCGGAGGCTGTGGATGTTTTAGTAGGCCGCAAGATGGCGGCGCCCGCGTCTATGTATGGAGTTGGCCGCGGGACGGGTGATAAGGTAAAGAGCCGTCCGGGGCACCTAATAATGGTGCCGATCTGTGCCTAGTGTACCCAGGATTAAGGATGGGCGTCTGGGATGTCTGTTAGGAAGGCGCCGGCTCCGGATGGTCGCGGATTTAGGCAAGCACGGCGGAGCTCCCCAACAGCGTGACTTTCCTCCTTCGCTGCCCAGACACGCCCCCGTAGCTTCATTTTTAAACTCAGTGTCGTGACATGATGAAATCGCTTTATGTTTAGATAATGTGAACAGCCCTGTCCTTTTTATCAATTGTAGACCGCTTTACTAAGTGTTTGAGGAGCATTAATAACGTGCCTCATATGCCTGCGTTTAAACCCAGTGTAAACAGGACCCTTTTCCTAAAAGGGCTCTACTGAGCCATTTAATCATCTACCAGTTTAGATTTCCTGCCTAATTGCTAAAAAATACCTGCAGACATCTTCAAATGCAGCATTGGTTCTATGAAAGAAATTATCACACATGCTTGCGTCTATATTAGTAGACTTGGATACACCACAGGCTGCACTCTCTCCATTAAGAATGTCCAATTCTCAGCCAAGAGTTTAGGAGGATAGACACCCAAGTACATCCTGGACAACAGTTGTCTCTGAGTACACTTTGCACTCAGAAAGCTGTCTTTTGGCCTTGGAAGTACAGTTGGACACATCCCAAAGAATTACACCTGGTACCTACATTTCTGGAGTATATTCCATTGTTGGCAATGGAGCAAAATGTTTTCGGGTGACATAAAATTACATGCTTAGATTGGGCACACTTGTCCACCCCTGCCCAGGAGCAGGTATTCAAACCTTCTAAAAAACATTTTCTGTATAAGAAAGGCAGAAAGTCTTTTTTTCAGAATGGTCTAAACATTTTGTACTAAGGGACCCAACATCCACTCTAAGTACCAATATGTAACGTTGAGGAGCTAAGCTGATACGCTTCCATAGACAATAAAAAAGCTTAAAGTATAATAAAATGCAAAACATTTTTCTCTTTTCGTCCATGGATGGACACAGCTCCTTATTTCTTGACCATTGGGTTATGTTCCTGTTCTATAGGAGAGGACTAGGCAGAATATGTTAGATATTTAATACATGTTACTTTAAGGCCCCTTTCACACTGGCACGTTTTTCAGGCGGTTTAGCGCTAATGTTAGCGATGTTATACCGCCTGAAAAATCGTGCCCTGTATTCTTCAATGTGAAAGCCCGAAGACTTTCACACTGAAGCGGTGCGCTAGCAGGACCGCTCGAAAAGTCCTGCTAGCCGCATCTTTACAGCGGTGAAGGAGCGGTGTGTTCACCGCTCCTTTACCGCGGCTGCCCATTGAAATCAATGGGACACCGCGGTAATACCGCCCGCAAACTGCAGCGATAGCCGCGGTTTGCGGGCGGTATTAACCCTTTTTCGGCCGCTAGCGGGTGTTAAATTCACCCTGCTAGCGGCCGCATACCGCGGTGATAACGACGATATAGCGGCAATGAAAATCGCGCCGCTATACCGCCACTGCACCTGCCCGCCCCAGTGTGAAAGGGGCCTAACAGAGTTGAACAGCCCCGCCCAGGGGGGGTTCCTCCAGACATACCCTCCACCCTGCAGTCAGCAGCCTCAGTTTTTTTTCTGCCTAGTAGAGGAGAAGGACCTGGCTCCCTTTGGGCCCAGAGTCCTAAAGAAATTTTTACTTTTTATTATTTTATTTTTTAGAATCTTCTATCAACTGCCGGCTGGGCAAGACAGGCAGGATAATATACAGGTCCTTCTCAAAAAATTAGCATATTGTGATAAAGTTCATTATTTTCTGTAATGTACTGATAAACATTAGACTTTCATATATTTTAGATTCCTTACACACAACTGAAGTAGTTCAAGCCTTTTCTTGTTTTAATATTGATGATTTTGGCATACAGCTCATGACAACCCAAAATTCCTATCTCAAAAAATTAGCATATCATGAAAAGGTTCTCTAAACGAGCTATTAACCTAATCATCTGAATCAACTAATTAACTCTAAACACCTGCAAAAGATTCCTGAGGCTTTTAAAAACTCCCAGCCTGGTTCATTACTCAAAACCGCAATCATGGGTAAGACTGCCGACCTGACTGCTGTCCAGAAGGCCATCATTGACACCCTCAAGCAAGAGGGTAAGGCCTCGTACACACGACCGATTTTCTCGGCAAGAACCAGCAAGAAACTTGCTGGCAGAGAGGTCTTGCCGAGTAAATCGGTCGTGTGTACGCTGCTAGCGGGTTTCTCGTCGAGAAAACCGACAAGAAACCTCGACGAGAAAATAGAGAACCTGCTCTCTATTTTCTCGTCGAGATTCTCCTCGGCATGTTTCTCGACGAGAAAAGTGAGTGTGTGTACACTTACCTGTCCGCCCGGAAGCCCGCACATGTTCAAAATGAATTTGACGCATGCGCGGTAGCTTCCTAGGCATACATAGGGTATACCAAGATGGCGGCGACGGCATCGAATGTGACGAGCGCATGCTCGACGTAGTCGATGACGTCACCGCGTACACTCCTTTCAAAGAACCGCGGGTTCTTTGAAACGAGCGTGTGTACACTCGGCCGGGACAAGTTTCTTGTCCAAGAATCTCGTCGAAAAAAACGACATGTTTTTTTCAACGAGAATCTCGGCCGTGTGTACGAGGCCTAAGACACAGAAAGAAATTTCTGAACGAATAGGCTGTTCCCAGAGTGCTGTATCAAGGCACCTCAGTGGGAAGTCTGTGGGAAGGAAAAAGTGTGGCAGAAAACGCTGCACAACGAGAAGAGGTGACCGGACCCTGAAGAAGATTGTGGAGAAGGACCGATTCCAGACCTTGGAGGACCCGCGGAAGCAGTGGACTGAGTCTGGAGTACAAACATCCAGAGCCACCGTGAACAGGCGTGTGCAGGAAATGGGCTACAGGTGCCGCATTCCCCAGGTCAAGCCACTTTTGAACCAGAAACAGCGGCAGAAGCGCCTGACCTGGGCTACAGAGAAGCAGCACTGGACTGTTGCTCAGTGGTCCAAAGTACTTTTTCGGATGAAAGCAAATTTTGCATGTCATTCGGAAATCAAGGTGCCAGAGTCTGGAGGAAGACTGGGGAGAGGGAAATGCCAAAATGCCTGAAGTCCAGTGTCAAGTACCCACAGTCAGTGATGGTCTGGGGTGCCATGTCAGCTGCTGGTGTTGGTCCACTGTGTTTTATCAAGGGCAGGGTCAATGCAGCTAGCTATCAGGAGATTTTGGAGCACTTCATGCTTCCATCTGCTGAAAAGCTTTATGGAGATGAAGATTTCATTTTTCAGCACGACCTGGCACCTGCTCACAGTGCCAAAACCACTGGTAAATGGTTTACTGACCATGGTATTACTGTGCTCAATTGGCCTGCCAACTCTCCTGACCTGAACCCCATAGAGAATCTGTGGGATATTGGGAAGAGAAAGTTGAGAGACGCAAGACCCAACACTCTGGATGAGCTTAAGGCCGCTATCGAAGCATCCTGGGCCTCCATAACACCTCAGCAGTGCCACAGGCTGGTTGTCTCCATGCCACGCCGCATTGAAGCAGTCATTTCTGCAAAAGGATTCCCGACCAAGTATTGAGTGCATAACTGAACATAATTATTTGAAGGTTGACTTTTTTTGTATTAAAAACACTTTTCTTTTATTGGTCGGATGAAATATGCTAATTTTTTGAGATAGGATTTTTGGGTTTTCATGAGCTGTATGCCAAAATCATCAATATTAAAACAAGAAAAGGCTTGAACTACTTCAGTTGTGTGTAATGAATCTAAAATATATGAAAGTCTAATGTTTATCAGTACATTACAGAAAATAATGAACTTTATCACAATATGCTAATTTTTTGAGAAGGACCTGTAGATCCTTGTAGTCCCCCCAGTCGGGCCATCGAGCGTGAGCAGGCCTTAGCTACGTGCGGGGTCAACCACGACATACCCTATGGCTCCAGGGGTGGCCGGTGAGCTTTGCTCCAGGGTTCACATATGACCGGACTGCTTGCTGTCTCAGTCACAGGGGACCGAGCCGACAGCTACTCCGTACTGCTCGGTTGTAGGTCTGTCAGAATTGCACCAGCAGGTCCTCGCAAGGACGGGTAAGTACAGTTCCTCCAGCTGGGCATTCCTAAGGGGGTCGTTAGGGGGTTTTCCTGCCCTCCCCTCTCTCCCTCCGTCACCCTTTTTCCTCCTTCCCTTGCAGGGCTCGCTGCGACCGGGGATTACCTTAGGGGGGCTCCAGGTCCCGGTGGGTGGCTGTGGGGGTGTCCAGGCCCGCTCTCTGTGGGGGGGGGGGGGTAGTAAAATTCTTGGAAGCCTCCGCTGCGGCCTTCTCGTTCACCTCGCTGCTTGGCACCGTTTTTTTTAACCGCCGGCGCCATTTTTCTGGGGCCTGTGCATTGTATTGCAAATCCTATTGGTGACCATTTTGCCGTGGCCGCGCTATGATGCAGGTCTGCATTGCGGGCGGCCATTTTCTTGTGGTCCGCGTGCTTTCTCTGGGGCACCCGGCGGCCATTTTGGAGTGGGTTTTGGCCTCTAGTGCTGACTGGCTTCCTGAACGGCACGAACTGCGCCATTCCCCTCACAGAGTTCCTCAGTCACACGCTGTGTGTAGATGGAGAGCGGGCAGCGGCGCTGGACAGTCTCTTGCTAGGCGGGGAGTCCCCTGGGTAACCCACCGGTCAGTGCAGCAAGGAGGGTGGACATTTTTTTGTGTCAGGTTCTTGACCAAGTCCCTAAGGGCTGTCAGTGGGCAATATGGAGTCTGGGACTTCCACAGCAGGGTCTGTCCCTTTTGGGTCGCACAAACCGACCCGCTCGGTTAAGGTTTTCTTTGACAAGTTCATAGATAAGGAATGGGAACGGCCGCAGAGGCCCTTTGCTGTCCCTCAGCGCATGGCGGTCCGTTACCCATTTGAAGAGAACCTTTTGAAAAAATGGGCTTCTCCTCCGGTCGTTGATCCCCCGGTCTCTCGGTTAAATAAAGTAACCACTATCCCGGTGAAGGAGACCCCTGCTTTTAAGGATCCTACTGATAGGAGGTCAGAAGCGGTGAGCCGCTCCATGTTCTCCATGCTGGGGTCAGCTCTGCGGCCTATATTGGCTGCTACCTTGGTGTCCCAGACACTCACTGAGTGGGCAAAAATATTGCACTAAACTGTGGAGGAGCATTAACTCCCTCCAGAATGCGTGTCACTGGCCGAACAGTTGGTACAGGGACTCGTGTACGTCTGTGATGCAATCCTGGATGCAGCCCCTTTGATCTCCAGGGCCTCCGCATCTGCGGTGGTATTGCGCCGCCTAATATGGCTGAAATGCTGGTCCGCTGACCAAGCTTCTAAGAAAACTCTGGCAGATTTGCCTTTCAAAAGCTGGGAGGCTTTTTGGTGCCTCACTGGATGACATCATTAAGGATGTCACTGGAGGTTAGAGCACACTTCTCCCTCAGTCCACTAAAGGGAAGGAGCCGTGCCGTAAGCTGGGGCCCTCCTTTCCCACACAGAAGCTGTATTTTCATCAGTCAGGACCTGCCGGCAGACCCTCCCAAGCGGACAAAGGTCCAGCTGGGGGACAGAAGCGTCCCTGGGTGCGCAAGCCCAACAAGCCAGGGAACAAGCCTGCCACCGCATGAAGTTTTGCCCCCGCCCGACTCCAGGGTGAGGGGACGGCTTGGCGGGTTTGCAGCTCGGTGGACCTCCCTGCTCTCTGACCAATGGGTCAGCGAGGTGGTCACCTAGGAGTACAAGATAGAGTGTTCCTTTCTTGTCCACCACACAGATTTTTTCCCTCAAATCTGCCTCTCCTTCCGGCTCGTTGGGCTGCCTTCCAGTGGGCAGTGCAAGACTTGTTGAGGACCGGGGTGATCATACCCGTACCACCACAGGACAGGTTTCAGGGTTTCTACTCAAATCTGTTTGTGGTCCCAAAGAAGGACGGAGTCCGTCCAATCTTGGACCTCAAGCCCCTTAAATGCATTTATAAAAGATTCAAAAATTCCGGATCGAATCTATTCGTTCGGTGGTGGCTGCTCTCCATCCGGGGGACTTCCTGGCATCCTTGGATATCAAGGACGTATACTTGCATGTCCCCATCTGCGTCAGGCATCAGAGGTTCCTGCGCTTTGCGATCGACGAAGACCACTATCAATTTGTGGCTCTTCCCTTTGGCCTAGCATCGGCACCAAGAGTTTTCACCAAGGTGCTCGCCCCGATTCTAGCTTTGCTAAGACAGCGCGGCATTGCTATCGTAGGCTACTTGGACGACCTTCTTCTGAGAGCTGCTTCAAGCTCAGAATTAGAGGACAACGTGTCTATAGCCAGTCAGACCCTCCGGGAGTTTGGTTGGATACTGAACCTCTAAAAGTCGGTGTTAGTACCGACCCAGCGCCTAGAGTACCTGGGGTTGATTCTGGACTCTTTGGAGGCCAGAGTCTTTCTTCCCTTGGAGAATCTCACTGCGGTGAGGTTGTGGACATCCCGCAAATGGTCGTCTCTCCTATTTTGCATGCGAGTCCTGGGCCTCATGGTAGCCTCTTTCGAGGCAGTACCATATGCCCAATTCCACACTCGGGTCTTGCAGAAGGAGATCCTCTCCAAATGGAACATATCTCCGTTGTCTCTGGATCGTCAGATTCAGATAAGTCATCTTGTCAGGTCCTCTCTGAGTTGGTGGCTGAGATCCCCGACTCTTGGGTTCGGGAAGTCGCTCCTCCCCTTTCATTGGACGATGATCACGACGGACGCCAGTCGGACCAGTTGGGGGGGGTCTGGGGGGTTCAGGCGGTGCATAGCCGCTGGACTCCGACTGAATCCCAACTGCCGATCAATGTTCTGGAACTCCGGGCGATCAGGCTGTGCCTCTCCAGTTGGTCTCAGAGACTAAGAGGGCGTCCAGTCAGGATCCAGTCAGACAACGCCACGGCTGTGGCATACGTCAACCATCAAGGAGGAACAAGAAACTCGGCTGCAGCGTCGGAGGTTGCTCACATCCTACGGTGGGCGGAAAGGAGAGCGTGCCGGCCCTATCGGCAGTTTACATTCCGGGCGTGGAAAACTGGCAGGCGGACTACCTGAGTCGCCAGATGCTGGACCACGGATAATGGTCGTTACATCTGGAGGTTTTTCAACTCCTTTGCCGGAGATGGGGCACGCCAGACGGGGATCTCCTGGCTTCTCGACGCAATCGCAAAGTGTCGAGGTTCGTGGTCAGGTCCTGAGATCCCTGGGCAGACGCGTCAGATGTGTTGGTGGCCCCGTGGGGTTAGTATCGGCTAATTTATGCCTTTCCCCCACTGAAGTTGCTTCCTTGACTACTCTGCAGAGTAGAGCCTGAGGGAATTCCGGTGATTCTAATCGCCCCAGGCGTCCCTGGTACGCCGACCTCATGCGGCTGGTGGCGGATGTGCCCTGGCGGCTGCCACTGAGGAAGGACCTTCTCTCGCAAGGTCCCATTGTTCATCCTGCTTTACAGTCGCTGGCTTTAATGGCATGGCTATTGAAAGCCAGGTACTAAAGGGGCCGAGGCCTGTCAGATTCGGTCATTTCCACCATGTTGAGGGCACGGAAATCTTCTTCTAGGAAGATCTACCATCGCACATGGAGAGCCTACGTCTCTATGTGTGAGGAGATGGAATGGCGTTCATGGACTTATTCGGTTTCCAGGATCCTGCTGTTTTTACAGCGCGAAGTAGATCAGAAACTTGCCTTAAGCACCATTAAGGGGCAGATTTCAGCTTTGACTGTTTTCTTTCAGCGACCCCTGGTGGCTCATTCAATGGTAAGTACGTTTGTGCAAGGGGTCCTCCGGTGCGACCACCACTACCTCCGTGGGGTTTGAATCTGGTGCTCTCGGCGCTTCAGAAACCACCTTTTGATCAGGGAAATTCCTCTTTTGACGCTCTCTCAGAAGGTTGCCTTCCTGGTAGCCATCACATCCATCAGGAGGGTTTCTGAATTGGCGGCCTCGTCTTGCAAGCCCCCATATTTGGTCCTCCATAAGGACAAAGCGGTGCTACGCCCACAGCCTTCTTTTATTCCCAAGGTGGTTTTGGCCTTTCACCTGAATGAGGACATTGTACTTCCATCCTTGTGTCCTCGGCCATCGCATTCCAAGGAGGTTGCGCGACATTCTTTAGACATGGTATGTGTCTTGCGGGTGTACCTGTCTGCTACGGCTCAGTTTCGGAGGTCTGACTCCCTGTTTGTGTCAGTGTCTGGTCCGCAGAAGGGCCTGGCGGCTTCGTCGGACACTATTTCTCGGTGGATCAGGCAGACCGTCATCAAGGCCTATGCCCTTAAGGAGCGGGCGCCTCCCTTTCCCGTTAAGGCGCATTCGACCAGGGCTATTGGTGTTTCTTGGGCTTTCCGACATCAATCGTCCGTATCACAATGTGTAAGGCGGCGACCTGGTAGTCCGTTCACACTTTTTCAAAATTTTACAAGGTTGATGTAAGTGCATCTTCGGATGCTAGCTTCAGCCGCAAAGTTTTGCAGGCGGCTGTTTGAGGTTGCAACTCCTCAGTTGAGCCCTGCTTGTTTGGGGTAAATTTGGTTTTGATTGCTGTGCCCATCCCTCGTTTTTTTGACACTGCTTTGGGACATCCCAATGGTCAAGAATTGACGAAAAAGAGAAAATAGGATTTTTGTACTCACCATAAAATCCTTTTCTCTGTTGTCCATGGACGGACACAGCACCCACACCTCCTTTTTTAGTTTGAACTGCTTTTTACGAACTGAGGCTGCTGACTGCAGGGTGGAGGGTTATGTCCGGAGGGACCGCCCCCTGGGTGGGGCTGTTCAACTCTGTTAACGTAACATGTTTTAAATATCTAACATGTTCTGCCTAGTCCTCTCCTATAGAACAGGAACATAACCCAATGGTTAAGAATTAAGGAGCTGTGTCCGTCCATGGACGACAGAGAAAAGGATTTTACGGTGAGTACAAAAAATCCTATTTTTTAGCTTTGGAAAGAGTGGAGATGGATTAGAACACTTGTTAGGGAGATTCACCCTTTTTGTCTGGTTTACTATTATCATTGACAATGAAAGTAAAAGAAAATCCAAAATTTGGGTTGATTCCAAAAGAGTAATAGAGGGGAAATATTCCAATGTGGACACTAATTCAGGTGACCTGGGGGTCCCCAAGGAATTCCCTTAATTTGCAGGGATTTCCCCTCACTTCCTGTTTGGCTTTGGGACAGGAAGTGAAGGGAAATCTCTGCAATACTCTATCCGAAATGAAAAAAAGAAACATTTTGCCTATAGTTCCATTTTAAAATATTGGGGTATTGGCTAAAATTTTAGTCCAGCACACATTTTCACCTTACACAACCTAGCTTGAGAACTTTCAAAATGGAAAACCAGATCCCCTAGGTATTAACCACACATTTTTATTTTCCGATGCCAGCTGTTATAGGCTAAGAAACCCAGTAGTCGTGGCTGCACTTGCAAAATATTGTAAGCTGCTGTGGTGGAAATGTTCATTCCTCAGCACTGTGAACTTGACTTAGTGATTATAAAAGTTTTTTTTTTTTTTTAAACAACAAACATGTGCAAGAGTTTTGCACAGAGTGGCCCGGTCCTCCTTTTCTAGGGTCCCCGGCGGCACTCTTGGCTCCTCCTCTTCATTGAGTGCCCCAACGGAGAGCCCCTTTCCATGGGGGTACCGTGCGGGCATGCTCCCGAGTCCTGCTGCTGCGTCCATTGACACAAACAGCAGGACTCGCCCCCGCCCTGGCTCCCATGTCACTGGATTTGATTGACAGCTATCAATCTATCCAATGAGGACCCGAGGCATCAGCTGGAGCTGCTCTGCTCGTCGCTGGTAAGAAAAAGGGGGGCTCTGGGGGGGTGCTGCAGCATAGAAGGTTTTTCACCTTAATGCATAGAATGCATTAAGGTGAAAACCACAAGACTTTACAACTCCTTAAAAGTTACACTATAGATATAATGTTTTGCTACGGTATGTGACTAAAGATTTTTTTAAATTTATTTTTTTAACACAGCAGCAAGTACAGACATACTCAGGATACCCAGGTATATCACAGTCGGCATCAGGAAAGAGAGCGGTACCAAAGGAACAGAATGTTATCTTTCAGAAATGCTGTTTTCTGTGGTTTATTGCTAATCCAGCCATTTAAATCAATGTTAACTTCGTATTTGCATTGTGAAGTAAATTTTGCATGACAACTACATTTAAAAGTGCCCTCTAAACATTTTTTAGAATCAAAAGGATATTTCTAAAGCTCAGTATACATGTTACAATTTGCGTGCACAAGCTTGTACAACTTCTTTAGTGTTATCAAAACTGTTATATGAAGACTTACCCAAACTATCAAATTAAATTATAACCAATCAGGCTGGCCCTTGCACCATATAATCGTTGGAAGACCTAAGGGCTCATGTCAACGGACTTTGCTTTCTTGTGTTTGACATGTGTGTGGGACAGAGATCAGCAAAATTCAATTGACTTTAATTGAAAACTATACATGACAATTTAGAGACTGTTTGACCAACTTTGCCTCTCTGGATAAAGCAGGGAGAATCCATAAAAGTTGTCATAGACAACATTTAGAACTCTTTTGGGCCTGCGAACCAAAAGAGTCAGTTCTCATGCCTAATTAATTTACCTGTTGGAGCCTACCACGGGTTGGAGTGTACATACTGAACACGCCATCCTGAGTGCGGTCTCTCTCTCTCTCCAGCCACTGCACCTGTCACAATGACAGGGGCATGCTTGGGGAATTTCATAGTGTGGTGCGCGAAGCCTGATGGGGAACCGAGCAACTAGTTCACCATCGGGTGCACCTGCTGTTGATTGACAGTGCATGGCAGTCAGCAGATCAATAGCCACTATTCGGTCCAATAGAAGCTTTCAAATGCATTCATTGCCATCCATCGGCAATCAAAATTAAGGTGGACCTGATGAAGAACTAGTATCTCAGTTTCCTATTAGGATCCACCTACTCAGTGACTCAAGTAATTTCCCAAGCATGGGCACGGTCTAATTTGGGTTATAGCATCAACAATATCCCAAACCCTGACAGACAGTTTTATGTCACAGGTCGTACACCATGGCAAGACTGAGCATGCAAGGTACTTATACTGCATCAGTGAGGTCTCTCCCAGGCAAAGAATTCAAAGCAGACTGGGATTTCAAGATGTGCTGTTCAAGCTCTTTTGAAGAAGCACAAAGAAACAGGCAACGCTGAGGACCGTAGACGCAGTGGTCGGCCAAGGAAACTTAATGCAGCAGATGAAAGACACATCATAGTTTATTTACTATTGTTCCCCCTCTACATTGTAAAGCGCTGCGTAAACTGTTGGCGCTATATAAATCGTGTATAATAATAAAAATTTACTATAACTGGAGAGTCCAAAATGTTGTGCAGCTGTACATGGTAGCAAATCAGCTTCTAACTTCAGCTTGTTCAATTAAGCTTTGACAAAAAAAAAACCTGGAAGCGGATTGGTTTCTATGCAGAGCTGCACCAGATTTTGCACTCTCTAGTTTAAGTAAATCAACTCAATCGTGTTTACTTCCCTTTGACATTGGAAGATGTCCAGCAGAGCCATCAGCACATAACTGGTGGAAACCAGTGGGATCCAGGTACACCCATCTACAGAGAAGTCTGGACAGAAGTGGTCTTCATGGAGGAATTGCGACCACAAAGCCATACCTCCAACGTGGAAACAAGGCTAAGCGACTCAACTATGCACAAAGGAACTGGGGTGAAGAAAAATGGCAGCAGGTTCTCTAGTCTGATGGTCAAAAATGTGAAATATTTGTCTGCAGCTGGAGACAGTTTGTTTGCGAAGGGCTGGAGAGCAGTAAAATAAGTGTTGGCAGGCAACAGTGAAGCATGGTGGAAGTTCCTTGCAAGTTTGGGGCTGCATTTCTGCAAATAGAGTTAGAGATTTGGTCAGGATCAACAGTGTCCTCAATGCTGTGAAATACAGGCAGAAACGTATCCATCAGGTCATACCATTAGGGAGGTGTGTGATTGGCCCCCAGTTTATTCTGAAGCAGGACAACAACTCCAAACACACAGCCAATGACATTAAAAACTATCTTCAGTGTAAAAAAGAACAAGAGTCCTGGAAGCGATGGTTTGCCCCTCCAACGAGCCCTGATCTCAACATCGAGTCTGTCTGGCATTACATGAAGAGACAGAAGGATTTGAGGCTGCCTACAGCCACAAAAGATCTGTGGTTAGTTCTCCAAGGTGTTTGGAACAACCTACCTGCCAAGTTACACTGTATATATATATATATATATATATATATATATATATATTTTTTTTTTCTTCTTCTTTTAAGATTTGTGCACAAACTGCGTAGATCTTGACCTGGGGGAGATCCTTGCGGCTATGGTATCACAGTGCAATTGCAACTATTGTGATTTTAAACAGTCTTGCTAGATTTTTTTTATATTTGTTTTATGTATGCCGTACGGTCTATTTGATACTCTGCTACACCTGCACATGAAACATCATGCAGAAGCATAGTGAATAGGTTGCTGCCAGTTTAACCATACATTTTAGTCACAGATATAATCATGAATTCTCTAAGTGTTTACACTACTGTACAGGATGCTGGGGATGGGTCCTGGACACAAGGGACTGGTACCCACTGTTTGATTTATGGTCCATTTAAGGGGAATGAATACAGTCTTGGAATTCTCAGAGGTTCTTACCCAGGCTTGTTGAGGGGTTCTGACTGGAAGGGGGTAAACGGATTTACAGTTTGATCAACATTGACAAGTCATTATATGGGCTCCAAATATCAGAGGTGGAATTTGGGTGGTCAAGAGCATTCAAACACTGATTACAGGGACTTTGATTGTTAAAGGGTTAACCAGTCTGCAAAGAAGGCCTGAAAGGGAGCAGTAAGGAGACAGAACTTGTCTGTGAGGTGGAGTGAGGCAGTACATACAGCTGTGTGAGAAAGTGAGGACTGTCTGGTCTCAGACATTGCCGAGCTCCTGCGGCTTTTCCTGTACCCTGCAGCAAGCTGGGACGTAACCCTGTTAACCACTTGCCCACTGGGCACTTATAACCCCTTCCTAACCAGACCAATTTTCAGCTTTCAGTGCTCTCACATTTTGAATGACAATTACTCCGTCATGCAACACTGTACCCATATGAAATTTGTGTTCCTTTTTTCACACAAATAGCTTTCTTTTGGTGATATTTGATCACCTCTGGGTTTTTATTTTTTTTTTTTTTTATTTGCGCTATAATTGAAAAAAGACAGAACATTTTGTAAAAAAAAAGCTTTTTTTTTTTCGATAATTTTGCAAATTACAAATTTTTCTTTATAAATTTTGCCCAAACTTTATACTGCTACATATCTTTGGTAAAAAATAACCCAAATCAGTTTATATTATTTGGTCTTTGTGAAAGTTATAGAGTCTAAAGATGAGCTCCGGGGGGTTCGCAACCCCCACGTGCAAAGCCCGCCAGGAAGTCGGCAGTGCGCTGATCACAGGCATTGAGACAGTGTCCCGATGCGCGGCTACATCGGGAAATGCCTCACTGCCTGTGATTAGCGCAGCGCCAACTTCCTGGCGGGCTCTGCACATGGGGTTTGCGAACACACCGGAGCTCATCCTTAATAGAGTCTATAAGCTATGGTGCCAATCATTGAACGCTGGTCACACCTGATGTACTGATGGACTATCTCATTTCTTGAGACCCTAACAAGCCAGGAAAGTACAAATACCACCCAAATTACCCCTTTTTAGAAAGTAGATAGTCCAAGGTATTTAAGTAAAAGCATGGTGAGTTTTTTTAAGTTGTGATTTTTTTCCCACAATTTTTTGCAAAATTACGTTTTTTTTTTTTTTTCACAAAATTGTCATATTAACAAGTTATTTCTCTCACATAGCATAAGCATGCCACAAATTACACCCCAAAATACATTCTGCTACTCCTCCTGAGTATGGTAATACCACATGTGAGACTTTTACACAGCCTGGTCACATACAGAGGCCCAACATGCAGGGAACACCATCAGGCATTCTAGAAACAAAGTACACATTACATTTCTTGACTACCTATCACACTTTTGAAAGTACTGGAGCACCAGGACAATGGAAATGCCCAAAAAATTACCCAATTTTGGAAAGTAAAACACCCCAAAAGTATATTGTATGAGGCATAATGAGTCTTTTGAATATGTAATTTGTTTCCACAAGTTTTTGGAAAATGTGAAAAGAAAATGAATTTTTTTTTTTTACACAAAGTTGTCCATTTATAAGATATTTCTAACACATAGCATGTACATAGCAAAAATGACACCCCAAAATACATTTTGCTACTTGTCCCGAATATAGCGATACCATGTGTGAGACTTTTCCACGGCTTGGCCACATAGAGAAGCCCAACATGCAGGGAGCACCATTAGGTGTTCTAGGGACATAAATTTCAATACCTGTTACACTTTTGTGAGGCACTGATGGGCACTGTAGTGGCATGGATGATCACTGATGTGGCACAGATGAGCCATGAATGAGCCAAGGATGAGGATGGGTGAGAATGAATGAGTCACGGATGGGGATGGATGATCCATGAATATGGATGGATTAGCCATGGATGGATGGATGATAAATGGATGGATGAGAAAAGGATGGAGCATGGATGAGCCATGGATAAGCACTGTGGGCACTTCAGATCCAGCCCACAGCGCTGCTGCACTGAACTCCCCCCACACGCTGTACCGATCGGCATGAGGAGAGGGGAGCAGCTGAACCGGACATGCTCCGATTTGTTTACAAGTGATCACGCCGTCATTGGATGGCGTGATCATGTGGTTAAGGGCTGCCGTCATTGGCACTTTACCCTGATCCGTGACACGCCGGGTCTGAGAGACCCGACGGTCACTGACATTCCCGGGTGTGCGCGATTCTTTGAGCACGTCATAGTACGTCCTCCCAGAGTTATCAGACTGCGCTGTAGCTGTCATTCGGCTATGGCCCGGTCAGCAAATAGTTAAAAGGGACAAATTTTTCGGGCAGTGAGCCAAAGTTTAAGTTGTACCAGGTTTATGGACGATTTTGTGTTTACTTTGCTGAAGAAAGCAGTTTTGTTTGCTTGATTTTGGAATTCCAATTAAGATTTTACAAGCTGCTGGCTGATGATCCCGAGCTTTCTATTTTATGCTACACTTAGGATTTTGTTCACTAGGAATAAGAAACTCCCATCTGACAAGGTTTCTATGATAATAATGAAATATATAAATGCAGCTTACCACTCCTGCAGTTCATGCACGTGTAAAAAACGGTTGCGGTATTCTCTTGGCAGCTCAAACTGAGAGGGAATTGGAAACATGGACTCGTAGAAATCTCTTAAGACTGCTTTAACTGTTTGTGCATCCTTGTGAATGTGGTTAATATTGTCATTCAGGCAGATGAATTTCCTAGAACAGTGGATATTATTTTATTATTGTATTTGCAATTGTACTAGAAAACACAAGTTTTTTGCTAAAGGAAAATTGTACTCGAATTTTAAAGGTGTGTTGGGGCACTGACACCATTCTAAATAAAGCAAAGACACTTCCTTATACCTTCAAAACAAAACAAAACAAAACAAAACAAAAGGGGTGCATTTTATGCAATGGACCCAACTGGTAAAGTAGTGGAATGGCACATTTTTTGGACATGCAATAACATTTGCAGTTTTTGGCAGAAAACTTTTCAACGGATTTCGGAGGTGACAGGCATAATCACTCCCAGGAACTCTGCTTTAGCGTTACTTAATTTAGGCAGTGAGGAACTTCCCACTCAATTCTAAAAGGGACAGTTGCCAATATACTACCATCAGCCAAATTAATCCTCACCAGATATTGGAAACGAGACCTGGCTCCCAATCCATTGGAAAAACACAATGTATATGAGAAATCTTTGATTCCACACCTAAGCTCCTTCCGTGCATTTAAATATCTCTGGGGTCTGTGGGCCTCCTGGTATCCACCTTAGGACCCAGGATACCCTAGGCCTCTGCTCTAAGCCTTTCTCTGCCTCTTTGCTACGCAACCACTACTAATGATGTTGATATACTTCACTAAGTGCCTTGTATATGTGTTTGGAATTCCACTTTAGTATGTCTTACAGTTTGCGTTGCCCTGTTGGTAGAGCTAAATGTTTTCTAAAATATTTCATGATATACTTGGTGGCTGTGTCTGCAAATTTGTGACCGTTTGTATTCCTTGAAAAACACACTAAAAAGCAATGAACCAAAAAAAAAAAAAAATTGTGGTGGAATGGCTGCTGTGCTCATCACTGGATTGGACTCAGGTAAGAAAAAATAGGATTTTTATTACAGCTTACCTGTAAAATCCTTTTCTTGGAGTACATCATGGGACACAGAGCCTTAAGTAATTTACTTAATGGGTAATAGGCCTACCTTCAGGTGTTGACACTGGTAAACCCTAATTAAGGAAGTTTACTCCCTATATAACCCCTCCTCCTTCCAGGAGCACATCAGTTTTTGTAGCAAAGCAATATGTCTAAATCCCAAAAGAGGGGAGGGACCTCTGTGTCCCATGATGTACTCCAAGAAAAGGATTTTACAGGTAAGCTGTAATAAAAATCCTATTTTCTTTATCGTACATCATGGGACACAGAGCCTTAAGTAATTTACTTAATGGGACGTCCTATAGAAATGCCACTTGAGGGGTGGGAGAAACAACCTGCAGGGTACACCCAGACTTGAGGATCTACACTGCTGCTTGCAGCACACTGCGCCCGAAGGCGATATCCTCATACCTCCTTACATCCACTTGATAACATTTTGTGAATGTATGCACTGAAGACCAAGTTGCTGCCTTACAGATCTGAGCCATGGAGGCCTGATGACGCACTGCCCAAGAAGCACTAACCGATCTGGTAGAGTGCGCCTTAACTCGAAACGGGGGAATCTTGCCCCTTAAATAATAAGTTTGAATTATCACTTGCCGAATATACTTAGCGACAGTGGATTTCGACGCTGCCTGTCCCTTCTTAGGACCCTCCGGCAGAATAAATAAGACATCAGTCTTACGAATCTGAGCAGTTTTCTTTAAATAGATTTTCACTGCTCTCACCACATCAAGACAATGTAGTGACTTTTCTTCCCTGGAACATGGTTTTGGAAAAAACGATGGCAGGACAATATCTTGGTTCAGGTGAAAACCTGAAATTACTTTTGGCAAAAAGCCTGGACGAGGGCGTAGTACCACTCTGTCCTCATGAAAAATTAAATACGGCTCTTTACAAGAAAGAGCAGCCAACTCTGATACCCTCCTTGCTGAGGATATAGCAACCAAAAATACCAACTTCCTTGTCAGAAGGACTAGGGGAATATGTTGTATCGGTTCAAATGGCTGTTTTTGTAACACAGACAAAACTAAATTTAAGTCCCAGGGATTCAAGGGAGGGTTGACGGGCAGATTAAGCCGCGTTACTCCTTGTATAAAGCCCCGGACTAAAGAATGAGTAGCAAGTGGTCTCTGAAATAAGACCGATAAAGCTGAGACTTGGCCCTTAATAGTACTTAAGACCAATTTCATCTCTACCCCTAATTGTAGAAAGGCAAGAATTCTGCCTATGATATATCTCCGAGGGTGCCAACCCTTGGATTCACACCAGGAAACATAAGCCTTCCAGACTCTATAATATATTGTTCTGGAAGCTGGCTTCCTGGCATTGATCAGGGTGGAGATAACTGACCTGGAAAGCCCACGTCTCTTTAGAATGTGGGTTTCAATAGCCAAGCCGTTTAATTTAGAGACCGTAAGGAGGGATAGAATATCGGTCCCTGAGAGAGCAGATCTGACCGTAGTGGGAGGGACCATGGGCCCTCCACTGCCATCTTTACGATTTCTGCATACCATGACCTTCTGGGCCATGCTGGTGCTACAAGAATAATCGGCTTCCTTTCCAGCTTGATTCTGCAAAGAAGTCGAGGCAGCAACTGGATGGGGGGAAATGCATATATCAGTGAGAACTGATCCCATGGGGTCACCAACGCATCCGTTACGCATGCGAATGGATCCCTTGTTTTGGCCACAAAGTTTACCAACTTTGTGTTGAATCTGGATGCTAGGAGATCTACGTCCGGAGTCCCCCATCTTTGGCAAACAGCCCGAAATATGTCGGGGTGAAGCGACCATTCCCCTGGGAATAACTGCTGGCGACTTAAGTAGTCCGCCTGCCAATTCTCTACTCCGGGAATGAATATTGCAGAAAGGCAAGGAACATTCCTTTCTGCCCAAGTTAGAATATGGTTCACCTCTCTCTGCGCTGAGAGACTCTTGGTGCCCCCTTGGTGATTGATATAGGCCACAGCTGTGGCATTGTCGGATCCTGACAGGGTAATTCTGTAGCCTGGAAGTCCAGGCCTTTAGAGCCAGACGTACTGCCCGAATCTCTAGGATATTGATGGGCAAGCCTCTTTCGGTCCTTGACCATTGTCCTTGGACAGTTGTCCTTTCTAGAACTGCTCCCCAGCCTGAGAGGCTGGCATCCATCGTTACGACCTTCCAGATAACTGGTCTGAAGGATCTTTCTTTCAGCAGATTCTGGGTTAGTAACCACCAAGTGAGGCTTTGGGCCACTCTTGGGGACAAGCGCATTGGCGAGTCTTCATGACGAGGCTTTAGGATTCTGTTTTGCAGATTTCCTACCCTAGGGCTTCTTTTGAGCCTGGGTCTGACTCGGAGGTCTTCCTCTAGAGTCTGACGGCGGAGGCCGTCGCCACTGCTTAGAGGCGGAAGCCTTTGGCGCAGGGGAAAGGGCCCGTTTAAATGAAGGGCGTTTGTATTTTCTTTTGATGGGTAAAAGCGTGCTTTTCCCACTAGAAATTGTCCTGATATATTTATCCAAGTCCTCTCCGAAAAGTCGCTCCCCATGGAAGGGAAACCCAGTTAGGAGGTTCTTACATGGTGTTTCAGCTGACCAATTCTTTAGCCACAGGATCCTGCGCATATGTACAAGCATAAGCGTAAGGCGGGATGCCTGGTGAATGGAATCTTTAATGGCATCTGTAACGGCACCCCAAGTATGAAAGGGGTTGAACGCCGTTTCCGATATTCCCTCTCCTGGACACAAATTCACTGCCGATCCTCCACACTCAGACGACCACTTCCCATAGGAATTAATCCTTCCGAAAGAACGAGACGCACTCTGTATCTTTCCAACATGAACTACTTTATTATGAGAAAACCCAGGTCTTTTTATACACTCAACGAATCCTGCATTAATCTACATGAACAATGGTCCAACTCCACCCACAACATAACAAGGCCCAATACACATTATTTTGACACCTCCTAGAAGACAACAGATTAGCTTTTGTCTCCCAATACCCATCTGACCAGACCCAATTTACATGAGTCAATTAGCTACAGCTGCTGTCTCAGACCCATGACCTCTAGACTAGCCTTACTGTCTCCCATCTATCAAAAGACTTCACACAATATTTGCATAACGAACTTTCAATACACATCTTACAATGAAAGGATCTGTAGCCTTTCTGTCTGCTAGTTCCACAACCTATAATTACAGACTTAATTACCACAAGCCACAGTAGAATGTAAATCACCCACCATCACCGCAAGTATTACATAAACAGCCCACACACAGTATATCCAATATATGCCCTGTATATACCGTATTGGATATGGCTATCACAGATCATGGTGGAGTTCTCATTCCCCCTGTGCCCCTAAGAGGGACACAGGGGGGGTTTCCACATAAGAGGCATTGGGGAAGCTGAAGCAAGGGTATCTCATACTTTCTAAGGGATTCTGGGTTCCCCGGGCCTTCCCGTTACAGCATCTATGGCAAAACATAATGCCTTAGGTAGTTCAGCCAAATCCCGAGCTTGTTGTGTAGGAAGTTCTCTAAGGGCCAATTTAAATTGGTCCTTTAGGGATTGGCAGACGCCTATTGCGGCGACTGCTGGCTGAGTGACGGCACCTGCTATGGAAAAGGCAGATTTTAGCAGGGATTCCAACTTCTTATCTGTTGGATCCTTAAGCATTTGTGCATTGTCTACAGGACAAGTCAAGTTATTATTCACATTGGAAATCGCAGCGTCAACTGCTGGTACTTTCCATGTTTTGGAGAATCTTTCCTCCAGAGGATAGCGATTTGCAAAACTCTTAGGAGGGAGAAAATGTTTATCCGGATGATCCCATTCCGGAAAAATAAGCTGTTCTAGCAATGCATGTGCTGGAAACGCATGCAAAGCATGGGAAGGTTTCAAAGAACCTAAGGAAGAGGCCGGGTTTTCATGAGACTCTGTTAGAGGCAGCATGAAGGTGGAAGCGAACCATTTCTGTAAGAGATTGTATCAGCAATTTCTCAGTTTGGGAAGCTGAAAAAGGTTCATCTACCGTTGTCTCCTCCCAGGAGGAATCATCGGTTTGTCTTTCTTCCTGATCGATTGAGGGTAAGACCTCATCGTGAGTCCACTGTTCCCCTAGTAAAGCTAAAGTGGGGGAAGGGCTAGTATGTTTCTTATCACTCTGAATAGAGGATGCGATTAAAGCCGCTAATCTTTCTTCCATACCCTGGAGGGAGGAGGAGAGGGCATCTTCAGTCACATATCTAGGTGCTGAGATGTGAGAGGTAGTTGCACCATCAATTTGTTCCAATGGCTCACCCTGTGTTGCCATAATTGGTAATTCAGGCGAGAATGACAGCATGGAATTACAGCTAGAAGTCTCATTGCCTGGGGGTGAAATCTTTGCTTTTTTGGCTTTTGAGGTGTCTTTTTTGGTAGGCATAGTCCTAAGTACAAAAACAGAGGCGCTATACAATTTGCACTAAATCGCTGAAAATAGTCATGACTTTAAAAGCCGCTATAAAGTTTCAGCCTAGTGCTGAAAAGAGTGTCTTTCCTGAATCAGGAATGCCAGTGCAACCCATACGTGTCTCACAGCTCGTGTGTCTCTGTGTATGCTTCCTCCTCAGCAGCGGAGGAGAGACTGACATGGCTATATGTTTCCCATTTTCACGGTACTGCGTTTAGGCTCCGCCCCCTCCAGAAAAAATTCCGCCCCCTTTTTCCATATAAAAAAAATTAGTTTTTTTTTCTATGGATCCCTGACCAAACAAGAGAAGGGGAGGGGGAGGGGAGCAGAGACTGCAATGAGGCAGAGAAACAAAAAAACAGCCAGACAATCCTATCGTGGTACATAGCGGGACCTCTGCGTCCCCCACGGCGGGGGGGGGGGGGGCAAGTAAGGGGGTTCCGGCGCTGCTGTCTCCCTAACCCACTGGTCCCATCAGAGGGGGGGAAAAAACTCTTTTAAAAGGCTTTATCTTACCTTGGTAAGAATATCCCCTCCACCTACTGTACCAATCAAGCACGGACTGAGCTTAGTGAAGACGACAGAGTATGGTAAGTGCATAGGCTCCCTCTAGTGGAGACTTTAAGGCATGACAGTCTCTTTTCCTTAATGGAAGAAATACATAGACATTGAAAATACCTAAGTTTCTTCCTTACCTTATCATCGTCGCAGGATTTTCCTGAATTAACAGAAAAAATCCATCTTTCACCCATCACGGTGGGCTGTGTTTAGCCAAACCTTCAAGGACGGGGGTCCCTGAAAAGGGATTTCCACTGCCTTGGGCCATGTATAGCACCCCATCAGGAAGCAAATAGGTAATGTAACAAGACCTAAGCCCTGGTTTCCTAGGGTCCAGCCCAGAGAGGCGTTACAGGCAAAACCTTGTGCTTCGGATACGAGGTCCCAGGTACCATCCATTTAGGCCACAGTGGCACTGTGGTGGATCTGGCTTCTTTTTATGGAGGAATTTAAATCCAGCATGGATCCCTCCTGGAGCTCCTCAGAGCACATCTTCACTCGTGACCAACACCTTTAGACACTGGCGAAAAAACTGATGTGCTCCTGGAAGGAGGAGGGGTTATATAGGGAGTAAACTTCCTTAATTAGGGTTTACCAGTGTCAACACCTGAAGGTAGGCCTATTACCCATTAAGTAAATTACTTAAGGCTCTGTGTCCCATGATGTACGATAAAGAAAGGGGGGCTCTGGGGGGCAGTTGCAGCAAAGAAGGTTTTTCACCTTAATGCGTAGAATGCATTAAAGTGAAAAACCTTGAAACTTTGCAATCACTTTAAACTACAGTTGCACTACTTAAAAAACACTTTGAAAGCAATAATTTTTATTTTTTTTAACTTGTACCATTCAGTACAAAGAAACTTACATAATTTTTTGAAAGATAATACTGCCAAAAGTAAGCACATTTTTTTTTCCTCCAAAAATATAACATTTAAAAATTTGTCAGCACGGTAATTTAAGTTGGCCATACACAGATCGAAATTTGGCCAGTTCACTTTGAGCCAAGTTTTGATCTGTCTATCAGTCTAGCAGTGATTATAGTATTGTGCCGGTGGGGAAGGGTCCCAGCTCTCCCCACCGACAAAACACAATAGCGCTGCGGAAGGGATTCCCCGCTCAACATCAACCTGTGGATGAAGAAAAAAAAAAATTGCATTCATTTAAGGCCTGCCTAAGGACCCATGCATTTCATTAAAGAGGTTGTAAAGGCAGAAGGTTTTTTATTCATTCTATACAGCAAGATAAAAAGCCTTCTGTGTGCAGCAGCGCCCCCCAGCCCCTCTAAAAAACTTACCCCATCTCTCTCCAGCGATGTCCACGAGTCCCTCGGCCGTCCGGGACTCTCCCTTCCGATTGGCTGAGACACATCAGCGATGCCATTGGCTCCCGCTGCTGTTAGCCAATCAGGAGAGAGAGGGGCCGAAACGCAGCTCCGTGTCTGGATGGACACACAGAGCTGCAGCTTGGCTCAGGTGCTCCCATAGCAAGCTGCTTCCTGTGGGGGCAATCAACAGCAGAGAGGGGCCAGGAGCAGCGAAAAGGGACCCAAGAAGAGGAGGATCCAGGCCACTCTGTGCAAATCCACTGCACAGAGCAGGTAAGTAAAACATGTTATTTAAAAAAAAAAAAAGAGACTTTACAATCACTTTAAGCAGTGGGCCACAATGCATGCATATGCTTACATTTACATGTTGTGTTATGCAGCCCAATAATTGTGAATGGGCTGTCAACCCACCGCAAGGCACAAAACAATAGGTATTGCATGATGTTTTTCAGCGCAATGCAATGCACAGAGCATATGCATCTGAAAATATACCTGGAAGTTTAAATGATTTACAGTACTGAATTTACCTGGGGTTTTTCCTGATGTCATCCAACTGGCCAACCACATGGGAGACATTAGTGCGAATCATCTTGAACGCAATGTCTTCTTCTCCCATAATTTCAAATCTTGAGGGAAAGGTACAATGTTTTAGCCATGGCAAAATCAAACATCTGAACAAATTATTGGTGCATGAGTAATTGGACTAACCTTACCTGTATTTATTCTTATCCTTGTAAGCTTTCCGTATCAAATCAGTTACAGGTTTACAATTAGTTACCAGCTGCTTGGTCACAGGCGGCTGTAATAACATATAACAAACTGCAGCTAATAGCAATAAAGATAGACATACATACACTTGTTATATTAATGGTCAGGATTATGTTACATACAGTAGGCTTTAACACAATGTGCACAGGGCAGGGCTGTACAGCTGCCTATAGCAACCACTGATAATTCAGCTTTCAGCATTTAGAGATGTAAAACCAATTACATGTGATTGGTTGCTATAGGTATCCACACAACACCAAACCCCCATGATGAAAAATTATGTAGATAAAATGTTTTTAATATTAATAAAAACTAAATCAAACATATTACCTTTCCAGATTAATCCCTAGATCCCAACAATTATATCAGAGGATATGGATGACAGTCAAAAGTGTCAAATGCACATGTAATTTAAAAAATGTAATTGAATTTTATTGATCACAAACCCGAGGAAAAGTTGCTACCAATCTAATGTGTGCCCTCCACAACCAGACATGATCTCAACTTACGTTTATTGCAATACATTGCATTTAAAAGTACCGTTAAAAAGGGGAATAAAGCTCTACTAAACTAAAAATGCGCATGTTCAGTTTGAGCTTAAGGCCCCTTCTACACGATCGGCCCGCTCGGATCCGCCTGCGAGTTTTTCAGGTAGATCTCATTGATTTCTATGGGCAGGCGGATATCAGCGGAGATGTGTCCCGCTGACACCCGCCTGGCATCCGATCTGACAAGATCCGCTCAAAACAGACGGATGGCGATACGTTCGGCTTCCGTCCAGCAGACCGGATGGGATCGAATGAAAACGGACAGGCTGCCCATCTTCATCTGATCTCGCCATAGAGGACAGCAGAGCTCTGACACGTCCGTCTCAGCACAGTGTGCAGAGACGGACCTGTCAACCGCCTGCTCAGCGGGGATCAACGGAGTCCGTCAAAACGGATCCGCTCCATGTGAAAGGGGCCTTACTGTTTGTCTTCAATACACAAAAAATCACACTTATGTAAAATTGTTTTATTTGCAGACTTTTTGGATAATATATTTTGGGGTAAATATGTGTGCGAATTAGGTAAATAGGAAAAATTACTGAAAAATACATTTTTTTGCTCCATTTTCTCCTAATGAAAACCTAGAAAATAAAAATATACATATCCAAATCTGCTACTAAATTAAAGACCTAGATCTATCTGTTCTGACAAAAATTATGTATAATACACTGGGATAAACTGCAAATGCGAAAAGTTAGAGAGTGCAGAACGACAGTCATATCTCCAAAACAAAGATAAAAAAGCAAGCTGAGACTAGAGGGGATTTAGGGAGAAAAGGCTCAGGGACTCCAGTGGTTAGCAAAAACAATACAATTGTTGTTACAAATAAGTAAAGTTTACCATATTTGGATCATAATAGGATTCCTGAGTTGCCGGGGTAAAAAAGTTCTCAGTATTATTAATCTGTACAGTTTTGGAGCAGTTGATAAGCATGTGTTCCAATCCAGTCAGATCCTAAGTGGAAAAATAATGTCCAATATTTTCAGTACATTTGCACGCATGTATTCAATTCACTAAATACTATTGTTTATTACTTCTAGATCAATAATCCTAAAATGCTATAACTTATTTCGTAAAGAATAATGTCAGTGCCATTTTTCATTAAATATGTAAACATTCAACAGCTTTTCTTGGAAAACATCCTGCTACCTTGGCAGTATGCATTTCCAACTTCAATATATTTTCTCCCTTATCCTAGGTTCACACATATGCGATAAGGGAACCGTCGCGATACCAACACCGGTTCCTACATCGCATCTCACCCGCAGGAGTTCACACTACTCTTGGCGAACCGCTGCAGGTGTCAATACGATGTTAATGACACCCTCAGATCGATTCACAGATCGCAGTGCGAACTGTGAACTCGCACAGGAGTCAGATCGCATGGGTGAGAACACCCATGCAATCCGATTCCAGTGCGGGAAAAAAAAAAAAGTCCCTGCACTATTTTCCTGCGAATATAATGCGAGTTCAGCCATACAACTGTATGGCTGAACTCGCATTGCACAGACATCGCATGCAATCAGCACCGCAGTGCGGGTGCGAATCACATGCGATGTGAACCCAGGCTGAAAGTGGACATCTACTATGAGAATACTTTTTACTCAATGAAATCTTCCTACTCAAGCATATTGAATATCTAGACTGCTGATCTGCTTCTTTACACATTTTAGATGCCTGGCTGTATTGCGCTAAAAGGATAAGTTCACCTTTCATAACATGTTACCCCCCCCCCCCCTGCTAGCTGTCAAATGTAAAGATCACAGTGCTCTGTAAAAGGAAAACTACAAGTCCCAACAGCCTTAGCGGGTATCGGCTTGTAGCTCTCCATGAACTACCAGAGTGAGCGCTGTGGTAGTTCATTAATTCTGTCAGTGTGTATCGGCTTACCTGGTATGAGCAAGCACATACACTGACAAGTCTGCAGGAGTCCTGCATGGCATCAGCGATCTTCTGATTACTGGTGCAATGCTTTCCAGGCTCCTACAACAAAAAATAATAAATGCACATTTTTTTTCCTGCAAAAAAATCGTGCCTTTATTATTTTGTGTAAAAAAGTGAAATACTATGGAGGAAATTTACTAAAACTGGAGAGTGCAAAATCTAGAGCAGCTGTGCGTGGTAGTCAGCAGCTTGTTGAATTAAGCTTTGACAAAAAAAAAAAAAAGAAGCCGATTGGTTTCTCTGCAGAGCTGCACCAGATTTTGCACTTTCCGGATGATTCAGGCCCCTTTCACATTGAGGCGCTGGGTTTTTAACTGCAATTTTTTTACCGCGATAGCGTTAAAAATAGCGCTAACGCCTATGCGTTTTTACCGCGTTAGCGCTCTTTTTAGCACTAACGCGGTAAAAACGCATAGGCGTTAGCGCTATTTTTTAAAATATCGCTAACGCCTATGCGTTTTTACCGTGGTTCTCATTAATTTCAATGGGGATAGGCGTTTTTACAGCGCTATTTTATGCACCCCAAAGATGCTCCAAAAAAACCTGTTTGCAGGATTTTTTCCAACGCACAGTCAGCACAACGCCTCAATGTGAAAGCCCTCAGGGCTTTCACATTGAGAATGCTGGGGCAGGATTATTTCAGGCATTTTTACAGCGCAAATTTTACAGCGAAAACGCGGTAAAAACGACTCAATGTGAAAGGGGCCTTAGTAATTCATTGCCTTTGTCTCACTGATCTGAAACAAGTAAGCAGCAAGTGAAGTCAAAACACTTATCTTGTTCCAGCCATAGGCAGTGACACCGCCAACAGTTAGAAAATAAGCATTCTCATAATAAGGCAATAATGGAAGCACATATATTTCTCTGAGCTCTTGTTTTGGTTATGTGGTTAAGAAAGTAAAAGCATCTGAAGCATCCTTCAGACGAGACCCCTTATAATCCAGGGAGTGCCTTTTTATTTTTATGTATCATCTGTCAAACAAACACCGCTCCACAGAAGCTTGACACTTGCCAGTATATATTGAAGGGGTAGTGTTTGCATACAGTCATGAAATCTATATTTGTTAAAAGGATTTTCCACTTGTAAAACCCTCCATGCCATCATGTGGACTGTTCTCATACCTGACGATCAGCTGTTTTTAGCATTTGTAAATGGTCTACATGTTGAAAGGTGTAAAATTATTTAAAGAGTACACTACGAGCCAACACTTTATACAGGATATCACATTATTATACAGTATATATACACTCACCGGCCACTTTATTTAGGTACATCTTGCTAGTACCGGGTTGGACCCCCTTTTGCCTTCAGAACTGCCTTAAAAAGTGATTATTTAAAAAAAATAAAAACCGAAGCTTTACAAGCTTTACCTCCTCTGTGCAAGGGTTCTGTACATAGTGGCCCCAATCCTCCTCTTCTGGGGTCCCTCCATGGCACTCCTCCCCGGGGAAGCGCTTCCCTGGGGACACTCATGTGGGCACGCTCCCGAGTCCTGCTGCTGCGTCCATTGACACAGACGGCGGTACTCGGCGCGCCATTGGATTTGATTGACAGCAGCAGGAGCCAATGGCTGCGCTGCTATCAATCTATCAAATCAGGACCCGAGACAGCGGCTGGAGCGGGTGTGCTTGTTCCCAGCGCTGGAAAGACAGGGCTCAGGTAAGTAAAAGGGGGGCTCTGGAGAGCTGCTACACTAAGGGAGGTTTTTCACCTTAATGCATAGAATGCATTAAGGTGAAAAAACCCCAAGGGTTTACAACCCCTTTAATTCTTCATGGCATAGATAGATTCAACAAGGTGTTGGAAACATTCCTCAGAGATTTTGGTTCATATTGACATGGTAGCATCACGCAGTTGCTGCAGATTAGTCGGCTGCACGTCCATGATGCAAATCTCCCATTCCACCACATCCCAAAGGTGCTCTATTGGATTGAGATCTGGTGACTGTGGATGCCATTTGAGTACAGTGACCTCATTGTCATGTTCAAGAAACCAGTTTGAGATGATGAGCTTTGTGACATGGTGCATTATCCTGCAGGAAGTAGCCATCAGAAAATGGGAACACTGTGGTCATAAAGGGATGGACATGGTCAGCAACAATACTCAGATAGGCCATGGCGTTTAAACAATGCTTAATTGGTACTAAGGGGCCCAAAGTGTGCCAAGCAAATATCCCCCACAGCATTACAGCCTGAACAGTTGATACAACGAAGGATGGATCCATGCTTTCATGTCATTTATGCCAAATTCTGACCCTACCATCTGAATGTAACAGCTGAAATCAAGACTCATCAGACCAGGCAACATTTTTCCAATCTTCTATTGTCCAATTTTGAAGAGCCGGTGCGAATTGTAGCCTCAGTTTACTGTTCTTAGCCGACAGGAGTGGCACCCGGTGTTGTCTTCTGCTGCTGTAGCCCACTTGCTTCAAGGGCCGATGTGTTGTGTGTTCAGAGATGGTATCCTGCATACCTTGGCTGTAACCAGTGTTTATTTGAGTTACTTTTACCTTTCTATTATCTGGAACCAGTCAGCCCATTCTCCTCTGACCTCAACAAGGTATTTTCATCCACACAACTTCCGCTCACTGGATATTTTCTCTTTTTCGGGCCATTCTCTGTAAACCCTAGAGATGGTTGTGTGTGAAAATCCCAGTAGATCAGCAGTTTTTTAAATACTCAGACCAGCCCGTCTGGCACCAACAGCCATGCCACGTTCAAAGTCACTTAAAGCGGAGCTCCGCCGGAAAAAAAAATATTAAAAGCCAGCAGCTACAGCTACAGCAGCTGCTGGCTTTTAATATTTGGACACTTACCTGTCCTGGAGTCCAGCGACGTCCGCAGCAGAGGACGCGCAACCGCTCGTCGCTCTGCTGCTCCCTCCACCATCCTCGCTGAGGGAACCAGGAAGTGAAGCCCTGCGGCTTCATGCCCGGTTCCCTACGGCGCATGCGCGAGTCGCGCTGCGCCGTTCTGATTGGTGCTCCTGTGTTCTGGGAGCCGAGTGTCTCCCAGAACACCAAGGGAAGTCTGCGGGAAGTGACGTAACTCCCGCAGATTCCCGGAGAGAGGACTCCCGGATGTGGGTGAAAATACCTGTCTTAGACAGGTATCTTCACCCCCCTCCCCCCTGAAAGGTGTCAATTGTGACACCGGAGGGGGGGGAGGGTTCCAAATAGCAAAAGTTGCTATTTAGGGTGGAGCTCCACTTTAAATACCCTTTCTTCACCATTCTGATGCTCGGTTTGAACTTTGTCTTCACCACTTCTACGTGCCAAAATGCATTGAGTTGCTACCATGTGATTGGCTGATTAGCAATTTGTGTTACAAAGCAATTGAACAGGTATACCTAATAAAGTGGCCAGTGAGTGTGAGATATATATTGTGCTCACTATCAATATTTTGCTTAAGCTTTTCAACAACATGTAGACAGTGTTCTTCCGTGACTTGGGCGCATGAAAATTATCATCATGTAGAAACTTTAACAGCAATATCTTTAATGCTATACCTGTAAACTCAGTGGCAACTGATTTATTCTTGTCGCTAGCGTCCGAATCTCCCTGTCAGACAATACTCCTGTCCCATCAGTGTCAACTTCATAGAATATCTGGGAGATATTTAGTGGCTGTATGGCACTCATCAGATAGTAAAAAAAGGAAAAGGCAAACTGCATATCTTCTGAGTGACGCACTTTATGGGCAGATGTCTTGTCAAATTCTGGTGGAAACCTGCACAGATAATAATAAGAGAACAACCCATGTTACAACAAAGAGATGCATACCTGAATCAGTCAACACCTTGTTAAAGATGACGTCTAATAAATAAATAGCTAATGTACCGTTAAGTGTGCAAAAGTTGAAAACTGATAATGGAAAGTTAGGTTTGTTATTTACAACATGCAGATGTTCCTTTGCACTCAAGGTCATTTATATAACTATTATGTCAAGTTAATTATTCTGTTTAAGACAGGGATCAATACAAAACTCTTTTGCTAGTACTAAAGGATAACAAAACATAATTTTTTTTAAAGATTGAAGATCTTCAATGGGCCATCTCTATATTGTTTAGAATAGCAGGAATCACTCCTAAAACCGCAAGTGATGCCATCCAGGAAACAATGTCGAAATGGTATTATCAGAAAGCCCTCTTATTTCATCCTAATTTGAGGTTTCATAAACTCATAACATTTTCTTACGATTCTTAGCAGTCAGAAAGAGCAGTGTTTTTATTTTGTGATGCAATTTGGTGCATAATCCAGAACCAAAATGAAAAATAAGGCTTACTCAACATAATACCTGTGCTCATTGTGATTGCCTTGGACCTACATCACTGGATGTACATCAGCGGACTTTTCTCTAGGGATACTCATTCACATGAGGGGGGCAGGATCTGGTGGCCCCTTTGGTAAAGGGTGCTTCCAGACTCCAATAAATTACTTCAAGCAACCCCACAACCACTGAGCCGGGGTTGTGGGGAAGTGTATCTTTTCCTCATCAACATAGGGGCAAAGTGCTTTGCGGGGGGTCCCCTTTCCAAGGCAACACTGGTTACACTGTATTGCTCTGGTCATACTGTGTTAAAAAAATGTTATTTATTTTTTTACATACTGTCACCAGTTAGTATCCCTGGTCATTGCCACACCAGTTATATTTCAAAAATGTTCCAAAAATTGTGACAAAAAATTACAACTTCAAAAAACTTGCCATGACTCTTACTAAATACCTTGGACTGTCTACTTTCCAAAAAGGGGTCATTTGGGGGTGAATTTGTACTGTGCTGATGTTTTCGGGCCTCAAAAAATTAGATGGGCCATCAGTACGCTTCAATTTTCATATATACAGTATTATATATCATAGTTTGTGGACTCTATAAATTTCCAACAGACTAAATAATATACACCGAGTTGTTTTGTTTTTTCACCAATAAAATGTATTTTAACAGATTACATTTTGGCCTAAATTGCTGAAGAAAGATCTATTTATTTGCAAAATGTTATAACAAATGAAGAAAAACGTTTTTTTCCTTAAAATTGTTAGCTTTTTGTCATTTTTTAGCAAAGCAATAAAAAACCCAGTGGTGATTAAATATCACCAAAAGAAAGCTCTATTTGTGTGAAAAAAAAATAATAAAAGTTTCATATGGGTACAGTGTTGCATGACTGCGCAATTGTCATTTAAATTGCGACAGTGCTGAAACCTGAAAAATGGCCTGGGCAGGAAGGGGGATAAAGTGCCCTTTATTGAAGTGGTTAAGTTCTTCCTAAATATATCTATAGTATATACTACAGGTATTTATATAGCACCAACAATTAACGCAACGGTTAACACAAATTGTACATTCAAATCAGTCCCTTAAGGAGCTTACAATCTAAGGTCCTGTCTCACTTTAGACAGGACCCAATTAGCCTACCAAAAGGTCATTGAAGTGTGGGAGAAAACCAAAAGCACCCCTAGAAGAACATATAAACTACTCCATGTAGATTCAAACTGGACGAGGGTGCGTATCCCAACGCACCAAAGGCCACCTAAATAAAATGTTACCTTTATTTCAATAATTTAAAGTAGGTTTCATGACAATAAATGTAAAATTCTTATAGGGTGAGGTAACAATAAATATATTATACCGGTACTTGTTTTAGAAAACTCCAAGTACCATAAATCTATATAGATGTCAACTTGTATAGCAAACAATATGTATGGGACACAATGATAGCAATATCTCAATATCACCCCCATATGGTATGATCATATGTATACGCAAAACAATTGTAAGATACTGTATATATAACTGAGCAGACTTACCAGTACGGTCTTAGAGGCTGCGGATAGCGGCTATCAATGTTCACCTGTCCCACCATGAAAAATAGAGGAAGCGGATGGCAGCTATCACTGTTCACGTGTCCCACCATGAAAAATTGAGGATGCAGATGGCTGCTATCAATGTTCACCTGTCCCACCATGAAAAATTCAGGTGAACAGTGATAGCTGCCATCCGCATTCTCTAAGGCCATACTAGTAAGTATGCCCAGTTATATATCTTACAAAAGTTTTGGGTATGCATTTGATAGTACCATATGGGGGCGATACTGCTATCATTGTGTCCCATACATATTGATTGTCATCTATATAGTTGTATGTTACTTGGAGGTAAAACAAGTATAATAGATTGTTACCTCACCCTAGAGGAATTTACATTTATGGTCATGAAACATATTTTTAGATTATTAAAATAAAGGTTACATTTTCTCTAGTGACCTTTGGTCTGTTGGGATACATAGTTTATGATTATATAAAGCTTTTGTAAGTTTTAAACTCCATGTAGGCAGTGTTGTAGGTGGGATTCAAACCAATTTCCCTAGTGCTCTAAAGCAGAAATGGTAACCACTGATCCACTGCACTACCTATATATACACACACATACATAAATAAATATACACTGAATATTTATTCTAGTTGCATGGTCGAATATAAAAAACAAAAACAAAAAAACATTACCCCGCAAGAATATACTTTACATTATCGTGTGAGCATAGTGAGCATACATTATCGTGTGAGCATAGTGAGCATACATTATCGTGTGAGCATACATTATCGTGTGAGCATAGTGAGCATACATTATCGTGTGAGCATACATTATCATGTGAGCATAGTGAGCATACATTATCGTGTGAGCATAGTGAGCATACATTATCATGTGAGCATAGTGAGCATACATTATCGTGTGAGCATACATTATCGTGTGAGCATAGTGAGCATACATTATCGTGTGAGCATACATTATCGTGTGAGCATACATTATCGTGTGAGCATAGTGAGCATACATTATCGTGTGAGCATAGTGAGCATACATTATCGTGTGAGCATACATTATCGTGTGAGCATACATTATCGTGTGAGCATACATTATCGTGTGAGCATAGTGAGCATACATTATCGTGTGAGCATACATTATCGTGTGAGCATAGTGAGCATACATTATCGTGTGAGCATACATTATCGTGTGAGCATAGTGAGCATACATTATCGTGTGAGCATAGTGAGCATACATTATCGTGTGAGCATACATTATCGTGTGAGCATAGTGAGCATACATTTACCGTGTGAGCATACATTATCGTGTGAGCGTAGTGAGCATACATTATCGTGTGAGCATAGAGAGCATACATTATCGTGTGAGCATAGTGAGCATACATTATCGTGTGAGCATAGTGAGCATACATTATCGTGTGAGCATAGTGAGCATACATTATCGTGTGAGCATAGTGAGCATAGTGAGCATACATTATCGAGTGAGCATACATTATCGTTTGAGCATACATTATCGTGTGAGCATACATTATCGTGTGAGCATACATTATCGTGTGAGCATAGAGAGCATACATTATCGTGTGAGCATACATTATCGTGTGAGCATAGAGAGCATACATTATCGTGTGAGCATAGAGAGCATACATTATCGTGTGAGCATACATTATCGTGTGAGCATAGTGAGCATACATTATCGTGTGAGCATAGAGAGCATACATTATCGTGTGAGCATAGAGAGCATACACTATCGTGTGAGCATAGTGAGCATACATTATCGTGTGAGCATACATTATCGAGTGAGCATACATTATCGTGTGAGCATACATTATCGAGTGAGCATACATTATCGTGTGAGCATACATTATCGTGTGAGCATACATTATCGTGTGAGCATAGTGAGCATACATTATCGTGTGAGCATAGTAAGCATACATTATCGTGTGAGCATACATTATCGTGTGAGCATACATTATCGTGTGAGCATACATTATCGAGTGAGCATTGTGACAGCAGGAAGGTAAAGTCACCTGGTTGCATCCAGGGGGGTAGGTATATTTCTCCCAGATTCAGGCTTTATGCCGACTTATACAACTAGGGAGAGAGTTGATGAAGCCCAGCTGAGGCTAGTGGGCTTATGGATGATTCATACCTCTAGGGAGAGTGCTGGGCGTCGTGCAGACAGGGAGTTGATGAGACCAGCTGAAGCTTGTCAGCTCGTTTAAGGCCTCTATAAAAACTCCCAGCTTCATTAGGTGTTTGCTCATGCCTGGACCCAGACCTGTGTGGACTGTCTAGGGAGAGTGAACCCCTGTGCGGTGAGACAAAGCCTGTGTGGCTATTTGTTTGGACTTTTACTAAACCAGGGACTTAGGGACTAGGACAGCACCAGGCTGATCCCAGTTGTTAGTTAGGAAACCTGCATGTTTAGTCAGAGGTCAAGCTGACCAGGGTTTATTTTGTTTATGTTTCTTTTTGCTTTGCTGTGTTTTTTTGTCACTGTAAATAGAGAAATAAACCGCACCTTTTTGATCTTGAAAACCACAACCTCCGTCTGCTGGGCCTGTTTTTGTGTGGGGAGCCCATCCAGGGGATCACACACACCCGCTGCCGAGCTAACCCCCTCACAGTTGGTGGAGAACCAGTGGCAGTTTTTTTTGTAAGCCAGCATGGAGGAGATACTGAAACAGCTGGCTCTAGCAAATGCCAATCAACAGCAGACAAATGCAGGTTTGCAAAAGAGCCTTGCAGCTCAACAACAGAGCTTCGCAGCCCAGCAGCAAGCTCATCAACAGAGCCTTGCAGCCCAGCAGCAATCTGAGGCCCGCTTCATAGACCTGTTACAGAAGCAAGAGCAGAGACTACAACAAATGGAAGCATTAATGCAGCAACGTCCGCAGACCAGTGAGGAAAGCCGTCCCACTAATACCGCGTCCTTTGGGGTGAGTCGTTTATTGACAAAAATGACTGGAGAGGATGATCCAGAGGTATTTTTGACCACATTTGAAAGGACTGCTGAAAGAGAAAAGTGGCCTGAGGAGCAGTGGGCTGGACTGGTGGCTCCTCTGTTAACTGGTGAATCGCAGAAGGCTTACTATGACCTAGAGCATGACCAAGCAAAAGACTATGTGATGCTAAAAGCTGAAATATTGGCAAGGCTGGGTGTCACCCTGGCTGTCCGGGCTCAGCGTGTGCATAACTGGACTTTCCAGCTTGGAAAACCCCCCAGGTCTCAAATGTATGATCTCATTCACCTGAGCAGGAAGTGGCTACAGCCAGAGACTTTGTCCGCACCAGAGATTGTGGAACGTGTTGTAATGGATCGGTTTTTGAGAGCTCTTCCTACTGCCATCCAAAAGTGGGTAAGCCATGGAGACCCAGAGACGGCCGGTGGTCTTGTGGATCGTGTAGAGAAATACTTGGCTACAGAGAACCTGACGGCCTCTTCCAGAGACTCTCGGACTTTCCACCCTAAGACCAGACCATCCCCAGGGGCGGATAAGAGGATTCCAAGGGGTGAGGGTGGAGAGAGTGAGAGGGTGGGAGCTCTACCCAAAGTTTGGCGAGAACAGCCTGGGAAGTCAGGGGCTCAAGAGGCAGCCAAATGGATTGTTTGCTACCGCTGCCGGCAAGCGGGACATATTGCAGCAAATTGCCCGGTTGTGGAGGAACCCATGCAATGTGACTTTCTGACGGACCGACGTCAGTCGCTGTGTGCGACAGTCGCATGCACTGCCATTCGGGGAACTGAGAAACATTTATGCAAAATGTGTATTAATGGTAGAAATGTTGTGGTATTGCTGGATTCAGGTAGCCTTGTGACCCTGATAAAGGCTGAATTAGTTAAAACAGAGGTCTCTGGGAATAGCAAGGTAGCTGTTATTTGTGTGCATGGGGACACCCGAGAGTATCCAGTGACTACAGTGTGTTTCAAGACCCCCAAAGGTACCCTCTCTCATCCAGTGGGGTTAGTATCTCAATTACCGCATGATGCCATTGTGGGAAGGGATTTTCCGAAGTTCTGGGAACTGTGGGATGATCCTGAGCCCCCCACTGGTGCCCCTATGTACCAGGAAGGTGATAGCCAGAACTCCTCTGAGAGTGGTGAGGACTCTCCAGAATTTCCCTTGTCAGTATTGGCAGGCGAGACTCAAGAAACTGGAGAGGAGCCCACCTCCTCAGACGAAAACCTACCGTCTGTGGAGTTTTCTGATCTTGAGGTTCACAGGGAAAATTTTGCCACAGAACAGTTAAAAGACCCCGCCCTAATAAAGGCACGGGAAAACGTAGTGGAAATAGATGGCGAGTTAGTGAACCCAGGTAATACCTGCACTTACCCATACTTCAGCGTAGAGAAGGACCTACTGTATCGGGTGGCAAAAAGGGCAGAAGAAACCGTTGAGCAGCTTGTGGTGCCCAAACCTTACAGGAAGTTGGTGTTGGAGTTGGCCCATGGGCACATTCTTGGAGGTCATCTGGGGACAGAGAAAACCCGAGAGAGGGTATTACAGAGATTCTATTGGCCTGGGGTGATGAAGGACATAGAAAATTATTGTTCCTCCTGCCCTGTGTGTCAGAGGTCGGCCCCGATGCCACATTTCCGTAGCCCGCTGGTCCCTCTACCCATCATTGAGGTCCCGTTTGAGAGAATCGCAATGGATTTGGTAGGTCCTATAATCAAGTCCGCTAGGGGGCACCAGTACATATTGGTTATAATGGACTATGCCACCCGTTATCCAGAAGCGATCCCTCTCAGAAATACCTCGGCCAAAACCATAGCCAAAGAGCTATCTCTTGTTTTTAGCCGGGTGGGTATTTGTAAAGAACTGCTTACGGACCAAGGTACACCCTTTATGTCCCGGGTTATGAAAGAGCTGTGTAAATTGTTCAAAGTGACGCAATTGCGTACATCTGTGTATCACCCCCAAACCGATGGGCTGGTTGAAAGATTCAACAAAACCCTAAAACAAATGTTGAAGAAAGTGGTGGGTAGAGATGGAAAGGATTGGGACTGTCTACTTCCTTATTTGATGTTTGCTATTAGGGAGGTGCCCCAATCCTCTACGGGATTCTCCCCCTTTGAGTTACTGTATGGGAGACACCCAAGAGGACTGTTGGATATTGCCAAGGAAACTTGGGAAAGTGAGAGTTCTCCCCACAGGAGTGTGATTGAGCATGTCGCCCTGATGCAAGATCGAATTGCACAGGTAATGCCCATCGTGAAGGAACATTTGGCCCAAGCGCAGTTGGCACAGCAGAGAGTGTACAACCGTGGAGCCAAGACCCGTACCTTTTCCCCGGGGGATAGGATATTGGTACTTGTCCCTACGGTTGAAAGTAAATTCCTTGCCAAATGGCAAGGCCCCTACGAGATAATGGAAAAAGTGAGCGAAGTGAATTACAAGGTCAGACAACCAGGAAGGCGAAAGCCCGAACAGATATATCACGTTAATCTGTTGAAAGCCTGGAGGGATAGAGAGTCCCTAGTCGCAGAAACTTGGTCACCAGCTCAAACTGGTTGCGTGATTCCGGAGGTTGGAATAGCAGCCACCTTGTCACAACCCCAACAACAGGAGGTTAAGGAGTTTGTGCTTCGCAACAAGGAGGTGTTCTCTGAGCTGCCGGGACTAACATCTGGGGTAGAGCATGATATTATTACCCCGCCCGGTGAAAGGGTGAAGTTAAAACCCTATCGGATCCCAGAGGCCCGACGGGAGGCAATACGGGAGGAAGTACAGAAAATGCTGAACTTAGGGGTGATAGAGGAGTCCCAAAGTGATTGGTCTAGTCCCATTGTGTTGGTGCCTAAACCGGATGGGAGCTGGCGATTTTGTAACGATTTTCGTCAGTTGAACAAAGTTACAAAATTTGACACCTACCCCATGCCACGTATAGATGAGTTGATCGACCGGCTGGGAACAGCCCGATACATGACGACTCTTGACCTCACAAAAGGGTATTGGCAAATTCCCCTGGCCAAGTCGGCCAAAGAGAAAACCGCATTTGTAACCCCAGACGGGGCGTTCCAATATAAGAGAATGCCGTTCGGGTTACAGAATGCGCCGGCCACATTCCAGCGGAAAATGGACCAGATACTGAGGCCCCATCGTAAGTATGTTGCGGCTTACCTGGATGACGTAATTGTCCATAGCACAGATTGGGCCTCACATCTGCCAAAAGTGCAAGCAGTCCTAGACTCTATCCGGGAAGCGGTGTTTACGGCTAACCCCAAGAAGTGTACCATTGGGCAGGAGGAGGCCAAATATCTTGGGTACACCATTGGCAGGGGAGTGATAAAACCCCAACTCAACAAAGTCGAGGCCATCCAGAGTTGGCCACGTCCCAACAGCAAGAAGCAGGTACGGGCCTTTCTGGGAATCGCGGGTTATTATCGGCGCTTCATTCCCCACTTTGCTTCTAAGGCTGTGCCCCTAACCAACCTGACGAAAGGGAAAGGGTCGGTCATGATTAAATGGACCCCCGAGGCTGAGGCAGCATTCCAATTCTTGAAACAAGCCTTATGTAGCCAGCCAGTGTTGTACTCACCCGACTTCTCTAAAGACTTTGTCGTACAAAGTGATGCGTCAGATGTGGGGTTAGGAGCAGTATTGTCCCAGGTCTGGAACGGGGAAGAGCACCCAGTCATTTACCTCAGCAGGAAGTTGAAGTCCCATGAGGTAAATTACTCCACGGTTGAAAAGGAGTGTTTAGCGGTGAAGTGGGCTCTAGATTCCCTTCGGTACTATCTGCTAGGTAGGCACTTTGACTTGGTTACGGATCACGCTCCGTTAAAGTGGATGGCTCAAAACAAGGAGACAAATAGAAGAGTGAATAGGTGGTTCCTGGCCCTACAGGAATTCAACTTCACAGTAAAGCATCGCCCTGGCGTTCAAATGGGGAATGTGGATGCTTTGTCTCGAGTACATGAATGCCTGATTGCTGGTGTTCCAACCCCAAGGTTAAAACAAGAGGGGGGGGTATGTGACAGCAGGAAGGTAAAGTCACCTGGTTGCATCCAGGGGGGTAGGTATATTTCTCCCAGATTCAGGCTTTATGCCGACTTATACAACTAGGGAGAGAGTTGATGAAGCCCAGCTGAGGCTAGTGGGCTTATGGATGATTCATACCTCTAGGGAGAGTGCTGGGCGTCGTGCAGACAGGGAGTTGATGAGACCAGCTGAAGCTTGTCAGCTCGTTTAAGGCCTCTATAAAAACTCCCAGCTTCATTAGGTGTTTGCTCATGCCTGGACCCAGACCTGTGTGGACTGTCTAGGGAGAGTGAACCCCTGTGCGGTGAGACAAAGCCTGTGTGGCTATTTGTTTGGACTTTTACTAAACCAGGGACTTAGGGACTAGGACAGCACCAGGCTGATCCCAGTTGTTAGTTAGGAAACCTGCATGTTTAGTCAGAGGTCAAGCTGACCAGGGTTTATTTTATTTATGTTTCTTTTTGCTTTGCTGTGTTTTTTTGTCACTGTAAATAGAGAAATAAACCGCACCTTTTTGATCTTGAAAACCACAACCTCCGTCTGCTGGGCCTGTTTTTGTGTGGGGAGCCCATCCAGGGGATCACACACACCCGCTGCCGAGCTAACCCCCTCACAGCATACATTATCGAGTGAGCATACATTATCGTGTGAGCATAGAGAGCATACATTATCGTGTGAGCATACATTATCGTGTGAGCATACATTATCGTGTGAGCATAGAGAGCATACATTATCGTGTGAGCATAGAGAGCATACATTATCGTGTGAGCATACATTATCATGTGAGCATACATTATCGAGTGAGCATACATTATCGAGTGAGCATACATTATCGTGTGAGCATAGAGAGCATACATTATCGTGTGAGCATAGAGAGCATACATTATCGTGTGAGCATACATTATCGTGTGAGCATACATTATCGAGTGAGCATACATTATCGAGTGAGCATACATTATCGTGTGAGCATACATTATTGTGTGAGCATACATTATCGTGTGAGCACAGTGAGCATACATTATTGTGTGAGCACAGTAAGCATACATTATCGTGTGGGCATAGTAATGTATAGGGAACATAATTATTGTGGTATTTAGAATGCTGGCTACAACTTCAAAAGAAAAGAAAAGCTGTCAAGAGAGGGGAGGGGGGCACTTCATCTGAGCCAGCCACCTGGTGACAAGTATACTTACAAATCCTGAAGTTCTTGCATAACGATACGGTCAATCATGTGTGGCATGTGAGCAGGAACTTTCCGAGACGTGAAGCCAAATTTACCATTAAGGAGTTTATTCACATGACGGAGGGAATCGGCAAATGTGTCTTGAAGTTTCCTGCCAATTTTCTTACCATTGGTGATATAAGAAAGTTCACTAAGTAGAGCATCTCTCTCCTGAAAGACAGAATGATTAATAGATGGTTTCAAGTGGTTGCTCATCTGACAATATAATCACAAGAGCACTTGGGTTACCCTAACGGACCAAGTAGCTGAAGACAGCAGTGGCAGGGCATAATCACAAGAGCACTTGGGTTACCCTAACGAACCAAGTAGCTGAAGACAGCAGTGACAGGGCCTCAGTAAATGTCATCAGAGGATCAGTCATGCCTGTGAACTTTTATTACTTGTCATATATTCAAGTTCTATTTGTATATTAATTTCAGTAGTCACTACAAAATTTGCAGAGAAATTACAGTCTACAAAGTGATATTGTCACTTCAGGCAGAATGTAAAGCACATTAAATGCAACATTGCTTATGGAATAATTCAAGAAGTTGGTACAAAATTCAAAAACTAGCTGCAAAGTGCAGCTACCATAGTGACCAACAAGATTTATATTTAGCATATATATATATATATATATATATATATATATATATATATATATATATATATATATATATATATATATATAGTGTGTGTGTGTGTTGACTTTTAATAAACAGCCACTCTGCAGTGTACTCACCCTGTGTCCTCCCTCGGAGGCGCTGGCATCTTTACTATGGGCACCCAGCTGTGACAGCTTGCAGCCTCACAGCCAGGTGCCCACTGCGCATGCACAAGTGGCTATGCGCTGCACTCTCTGACTTGTAACTTCTAGGACCTGTCACGTGTCCCAGAAGTTTTCAGGAGGGGAGGGGGGAGGGGGGGAGGAGAACTTCTGCTTTCGATCACCTAAGGTGACCGGAATGGAAGTGGGAGCGGGTACCTGTCCAAATCGGGTACCCAGTCCCCAAAAGCTTGGTTTCACAAACAGGAGGCGGGAAGGAGGCCTTAAAGTGGAACTTCCCCCTTTTGATATATGATAGCTATTGTGATCTTACTGCCAGACCCTGTACCCCACTTTTAACCACTTCAGGCCCGGGAAGATTTTTCCCCCTTCATGACCAGGCCATTTTTTGCGATACGGCACTTTTGCTTTAACCGACAATTGTGGGGTCGTGTGACGCTGTATCTAAATAACATAAAGTTGATGTCCCTTCTTTTTTTCCCCACAAATAGAGCTTTCTTTTGGTGGTATTTGATCAGCTCTGTGTTGGTTTTTCTTTGCGCCATAAACAAAAAAACACCGACAATTATAAAAATTTTTTGCTATTTTTCCCCTTTTTTTTTTTGCTTTCAGAGTTTGTAACAGACCCCCACACCATAAATTTTCAGAAAGTAGAGGGCTAGTAGAATAAAAAAAAAAAAAGGGCTACTGTTTTTTAGGTCCCCATCAGTTGTGCAAACGTTTACCAAAATATTTTCGCTAAATATACACTAAAATCTTTATTAGCAGACACAAAACCAACATAAATTACAAAATTCCTGCTAAATTCTAAAAGGGAAAAATATATTGAGTATATTAGTGCACATTGGTACATTTTAATTTAAGGTACGCAAAACTGTAAATAAGTAAATTACTCTAAAAACCTGGAGGTTAACATTTTTAACTTGCAGCTTCTAGGCCTCATGCCCACAGACGTTTTAAAAAACGGGCTGTAAAGCTAGTACAGACGCCAGGAAAAAAGCAGCATTTTTAAACGTGATTTTTACCGCGTTTTGCATTGAATTCAATGCACGTTTCCCCGCGCTAGCTTTCAGCCGCGTTTTTCTTTCTCTATTCCAAATCAATGGTTTCCTATGGGAGCCCATTGATTTGAATAGAGGTCGCACCAGAAGTCGGATCAAGATGATCCGACTTGCGGGGCGACTCATGTGCGGAGAATCTTGAAGGAGAACCCCGCGAAAATGTAAAAAAAAATTAGCGTGAGGTTCCCCCTCAGGACGATACCAGACCCTTTGGTCTGGTATGGATCTAGAGGGGAACCCCCACACCAAAAAAAAAAAAAAAAAAATGGAGTGGGGGTTCCCCCCAGGATACATACCAGACCCTTATCCGAGCACGCAGCCCGGCCGGTCAGGAAGAGGGGGGGAAAGCGAGCGCCCCCCCCTCCTGAACCGTACCAGGCCGCATGCCCTCAACATGGGGGGGTGGGTGCCTTGGGGCAGGGGGGCGCCATGCGCCCCCCCACCCCAAAGCACCTAGTCCTCATGTTGATGGGGACAAGGGCCTCTTCCCTGGCCGTTGGTTGTCGGGGTCTGCGGGAGGAGGGCTTAATGGAATCTGGGAGCACCTTTTAATAAGGGGGCCCCCAGATCCCGCCCCCCCACCCTATGTGAATGAGTATGGGGTACATCGTACCCCTACCTATTCACCTGGGGAAAAAGTGTCAATAAAAACACACACTAGACAGCTTTTTAAAGTAATTTATTATTAGGCAGCTCCGGGGATCTTCTTCCTACTTCTGGGGTCTTCTACTGACTTCGGGGGTCTTCTACGACTTCTCTGCTCTCTCCGGTCCTTCTCCCGCTCTCCGGTGCTTTCTGCCTTCTGCCGGGCACCTCCGCTATCTTCTGCCAGCTCTTTTGCTAGCGGGGCCCGGTCTTCATCGTCGTCTTCTGCCCTCTTCTCTTCTTGAGGTGTTGACACGACGAGGTCTGCCGCTGTAATGCCGTGTGCCCGGCACGCAACCACCTATATAGGCATGCGCCCCCTGCCCCAAAGCACCCACCCCCCCATGTTGAGGGCATGCGGCCTGGTACGGTTCAGGAGGGGCACTCGCTTGCCCCCCCTTCCTGACCGGCCGGGCTGCGTGCTCGGATAAGGGTCTGGTATGGATCCTGGGGGCAACCCCCACGCCATTTTTTTTTGGTGTGGGGTTCCCCTCAAGATCTATACCAGACCGAAGGGTCTGGTATCGTCTTGAGGGGGGAACCTCACGCAAATTTTTTTTTTTTTCGCGGGGTTCCCCTTCAAGATTCTCCACACACGAGACGCCCCGCAAGTCGGATAATCTTGATCCGACTTCTGGTGCGACCTCTATTCAAATCAATGGGCTCCCATAGGGAACCATTGATTTGGAATAGAGAAAAACGCCGGACGAGGCTCAACACAGAGTTAAGCCTCGTTACATCGCGTTTTTACACCCTTTGCCGGCGTCTGACATCTTTACAGCTCTAACGCTGGAGCTTCAGAACGCACTGGTCCTGGGTTTTTTTTTGCAGCTTAAAAACAGCTATGCCATTTACAGCTCAAAAACGTCATGGTGGGCATGAGGCCATAGGCTAACATGGAGAGCCGTTTTTAAGCTGCAAAAAAAGGGATTTTTATAACAGCTTACCTGTAAAATCCTTTTCTTGGAGTACATCACGGGACACAGAGCGACTTAGTCATTACTAATGGGTTATATAGATTACCTTCAGGTGTTGGCACTGGCCAATTCCAAACCGGAAGTACCCTCCCCTATATAAGCCCCTCCCACCCGGGAGCACCTCAGTTTTGTAGCCAAGCAATAAGTGTCCCAAAAAGAGGGGTGGGAGCTCTGTGTCCCGTGATGTACTCCAAGAAAAGGATTTTACAGGTAAGCTGTTATAAAAATCCCTTTTTCTTTTTCGTACATCACGGGACACAGAGCGACTTAGTCATTACTAATGGGACGTCCCAAAGCAATGCCAAATGAGGGGAGGGATACATAAGCTGGGCGCCATCAGGCATGAGGCTCTTTTGCGGCCTGCAACACACTGCGCCCAAAGGCGACATCCTCCTGACTTCTGACGTCTACCTGGTAGAATCTAGTAAACGTGTGTACTAAGGACCATGTTGTGGCCTTACAGTACTTGAGCCAGGGAGGCTTGGTGATGCACTGCCCATGAAGTTCCAACTGCTCTTGTGGAGTGCGCCCTAACTTTGAACGGAGGCGGTCTCCTTTTCAAGCCATAGGCTTGTATTATGACCTGTCGAATCCACTTGGCTAAAGTAGATTTTTGATGCTGCCTGACCCTTTCTGGGGCCTTCCGGCAGAACAAACAAAGTATCCGTTCTACGAATCTGAGCAGTGGCTTTTAGATAAGCTTTAACTGCTCTTACTACATCCAAAGAATGCAATAACTTTTCCTCTACCGAACTAGGTTTGGGGAAAAAGGAAGGAAGAACCACACCTTGGTTCAAATGGAACCTCGATACCACCTTAGGAAGAAAGGCTGGATGAGGACGTAATACTACTCTGTCCTTATGGACAACCAGATATGGCTCCTTACAGGACAAGGCGGCTAATTCCGATACTCTTTTAGCCGAACAAATGGCTACTAAGAAAATCAATTTCCTGGTGAAAAGAACCAAGAAAATGTGCCGCAATGGTTCAAATGGTTGTTTCTGTAGAACCGACAGAACCAGGTTTAAGTCCCATGGACATATGGGAATACTAACCGGAGGGCTAATACGCATCACTCCTTGTATGAAAACTTTGACTAATGAATGCAAAGCCAAGGGCCTTTGGCAAAAAAAAATATTGACAAGGCCGTCTGACCCTTGATAGTACTCAAGGCAAGCTTCCTATGTACAGCCCACTGTAGGAAGTCCAGAATCCTACCTATTACGTACTTACGTGGATGCCATTTCCTGGCCTCACCCCACGTGATGTACGCCTTCTAGATCCTATAATAGATCTGCCTGGATACCGGCTTCCTGGCATTGATCATGGTAGATACCACAGGATTAGAGAGCCCTCTCTTTTTTAGAATGTGGGCTTCTATAGCCAGGCCGTCAAACCTAGGGCTGGTAAGGAAGGGTAGTATATCGGTCCTTGCGAAAGCAGGTCCGGACGATGTGGGAGGGTCCAAGGACTTCCCACTGACATTTTTACAATCTCCGCGTACCATGCCCTTCGGGGCCACGCTGGAGCCACCAGAATCACTGGTTTCTTTTCTACCCTGATTCTGCGGATTAATCGCGATGGGAATGCATATATCAGCTTGAACTGATTCCAAGGGAACACTAGGGCATCCGAACCGCAAGCTAGGAGATCCTTTGTGCGAGACACAAATCTGTCCACCTTTGCGTTGAATCTGGATGCTAGCAGATCTACATCCGGTGTTCCCCACCGCTGGCATATTGCCTGGAAAACCTCGGGGTGAAGAGACCATTCCCCCGGGCATAATTGCTGGCGACTTAAAAAAGTCCGCTCTCCAATTTTCCACTCCTGGGATGAAAACCGCGGATATGGCTGTGACATACCTTTCTGCCCACTCCAGGATGCATTTCGCTGCCCTCTGGGCTGCACGACTCCTGGTGCCACCCTGGTGATTGATATATGCCACTGCTGTGGCATTGTCTGATTGAATTCTGACAGGTGACCCTTGGAGTTTGGATGTCCATGCTACTAGGGCATACCGGGCTGCTCGTATCTCTAAGAGATTGGTGGGCAGGGCCTTCTCTGCTTCTGACCACTTGCCCTGGAGAGACCATTGCTCCAGTACTGCCCCCCAGCCTATGAGGCTGGCAACTGTAGTGACCACCTTCCAAGAAACCGAACTGAAGGGTTTCCCTTCCCAGATTCTGGGGCACCAACCACCAATGGAGGCTCTTGCGAACGGAAGGGGACAGGGACATTGGTAAGTCTAAAGCCTGAACTTTTTTGTTCCAGGCTGACAGTATGGCCCTCTGCAAGTTCCTTGAATGGAATTGACCGTAGGGTACCGCTTCGAATGAAGCCACCATTTTTCCCAGCAGCCTTATACACAGGCGTATGGATGGTTTTTCTTTTTTGTACCCACTAAGTGGGTCAAATCTTTCAAAGACGACATCTTCTCTGGAGGTAAGAAAATCTTTCTCTGCTTTGAATCCAGTCTTAGCCCCCAAGTATTCCAGGCTTTTGACTGGTTTTAGGGCTGACTTGTCTCGGTTGATAATGCAACCGTGAGATTCCAGATACTTGATTATCTTGTGAACGACCACTTCTAGTTTTTTCCCACTGAGTGGTCTATCAGCAACAAGTCGTCTAGATATGCCATTATCGTTACACCTTGTGTTCCTAGTTTGGCCAATCGTAGGGCCAGAATTTTTGTGAACACTCGTGGTGCCGTGGCCAGACCGAAAGGTAAGGCTCTGAACTGAAAATGGCGCCCTTCTACTGCAAAGCGTAGAAATTTCTGATGGGCCGGAAAGATGGGAACAAGCAAATAAGCATCCCTTATGTCGATCGAGGCTAACCATTCCTGCCCTTGTAGGGCGGTGGCCACCGATCGGATCGACTCCATCCGAAAAAAGTCCTGATATGTAGGAACTTGTTTAGCCCTTTTATATTCAATATGGGCCTCATGTCCCCATTTGGTTTGGGGACTGTGACAAGGTTCGAGTAAAACCCGAACCCGTTTTCTTTCAAGGGAACCTTCATGATTACCCTTGGGGCAATAGTTGCTCTAGTGCCAGAAGGAGGGATCCACTCTTCTGGGGATCGCTTGGCACGTTTGACCTTATAAAATGGGCAGGAGGAATGTCTTTTAACTCCAGCCTGTATCCCAGACTTACTGCGGGGATCACCCATCTCTGATGGTGTCCCGCCAGGTCTCTGTGAACAACTGAAGTCTTCCCCTCACCCGACTGAGTGGGGGCAACCCTTCATGACTTAGGGGGAGGTTTTGTACCTCCCTTGACCCAGGGTTTCTTGATACCCTGTGATTGTCCCTGATTTCTGCCCCCTGGATTTGACCGCGGAGGCCGTCGGAACTGTTTCACAGCCGATGTGCCAGGGACTGGAGAAGTAGGCCTCTTAAAAGAAGGACTTCTACCCTTGTTCTTAACCGGTAAGAGTGAACTTTTACCGGCAGAAATTTTCTGGATATATTTGTCCAGATCTTCTCCAAATAAGCGTTCTCCATGAAATGGGAAGCTAACCAGCAGTTTTTTACAGGGAGCTTCAGCAGACCAGTTTTTGAGCCACAGAAGCCTACGCATATGTCTATAGACAGCGTAAAGCGGGAGGCCTGTTGGATTGTATCCTTTATGGCGTCCACCGCAAAACACAAGGCTCTAGGCAGGTCAGCTAGGGCAAGAGCCTGCTGATCTGGTAAGTCCCTTAAGACTTGTTTCAACTGATCTTTCACTGCTTGGCAGACTCCAATCGCTGCTACCGCAGGTTGTGTCACCATGCTTGCTGTAGAGAAAGCAGATTTTAGTAAAGACTCCAATTTTTTATCTATTGGGTCTTTGAACATTGGAACATTATCTACTGGACATGTCAGTGATTTGTTAACAGAAGAGATGGCTGCGTCCACTATAGGGACCCTCCATTTTCTTATGAACTTATCCTCCATGGGATAGATCACCGGAAATCTCTTGGGGGGAGCAAATATTTTATCAGGATGCTCCCAATCCTGGTAAATAAGCCCTTCTAATAAAGGGTGGATTGGGAAGGAACAGACCGCCTGGGGAGCTTTTAGCGACCCCAGCGAGGAAACCGTAGTGGATGGTGGTTCCGCCAGAGGCATTTTAAATGCTGATCGGACCATGTTAGTCAGAGACTGAACCCATAATCTTTCAGCCTGAGAAGCTGAGAAAGGTTCTTCCACTGTTGATTCCTCTATAAGTGAATCAACCTCATCCTGATCCCCTTCAGGTAGGTCGATCTCTGTGTGGGGCTGTTCCTCCACTAACAGGCACTCTGAAGGAGGAGACGGAGATCGGACGCGCTTTTCCTGTGACAGGGAAGCAGCGAACAATGCTGTTAATCTCTCTTCCAATCCTCCCAGAGTTGAGGATAAAACCTCCTCTGTTATATATACAGGAGCTGGTGGACTGGGGACAGCCGCAGCACCAGGCATTCCTGCGGGGTTTCTACGGCTACTGACCTCTGCATTCTCAGGGGAGATTGGTGCAGTGCAAGCATGCCCAATATCCTCAGAGCCCGATGGAGACCCCTTTGGCTTCCTGGAAGATTATTTCCGGAGCGTCTGGACGACATATCCTTTAAGCACAAAGCTGAGGTATTCCCGTCGTCATACACCAATTTTTGCTGGTAATAGTCTAACACAGGTGCTGCTATATACCAGCTGGTGTCCACTAAAGTGCCTTTCTATGGGGATGCCTGCATCAACCGCCTCTGTGTGCCACTGTTTGTTGCTAGCTCTGTTTGCATGCAGCTGACACTTGTACTGTGTCTTTTAACCATGCTGGGACGCCCGCACATGCGCAGAAGCGCCGCGGCGCGCATCGAGCGTCATCCACCCGCCCCGCCCCTTTTTTTTCATAGGAGGCGCGTGCACGCGCCCGCGCGCGCGCCCGTGCGCCAATGGCGCCCTTTTCGAAAACCAACAGAGGACTAGGAGCCAGGGCCCTTTTTGCCGGAGGGCCTGTGCGGTGGATGAACGCAGCAACAGGGCAGAGGAAGTGGATTCCCTCAGAGAAACTTACCAGCTGCCTGGATCTTTTGAGTTGAGAAAACCAAAGATCCACATTTACAAGAAAAATGGACTACAGCGGCCTCTAGTGGTTTAACACAGGTACCGCGGTCCCTGTTTTTTTTTTTTTTTTTCTTGACTACTATTAAAATTTTACATTTTCAGTAGTTATAGGCAAACACAGATATTTAGCGGGAATACCGTTAGGTAACAGACAGAAAGACAAATTAGGCTTGGGGGTCCCCCAATAGAACCAAGTTCCTGAGGGCCCCCACTTACCTGATCCCCGCCGCAGGACTTTGTTTGGTCCACAAAAGTCCAAACTTCACCTATCACGGCAGGCATTGTAATTAAACCTTCAGGGACCGGGTTCCCAAGGATTCCACTCCCCTGGACCTGTATAGCACCCTGCACAGACAGCGTCTTGGTCGTGGGTATGACCAGAGCTCTGGATCCCAGGGTCCAGCCCTCCTAAGAGAAGCATTACAGGCAAAACCTTGCTCTTCTGCTGCAAGGCCCGGGTACCGACCGTTTAGCTATGAAGCTTTTTTTGGTGGGATCCGGAACAGCTTACTAAGGCCCAAAAGAACCTGTACGCAAGCCCAGTGAAAACACATGTTACTCTTTGGCCAACACCTTAGACACTGGCAAAAAACTGAGGTGCTCCCGGGTGGGAGGGGCTTATATAGGGGAGGGTACTTCCGGTTTGGAATTGGCCAGTGCCAACACCTGAAGGTAATCTATATAACCCATTAGTAATGACTAAGTCGCTCTGTGTCCCGTGATGTACGAAAAAGAAAACGCTCATAAAAGTGGCTGTAAAAACGTCCGTGGGCATGAGGCCTTAAAGGCTGCAAAATTCTCCCTCAAACCATATGTTAGCTGAAAAGGACTGGTAGAATAAAAAGATGATGCTACTAATTTTGTAGGTTCCGCAATAGTTACACAAATATTTATTCAAAACTATATTTTTGCTAAAAAAAAAATTTAAAAAAAAGAGAAAAGGACTACTATTAGTGAACACTAACACAACATAACTTATTACATTTCTGCTTAATTCCTACTAAGGCCTGTTATAGACAGAGCAAAATTTCTTTCCTGCAACTATGGGTTTCTCGATTCCCCCATTAACACAGTGTTGACAAGGGAATCCCTCTCATGAAAGCATTGTGTTGTTCTCCTGGCGGGGGGGTGGGGCAGGAGAAACCGTCCCCGCTTGGAGAACACAGAGACTATTGCTAGCGGCTGTGACAGCAACAATCACATGTAACAGCGGATGTGTGACAGCGGCTGTGACATCAACAATCACATGTAAAATCCAGCAGGCTGGTTGTACCCAAATTGATCAATCAACTTAAGTACATTCAGCCTGCCCATACATGGTTCAAATCTTGGCAGGTTCCTGCAGAACCGGGCGAGATTCAAACCTTCTATGGCCACCTAAATCTAAAAGCCTTAACAAAGTTAATAAATACCAAATATTTCTAAATTTTAAATCAAAACTTTTTGCAAAATGGTGAAAAAAGTATGCAAAACTGTAAATAAACAATTTGAAGGTTTGCCATACATTTTGCGCCTAATCGCAGTCACATGTGTGCGCTGCATGATGTGCTGATGCAGGCATACATTTTATTGCAATGCAGCCCATGGCAATGTGCTGACACAGAGTTGAGTGAATGTCATTTAAAAGAAAAGAAAAAACAAAACCAAGTACTGCAATGCACTGTAACAATGGACTGCAGTGGTTGTGTACAACATATACCACAACACATGAAAATACAGGAAGTTACTTATCCATCATATCATACATTCAGAGAGGCATTTGATTAGCCCTAAACTTATTCTGCAGCAGGACAATGACCCCAAAAGTACAGCCAATGTCATTAAGAACTATCTTCAGTGTAAAGAAAAACAAGGAGTCCTGGAAGTGATGGTTTGGCCCCCACAGACCCCTGATCTCAACATCATTGGGTTTGTCTGGGATTACATGAAGAGACAGAAGGATTTGAGGCAGCCTACATCCACAGAAGATTTGTGGTTAGTTCTCCGAGTGTGGAACAACCTACCTGCAGATTTCATTCAAAAACTGTGTGCAAGTGTACCTAGAAGAACTGATGCTGTTTTGAAGGCAAAGGGTGGTCACGCCAAATATTGATTTGATTTGGATTTCTCATCTGTCCTTATACTTTCCATTTTGTTAATTGATAAAATAAACTTCTATTTCTAAAAGCAATCTTAATTTACAGCATTTTTTCATACCTGCCTAAAACATTTGCCCAGTACTGTACATACCATATTGCCAAAAGTATTGGGACACCCCTCAAAATCATTGGATTCAGGTGTGTAAACAAAAAAAAAAAAAGCACTACGGCATGCAGACTGCTTTTACAAACATCCGTGAAAGAATTTGTCACTCTCAGGAGCTCTGTGAATTCAAGCGTAGTACCGTGATAGGTTGCCAACTGTGCAATAAATCTATCCGTGAAATTTCCTTGCTACTAAATATTCCACGGTCAACTGTTAATGGTGTTATAACAAAGTGGAAGCAACTGGGAACAACAGCAACTTAGCCATGAAGTGGTAGGCCACATAAAATGATAGAGAGGGGTCAGTGCATGCTGAAGCACACAGTGTGCAGAAGTTGCCAACTGTCTGCAGAGTCAATAACTACAGAGCTCCAAAAACTTCGTGTGGCCTTCAGATTAGCACAACAGTGCGTAGAAAGCTTCATCAAATGGGTGTCCATGGCCGAGCAGCTGCATCCAAGCCTTACATCACCAAGTGCAATGCAAAGCGTTGGATGCAGTGATGTAAAGCAGCGTTTCACTTTTTCCACATTTTGTTATGTTACAGCCGTATTCCAAAATGTACATTTATTATTTTCCTCAAAATTCTACAAACAATACCCACAAATGGGAAAAAGTTTGTTTAACCACTTCAATACCAGGCATTTACACCCCCTTCCTGCCCAAGCCAATTTTAAGCTTTCAGCGCTGTCGCTATTTAAATGACAATTGCGCGGTCATGCTACACTGTACCCAAAACAGAATTTTTATCACGTTGTTCCCACAAATAGAGCTTTCTTTTAGTGGTATTTGATCACCTCTGAGGTTTTTATTTTTTGCTAAACAAATAAAAAAAAAGACCGAAAATTTTGAAAAAAAAAGTTTTTCTTTTGTTTCTGTTAGAAAATGTTGTAAATACGTTTTCTACTTCACTGATAAGGCAGCACTAACTGGCACTGATAAGGCAGCACCAATGAGGTGGCACTGATGGGTGTCACTGATAGGCAGCACTGATGGGCATTGATAAGCGGCACTGATAGGCAACACTGATAAATGGCACTGATAGGCATCCCTGGTGGCACTGGCAGCTGCCTGAGCACTGATTAGCTGCTGCCTAAGCACCGATTCGCATTTCCCTGGTGGTCCAGTGTTGTGGCCTCCCCTGGTGGTCCTGGGCGGGCATCCGAGGGGGGGCTGCGCTGATAAACAATCAGCACAGATCCCCCCTGTCAGAAGAGCAACCGATCTGCTCTCCTCTACTCGTGTCTGTCAGACGCGAGTGAGGAAAAGCTGATCAATGGCTCTTCCTATATACATCGTGATCAGCCGTGATTGGACATGGCTGATCACATGGTAAAGAGCCTCTGTCGGAGGCTCTTTACCGAGATCGGTGTAGTGGTGTGTCAGACTGACACGCGGCACCACCAGCACGGCGGCTGTTATCCTGCTGGTCTTCATATGACGTCCAGTCAGGATAAATGAACCACCGCCCAGCCGTCATTCTGCTGTAGGCCGGGTAGGAAGTGGTTAAAATCTTAGCAAATTTTTTTTTTTTTTTCCTTTTTAAAAAATAAATAAATCACATGTACATAAGTATTCACAACCTTTTGCTTAAAACTGAGCTCAGGTGCATCCTGTTTCCACTGATCATCCTTGAGATGTTTCTACAACTGGATTGGAGTCCACCTGTGGTAAATTCAGTGGATTGAACATGATTTGGAAAGGCACACCCCTCTGTAGATAAAGTTTCCACAGTTAACAGTGCATGTCAGAGCACAAACAAAGCCATTAAAGCAGATTTCCACCCAAAAATTAAACTTCCGCTTTAAGGGAAGGTGACCCCCTGACATGCCACATTTGGCATGTCATTTTTTTTTGACAATGAGCACAGTGGCCTCCATCATCTGTAAATGGAAGAAGTTTGGATGCACTGTGTGTAAGGGTTTACAACCACTTCAAAGTAGTGCCTTATGATATTTATAGCATCTACTTAAAAAGAGGATGACTCTGTCCTACTTAGAATATAACATTAAGATTCTAGTTAGTAGATCTGGACAATGTGGACTTAATTATAAGGTCTATTATTATCGATAAGGATGCAACATTGAGGGGATTGATGGGATATATTGTATTTACATCATTTGTACTAACTGTTTCAACCTGAGCACACCAGTGTAAGTTCAGGTAAACCATTTTTCTCTTGATAAGGTTAAGAACTCCTGTCAAGAGATTTATCATCAGTTAATTTTATGGTGACAATGATTTTATCAGACAGGATGTGAGGCAAAAATCAGCAACAGGGGCACAGACAGCAGTAAAAACCTAACAGGGGTTTTGGTCTTCCCCCACGCTACAAAAAAAAAAAAGAAGGAAGGGAAAAAAAAAAAAGCATTATAATTCAAATATCATAGCGAATTGTGACTATGCCACCAGAAATGGTTACTTACATCAAAGAGGTCCTTAAAATACTTTCTTCTTTCCCATGGTAAGAATCCTTCATAAACCCGCTGATAACTGTGGAGTTTCCTTCCTTGAACAAACTTGTCTTCCTTAGATATTTGAGGTTCTTGGTTGTTTACATCTCCAGGCAATCTGGAAACCTTGAAGCCCAGGGCACTGAACTTAAGCTGGGATTCCTTGTTTGTGGTAGATTTCGCATTTTCATGCCCTAGTTCTCTTGATTTAAAGGTAATTTTCTTGGAATCAGCCTTATTTTCGGTTACCATTTTGCTTTTAGATATGTGTGCTAAATTGATCCCCTGTTTGTTAGCATATAAAGCTTGCTCTGTCTGTGGCTTGATGCTGCCAAATTGTTTAAGTAAAGCCACTTTTGACATGTTGTACCCTTTCCATGTGATGTCACCTTTGCTAAGCTTTAGGTCAAGATCCTGTAGGGCCAGCTGTATACTGTTTGGAAGAGCAGATACATTCATATAAGGTATATGGATTTCTTCATCTTGTTTCTCGGCTGGCCTCTCCTTCTTGAGCTTTGGGAACCTGTCTTCTTCAGGAATGTCCTCGAACAGCATTTCTGCTTCTGGGGTAAGTGTTGTGCTAACTATATCCCTCTTTCCTTGTAAAGATGGTGTAATATTAAGTTTTTGTTCTTCGTTTGTGTCGACATCTATGAAAATCTGCATTTTAAACTCTTTGTCATTCTGATCATGAAAGGTGAAGTTAAAATTAATTACAGTAGCGTTCATTCCAGAATACATGATCAGATGAACAGTTTTCCACTTATTAGCAATAGAAGCATGGCGAATAATTGGGTTTTCACTATAGCTGCCCTCCACTGCTTTCTTAGCTATGTCAGCAAAGCTGAAGTAGGGCAAACATTCCCCTTTAGGAACAACATAATGGGTCTGGTTTTGGAGCAAGTTTATCTTGTATAACTCTCCAAGGTGATCTGTAAATAAAATACACAGGTTCATTTTATCAGTATTAGGGATAAAGGTTTTGCACAATCAAGTGAATAAATGTACCTGAAATCATAGGATGAACAAAGCGGCAAATGTATACAAAAGCAAGCACCTTCTCATAATTGCATCAGGTTTTCATTCCTACTAAGCTCCGAGTTCTGAATCCTAATGCAAATTTTAACCAACTTCCATAGTTGAGAGACAAATTTGACAGCTGGGTGTTATGGCTCAGGTTGAGGGTAAATTTCCCAATGGAGTCAATTATTAAAGTGACAGAGTTTAGAGATGGGATTTCCCCACACTTCCTATTTTTGTCTCTGAAACAGGTAGGGAGATGAAATCTTACCAAGAAGGGCAACTACAGTCAGAGGTGTAATATCTTTTTTTTTTTTGTTTTTTTTTATTCTATATTTTATTTTAAACACTTTACAAACATTGTACAATTGCATGCGCATCGCATGATGTAGTACATCACTATTTGATTCTGTTTTAGAATAAACAAAGACTTTTGAAGTAACAATTCATATTATATATATATTCCTAATACGGATATAAATTTTGGCTTCTGCCTTCTTAACCATTTACACATAGAAAAGAGAGAGAAAGAGAAAAGACAGAAACAGAAAGAAAAAAGGAAAAAGAGGAGAAGGAGAGGAAATTTTTTTTATATATATATATATATATATATATATATATATATATATATATATATATACACACACACACATATACACACATATATATATATATATATATATATATATATATAAATCCCGCTATTCCCCCTCCATTAGCGCATAGCCATATTCCCTGGAGCTTACAAAGAGGGACCATTGTAGCCATTTTTTATGAGGTGTAATATCTAATGGGGACATAGCGTATGGAAAGGTTCAAACATCTTTCAGGTTTCTAGTGCTAATAAAATAACCCCATCAGCCATTCCATCAAGGATCATAACAGACATGTTCAAAGCACTCTTAAATACTGCAATCGATTCTTTTCTTAGGCATAAGCCACATGACATATGATGAGGAACTGGTCATGTGATCCCTTTTAAAATAATCAAGGTACAGGTGGCTAATAAGTGGCTCTGCCTAAAAATTTCTCTTAGCTTCAGCAGAAACCATATAACCCATAACACGGTATATGCCCTAACAATGATATACTAGAGGAGGGAAACAATTTAAATATTCAAAAATAAGGGTTAATAAGAGCTATTATATGCTGTGTTTTTATGCCAAACTATATGTTTTACCTGACTTAATGATTATTTGTATTATGTTATTTGTATTATTAAGTGGCCAATTGCAATTGCTGTATGTATATCCACTGAATGAATTATATTGGTTTTCTATGTACAGTATACTCATAGTCCCAACCCTTAGTCCTCCTGTTTGTTTCATTTAGATAGGGATGGAGGCAATTGACCTTACCCGCTCAACGCATCATTTAAAGTCCCAACGTTTTCTTTTAAAAAAATATAGGGATGGAAGCGCGCTTGTTTATCATTTCAGGTCCGATTAATACCCATTTATATCATGTATTATTCAATTATACCCAATTGAGGAATTCCCCCTCCTTCCACCGGGCTAATCCCCATGGGATGGGGCTGCTTTCCCCCATCCCCATATTAGTTAGTCTAATGTCTTTGGCAGTTGCGTGTGTCACATGTTATAGATAGGAGCAGTGGCTCCATCACAAGGAATTTGAATAAGCAAAATGGATGCAAGTAGTATAGGCTCAATGACATGGATCAAGCATGCCAAACTGGAAAATCAGGGTGAAATCAGAACTCAGAACTAGTCTACATATTTGATCTGAGTCAGTGACTTACAAAATACTAAGCTAGTGGACTTGAATGACAACAAAAGAATGAATACTTTCTGAAGGAGAGGTCAACAATGATACTTCTTCACCACAGGATTTTATTTAAAGCCCAACTCCAGGCAAACATGAAATTTAAACAGCGCATTGTACCTCAATTTCCTTATTCCTCAGTCTTGATTCCTCTTCCTAAGCCACCCTGCAGTGTAATGGACCAAACTCACCCTATCCTCTATAAGCCAAGCTAACTTCCTCCCCTTGGGCCAGGCATTTTTTTTCCTGCTCAAAATCTTTTCAGGAACAGGTCCCCTCACCGCCTCTCTATGAGTTCTCCTGCCTTTGGAGCCTAAGACAGAGGATCCGCCTGCTGGAAGAGTCACCTCCACCAATAGGAGATATCCACATCATGCAAGCAGTGATGTGGACACCTGAAGTAGGACTTCAGGAAGTAAACAGAAGTAGAGAGAATAATAATCATATTACTGTGGTTTCAGGTAAGTAAAATGGGCACATGGATAGTTTTTTATTTTTATTTCAGCTGTTAGTTAGAGGGCGATGGAAAGGGGATTGCTAATAACCTTGAGTTGTCCTTTAGACTGCTACAGCGTAAAATGTTGGTGAGCAGACCTTAGTGCTTTCATGCTATGAGCTGAAAACGTGGACTAGTGTGCACAACGGGGCTAAGTGTTTGCTATTTAATATTTTAATGTTTTTTGTCAATTGGGATGAGAAGACCAAAATTGAGCTTTTTGGCCACAACCATAAATGCTACATTTGGAGAGGAGTCAACAAGACCTATGATGAAAGGTACACCATTCCTACTGGTGGATCGCTGATGTTTTGGCTACAAAGGCACAGGAAATTTGGTTAAAATTGATGGCAAGATGAATGCAATATGTTATCAAAAAATACTGGAGGAACATTTGCATTCATTAGCCAGAAAGCTGTTCATGGGACGTACTTGGACTTTCCAACATGACAATGATTCAAATCACAAGGCCAAGTCGACCTGTCATTGGCTACAGCAGAATAAAGTGAAGGTTCTGAAAGCCATCTCAGTCTCTTGACCTCAATATCATTGAGCCACTCTGGGGAGATCTCAAACATGCAGTTCATGAAAGACAGCCCAAGAATTTACAGGAACTGGAGGCTTTTTGCCAAGAGGAATGGGCAGAAGATAAAGAGCCTCATCCACAATTACCACAAAAGACTTCAAACTGTCATTGATGTTAAAGGGGGCAATACATGGTATTAAGAACTGGGGTATGTAAACTTTTTATCGGGGTAATTTGGGCAGTTTCTGTTGTCATTATGATTTAAAGAGTGTAAACACAGCTGATTGATAATAAATGGCTTCAGCCAAACACTATGAGTGAAAGAAAAGTTTTTGTTATCATTCATATTCTCTGAAAAATGGCCAAATCATAAATTCTGCCAGGGTATGTAAACTTATAAGCACAACTGTAAGAGGAAAAATTTGGGACTTTGAATGAAACATGTGGGAACACATGTCTTCATCCCTATATCATAGCAAAGAGGGGGGATTTCGGGACTTTGAATGAGGTGGGTGAGAGTGGCTAAATGATAAGTCGGTTTTGAAAAGGATACCTTTATTGGCCAACATAAAAAAGACAGGTCAAAAAGGCTCAAAAGCCTGTAGGAGCAACTTCTTTGAGATATAGTGTGCATGAGCCCTTAATGTTTCCTAAAAATTCCTGAAACAGCAAAAACACCTTAACCTACTTCACCTTGTCCACAATCGCCAGCGTCAAATCCACAGTTAAGCACATTGCAGGCTTGGTCACAGAACTTGTCAGCAAGCCATGAATTAGCACAGCCTTGATTACAATAGGAAACACCACTTATTCCCACTCCAGGCTGCCAGGCTTGTCCATTGAGAATACTTCCTCCAGCAAGGGCTGGCGCAAAACGACCAGCTGCTGTGTTACCTATAGGAGTGGGGAAAAAACAATTCTTTAACAAATCATAAGAACATGTTTACATAAAGGAAGCTACAATAATATAAATGTATAGACAGTATGTCAAATTGGCATATAAAATTGCCTACTCACATCATTAAACATCAACCATTGTCTGTCACAAATGATCCAGGGACAATTTTCTGTTAAAGAACAGCTAAAGGCAAAAAAACCTTTATTTTTAATTTCGGATAGAGTAGAGAAGGGTTATAACCCCTGTCAGTTTGCTGCTGTCTGTGTTCCATTGGGAAGATTTCCCATAGTCTGTCCCATAGTCATAACAGGAGATCCCGCCAAAGTAAGGGAATACCAGAACTAGTGTCTTCAATGGAAGATTTCCCCTCTATTACTGTTCTGATGTTAATCAAAAAATGAAAAATTGGGATTTTCTTTTACTTTCACTTTTGATAAGGGTAAACAGGAAAAATAGAGAGAGAGTGAATCTCCCTAACAGAGGCACAGACAGCAGACAAAACTGACAGGTGTTCAAATCCCCCTCGACTCTACCCAAAACTCAAACAATAGTCCCCTTTAGTTACACAATTATTCCATAAGTTGCAAGCCTCACACAAAAACAGTAAACTGTAAATAATTTTTCTTTAAATTGATTGAGGGACACAGAATTCAGAGACATTTGAGTTATACTGCCACCTACAGGAGGATTTGGAAACTGTAAGAAAGCAGTGCTGAACTTACGTAAGGCCATAAAAATACAGAGGTGTGGGACCCATATCCCACAATAAACTTCAAGAAAATAATTGTACAGCTAGTTTTCTTTTTGTATGAGCATTAGCGAGGAGATATCCCTGAACTCACAGAGGAGGACTGCATCTACGTATGTGCCCGCTATGATTTCTGCCAAAGAAATGGATTGGATATGGACCGGAAGTCTCCAATGCCTCCGACTGTGTCTACTTGGGGGAAGGCTATTAAAGTGGAAGTAAACCCTCCTATCGTTTTCAGCCAAGGAAGCTGCCATCTTGGCCTTTGTTTAATCTAAAACTGCCATAAACTGCTGTGATCAGTTATGACATCAGCCATTGGACGGTTTAACAGTTTGGTTGAGAGCACAACCAATGGGAGTGTTACATTTCCGGCACGTGCCGGAAATGGAACCGTTTTTTTAAACTGTTAAATGGATGGGTTTACTTCCGCTTCAACTCAGTTTTACCCTTATACAAGATAACGTATGTGCTCTTCCTTGCTCTGCTCCTTCCTTTTTTTAACTCCTGGGCGAACATTTATAGTTTCTCTCCCTATTTAAGTCTGCGATACTTGATATGGATTGTGCTTGTAAACCTTTCTGAATGACCTAGAGAATGTTTAAAGCTTTATAATTTATGTAACACTTGACACTGTCCTTTACGCGGATATCTACTGTGCCACCTATCTTGGATTTTGTCTACTTTGATGTAAGCTGCATTTCATTTTGCTAAATAATTTAATAAACTGTTTTCTGTTTGTCTGCAAAAATATATATATCAAGGTGTTTATAGTCCATATTTATTGACAAATGTCTTTTAAGGATGAAAAAAATAACAAATGTATTTCATTTTCGTATCTGTGGAGAAGATTTACCAACGTATGAGCTTACCAAGGCAATCCCCTCCATCCCAGTCACATGCAGAGTTATTGCAAGCTTTGTCACAATAACCATCTTTAATCCAAGATCCTGGACATCCCTCTGCACAGTTAGGAACAGGCCACGTCAAATAAACCTGTGTGTAAAAACACAAATGTATTACTCATTATCTGTTCAATTTAGGGAATTCATTTTTGTTGTATAAGCTGTATTTCCCAACTATTAAAAATCACAAAGCCCCAGAAATCTGTTGTCTAATAAAGATTTTGTTTCTTAATACCTGATGAACATTTTATGAAGAACTATTTTTTTGTTCCAAATTATGCTTTTAAAAACAAAAATCAGATATAAGTAAAAGATTTTTTATTTAATTATTAACTGAGCATTTTGTCAAGAGTTTTATCTTAACCACTTCTCTACCGCTGCACTTTTAAAAAATAGTGGAGTGGTGGACAGTTTATAGACTGCACTTCAGAAAACACGCACAGACCAACAGTGTGCCTGTGAATCACTGTATACTGAGCTGTCATTAGATGGCTCAGATTACAGGCACAATGTTCAGTCAACTGGACTGCTAGTCCTGGTGCTTGCCTTACTTCCTGGATAAAGTGATGATGTCACCAGCTTTTCCTTACGTGTTGCATCACAGGTCACATGACTTCTTCAGGTCTCATGACTTCTTCAGGGATCACCTAAAGTAGTCACATGACTTGTGATGCAATGAATAGAGCAAAACTGGTGACAATAATAGGACTATCCATGAAAAAAGGCAGGCACCAGGACTAGCAGTGCTGCCAATACATAGAAACCCTAAGGGGGCAATACTTAAAAAGAGAAGTATGGGTTTGGGGGTTTTTCCTCCATTATACTTACCTCAGTGGATGCAGTATCGGTCCAATGCTGCATCTGTTACCCGGCTCCTCTACACTGAGCACCTAGCGATCAAACTTTGCTGATGGCTCGGTTCTCACAGCTCCCCCAGCAGAGGGCTGCTGACTGTCAAATCAGCAGCTCTCCTCTCTGCTTCTCCACGCTCACTGGAGTGCTGAGCTGTGGAGTGGCGGGGAGCGGCCATGTCAGGCTCTAAGCGGCTCGCTCAGAGGCTGAGACGGGCATCAGTCCAGGCACCTGGCGGATCCAGACTCCCAGAGTCGGGAGGACGCGGCGCCTGGACCAATTCCTGTGACTTCAGTCCGCTCTCTGTTGAAAATGGGTCACAGGAGTGCAAAAGGAATTGCACTCCTGTGACCCATAGGAGAAGCCCAGCCAAACGAGACTTCTCCTTTTTAGTGATTGTAAAGCTGCGTTTTAAAAAAAATAAAATAACAAACATGTCATACTTACCTCCACTGTGCAGTTCGTTTTGCACAGAGTGGCCCCAAACCTCCTCTTCTGGGGTCCCTCGGCGGCGCCATCAGCTCCTCAACGCATCGTATAACCCCCTGGGAGAAGAGCTCCCCTGGGGGGTTACCTTGCAGGCGCACTCCCACAGCATTTGCGTCCATAGACACAGAATGCCGGACTCGGCCCCGCCCCCCAGCGCCCGCATCATTGGATTTGATTGACAGCAGCGGGAGCCAATGGCTGCACTGCTATCAATCGAATCAAGAGCTGAGAACCGGGCAGAGAGGAAGAGCGCGTCTCCGCCGTGGGAATTACAGGGCTCAGGTGAGTAAAACAGGGTGGGGGCTAGGGGGCCGGTCAGTGTGAAGTTTTTTCACCTTAATGCATAGGATGCATTAAGGTGAAAAAACACGAACCTTTACAAACCCTTTAAGCTTTAATCTGTGGTTCTTTGGAAGCAGAGGAAAGAGGAGTGAAAGGGCTATTACTCTGGGCTCTAAGGCTACAAATAACACCTATGAAGTTAGGTCAAGTTGGAGCAAGGGAGAAATTATTTCTTCTGGACTGTGAACAGTGGAGGAACGAATCTCATTACCCCATAAAGTGGAAGGTTGGATTTGACCTAATACATAGGTCAAAAAGGAGTTCAGAGCATAGTGTGGATGGTAGGAGATCAAGTGTGACGCACCTGTGTGAATATACCAAGAACGGAACTTATAATTGCACTGATATATGTATATTGAACTTATTTAATGGACTTTATTACATTAAAGCACGTGCTGATCTATACATTAATAGAATATATTTTTAAGTTTATTTCATATTTGTATTTGTAAGTCACCTTTGGGATACTGTTACATATTCATTTTTGCACATAGGATCATATTTGTATTATTTATGGATTGGGGTCATTTTTATATATTATGTAGAAATACTGGAGAATAATTCTATTGGGACCGTTTTAGTATTTATTTTCCAGCACACAGGATAATTTAATTTGAAAAAGTTTTTTAACATTTACTTTATACAAAGGATTATACTGTAGGAGTTTATAATATTGGGATAGTTTTAATATTTACTTTCGAGCATGCATGTGTATTTTTTTCAACTAATATGGATATTAACCACTTCAGCCCCGGACCATTTGTCAGCTTAAGGACCGGAGGTCTTTTTACAATTTGGCACTGCGTCGCTTTAACTGACAATTGCGCGGTCGTGCGACGTGGCTCCCAAACAAGATGGATGTCCTTTTTTTCCTACAAATAGGACTTTTTGGTGGTATTTGATCACCTCTGCGGTTTTTATTTTTTGCGCTATAAACAAAAATAGAGCGACAATTTTGAAAAAAAAAGCAATATTTTTAACTTTTTGCTTTAATAAATATCCCCAAAAAATATATATAAAAAAAATGTTTCCCCCTCAGTTTAGGCCGATACATATTCTACATATTTTTGGTAAAAAAAAAAAAAAAAAAAAAAATCGCAATAAGCGTTTATTGATTGGTTTGCGCAAAAGTTATAACGTCTACAAAATAGGGGAAAGTTTTATGGCATTTTTAGGATTTTTTTTTTTACTAGTAATGGCGGGGATCAACAATTTTTATTGTGACTGCGACATTATGGCGGACACATCGGACACTTTTTTGGGACCACTGTCAATTTTACAGCGATCAGTGCTATAAAAATGCACGGATTACTGTGAAAATGACACTGGCAGTGAAGGGGTTAACCCACTAGGTGGCGCTGTAGGGGTTAAGTGTGCCCTAGTGAGTGATTCTTACTGTAGGGGGGATGGGCTGTGTGTGACAAGACAGTGATCACCGCTTCCGATTACAGGAAGGGGTGATCACTGTCATTGTCACTAGGCAGAGCAGGGAGATGCTTGTTTACATCAGCATCTCTCCGTTCTTCCTCACCGTGAGACGATCGTGGGTATCTCCACGGCGATCGAGTCCGCTGGACCCGCGGTCGGGCTCACGGAAGGAGCTTGCGGCAGGCGCGCGGCGTGTCCACAATGCCGCGATCTTAACGGGGACGTACAGGTACGTCCTTCTGCCTGTCCGTGCCATGCTGTCGACGTATATAGTCGTGCGCTGGTCAGCAAGCAGTTAATAGTGGCACGCCACTATTAGAATTTACCTTGTGAGCACTGTGATGACAAATCACAGCGATCATAAATGTAAACACTCTAGAGGTAGTATTTATCAATAAGATTTAAATGAATGAAGAGAACAGCAGCAGAAAATTGATGGTGAGGTGTTATAATTGATTATGGGATTTGTTTTCCTCCCTCTGTGTATGATCTGTACAATGACCATTTGAGTGCCAGGCTACTGGCTATAATACCTCTCATTACCAGGCATTTTTACCCAGATAGTGCTTTCATGTGGTATTGAATAACTATTTTTTTTACTATATAAAAAGGAAACAAGACCCAAAAAAGTTTGAATAATAAAAAAAAAAAATCCTCTCTTTTTTAAAACATATTGAATAAAAATGCCAGGACAGGTTTTCCTTTGCTTGTTTACATGTTATTTCCTGGTTTCTAACTGTATCTGGAAAGCAAACTCTTCAAAGGGTTAATATACTGATAGCATAGGGTTAGGCTGGAGATGGTGGGTTAAAGGAGAAGTAGAGCCAAAGCTTTACTGGCTATAATTCTTTGGATCACAGGAGGTTTATTCTGCACTCATGTGACCCATGTCACAGGCAGCTGACAGGAGGATCACACAGACACAAGCAGAGATAGGCAGGGAAGCGGCTACCATACTTATTGGCTGTAGCGTGCTCTTCCCCGCCGCCAGCCCCTCCTCCCCTCCTTGTTGCATATGACATCATCTGGAGTGGACAGGATAGGAGGAGGAGGGGCCGGCAGGGAACAGTGCTCCACTGGAGGAGTTATGAAAGCTGAAGGAGAGAGCTGTGAAGCCAGGAGAGAAGAAAGCTGGTACTTTAGTGTGCCCAGCTGTGTCCCCCACAATGTGCCCAACAGTCTGCCCCATGTACTGTGCCCTGTCATGTCCCCTGCCCCATGTACTGTGCCCTGCCATGTCCCCTGTCCCATGTACTGTGTCCTGTCATATCCCCTGCCGCATGTAATGTGCCCTGCCCCATCTAATGTCCCCTGTCACGTCCCCTTTCCTGTGGACAGATTCTCCCACCTGAGCTGTGGATCTCTGCAGCTCCTCCAGAGTTACCATGGGTCTCTTGGTTGCTTCTCTGATTAATGCTCTCTTTGCCCGGCATGTCAGTTTATGTGGACGGCCATGTCTTGGTAGGTTTGCAGTTGTGCCATACTCTTTCCATTTTCGGATGATGGATTGAACAGTGCTCCATTAGATGTTCAAAGCTAACCCTAACCCTGCATTAAACTTTTTTTCCCCGATGACGCGAATCCTGCAAAATGCATAGAATTTGACAGCCTGCCTTACACTGGAGTGGTATGACTTTTTAAATTTTAAATGAACAGCTTAGACGCAAGCCGGGCCCCCCCCCCCCCACCCCATCTGTTTTTCAGTAAACAGCCTGGCCATTGCTTCCTTACACAGCTGTCAGTATACTCGGTTGTATACTATTTTTACCTTGTTCACTTTTAAATAAAACTGCATTATACCATATCCGTTTCTCTTGTGGCTCTTTGCGGTGGAGCTTTTCAACCCATTCCAGAGTGGAAGATTGTCAATCACCTTGCAAACAAAGAAGTTATCTTGGTTGATTCACTGAATACAGTCTAATTGGGAGATTAGAGTGATTGGGAATCAAGAGTACCTGTTATATGCCTGATGGTCATTTATAACCGAACATCTCTGATGAATACATTTGAGTGTCACGACGGGTGAAGCACTTATTCATTATATTGCACCCTTTGTGAGCACGGTGGTTGGAGTATCTTGAATACAGCATAACTATGCTATCCCTGCATTTGTTTTTTTGAACTTTTTATTTATTGGTGTTTATGGACATTATACACTTGTTGCGCCCTTTTTACCTTTTTTTCTTCACCATGTATTAGTATTTACTAATTTTGGAGCTGCACTAGTATATAATTAATTATTTAGGATTTTTTTTTGGCGCCTTTTTTTCCATTTTTCTATTAATTCCCTGCAAAAAAATAGTCCACAACTTTATCCCTGACCTGTCTGGTGTGTTCCTTGGCCTTCATGATCCGGTTTGTTCACAAAAGTTCTCTAACAAACCTCTGAGGACTTCACAGAACAGCTGTATTTATACTGAGATTACATTACACACAGCTGGACTCTATTTACTAATTATGTGACTTTTGAAGGCAATTGGTTCCACTGGATTTTAGTTAGGGGTATCGGAGTAAAGGGAGCTGAATACAAATGTACACCACATTTTTCAGATATTTACCTGTAAAAAATGTTGAAAACCATTTATCCTTTTTCATTCCACTTTACAATTATGTGCCACTTTGTGTTGGTCTATCACATAAAATCCCAATAAAATACGTTTTTGGTTGTAACATGACAAAATGTGGAAAATTTCCAGAGGTATGAATACTTTTTCAAGGCACTGTATGTGCAAGGTAGGAGAGGGGAAGGTTCAACCTACTATATAATTTATTATTTTGCTTGGAGCCAGATACATCGCTGAGCCTCTCTCTGCACATAGATAGATGAACTGTGTTGTTGTTCTATAATCCCGTTTATGATTTTATGCTTACCTTTTGACCCTTTGAATGGCTATAAAAATCATCAGGCCATACATGTGTACCAAACATAACGTCATCGTTCATATATATGAATTTCTGAGAAAGTCCAGGAATCCGATGAATGTGGCTTTCAATAGCAGGAGAGCTAAAGGTAGGTAAATGGCTAGTGTTCAAAAAGATTTCCTAGTAAGGAAAACAAAGAAGACATCATCATGGATAATCCAAATGCAGTAGCTTCAAGTCTGGTCAAATTGGCTGAGAGAGTGCTAACATGGTAATCATTGGTGTAAAGGTCTACAATACTTTATTACCCTTAACAGATGCTCTGATTCTTCACCACTAAAACATAGGCATTACTACATAACAAATAGATCTTTCAACAAGGTGCCAGGGCTACCGACAGCTGATAATGGCTTTTGGACAAGCGAGATCATTTGTCTGTGCTCATACAGTACTTGACGGAGACCTGAGAGGGATTACAGACTAAAGTACGCAGAAGGACACTGCAAAGTTCTCCAATGTCCCTGATCTGAGAGAGACTAGATGAAAAAGACAAATACAGTCATTACCGGTGCTACTGTAAATGGTGCAATAGCATGAAAAAGATGGATAGGTCACTAAAAACAGTATTATTATAAAAATTTTGCTCAGTTTCTCAAGTGGCGAGGGCTAGAAATAAGCAAGTTAGAAAAATAATATAACCCCAATGCAATAACTAATTTGGATATAAACAGGGCTTAGTCTAATATAAACAAACTGGAAAAAGAATGTGTTCTATACAGTAACTTACTTAGCATATTTTTGTTAAAAAGTGAAGATATAGTTTAATTGCTACTTTCACAGTAACGTAAAAAAGTGAACGGGCAGCTCTACAGCTGCCCATATAACTTTTATATAACAGCCAGAAATTGGCTGGACAAAGCCGTGAGCTTCTTTTGACCCCTTGACTAACAGGACGTTTATAAATGGTTAAAAAATGCACAAGAGTTGTATCATCAGTGGCTGCCAACTGACAAAAGCGAAAATAATCCAGACCTGGAAGAAGTAGTAGAGAAGATGACAGCAGTCGAAAAAAGAGCAGTAACAGTGCTGCAGGAGGCCAAACCCAGAGGCAAATCTTCCATAATCTACAAGTACTATAGTTCTGCTTGAACTGTACCACATACAGTAGGTAGGACAACATAAGTTGAGTTTAAGGTAGAACTCCAGCCAAGAACTGCCTTTTTAATTGTTACAGTAAGCGTGAGAAAGTGTTAGCTCCTCTCACAGATGCTTACAGCTGGCTGTAGTTTTATTGGAAAGATTCCCTTCATACAGGAATTTAGAAAAGTCTCCTCTGCTGGGAAACAGAAAAAAAAAAAAAAAGGGAGCAGAGGTTTAAGCCTGGCCACCATCTATATGAAAAAATAAAATAAAAAAACACCTGTTTAAGTTCTTCTTTAACCCCTTAGAGCCAGTGCCTGCTGGCCCTTTAATGGATTTAGAATGCCAGGAGGCGGGGTTTATGTGACCCCCGTGATTAGCAGTCACATGATTTGAAAGCTCACGATCTCAAGCAGCGAGAGGAAGCTTTCAGTTAGTCCCCGGTAACTGTTTTGGGAGAGCGCTCTTGGCACAGCTCTATTGGCACTATTGCACGCAAATATACGGATGGCCGGCACCAAGGCCGCACATTTGGGATTGTACGATATATATTTTTTTTTATGGTTGAACTGGATGGACTTGTGTCTTTTTTCAACCTGACTAACTACCGTATATACTCGAGTATAAGCCGAGGCACCTAATTTTACCACAAAAAACTGGGAAAACGTATTGACTCGAGTATAAGCCTAGGGGTGTCCATCTGCATGCCTCACTGTGCCTTACTGTGCCCATGTGCATGCCTTACTGTGCCCAATCTCCCTACCTGATCTCCGGCGCTGTGTGACTAGACTGACGTTTAACATGGGAGTCTATGGAAGGGGTGCCCGGGTTTGAAAAATCTGTGCTCCCCGGCCGTAGGTCCCCTGGACAACAAACTTTGCACACTTGTAGATGAAGAGTGGGGCTACATGTGTGCCAAGATTGGGGTCCAGGGGACCTAGGGCCGGCCAGTACCGGGTCCCCAAAATCACCGGAGAAATTACCATTTAACATGGGAGTCTATGGAAGGGGTGCCCGGCTTTGAAAAATCGGTGCTTCCCGGCTGTAGGTCCCCTGGACTATAAACTGTGTACACTTGTAGAGGAAGAGTGGGGCTACATGTGTGCCAAGTTTAGAAGGCACTGAAGAAGTCATCACCTTGCACACATCACTTTTTATACCACATTTTGGACTTTTTATTTTCTTTTTGCATCACACTTTGGAATTTACCATGTTCACCTAATGCACCTTTGCATTTAATTTCATGCTTATTTTACATATTTCACAGCAGATGTGATTGTTTCAGAGCAAATGTTATTTGCACTTGTACTATTTGAGTTTTTTCCATGACTATTTTGCATTGTGTTACATACCTCTTCAGCATTTGAGGTTTATTTGGACACTATATTGTTTGGCACGTTATTTAGTTTGCCACTTGCACAATATTTTGCACTTTTATGCTTGTGTATTTTTATAATTTTGCATATAATTTTATCAACAGCTCAGCACTACTTTTTATATTAAATTGGTTTTAGTATAGGAGCATTTGCATGACTACAAGTACTCGTGCAAATGCTTAGTATCGGCACGGATACCGTATCGGTGCAACACTACTGTATTTGTATCCTTTTTTAGACTTTTGCTTTCCTTTTATTTACTACTGGTGATCCAGAACAGTGCGGCTTTGAAATTGCGCTACTTCAGAGCGATTTCTAAGCCACAGATCAGTGCAATTTGGACCTCCAACTTCATTGCGGCTTGCGACTTCATTTAACAGAAGTCAATGCAAATCACAATTAAAAATTGCAAAAAAGTATTGGTTTTAGTATCGGAGCACTTACACGAGTACATCGGCAATGATACCGGTATCAGTGCAACGCTACTGCATTAGTTTCCTTTTTAGACTTTTATTTATTTTCTACTGTTTTTCACTAGAACAAGCTCTCCAGCAGATGTATCAGTTACAGGGATGAGACAAACCATTTACCGCTGGCAGGGGTGCCTACAAACATCAGCTTCTATTTATTCTTGTAAAACCTTTATCTCTAAAAAGGAAAAACAAACTGTTTGCTGTAACTGATTATAAAGTGTGAGCTGGAATTTGGCTTCAATTTGTTAGCGTATTTAAATTTTATAGTACATTTAACACTACCTTTTCCCCAGACCGACATAGCTTCTGCCCGAAGGTTTCCCATCACAGGAGGTGTGTTACTGGCCAGATCACCAAGTTAAAACAGAGGGGAAAGGCCTAAAAAAGTAAACTAATGCAGGCACCACATCTAATGATTGATGACCTGCAATATATACTATTTTTGGTTTTGGGTTTGGGTTTAATACAGCTTACATTTAAGAGTACATACTTTCATGAGTACAGTTGGTTTCCTTCCTAGGGGCATTGCGCCGTTCACTAAAAGTGATCAAAGAACAACTGCATGGGCTCTTGTAAATAACATGGTACAAAGAAAAAAGTTTTGCTGGAATCCCCGACACGAAGATATCATCTTTCCTTAACATGGACATGCTGCACTGTTAAAGCCAATTTGTTAAACAAATCCAAGTGCATTTATCGAAACTAAAATATATGTTGTGGAAGTTATAAAGTATTAACAAGCCCTTTGTGGTGTTAACTAGTGTGTATAAATACATCAAGCTCTATTTGGTATACTATGAAGAAATGTGCATCAGACCAAAAGCTGGTCCTCCTACTGAGCAACGTTTTGATACAGGAAAGTCCAGCTCCGGCAGGGGGAATCTTTCAGATTCACAGTGCACGCAGTTATACATATCTTTTTCCATTGTATAATCCATAAACAAAATTGGTTTGGGTTTGCGTCAGACCACAGTTGTAACCATGGTTTAAAATATGTGGCTTGGTGATAAACGAACATGTCAATCAGTTCACGGCACATGGGCCAAAACCATAAATAAGCTAGCACAGTAAGTATAAAGGTCACAGACAAGAGGACACAGGTCACTGTGAAATGATTCCCACTTCTGTCACTTCAACAGCTCCTTTTTAAAACTGGAAACATGTAGCTGGATATCTAAACTGACACCTCAGCTAAAATAGTAGAACATAAAGAACAGTAAAATAAAGCCATTGGTAAGCAAGAAACTCAAAACTGTTTCATTGAGGAAAACGCATTTCATTTAAAGTGGTTGTAAACCTCAGACATGAAATATGAACAAAGCATATTCTTCTATACTGTGTACTTGTCTCAATTTAGAGAACGAAGTGTAATTTCTATCTTCTGTCTCTTTCCTTTGCTATCGTCACTGGGTATATGTACTGTTAAGCCCCGTACACACGATCGGATAACCTATGGATTTTCGTCCGATGGATTTGTCCATCGGAAATCCGATGAAACTGTTTTTCATCAGTCTTGGCCACACACCATCAGTCAAAAAACCGACCGTTCCAAACGCGGTGACGTAAAACACTCCGATGAGCCGAGAAAAATGAAGTTTAATGCTTCTGAGCATGCGTCGACTTGATTCTGAGCATGCGTGGGTTTTTTATCCGATGGACTTGCCCATAGACGATCGGAAATTCCCATCGGTTTTTTATCCATCGGAAAATTTTAAAACAAGTTCTATGTTTTACAACCGATGGAAAAAAGACCGATGGGTACCATACACGATCGGTTGGTCTGATGAAAACCGTCCATCGGACGGTTTTCATCAGTCAAACCGATCGTGTGTACGGGGCTTAAGAGTTTACAGACACTTTAAGTAAATAAATAGAAGAAGTCCTACTTGGTGTGTTACGATGGTGACTCGTGGATTATCCAGATTCAGCCAGGATGGTATTTGACCGTTTGTTACGATGAAAACATGACGCACCCAGGGAGCATGTTTTTCTATGGATCGCAAAGAGTAGCGAAGTTCTTCATTATCCTCAAAACGACTGGCAGAAATGTCTTCATCCTGCTTTAGCTTTAACAACAAAGAAAAATCAGATTACTGTGAAACTGTGTGTACGCCAAGTAAATCTGTTTCTAACCAATGACTACACAAAGCTCCTAGTTCCTTCCCTGGTCATCTCTCGTCTCAACTACTGCAACTCCCTTCTCATTGGCTTACCTCTACTTAGGCTATCCCCCCTTCAGTCCATCATGAATGCTGCTGCCAGACTCATCCACCTTACCAATCGCTCTGTCTCTGCTACTCTTCTCTGTCAATTTCTCTACTGGCTTCTGCTCACTCAACAAATTAAATTCAAAATACTAACAACTTATAGAGCCATCCAAACTCAGCCCCCAGCTACATCACTAGCCTAGTCTCAAAATGCCAACCAAATCACCCTCTCCGTTCCTCCCAAGACCTCCTGCCCTCTAGCTCCCTCGTTACCTCCTCCCATGCTCGCCTCCAGGACTTTTCCTGAGCCTCTCCTATCCTATGGAACTCCCTACCCCAATCAGTCCGACTATCTCCTACTTTTAGACAATCCTTGAAAACCCTTCTCTTCGGAGAAGCCTATTCTGCCCCTACACAACGTCTGTACTTTTATATTCTCTTTTATACAAGAAAATTGGCAACTATTTCGAAACAGACTTTAAAAGGAGAAGTATGGCCAAAGATTTTGGATCACATGAGTGCAGTTCGTTCTGCACTCTTGTCACCCAATTTTATGTGACAGCGGCACAGAGCTGGTCCATGCTCAGGAAATATCCCGACCATATGAATTTTGACAAAATCTACCTATGCAATGACCCCCCACCCCCTACTCCAAGGGTGATTGCTCATTACATCTATGGGTACTCTGTACACTTAACCTTACCCCCGATCCAGCCAACTTCATCGTTACCCTCTTTTCCTCTAGGGCAGTTGGTGGTCCTTTAGCATCATCATGTACAATGCAGGGCTGTTAACCTGCATTATACGGGAAGTATACAGAAGTGCGACCATGGTCCCCTTAAAGCGGAGGTCCACCCGATTTTTTTTTTTTAAAAGCCAGCAGCTACAAACACTGCAGCTGCTGACTTTTAAAAAAATGGAAAAATGGACACTTACCTGTCCAGCGCACCCGCGACGTCGGCAGACGAAGCTGAGCAATCGCTCGGTCCTCGGATGCTGCCGTCGCCATGCTGGGTAAGGGAATCAGGAAGTAAAGCCTTGCGGCTTCACTGCCCGGTTCCCTACTGCGCATGCGCGAGTAGCGCGGCGTGCCGTCACTGGTCCCCGCTCTCTCCTGGGGGGGGGGGGGGGGAAGTGGCGTAGAGTCCCACAGTAGTCTATGCCCAGAATTGGGTGCAAATACCTGCACACCCTCCCCCTTGAAAGGTCCCAAATGTGTCACCGGGGGGGGGGAAGGGTTCCGAAAAGCGGAAGTTACATTTTAGGGTAGAACTCCGCTTAAAGAAGAGGCTTCCCTGCAGGGAGGAAAAAGGGAATGCTTCCTATTCTGGCACCCCTAGACTGAACAAGCAGTTCATCCTTGAAGAATAGGGGAGAGGCAGCTGCAAGGGTGCATTTTGTCCAATTCCTGAAATTGGGCCTTAAAGTACACACAAGTTTATATCAACAAATTAACACAGCTTAATACTGTATATTTGCTGTCACAGTCTTATGACAAGGATTGCACAAGCTTACTGTAAATACATTGTACTGCTAAAGCTAGTTGGCTAAGGAAGAATTACTGGCGGAAGAGTGTCATCCATCCTCATGGGAAGGATGGAGAAATGGGCAGCCTACCAAAGCCCTCCATCTGTGATACCAAATTAGGAGGTAAACAATGTTCCCAAGATAAATATATCCAGATTATGGACTGCTGTGGGGTAAAGTGACAAGCTTAGTGATTATAAACAAGACCTACATGTTGGTCTCATGTCAAAGGTATTTGCCTTTGACATTATTTAAGAAGGTGCACTGTGATGTTATTTTCAACAGTAACTGGATATAAAAGAACCTTTTTCCCCAGCCATGGGATAATTATTTATTTACACTTCACTCAAGAAAGTAAGATGTTAGAAAGCAGAACTCCAGCCTTATCTTCAGTGTTGCACAGTCGTACAGGCTTCATTTGCCTAGGAATGCCCACTCTGTCAGACTGATATTCACCCATCAAAGCATTTACATATTTGCATAATTCCTCCCAGGAGCAAGGCCACTACTTCCATCAGGGCCAAAGCCTCTTAAAAAAAAAAAAATGTCCGATTGGACTTTTACATTTTAATTACCGTGTATACTCAAGTATAAGCCGACCCGAATATAAGCCGAGGCACCTAATTTTACCACAAAAAACTGGGAAAACTTTAGGACTCAAGTATAAGCCTAGGGTGTCCATCTGCATGCATCACTGTGCCTCCCTTTTCCTCAGTGTGTCCATGTTAATGCCTCACTGTGCCCATACCTCACTTTGCCTCACTGTGTCCATGCCCATGCCTCACTGTGTCCATGCCTCACTGTGCCCATGCCTAGACTGACGTTTAACATGGGAGTCTATGGAAGGGGTGCCCGGCTTTGAAAACCGATGAAGCTGACTTCCATCAGTCTTGCCTACACACCATCAGTCAAAAAACCGACCGTTCCAAACGCGGTGACGTAAAACACTTCGATGAGCTGAGAAAAATTAAGTTCTATGCTTCTGAGCATGCGTCGACTTGATTCTGAGCATGCGTGGGTTTTTTATCCGATGGAGTTCCCTACAGACAATAGTAATTAGCTATCGGTTTTTTAACCATCGGATAAATTTAAAACATGTTCTATTTTTAAACACCGATGGAAAAAAGACCGATGGGGCCCATACACGATCGGTTTGTCTGATGAAAACAGCCCATCGGTAAAACCTATCGTGTGTACAGGGCTTAAGGTTTCATTTTTCTGAATGACAGATCAGCACTGCGGGGCTGTGTTGTACACAGCATTCATAAAAGTGAAGGATCACACAGTGCTGCGGGGGCTGTGTGATTCATCAATCAGAACTGTTGGGGAAGCGCCGATTGCTCATTCATAATAGTAAAAGAACAAATCAGCTTAGAGAGGGGGCGAGGGCACAGTGCTGTTTGTACCTCCTCCCACAGGAAAGCCCATAATTTTGGCTTAAGAACTGGGTGGAGCTATGGCCAGAAAAACGGGACCAAGTACTATGTGCACTTGGTACCCTTTGAAAGTAAATTTTTTAATAAATTTGATTTTTTTTTTTTTTTTTTTTAGGAAATACTAAGACAAGGAGCTGATATGTTTTCAGCAACCTATATACAGCCCCCTCCTACCAGCCACAATCTGCCTACACTGCATAGAGAAGCACAAAGACCCAGTGATGATGTTACTGGGTCTAAATTCAAAATAAGGCATGTCATAATAAAAGGTTTATTTAAAAAAAAAATGGTATGTTGAGGGGGGAAAAGGAGGAATCAGGGAAGGCAAAAAAAATAAAAAAAATTACATTTCAGCTTTAACCTTAAGACTACCCAACTCTATTTCAAAGCTAACCAGCTACATTTTACACCTGCCAGTGTGTCATGCTACACTGTACCCAAACAAAATTCACTGGTTGGCACGGATTGGCACTTTGGTAGGCACCTCTGACGGGGGCTGTGCTGATAATCGGCACCCCCCCACCCTCTGACAGGAGAGCTGCCGATCGGCTCTCCCCGTCAGCGCAGACCGAGGAAGGCCGATTACCAGCACTCCCTGGTTCCCGCTGTGATCAGCTGTGACTGGTCACAGCTGATTGTGTGGTGAAGAGTCTACATCATAGGCTCTTTACCACAATCAGAAATGCGGTGTGTCAGAGTGACACACAGCACCACCGATCGCCTGCCCTGCGGGCGCGAGATCGCGACTTATCCTGCTGGACGTCATATGAAGTCCAGACGTCCAGTCAGGATAATGGAGCCACATTGTGGACGTCAATCCGCAATGGGGTTGGCGGGAAGTGGTTAAAGTGGACCTACACTCAAATGTTAAATAAAAGCTGTGTTAAAGCGGAGTTCCACCCAAAAATGGAACGTCCGCTTTAAGTGTAGGTGACCCCCTGACATTACACATTTGGCATGTATTTTTTTGGGGAGGAGCAGGTACCCTGTTTTTACAGGCACCCAGCTCCCATGTCCTCCCTGGCGCCGCCAGAAGGAAGATCACCTCTCCCCCCTCCCTCCCTGAAATCTTCTGGGACACATCACAGGTCCCAGAACATTGCCCGGCCAATCACAGCGCAGTGTGCGGCCGGCTGTGAAGCCACAGGCTTGCGCCCACAGTAACAATGCCGGCGCCACAGAGAGGAGGGAAAGAGGAGCGGGGCTCCGTGCGCCCGGATCGCTGGACCGTGGGACAGGTGAGCGTCTGATTATTAAAAGTCAGCAGCTACACTTTTTGTAGCTGCTGACTTTTAAATGGGTGGAAATCCGCTTTAAGGTGGATCAATAAAAAATAAGGTCTAAGGTGGATCAATAAAAAATAATAGAAGAGTTGAAATAACAGAATTTTGACTTACTCTTGTAAAAACCTTTTCTTGGAATACACAGAAAACAGGAGAGTTAAAGGATAAGTTCACTTAAAAAAAAATAATAAATGCACATTTTTTGCAGGTAAAAAATGTGCATTTAATATTTTTATGTTTGGAGCCTGTAAAGCATTACACCTTCATCAGATACATTGACAGGTCTGCAGGAGACCTGTATGGCATCAGTGTACCAGTAAAGGCAAGCAGATACACAGCGCCATGGTAGTTCATTGAGAACTACAAGCCGACATCCGCAAGGTATGTGGGGACTTGTAGTTCATTCATACACAGAGCTCTGCCCACACGGCCGCGCTGATTTTAAAAACTGACAGCTAGTACAGGGAACCTCTCCCTGTACTGCTATCGAGGAGAGGGGAGGGAAAAATCAGGCAGCGGCTGCAGTATGGCGAAAGAGTTACATGTTCCACCCTAAAAATGGGTGCAACATGCAACATGTGCCCACAGGTGAACTTATCCTTTAATTCTTCGACCACTGAGTTATGTTTCACCCCAAGGTGATTGTACACTGGCAAATAGCAAAACTTAACTCAGGCCTGCATAACCCCTCCCACTCCCAGCAGCGCCTCAATTTTGTAGGCATGCAATATCAGAGTGCAACCAGAGAGAATGGAGAGAGACCTGTGTCCTGTGATGCATTTTAGGAAAATTATTTTACAGATAAGTCAAAAATCACATTTTCTTAATTGTACATCACAGGACACAAGAACGTTTATTTTTAGTCCAATAAGGATGTCCAAAAACCTCCATTTAAGGGGTGGGCAACAGCAAACAACGGCTAACAGGCCCACCAAAAACAAACCTCTTAGCAGGGAAAAAAAAAAGAAGGAGTAAACAGAAGGCCGAGACTTGATGGCCCACAAAGCACTGATATTTTTGGTGAAGTGGGCCTTCACAGAAATGGAGAGAACCTTTCTTTTCAGGCTGTACAGCTGAGTAATATGCCGCATCCACCTGGCAATTGTGTATCAAAGGGCAGCCTGTCCCTTTTGGGAGCCCCAAGGGCAAAGCATACAGAGCATTAGATATATGGGTTGGAGCTGTGGCCATGAAATCGATTCCTACAGACCTAAACACATCCAAACAAAGGAGAGCAATCTCTGAAGAATGTTGGAGAGTTGGGCAACAAGAAGGGAACACTATGTCCTGACTAAAATGAAACACCAAGAAAATGGCAGGAAGGAGTTTTGTGATCTCAAAACATCCTTGTCCTTGAGAAGTACAAGAAAAGGTTGTACAGGAGAAAGCCGCAAGCTCAGACAACCTACAAATCGAAGTAATAGTCATGAGAAAGGCAACACTGTCTGCAGAGGGAAAAATATATCCAGAATAGGTTGAAACAGCAGCCTCTGTCAACACCACCAGACAGGCCCCACGGGAGTAATATATGAGCCACCCCTTCTACAAAAGCTCTGAACAAAACATTGGAAACTAGTGGTCTCTGGAGAAGCACCAACAAGGTGGAAACCTGCCTTTTAATAATCCTCAGGGCCAAGGACTTATCCAATTCTGACTCGGGGAAGAATAAAACCTGTCCCACCGAATATTTCCTAGAATGAAGTTTCCCTTCTTCCAAACAAGCAAAGTATGCGTTCCATGTGTGGTAGGTAAACCTACGGGAGGAAAGTTTTCTGGTCTTCAACAAGGTGGAAATCACCAAATCTGAAAGTCCCCTGTCCTTCAAGACTTGGGTTTTAACAGCTCAGATTTCAAAGCCAGTGACCGTGAAGCAGAATATAACATGGGACCTTAAGAAAGAAGGTCCAGATCTGGCAGGAGCTATGGAGAGTCTCTACACCAGTGTTGCTCAACTCCAGTCCTCAAGGCGCCCCAACAGGTCATGTTTTCAGGCTTGCCATTATTTTGCACAGGCGATTTGATCAGTTTCACTGCCTTAGTAATTACCACATCCGTTTCATCTGAGGGAAATCCTGAAAACATGACCTGCTGGGGCGCCTTGAGGACTGGAGTTGAGAAACACTGCTCTACACCCTCCTAGGCCAATTCACTGCAATGAGAATTGCCAGAACGCCATGCCTTTCTATCCTCAAGTAGATGTTGAGTAGGGGGCGGGGGGAAATGTGTAAATCAGGTTGAACTGATCCCATGGAGTTTGTGATTGAGTCTGGATGCCAGTATGTACATGTCTGGCATCCCCCACTAAAGGCAAAGCTGGTGGACCACCTCTAACGGAGGAATCGCATTCCAGAATCCAGCCTTTGGTGGCCTAAGAAATCTACTTGCCAATTTTCCACACACGGAATGTGTACTGTGAACAGGGCTGCAACGTGAACCACTGCCCAAGTTAAAATGAGCTCTGCTTTTTTTAGAGTGAGAGTTTTGGTACGGCCCTAATTATTTAGGTAAGCTGCCGCTCTAGCATTGTCAGATTGAACCCAGACTAGCAGTGGGGGGGGGGGGGTCCAGTGCTGAAGGGCAAGTGGAATCTCTCTGAGCTCCAGGATGTTGATTGGTATACGGCATCATGCAAAAATGTATAGAGAAATGCTCCAGGGAACACAGCTTTAATATCTTGGGCCGAAGGGACAGAAGTGTTTCTTGGGGAGAAAACACGCATGGCAGTTTTGAAGATTGAGGACCCAGCCAAAGCAAAGCCGGACTTGCACTTTTTGTTGTACACTGGCATTGAGGCTGTCCAACAAATGCTCCCTTAAAAGCCAATTGTTCCTGTATCCCAGAATGGGGATCCCCCAGAAGAGCCAACACCACAGCCAGCACCTTAGTCAGATCAAATGATTACAGGATTTCTCTCAAAAGGAAGTTTTCTCCTTAGACCCCGATTTCTGAAAGAAGTGAAAGGAACCCCTCTTAGTTCCAGATGAAGATGGCTTATGCTCTGCAGGTTTTTGCTGCATCTTTAAAAAAGGTGTGAAAGTGCTCTTTCCTCCCGTGAATCTTCTGAATGAACATATCCGTTAATAAGGAGTTAACCCTAAAAGGGTATATATTCTAGCCGTTTCTTGCAAGGGAGCCCTGCTGACCAGAATTTAAGCCACAGCACACTCGCCTCATGTGGACATACATAAGGCCCGGCCAGAGAGCTGTTGGAGAAAATCTTCAACCTGTCCACTCAGAAGTGTAATGATTCGGGAAGGAGCTCCAAGTGGTGTCCAGCTGAGGAACTGGATTTAGAGCTCCAGGTTATTTAGCTCTATGCTTTGTGGGATGGTGGCATGGCCACACTTGCTAAGGAAAAGGTCACCTTACAAAGAGGCTCAAAGTTTTTGGCCAGCAGGGTCCTTAAACACTGGTGCATCATCCACCGCTACTGTGAGAGTCTTTTTGAGATACCACAGGGTCCACAGCCAGGACAGCCATTTCTTTGCAGAAGCTGTCCTTCATCGTGTATTGTTGGGCAAACTGCCTAGGGAATGCAAATACCTTGTCCCGATGGTTCCAGTCCTTGTTTTGATCCTCTACAGTAGGAGCATGCAATGGAAAGGACTTGGTTGGTTTGGGTGCTGTCTAAGACCCCAACCCTGTCACCTTAAGTTCTGAGGTTTCCATAAGTGACAGCTTTAAATTCTTACATGGTCCTTGGAGACTGGGAGATACTTGAAGTTGGAGTGTAATCAGAAAATGCATCTGCTTCGGAGGTGTCCACTTCTTTGGATCCTTCCTCTTTCACCACCTCCTCTTCCAACCCTATAAGGGCTGGGAGGGAAAACTCACAATGTAGCTCCTGTGAGGATTGAGACCTGTACCGTTTTTGGACGCTGTGCCATAAAACCACACAGATATTTGCCAACTTTACCATGCCCACAAACTACTCACAGCACCTGATGAAAAGGAGAGGGGTGGCCTCCTGCCAGTGAACTGCTGGCAATATGTCCTGTTGAGCCAGTGTGCAGAAGTGGCAAGCTGCAGCTGTACACTACAGTAGCACCCCCTTGTGTTTTTGGCTGGGAAAACCTTGATTGCACTAACTGACCCAGATAGCGTAGTTCCCTGGCGCTGTGGCGAAAACCCACAAACTTGCCAAAAAGTTTCTCTGTAGCCTGCAGTCACAGAAGGGGAGAGAGACAAGTCCTACACACATCCCAAGAGCAGAGACAGCACTAGAAACCCATCACATAGGGGTAATCAACGTAGTTAGTAGCAGAGCTGAAGAGCAGCTTAATCTTTGTAATCCTGGTCAGGCATACCCTTCACAGCCTTTAGGATGTGAAAATCTTACGTTTGGGTGCAGTATATTAAGTGTATGTATTTTGCAACACTCGCAATTAGAAAAAATAGGATTTTTTACTCACCGTAAAATCCTTTTCTCTGAGTCCATGGACCGACACAGCTTCTCTATTGACAAAGTGGGTATTATCCGTTAATTAGGAGTGACTAGGCAGAAAAACTTGTAAAAAGTGTTGCATCACACCTTCTACAGTACCGCCCAGGGGGCGGACCCTCTGGGTATACCCTCTCAGTCTGCATCTTCGCAGATCAGTTCGTCAAAAAGCAGTACAAACTTAAAAGGAGGGGTGGGTGCTGTGTCGGTCCATGGACTCAGAGAAAAGGATTTTACGGTGAGTAAAAAATCCTATTTACTCTTTCGTCCATGGACCGACACAGCTTCTCTATTGACAAAGTGGGACGTCCCAAAGCAGTGTCAGAGAAAAAAACGAGGGGTGGTAACAGCATAAAAACAAACTTCACCCCAAAACACAAAAACAGCACTCCTCCAACGGAGGAGTTGCAACTCTAAACAGCCGCTTGCAAAACCTTGCGGCCGAAAGAGGCATCCGAAGATGCACCTACATCAACCTTGTAGAATTTTGTGAAAGTGTGAGCGGACGACCAAGTCGCCGCTTTACATAGTTGGGAAACAGACGCTTGATGTCGGAAAGCCCAAGAGGCACCTATTGCCCTGGTTGAATGCGCCGTGACAGGAAAGGGGGGCGCCTGACCCTTTAAGGCGTAAGCCTGGATTACTATCTGTCGGATCCACCTAGAGATGGTGGCCGATGAGACTGCTTGCCCCTTCTTGGGACCAGCCACCAAAACAAACAGTGAGTCTGACTTCCGGAACAGGGAAGTAGCAGATAGGTATACTCTCAAAGCTCGGACAACGTCCAAGGAATGCAACGCCGACTCCTTAGGATTCGACGGCTGAGGACACAAGGATGGAAGTACAATGTCTTCGTTGAGATGAAAAGCCGAAACGACTTTCGGAAGAAAGGAAGGCTGCGGCCGCAGCACCACCTTATCCTTGTGGAAAATCAAATAGGGAGCCTTGCAGGACAAGGCTGCCAGCTCAGAGACTCGTCTAACTGACGTAACAGCCACCAAAAAGACCACTTTCTGAGAAAGCGTCAACAGGGGAATATCTCTAATATTCTCAAACGGTGCCTTCTGAAGCACCGAGAGGACCAGGTTCAAGTCCCACGGAGGTAACGGGGGACGGACCGGAGGGGCCACATGTCGGACCCCCTGCACAAATGTACTCACGAGAGAGTGAGTCGCCAGGGGTCGCTGAAAAAAGACAGCCAGGGCAGATATCTGTCCCTTAATCGTACTTAGGGCAAGCCTTTGGTCCACCCCATGCTGTAAAAACAGCAGGATTCTGGAAACCAAATAGGTACGCGGATGCCATTTCATTTCCTCACACATGGAGATGTAGGCCCTCCAAGTGCGGTGATAGACCTTCCTAGAGGACGGTTTTCGAGCACTTCTCATAGTAGAGATTACTGAGTCTGACAGGCCCCGGTCTCTCAGTACCTGGTTCTCAACAGCCATGCCGTTAAAGCCAATGACTGTAAAGCAGGATGGAATATGGGACCTTGCGATAGCAGGTCCTTCCGTAGTGGTAGGCGCCAGGGGATGTCTGCTATCAGACGTACTAGATCGGCGTACCAAGGACGCTGAGGCCAATCTGGAGCGATTAGGATCATTGGAATTCCCTCTGCCTCCACTCTGCGGAGCAGAAGAGGAAGAAGCCTTAAGGGAGGGAAGGCATAGATTAGCCGATACTGACCGCACGATGCTACCAACGCGTCCGTTGCGTCTGCCCATGGGTCTCTTGACCGGGCCACAAATCTCAATACCTTCCGATTGAGTCGGGAAGCCAGAAGATCTACGTCTGGTGTGCCCCATCTTTGGCAGAGGAGTTGGAACACCTCTGGGTGTAAGGACCATTCTCCCTGGTCCAGCATCTGGCGGCTCAGGTAGTCCGCCTGCCAGTTTTCCACACCCGGAATGTACACGGCCGACAGTGCCGGTACGCTCCTCTCTGCCCACTTCAGGATGCGAGCGATCTCCGATGCTGCAGCTGAGCTTCTTGTTCCTCCTTGATGATTGACATATGCCACTGCTGTGGCATTGTCTGACTGGATCCTGACTGGACGCCCTTGCAGCCTCTGAGACCACTTGAAGAGGCACAGCTTGATCGCCCGGATCTCCAGGACATTGATCGGCAGGAGGGCTTCCTCTGGGGTCCAGCGACCTTGCGCCGACTGGACACCCCAGACTCCCCCCCCCAACCTGTAAGGCTGGCGTCCGTCGTGATCACTATCCAGTAAACCGGAAGAAATGACTTCCCGGCCATTAGAGCCGGTGCTGTCAGCCACCATACCAGGGATCTCCTGACTAGGTGGCTCACTCGGATTTGATAATCCAGAGATGAAGGGCATCTGTTCCATCTGGACAGAACTTCCTTCTGTAACACTCGAGTGTGGTATTGAGCATATGGGACCGCCTCGAAGGAGGCTACCATGAGGCCCAACACTCGCATGCAAAAACGGAGTGACGACCAATTCCTGGAAGTCAGCTGCCGTACTGCAGCCCGGAGGGTCTGCAACTTCTCCACAGGGAGGAATACCTTTGCCTCTGAGGAATCCAGAATCAACCCCAGGTACACTAGGCGTTGAGTCGGCACCAATACTGACTTTTGTGTGTTTAGTATCCAACCACAGTCTCGAAGAGTCTGACAGGTAATGGACACGCTTACCTCTAATTCTGAGCTTGAAGGGGCCTTCAGCAGAAGGTCGTCCAAGTAACCTGTGATAGCGATACCCCGCTGTCTTAAAAGTGCCAGAATCAGAGCGAGCACCTTGGTGAACGTCCTGGGTGCTGAGGCAAGGCCAAACGGGAGGGCCATAAACTGGTAGTGGTTCTTCCCGATAGCAAATCGCAGAAACCTCTGGTGTCTGGAGTATATGGGGACATGCAGGTATGCGTCCTTGATGTCCAAGGAGGCCAGAAAGTCCCCCGGATGGAGAGCCGTGACTACAGATCGAACCGACTCCATCCGAAATCTTTGTACCTTCACAAAGCAATTGAGGGCTCTGAGATCCAAGATTGGACGAACCCCCTCCTTCTTCGGCACAATGAACAGATTTGAGTAAAAACCCTGACCCCGTTCCTGTTCTGGAACTGGAATAACTACCCCGCGTTCCAGTAGACCCTGGACCGCCCCATACAGGGCCTCCCGACGGGTCGGTAGTAGCTGGAGATTGGAGGTGATGAATCTGTCTGGTGGACAAGAGAGAAATTCTATCTTGTAGCCTGAGGAGATTACTTCGCAAACCCACCTGTCGGAGACTAGAGCAGTCCACTGAGTCGCGAATTTGCGAAGACGTCCCCCCACCCGAGAGCTGGGTGGGGGCGGACCTTCATGTGGACGCATTTTTGTCCGCAGGCTTGTTGGGTCTGCGGGACCAAGGACGCTTCTGTCCTTGGGCAGGAGCTTTATCGGCCTGGGGTCTTTTCCCTGTCGCCTTAAGGGGGCGAAAAAAATGCTTACGTGCAGTAAAGGAGGGCCCTTGCCCTTGGCGTGGTCCCTTACCCTTGCTAGTTTGGGGAAGCAAAGTGCTTTTACCTCCTGTGGCATCCTTGATGATGTCATCCAGAGAAGCCCCAAAAAGTCTGTCGCCCTTAAAAGGCAGATCCAACAGGGCTTTCTTGGAAGTCTGCTCCGCAGACCAGCCCTTTAGCCAGATCAGGCGGCGTATTGCTACTGCATAAACCGAAGCTCTTGACAGCAGGGGAATAGTATCCATGTCTGACTCGCAGACAAACTTAAGGCCCTGGACCAACTGGTCAGCCAAAGTTATCTCATTAGGAGGACCATCTCGTTCCTTTAACCCCTGGAGTAGCAATTTTGCCCATTCAGTAAGTGTCTGAGACACTAGGGCCCCCGCCAATGCCGGGCGTACTGCCGAGCCTACCACTGAGTATAGGTAGCAAGCGAGCGCTTCAGCCTTCTTATCCACAGGGTCCTTGAAAACAGGAGCCCCTTCTACTGGAATAGTGGTGGCTCTATTAAGTCTGGACACCGAAGGGTCCACTATAGGGGGAGAGGTCCATATCTTCAGAAAACTCTCCTCAAAGGGGTACCGTACTGCAAACCTCTTTGGGGCTGTAAAGACCCTCAGTGGGTTCTCCCATTCCTTGTATAAGAGTTTGTCAAAATAAGACACACAAGGGAACACCTTAGCAGTGCGGGCAGGTTTACGAAACCCAAAGGGGACTGGAGTATCTGCTACTTCTGCAGTCTTTTCCAACTTTAGCGTATCCCGCACTGCAGTAATAAGGTCAGATACCAAAGCCGTCTCGCGTACTGACCTGGACTTGGAGTCCTCCTCACTGTCCGATCGGTCACGGTCTGCAGTCTCTGATGCATCAGAATCTGGGCCATGAGCCGTAGCTGGACCTGGTTCTGCATCAGAAATATCCCCAGAAGATTGCAGGGGACGGGGGCGTTTATTACCCCCTGTATTTCCGTGTGCTGCTTCCACCCTGGCAGCAAACGCCTCTAGGATTGCCGACATAGCGTCCATAGACACCTCAGGGATACCAGCTGCTAAATCTGGTGTTTCAGGGGAGAAGACATCTGGCTCAGATGCCATGCTGACCACACGCTGACACCCACAGGGCTCCAGGCAAGATATCAATAGGCCACCCTCCTGTGCTGCAGAGAGGCTGGGTCACCCAGAGGACTCACCACCCTGGATAGGTACTGCTATGCTGCGCCTGTGATGCTGTCCCCTGCTGCTGTGTCAGTCTGCTTCTTTTATCAGCACTTCCTGTGTGAATTTTCGCGCCAGTGTAATGCACCCTAGAGGCCGGAGGCTCTCGCAAAATGGTTGCCAAAAACGTCTGTATGGAAGATAATGTGGGCTCTAAGAAAATGGCCGCCGACAGAAGATAGAGGTCAAGCAGCCATAGCCCACAAAAAGATGGCCGCCGAACGGCAATATCTGCATACAGGGTGGACAAACATGGCCGCCGATCAGCTGATAGGGGCCAGTGGGGGTGGCCGAACCACAGGAAGATGGCCGCCGGGCAGTCACAAGAGGCCAAACTTGGCATGGACCACCTCAAAATGGCCGCCGACAGCATGGAGGAGGAAGGACACAAACACAGGTAAGAAAAAATGACATTTCTTTTAAATGTTAGTTACAGCCAGCCCCGCTCCAGTGGGACCCCCTAGGTGACCCCCAGCACCCAGCAACCTTTAGCTAGAAGCCCAGGGAGGAGGGAAAGGCAGGGAGAGAGGGAAGAAAGGGGCCACAACCACTTACTTGATCTCTCCAGGAATGTCCAGCTAAATCACCCAGCCGAGGCAGGGAAGTTTTACTTACCTATCCTGCATGTATTCTGCTGGAAGACATTCCAAACAGATCATCGTCCGCGCACGGAAGGTGACTGTTGGTCAGGCATGCTGTGATTGGACCCAGAAGGGACGATCATATGTATGCCCTGGAGCATGACGCTCACCGGACAGGCTGCTGCGACTCGGCCGTAAGGTCAGCCGAAGCTGAGCGGTCCGATGCAAGCCTTGGAGCGTAAGCTCACCGGCCAGGCTGCTGCGACTCGGCCGTAAGGTCAGCCGAAGCTGAGCGGTCCGATGCAGGCCCTGGAGCGTAAGCTCACCGGCCACCCGTGGAGCGACGGGCATGTCGTGGAAAACCCAGCGCGTAGCTAGGGTCGGCACATGCTCGATGGCTAAAACTGGGGAGACTACAAGGATCGAGGATCCAGCCTGTCACCCAGTCGGCAGTTGATCGAAGATCGCAGGAAACAACAAATGTAGCAAAAAAAAAATATTAAAAAAAAATATATATATATATCCTTTTTCCCCGGACCAATGGGCCCGAAGGGAGCCATGTCCTACTCTTTGCTAGGCAGAAAAAAACTGATCTGTTAAGATGCAGACTGAGAGGGTATACCCAGAGGGTCCGCCCCCTGGGCGGTACTGTAGAAGGTGTGATGCAACACTTTTTACAAGTTTTTCTGCCTAGTCACTCCTAATTAACGGATAATACCCACTTTGTCAATAGAGAAGCTGTGTCGGTCCATGGACGAAAGAGTAATATTTTTTACGCATGTACCGTATATGTATACGCACGTTTACATAAGGTCTTCTTTGGAACATTTTACTCAAAAATCTTTCTGTCACCAAGAGCCGGAGTATAAACATTAGCAAATTATTACGTTCATGTGCAACTGGCCTTAGGGACCGGATCTGCCACAGCAGACCATGGCCGCGGATCTGTATTGCTGTACGTGGCTGTGGGCGGGTTTACGCGTACACATGCGTTCAAACACGGGTGCTGACAATCTGCATCTAGATTTACGAAAATATGCCCACAGTTTACATTGTATGCCTAAAAACATCCAAGCGTGCTTATAGTCTGGTGCAGGTAGAAAATATAAAAAAATTGACGCAAATCAGGGAAAAAAGTTCTGTCCTCATGGGGCAATAGGAATGTTCTCTATTTTATTTTATGTAAGCTCTACTGCCAAACAGTTTGATTTAGTGATACTCATGCCATCTTCTGCTTCATAGGTGTCAGAACATCATTCTTCTTTAAGCTTAGGTTCAAAGCGCACGTTGTGGGTACAGCAGCCTATTCATTTGAAAGGGCTGCTTTACTCATGAGAAATGCAGGGAAAGAAGACCTTTTTAAAAAAATAAAAAGATTTATGTGGGAGGGCCTGATGTGTGGCGTACAACTTTAAAATGCCAAGAAGGCTATAGTGGGATTTGAGAGAGCGCGGGGCGTTGAGAAGATCTCCCTTTACGCGGACGATACACTCTTATATCTGGGGGATGCGGATACTTCACTAACTAGCGCTATGGAGGTGATCCAATATTTTGACTCCTTGTCTGGATTCTCCATCAATTGGAGTAAATCGGTTCTCTTGCCCCTTGATGTGCCAACGATTTTGCTGCCAGAGGTTGCAGGGTCCCTTAAGATGGTATCATCTTTTAAATACTTAGGAGTGCATGCATCTGCAAATCCGTTGTCCTACCTGGAGGAGAATCTTTTGCCCCTTTTTAAAAAACTTCAATTGACGTGCAGCGCCTGGTGTAAACTACTGTTATCCATAATTGGCAGAATTAATTTAATTAAAATGGTCTGGTGCCCCCAGTTGCTGTATGTCATGCACAACTCCCCACAGTGGATTCCACGTAGATGGTTCACTCGTATCGATACCTTGTTTAGATCTCTGATCTGGAGGAAGAAAGTTGCTAGAATTAGTCTTTCCACTCTGCAGTATGGCAAGGATCGGGGAGGGGCTGCTGTTCTCAATCCAAAACTTTATTTTTACGCCTCTCAACTTCAGCATCTTAGTGGTTATGGGTTGATAGATAAAAAACAAAAAGGTATGCAGCGCTGAAATGAGATCTCCAAAATTGAATGTAGAGAACATAAAGTGAGTTGATAATCAACTGAAATAATAATTAGAACACAAAAAATTATTAGGTGAATAAAATAGTTGCAATAGAGAACCATAAAGAATTATTGAAATCCTAAATGTTGACAGTGTGAATAGTAATAATAATTAATCCGTGAAAAAAGTTCATAAACAAAGTCCATCAAAAAGAAGACCTCCTTAGTGCAAAAAATCAACCACAATCCAATCCCCAGTTGAAGTCCTATCGTGACGAAACGCGTAGGGGGCCAGTGACGTCATCACGCATTTTCCGAATACGAGAAAGTGCCGCGGAACAAACAGGAACGAGAGACACAGACTAACGCCGGAGCTGTTACTGCCATATCGTTGTATTGCGATCACTGCTTCTAACGATCTTCGATATTGTAAGTGCAATACTTTTTAAATAAACTAAGCTGGTTTGATATACTACCCTATGGAATTCTTTTTTCATACCTGAGCTTAAGGTCGGTCGAGGAATCCACACCATTGAAATCTAAAGGCTGTGGGGGAAGCCTAATTTCCCTGTGCTGGGTGAGACTGTTGTATGCAGTCATGGGCATCTGGTAAGCAGGATATATATCTTTCTCACCCGGGTGTCACCATTGTATCCATTACTTCACGTTTGGGAGCAAGATTCTTTTTTTGGAACACTTCACTTCACATTGGATTGTGGTTGATTTTTTGCACAAAGGAGGTCTTCTTTTTGATGGACTTTGTTTATGAACTTTTTTCACGGATTAATTATTATTACTATTCACACTGTCAACATTTAGGATTTCAATAATTCTTTATGGTTCTCTATTGCAACTATTTTATTCACCTAATAATTTTTTGTGTTCTAATTATTATTTCAGTTGATCATCAACTCACTTTATGTTCTCTACATTCAATTTTGGAGATCTCATTTCAGCGCTGCATACCTTTGTTTTTTATGTTTTGTATAGTTTTAGTATATAGCTATTTATGCTAGCTGCTGTCCTTTGATCACTGATCACTTTATCACTTTTCAATTGTTTTTTCTAGCACAACGTTAGCCATAGGGCTTTTTTCTTTTCTATGGGTTGATAGATGACTCTGACCCGATCGGGAACATATTGCGGACTGGAACGCATGATACATCGGTCTTGACGGAGCTGGAGGCTGGGTTTCCACATTTACTGCAGGCGGCCCCTACTGTTGTCCTTCTTAAAAAACTTTGGTCTACCATCAGGTCTAGTTTGAAAATGTTGGGGTTTCTGGATGAAACTCCACTGTGGGGTAATCCAAATCTGATAGAAGTTTGTCAACTGGAGGGTTTCCAGGAGTGGAGGGTGGCTGGTATTCAAAGGATTGCCCAATTATATCACAACAATATCTTGAAATCCTTTGCAGACTTGCAAAATTAATTTAATCTCCCTAGGACCCAATTCTATATGGATCTCCAATTAAGACGCTCTCCAGGCTCAGAGCCGAATATCCAGTCTTCTACTAGTCAGCCATTCGTTAGTTAAGGATATTTTCTACAGCCGAGAGAGAAAGGGCTCGATTTCTCATGTCTACTCCAACCTTTTGCTGTCCACACAGGACTCGGCAAATTTACCAAGTAGAAGGAGGTGGACACAGGTCCTGGGAGAAATTTCTGAGGAAAATTGGGATTTATGTCTACAATCCGGGCCCATTACTTCCGTTTCACAATCACACAGGCTGTCTCATTTATTTTTGTTGCATAGGGCTTACCGCACACCTATACAACTGTGTCGGTGGGGAAGACGAGATTCCTCTATATGCCTTAAATGTTGCAGGGACGAGGGATCTCTAATTCACCTAACCTGGCGGTGCCCCAGGCTACATAGTTATTGGGTGACATTACTGAGGTCATCTCCTCTGTGTTTCAGGTTAGGATCCCATTGGATCCCTTAATATGTGTCTTGGGAGCAATAGATGAGGAACTTTTTCCTTACCCGGTAAATATAGCGGTGATTAGACTATTGCATATTGCTCGTAAACTGATAGCAAGGTTTTGGCTAGCGGCACGTGTGCCGACTAAAACTCAGTGGGTGGAACAGGTGAACTATGTCCTCGTTAGGGAGCACCTTACATATCAGCATAGAAATGCAGCTCGAAAATTCTTCTCTATATGGCAGGCATGGCTGGAAACCCCTGGGTTGACACCCCCTCGACTGATCATGCATAGGTTACTACAGGTGTGAGTTATGTATCTGGTTGGGTGGAGGATGACTTTAGTGCTTTCTTTTATAATTTGCATAAGGTATGCTCTGGGACTACCCTTGGCTGCAGGATGAGTGATCCTCTCTACACAGGTAGAATACCATGGGTAACATTTACTGTGTGTTGGCCCGTTGGCCTTTTCTTTTGTGAAGCCAGGTAGACGGGTCTATGCTTTCCTGTCTATCTGGACTCTATCTTTTTCATAAAAAGCAAGCATTGTTTGTTTTGTGTACTATCTTGGTGCCATTCTTTTATATGTCTTTATTATTGCATTGCGCTGTTTTTGGATGCTTTACATCTTATGGATATGTAATGTATTTCTCATTTCTGTTGGCACAATAACTATTTTTCTGATTTAAAAAAGGAAAATAAAAAATAACCTGTAAATTCACAGTTACACTGGATTTCATTAATCTCAAGGCTTGATGATACAGTGTGTTTGAATAACTGATGAGGTCATGTCATGTCTAGCATAGGCTAAAATCATTACTTGCCGCTCTGCACTTGTTATATTGGAAGCTCATGGCCATACGTCTTATAATAACACGCAATGTTTCTTAACACCATAAGAAAATGTTGCTACCACATCAACAAGTGTTGATTGCTCCTTTGACCCCTTTTAAGAATATTTTGGTACTGGCTTTGAAAAGCGCACTGCTCAGTTCAATTATCTACTCCCATCATGTTGGATGACTTCTAAGCAGAGAGGTGTAGACGTGCCAGGCATGAAAATAAATCTGTGACCTTTGAGCCCTTTAATTATATCCAAGGTAGCTGTCAATTAGCATTGCTTTCTCTTAAGATGTAGACATTAATACAGCTAAATACTCTGCTTGGTGATCTAAGGAGGTAGCTGCCTAATCACATACCTGACTCACAGCACTGAGATCCCATAACAAGTAAGCTGGATTCAGTGTCACCTCTTTTCCTTCTATAGTCATGTTTTTCTTTGATTGAATGTTTAGTTCATAAAAGTCTTTGGGATTGTTCAGCTGCAAAAGTGCTACACTTGCTTCAGAGTACAGCTGCACCTACAGGGGATAAAAACAATCAGGTTATTAATATTCTCTGTATTCATTTGAAAAAAAAAAAAAAAAAAAAGATCACCATTACTCCACATAAGATACTTTGAGAATCATTTTCGCTATTAGGGCAGCACAGTGGTGTAGTGGTTAGCACTTTCACCTAGCAGCAAAAGGGTCACTGGTTCGAATCCCGACCATGACACCATCTGCCTGGAGTTTGCATGTTCTCCCTGTGCCTGCGTGTGGTTCCTCCGGGTACTCCGGTTTCCTCCAAAGACATGCTGGTAGGTTAAATGGATCTTGTCCAAATTGGCCCAGTATATATGTATATATGTGTGTACGACCGTGTGTCCCAAAGCGTGTCGTGATCCTATGGGGTAAAATGACCGCACCAGCCAAGCAGACACTGGATGCAAAAAGCGCCTAGAGGCGATTCAGTTCGCATGTGAGCGCTATACAAGTCATTCATTCATTCATTAAAAAGGTGTATACTGACAGCCAGAATTGCCCACTGGTTTCTTATGTCTCGATGACTCTACTGGTGAGAATTCTGCAACATAGAACATATCACCCTCCAATCCAGCTCCTTCAGCAACAGTAGGTAAGTCCCAGTGCTCCTGACACTTTTCTCTTAAAGCGGAACTCCGCCGAAGAAAAAAAAAATTAAAAGCCAGCAGCTACAAATACTGCAGCTGCTGACTTTTAATAATAAGACACTTACCTGTCCTGGAGTCCAGCAACGTTGGCAGCAGAAGACGAGCAATCGCTTGTCACTCTGCTGCCCCCACCGACATCCTCGGTGAGGGAACCAGGAAGTGAAGCCTTGCGGCTTCACTGCCCGGTTTCCTACGGCGCATGCGCGAGTCACGCTGCGCCGTTCTCACTGGTCCCCGTTGTGTTCTGGGCGCCGAGTGATTCCCAGAACACAACGGGCGTTCAGCGGGAAGTGACGTACTACCCGCAGAGAGGACTCCCGGAAGTGGGTGCAAATACCTGTCTTAGACAGGTATCTGCACCCCCCTGAAAGGTGCCAAATGTGACACCGGAGGGGGGGAGGGTTCCGATGAGGGGAAGTTCCACTTTAGGGTGGAGCTCCGCTTTAATGCAAACAACAAAAATAAATAAATAATAATAATAACTTAGAAATGGAGAGAGAATTAGGCCTCATTCACAAAAAAAAAAAAGAGAAAGAGAAAAAGCAGATACAAGTGTAAAGGAAATTTGTAAGTTCTGTATATAATTGTATTCTATTTTGTATGTATTGCACACTGCCCTCACTGTGCACACGGCACTAATAATGTTTTCAGTACATGTTTGCATTCTTTTGAGTCCTGATTAGAATTAATCTGCCTATGTTACGCCCCTTGTTACCATAAACGTACAATTGTAATATTAATGTGATACCTACATAATCATGAGTATAAAAACTTTCAATTGCGTCAAAATAAAGCAGAACAGTTATTTGGAAAGATGCAGAGTGTATCTTTTGTGTCTGTTCCCTACTGCAGTAGTTATTAATTTGGAACCACTAATCAATATGAAGATAGCAGTTGCCTATCTATAAAATTCCATGTCAACAAGCGTTTTCTTTAATTACAGATCTGAATTAGGGTTGTCCCGATACCGATACTGAGCATTTGCGCGAGTACTTGTACTCGCACAAATGCTCCCGATGCCTTAGCCGATACCTAGGATGGCAGAGAGGCGGTGTGAAACAGGAGGTCAGCGGGCAGAGTCAGCGGGCGGGGCGGAGCGAGTCCTCAAGCAGGTAAGCTGGCAGGGGTGAGAAATAAGGAGAACCCTGCACTATGACTAAACAAACAATAAAACAGATGCTCCCCTCAAAGTGTATATACACACACTACACACTATAGTTAGATAGCGTATACAATAAAGTGCAAGAGTGCTTAGTAATTCATAATTATCAATATTAAAGTGCTTGAAAGCAATTAAAGTGAACAAAGTGCATAATATAAAAAGCAATCCGGATGAGTAATATAACAAAAATGTCCATTAAAGATGTGAAGCAATTCAGGTCTTTACACCGTCACCACTGGAAACGATTTTATGGAAACACAATGACACCCGGTGGATAAGGGTAAGGTATCCTACTTACTAGACCACCATGACCACTTTACTTAAAAAGACAGGTCAGGTGGAGCTTTGTCTGGTTTAGGTACTGTACGACACCAATGGGATAGGCCTGGGGATCACTCCGTCTCAAAATTATTCAGAAAAAAAAATGGGAAGAAGCAGTCAGAAGCATCAGAACAGCATGGGGGTTCCCCTTAAAATCCATACGAGAACGAAGGGGGGAACCCCACGCCAATTTTTTTCATTTTGGCAGGGGTTTTTCTTCAAGATCCTCAGCACACAATTCGCAACGCAAGTTGGATCATCATATGTTTTTTGTTTTTTTTTAGCCATGAGCGCATGCTCGTGGTCGGTAGACCTGTTTATCCCCTTATTATTGGTGAATTTGCCATCTGAGGAATGTGATGAACTGAGTTCTGGGTGGTTGGAGGACAGGGTTGGAGGACGGGGTGGGGTTGGGGTTAGTTTTTTTTTTTAAGTTAATGCACGCAGTCAGCTACCTATGTTAGGTAGATTGTGCTAGTTGTGTATTGTTGACCAGGTTGGTCATAGAGGGGCCTGGTGTCTTGCCAAGGTCACCCTTTTCAATGTTTGTATGTCTTGTATAAAATGCTTTAATAAAAATAATAAAAAAAAAAAAAAGTTGGATCATCATGATCTGACTTCTGGTGTGATTTCTTTTCAAATCAATGTGCTCCTATAGGGAACCATTGATTTTGAATAGAAGCAAAGAAACGCGGCTGAAAGCTAGCGCCACTAAACGCGAATTGATGCCCTAGCAAAACGAACCATTGATTTTGAATAGAAGCAAAGAAACGCGGCTGAAAGCTAGCGCCACTAAACGCAAATTGATGCCCTAGCAAAACGCTGATAAAATCGCGTTTTTAACGTTGCTTTTTTCCTGGCGTCAGTACTAGCTTTACTGCTCATTTTTTATAATGCCTGTGGGCATGAGGTCTTATAATAGATTCACAGATTGATAGCGTGGCAGTACCACCCATTTTTTTTTTTTAACATTATGACAAATTAACAGAATTAACATGACATTTTACATAATGTATATCAACAGAAATCTATTCACAAGTCCATCTCAGACTGGTAAAACTAAAAAAGATTGAGATTGGCAACATCACATATTGTCATGGGGCAGGGAATAGAGGCATCCAAACTTCTTCTATAAACAGAACAACATTTGCATTGAGACTAGCAGACAATACGCCGGGGAGCAGCTGACTGTGGTGTAATATTCCCGTTATTTGGAATGAAGTCTCCTGCTATCCAGGAAGAGCAACTGGACGGGTGAAGACTTGACATGACCATATTACCTTTCACTGGGACAGTCACCAATTCGAACAGAAAATATCTGAAAAGTACAAATATAGCAACGTATCACCCTGCCTCTTCTTTTATCGGAAAATGGTGATAATCCATATCAAATGTTTCGATATTCAGAGACTCACTAAAAAAAACTCTGCTGTCAAATCCTGGATTAGCAACTTCCACTTCTGTGGTGCAAACCATGCTAACAGATCTGTGTTAATTGTCATGTTTATTGCGCCAATGATTGACATGATATCAAATAATAGTATATATTTCAGGGAGCTAAAATAACATGGGTGCAGCAGATTCAGTGTCTTCTCTGAAAGACATCCTCATAAGAAGACTTTTCTGTATGATGAAACAGTGATGGGTACAGTTTTGGCCTGTGATTTTCAGCATAGTGGTGTGAATAGTCCATATATACACCGATCGGCCATAACTTTATGACCATCTACCTAATATTGAGTGAGCCCCCTCACTTTTAACACCATAACAACCCTGACCCATGGAGGTATGGACACCACTAGACCTGTGAATGTATGCTGTGGTATCTGGCGTCAAGCTGTTAGTACCAAATCCTTTAAATCCTGTAAGTTGCGTTGTGGGGCCTCCATAGACAGTTTTTTCAGAACATCCCACAGATGCAGGATTGAATTGAGACCTGGAGAATTGTGGGGCTAAATCAACACCTCAAACTTGTTGTTGTGTTCCTGAAACCATTTTCTCAGTGTAGCAGGGCACATTATTCTGCTGAAAGAGGCCACTGCCAACAGGGAATACCATTTTTATGAAGATGTGTACTTGGTCATCAAACACATGTAGGTAGGTAATACATGTTCAATAACATTCATATGGATGTCAGGATCAAAGGTTTCCAAGCATCACACTGCCTCCGCCGGCTCGCTTTCTTCCTATTAGTGCATCTCTTCACTAGGTAAGTGACACACACACACACACACACACACACCTGCCCATCCACATGATGTAAAAGGAAATGTGATTCATCAGACTAGGTCACCTTCTTTTATTGCTTCATGGTCCAGTTCTGATGCTTAAGTGCTCATTGTAGGTGCTTTTGGCTGTGAACACAGGACAGCATGGGCACTCTGAACTGTCAGTTGCTCCTCAGCTTTATACACAACAGACTGAGATGCCTATTGTTTCTGCTTTCAACACATCAACTTCAGTGACAACATGTTTACCTGCTGCCTAATATATCCCACTGACTTTTAGATGCCATTGTCACGAGATAATCAATTTTATTCACTTAACCTGTCAGGGGTCATAAAGATATGGATGATTGCTGTAGGAAAAACATTTTTATAGTGAAGAAATAGGGCCATTGTTGACCCGATTCTGAAAACCCTTATTGCCTAGCTTTTTAAGTTTTAAAGTGGCGTTAAACCCAAAAACAAACATTTAATATATTGCCCCTTACAGCTCCGCACTTTGCAGTCTGGGAAGCTTTGAAAGCATATTACTAAAGGACTACTAGTAAAAAAAAAAAAAAAAAAAAACCAAACAGTTTTTAAAGCAAACACAAAGTTTTGGGGAGTAATCTGGTGATTTAAGTGAATAGAGGTGAAAAGGAAAATATTAATAATCCATATAATATTTCTTTGAATAACTGGGACACAGCACAGGTACTAGTGAAAAAAAGATTGCATTAAAGAAGTTACCACCGATCGCCAAGCGGCGAGAGGGGAGGACGTCATACGAGTACGCAAGTCATTTGACAATACAGCGGGTGGGAGGGAGTTAAAGTATATCTAAAGGCAAAACTTATTTTTTGTTTTGGATACAGGGGAAAGGGATTAGAACAACTGTCAGTTTTTATTTCTGTTTGTGCCCCAATTAGCGAGATTCACCCTATCTGTCCTGTTTACCACTATCATCGAAAAGTGAAATAAAAGAAAATCCCAAATTTTGGGTTGACATCAGAAAAGTAATAAAGGGAAAATCTTCCACTAGGAACACTAGTTCTGGTGACACCCCAAGAATTCCTCACTTTGGAGTAATTTCCTCTCACTTCCTCTTATGATTAAAGGACAGGTAGTGAAGGGAAATCTCGCACAAAATCACAGATTGCAAACAAAACAAAACTGATGGGGTTTATAAGCTTCCCTTAGGCCCCTTTTCACACGTGCAGACTGTTCATTTCATCAGGTCACGTTTTTTCAAAGAAAAAACAGATGAAGTTTACATCCGTTTCTCATCAGTTTTTCATCCGTTTCTCATAAGCTTTTTATCCGTTTCTCATCAGTTTTTCATCCGTTTCTCATAAGCTTTTCATCCGTTTCTCATAAGCTTTTCATCCGTTTCTCATAAGCTTTTTATCCGTTTCTCATAAGCTTTTTATCCGTTTCTCATAAGCTTTTTATCCGTTTCTCATAAGTTTTTCATCCGTTTCTCATAAGCTTTTTATCCTTCCGTTTAGTTTTTTTTAATGGAAGAATAGGGCTTTGATCCATTTAAAAAAAACGGATGTTGACAGAAGCGGATGTAAACAGATGTAAATGGATGATTATCTATTTACATCCGTTTTTCCATAGGGATGCATTGATGGATGAAAAAATGGACAAATGGTCCGCATGTATAAAAGGGGCCTAAAGCCTAATTTCCGACGGAAATTGTGTGATGGCAGGCTGTTGTTGGAAAATCCGACAGTTTGTATGCTCCATCGGACAATTGTTGTTGGATTTTCCGTGGACAAATGTGGAATAGCATGCTTTAAAAAATTTCGCCAACAAATGTGTGTTGTCGGATTATCCGATCGTGTGTACAGAAGTCCTTCGGACAAAACTCCAAAGTACAAACACGCATGCTCAGAAGCAGTGCTCATCATAACACAACATTAGCAGAAGTTGCCCAAAGGGTGTCGCTAAAGAGCTGAAAAAACACGTAGTTTCGTGTTTTTTGGCCGACAATTCTTTGCCCTTAGTATGCAATACAAGTTCCTGGCCAACGCCCTTCGAACAAAAGTCCTACGATTTGTCCGCAGAAAATCCGATCGTGTGTATGAGGCTTTACTCTATCAAAAATGAAAAAAAAAATTGTTTTGCCTTAAGTTACAATGTAACATGACAGCCAGAAAACTAGTATTTTTAGAAGCAGAGCTTAAAGTGGAACTTCAGTAATTTTTTCAACTTTCCAGCTATTAAATCTTCTGCCCTTGTTCTAAATTTGGATAGCAAAACATTTTTTTTCTGCCAGTAAATACCTTATACAGCCCACTTCCTGTTTCTTGGCTGTAAAAGAGCCTAGGCTTATGACATCATGCACAGCTCTCTCTCTAACTCTTGTGAGAGTTTGCTAGGAACGGAGGGGGGATGAGTCATAAGAGGGCCAATGAGAGCTGCAGAACTGGAGGTGTGCCTCTGTGTGTCTGTGTAAAACCAGGAAGTGAACAGGCAGCAGCTTCAGCTGCCCACAGTTAAAATGGATGCAGACAGACTTAGTGGAGGGAGATTTCTGAAGCATATTTGGAAAATACACAATCACAGTATATATGAAATAATATGCAAAGTGGTTGGAGGGAAGCTTCAGAATGGCAAAGATGTTTTTATTACAAATCATATAAGCAGACTGCAGTTCCTCTTTAGATGATATGTCCGCTTAGGTGATTTTCTTTATTTTTCATTTATTTTGTAGCTGGATTACATGGTTGCTTTTTATTTTCGCCTGGTGTTCAAGCTTACTTGCTATGCTTTCTTTACTTAAGTCTCTTTTAAGTACTTGAACTCTGGTGAAATTTTTTCACTGTAAAACTATACACTCTATCCAGCATAACTTGGATTATTGGCTGCACATGGACACTGCGTTCTGTACAAAACAGATTACCTCTAGATTAGATCTACACAATTCAAAATATTCAAATACTATGTGACTAGACAGGTCAAGTTTTTTCTTAATCTCTTACACTTGTGCAACTCGCACAGCGTGGGCTATATAAAAATATACATATCTTCAGTGATCAGTCAGACAAAGACACAGCTCCATCTAGTGGTGGAAGTACTTTTGGAAAATGTTACACTAGAAACTTTGCAGCATTATTTAAACTGAACTTTTATATAAAACATTTTGGAAGAAGGATAGAACAGACACCCTTTCCAAACATACTTTTTTGTAGTCGTACAGAGTGCTCTGTGAGCCCCAACGCTTGAGACACTAGACAGGTACAACTATTGGCCTGCTCCCTTACCCCTCCCTGTATATTGGCTGATTTAGGCACAACTTAGTCTGACCATACATGGTCAAATTTTGAAAGAATTTTCTTTTGAAAACCAGAAAATTTGTGCGAAGAAAAGGTATTACCGCGCTACCAAAGAAGTAAGGGGAAGGGGATACTTCTGCAGCACTGAAGGTAGATCAGAACCCAAATGTGAACAGCATGAATAAAGTAATGCTGCGCTGTATAGAATGGGGATGGGTGAAGTTAAGAGTACCTAATAGATACTGAGGTAGCTAATAATAAATTGTCCGGTAGATACTGAGGTAGCTAATAATGAAAAAACAGCTTGTATGACATAAAAGACATCTGTGACTCCAAATAAAATTCTATGAGAAGGTGACGATGGAAAAAAAGGGCATCAATACAACATGAATAAATAGAAGGTGCCGCGTGTAACTGTGATAAAGCATACACTAACATGAAAAATCCTCAAATGACATGAAGGAAATAAAATACATACAGATCCAAAGTGAATCAAATATAAAGTGCTGAGTGCAAATATGATGAAGCATGCAATGCTAATAAAAAGTATTCGTCACGGTCACGTGACTTCATCTGGAGTCACTGATGAAGTCACGTGACCGTGACGAATACGCATCGAGTTTACCAGAGGTACCGGAGGTGACGTGTGCGAGTTCGCTGCTCGTTTTTATATGCCGGGTTAACATGCTTTTTATGTGAGTACCTTATGTATGTTTTTTATTGCCATTAAACTTAAAAAAAAACTACTACACTATTGGCGCATTTATCTCCCTGTGCGAGGGTCACTGTTATCAGACGGGACTCCATAGGGGGACTCTGTCCACAGATAGAGGTTGAACAGTATTAGGATATGCCACACTTGGAATCTGCCGGAATCTTGTTGCTACATCTAAAAGTGGCCAAGAGTGTATATAATCATATAAACAAAACACCACACGAGCCAATAAAGAATCTTACTTACTGGCCAACAAGAGCACTTACCACAGTGATGGGCCAATAAAAAAGAAAGAAATTGGAGAAAACAGCTTTCAATTCTGTTAAAAGACTTCAGTATTTGCATGTTAAAATGTCCTAAGATTAGGAGTTTGGGCTTTACAAACACACACTAAAAATATATTATTAGAGTATATTAATGAATGAAGAGTTTAAAGCGGAAGTAAACCCATCCATAAATCAGTTTCATTTCAGGCACGTGCCGGAAATGTAACACTACCATTGGTTGTGCTCTCAACCAAACTGTCAAACCATCCAATGGCTGGTGTCATAACTGATCACATGTGCAGCATCATGGCAGTTTTAGATTTAACAGAGGCAAAAATGGCAGCTTCCTTGGCTTAAAACGATAGGGGGGTTTACTTACACTTTAACTGCACTATTCATTTAGGGTAGCTGCTGTCTCCTGCAAATCACACTGGGACTTGGCTATTAAACTGGCAATCACACATACAGCAGGGTGTGGAGGGTACTTTGAGCTTTACAAGGAAAAACCTTAAACGCCCAGGACTTTAGTAAATTAACTGAGGGACTTCATTTGATTGAGGTGTTCTGATTACAATGTTACCACATTTATTTGTTTAATTTTTGGGCAGCTTAAAGCGGAACTTCAGTCATTTTCTCATCTTTCCATCTATTAAATCTTCGGTCCTTGATGTTTTAACTTTGGATAGTAAAACATTATTTTTTTTCTGCCAGTAAATACCTTATACGGCCCACTTCCTGTTTCTTGTCTGTTAATAAGCCTAGGCTTATGACATCGTGCACAGCTCACTCTCTCTCACTCTCGTTCGAGTTTTCCAGGAAGGGAGGGGGAAGTCATAAGAGGGTCAATGAGAGCTGCAGAGCTGGAGCCGTGCCTCTGTGTAAATCCAGGAAGTGAACAGGCAGCAGCTTCAGCTGCCCACAGTTAAAATAGATGCAGCCAGACTCGGTACAGGGAGATTTCTGCAGCATATTTGGCAAGTACAGAATGACAGTATATATATATATATATATATATATATATATATATATATATATATATATATAAAATAAAATGCAAAGTGGTTGGAGGGAAGCTTCAGAATGGCAAAGGTGTTTTTATTACAAATTATGTGAGCTGACTGCAGTTCCTCTTTAAGCGGCAATTGGCTGTATTGTCAATCAAAAACGTTCAGAAACAGAATATACTGCACATAAATTAAGGTGAAAACTTAATTATTTTCTCAGATAGTCTGTGCAGGCCCAGAGCAGCCTTCTAATTCTATAATGAAATAAGAATGTGACCCGTTTTTTTTTAGAACACAGACTGGCTGAGACTAATGATTTCTCACAACAATTACATACCTAAGGTCCACTGTGTATTATACTTTATTAAAGTGGAACTGTACAGCCCATGCTTATTAAAGAAATATTTTGTAGGAGGCTGATTTGAGTCCTATTGATGATGACTGATAAGACCCAGATTATAAACAGCCACAGATTAGTTTCCCTCAAACGTACTGGGAAGCTCACCCATCTACAGTACTTCTACTTCATTATACCCATTTGATGCCAGTTGAGTTAGCAAGATTTAACCACTTCCCGTCCACCATACGTATATAAACATGTTTGGAAGAAAAGAGGGATATGTCAGTCATTGCTGCAGCAATTATCGAGGTATCATTTTCTTCTGCCGGTGATTCCCTACAAAGTAAAAGTAATCCTAGCGGCTAAAGAGCCACTGAATTACTTTTACAGGTAGTGGAAGGGGGTCCCACCTCCCAAACATTCCTATCACCACCTTTACTGGGATCTTGTATGCAATCGGGGAGCCTGCTAAGGATGAGACCAGCGGCATCTGGTTCCTGGGACACAGTGAGAGGAACAGATGTTATTCCTCCCACCGTGTGACATCAGAAACTGGAAGCAACGAGGATTTCATCACTTCCGGTTTGGGTCTCATGTTAACAAGCTATTACTGGCTTCTGAAAACATCAGGTCATACCGATTTTGTTACTAGTCCATAAAGAGGATCTGTCATGGCCCATGCCATCACTAGGGATGTTGTTCATCCCTTGTGATAGCAATAAAAGTTGCTAAAAAAAATGAAAAGGTACATATATAACAAAAAAAAGTAAAGCGTTCCTGTGCAAATGCAGAGAGAGCAAAAATTTTAGCACCAGATTTCCTGTGCAACACTAAACTGGTATCCTGTAAAACAGGGATATGCAATTAGCAGACCTCCAGCTGTTGCAGAACTACAAGTCCCATGAGGCATAGCAAGACTGACGGCCACAAGCATGACACCCAGAGGCAGTAACTTGTAAATTTGCAACAGCTGGGAGGTCCGATAATTGCATATCCCTGCTGTAAAGGCTTTTAAAGTATCACCTATGAAGATTTTTAGGCACCAGAGTTTGATGCTATTCCACGGGCAGACGCAATTTTAAAGCGTGACATGTTTGCCATCTATTTACTCAGAGCAACATCATCTTTATATTTTATCAAACAATTTGGTATTATATTATGTTTTTTGTGCATTAACATTCATTAAAGTGTACTTTTTCCCAAAAAATTGCATTTGAAAAAACACTGCGCAAATATCGTGTGACATAAAAATATGCAACACCTGCCATTTTATTCTCTGCTTAAAAAATACATAATGTTTGGGGTTTTAAATAGTTTTCTAGGGGAAAAAAAATTATGTTTTTTTACATGTAGGAGAGGAATGTCAGAATTGGCCTGGACTGGAATTGGTAAACCATCTTATAACTTATTATGCCCCTAGTGGGCAAAGGGGCCCTGGCTCCTTTTTCCACCTGCTCCAGTCCTGCCCATAGACACAACTTATATACAGTATATTTTTGCAGGACAGCATGGCTTCCCCGATGCGATTAGACCCTTGGCCACGACTGCTGGGTCTTTAAAATTAAAAATTTATCTGTGTACCATTTTGCATGAGGTATTGTTCACTGCCAAGAAGCTCATAGCTAAGGTGTGGATCCATGCCTACCTTACAACAATAGAAAGAGGAGATTCATGGAACACTCCTGTATTAGAAAACAATCTGACCACAAAGGTTTCTCAAAAACATTTCAGAAGATTTGGGCAGGCAGAATTGCTGTCCAATACACGCAGGTTTTTTTTTTACTCGATTCTGTACCAGTGGCTCTTAAAGCAGAGTTCCACCCAAAAGTGGAACTTCCGCTTTAAGCACTCCTCGCCCCCTTACATGCCACATTTGGCATGTCATTTTTGGGGGGGGAGTGTGTAACTTTTTTTAGTGGGACTTCCTGTCCCACTTCCTCCTTCCTATCTTCGAACGCCTAGGCGACTCCTCCTCTCGCCCTAGGCAGACCCTCCTTGCCAGCGATCTTCTGGGACACAACTCAGGTCCCAGAAGATCGGCTGGCCAATAGGAGAGCGCAGCGCGACTCTCCCATGCGCAGTGCGCACCGGGCCGTGAAGCCGCAAGCTGTCACGGCCGGGTGCCCACAGTTATGATGACAGCGCCGAGGAGAGGAGGGAGAGAGGAGCGAGCCTCCGGGCGGCCGCATCGCTGGACCGTGGGGCAGGTAAGTGTCGGTTTATTAAAGTCAGCAGCTATGCTTTTATTTTATTTTTTTAACATTACATTTTTATTTATTTTTTAGGTAAGAACAAGCTGCTGACTTTTAATAAACTAAAACACGGGTGGAACTCCGCTTTAAGTGTTTAGGTCTGATGTATTCAGGTTGCCGATATTTCAGTTTTTCTTTTTTAATAAATCTGCAAAAATGTCAACAATTCTGTGTTTTTCTGTCAATATGGGGTGCTGTGTGTACATTAATGAGGAAAAAAATGTACTTAAATTATTTTAGCAAATGGCTGCAATATAACAAAGAGTGAAAAATGTAAGGGGGTCTGAATACTTTCCGTACCCACTGTAAGTATGACATATTTGTTATTTAAAAAAATAAATTAAAAAAAAGTGAACCTTTAGTGTCACTTTAATACATTCCTTCTGTGCATGCTATATTGCAGAGACCTTGTTATCTATTACTTTGACTGAATATGTACAACACAAGTGCATGTCTTTGTCAGCATCGATGTTGTTAATTTAAGCCCATTTTAATACTAAGAACCTTTTTGGATTAAAAAAAAAAAAAAAAAATGGAACTGTACAAAACGAAAACAGAAGTCCACCTTTAAAATACCATGAGATACAGCACTGACTTATATCAGAAGGCAGTTAAAGTTAGTCAGGTTGAAAAAAAAAAAAAAAAGACACAAATCCATCAAGAGAAAACAAACAAATAGATTAAATAAATAGAAAAACCTCCATATACAGAATCCTATACCCACAATTGATCGATAGGAGGGCAACAAAATTCACACTGATTCGGTGCGAAATTTGCAACAATTCTTGTGCGTTTCCCGCAACACATCACAATCGCACTTCGTTCATGGGAAATGCTGTTACATTAACGACACCCCAAAAACGGTTCACAAAATGCAGTGTGAATGATCAGATCGGATTGTATGGGTGTGGCAAACCATTAGATCCGATTCAAGTGTGGCCAAAGAAAGGTGCATACACCTTTTTTGTGTGGGTGTGGTGAGATTTGAGCCATACAAAATGAATGGGCTCAAATAACACTGAAAGAAATCGCATGTGATTTGAACAGGAATGCGGTGCAATTCCTGTCCGAATCACATGCAGTTCCCCGCACCACATCAGTGTGAACCGGGACTAAAGCATGAGCCAACTTGCTCCAGCAGGGGAAAAATATGTATAACATGTTCGTTATTTTAATTAAAAAAAATTGCATTTACAATCATGTTAACATTTCTGTGTTATCAAGCTCCTGCTGCCAATAAGTTGCATCGCTAATCAGTGTATTCTGACAGTGGAGGAGTCCACTTGACTGCTCGGCTAACAGAATACAATGACAGAACAGGAAGGATTACCACATCCACCTCGATTGTGTAAATCAGGAAAATCGGTCAGTTTTACTCCTAAATGCCCTATCTTTAACCTTATTGCTCTACATCCAATGCTCTTGCGTTATCAAGCACAAAATCTTGGACCCAATCTAGGTAACAGCTCCTATAGGCTGTAGTGGTGGCGCCACTATAAAATGTCTGCTGCTTCTGATAACAACAAGAAAAATGCAAAAAACAGGAAGCAGAAGATTTCTTTGTGAGTACATATTTCTTTCTCATACATCACGGGACACAGAGCGACATAGTCATTACTAATGGGTTATATAGTTACCGTCAGGTGCTGGCACTGGCAACTTCCAAAACCGGAAGTACCCTCCCCTATATAAGCCCCTCCCATCCGGGAGCACCTCAGTTTTTTGCCAGTGTCTAAGGTGTTGGCCAAGAAGAAACATGTGTTTTTCACTGAGCTTGCGTACAGGTTCTTTTGGGCCTCAGTAAGCTATTCCGGATCCGACCAAAAAAGCTTCATAGCTAAACGGTCGGTACCCGGGCCTTGCAGAGAAGAGCAAGGTTCTGCCTGTAATGCTTCTCTTAGGAGAGCTGGACCCTGGGATCCAGAGCTCTGGTCATACCCACGACCAAGATGTTTTCTGTGCAGGGTGCTATACAGGTCCAGGGGAGTGGAATCCTTGGGAACCCGGTCCCTGAAGGTTTGATTACAATGCCTGCCGTGATAGGTGAAGTTTGGGCTTTTGTGGACCAAACAAAGTCCTGCGGCGGGGAACAGGTAAGTGGGGGCCCCCAGGAACTTGGTTCTATTGGGGGACCCCCAAGCCTAATTTGTCTTTCTGTCTGTTACCTAACGGTATTCCCGCTAATATCTGTGCATGCCTGTAACTACTAAAAAAAATGTAATAATTTTTAATGGTGGTCAAGAAAAAAAAAAAAAAAAAAAGGAATGTTTTTTTATATATGTTTAGTATATTAAACTGCGGTACCTGTGTTTGTCCACTAGAGGCCGCTGTGGAATGTTTTTCTTGTCATATGGACTAGTTTCTTCTCAGAGAGCAAAGTCCAGGCAGCTGGTGAGTTCTCCTACAGGAAACTGTTTCCTCTGCCATGTTGCAGTGTTCGTCTATCCCCCGGCCTGCGGCAAAGGGGGCCCTGGCTCCTGTCCCTGGTTTCCATGTTTGAAAATTAGCGCCGAGGCGCACGTGGCCGCGCGCGTGCACGCGCCTCTATATATAGAGGTGGCCGGAAAAAGGGGCGGGGCCTGGGGGATGACGCTCTGTGCGCGCCGCAGCGCTTCTGCGCATGTGCGGGCGTCCCAGCAGGTTTTTAAAAAGCCACATTATTGCAGTAAGCTGGCTATGAAGTACAGAGACAGAGCTGGCAACATTTAAAGGCATACAGCAAGCGGTTGATACAGGCATCCCCTAGAAAGGCACATTAGTAGACACCAACTGTTTATTATAGCAGCATTTATGCTAGACTATTATCAGTAACTGGTGTATTTTCGGCTGGAATACCTCAGCTTTGTGGCTTAGGAATATGCCGTCTAAAAACTCCGGGACTAGAAATTCCAGGAGGAATAGGGGGTCTCCATCGGGCTCTGAGGATCTTGGGAGTACCTGGTACTGTGGCTGTCCCCAGTTCACCTGCTCCTGTGTATGTAACAGAGGAGGTTTTTTCCTCAGCTCTGGGAGGGCTGGAAGAGAGATTGTCAGCACTAATTGCTGCTTCCCTGTCACAGGAGAAAAGCGCTCGATCTCCGTCTCCTCCCTCAGAGTGCCTGTTAACAGAGCAACAGTCCCATACAGAGAACGACCTACCTGAGGGGGATCAGGATGAGGTTGATTCAGTTGTAGAGGAATCAACAGTGGAGGAGCCGTTCTCAGCATCACATGCTGAGAGGTTATGGGTGCAGTCCCTGACTAATATGGTCCGATCAGCATTTAAAATGCCACTTGCGGAGCCATCCTCCTCTTCTGTCTCCTCGTTGGGGTCGCTAAAAGCTCCCCAGACTGTTTGTTCTTTTCCGATCCATCCTTTACTGGAGGGGCTCATTTACCAGGATTGGGAGCATCCTGACAAAATATTTACTCCCCCCAAGAGATTTCCGGTGGTCTATCCTATGGAGGATAGGTTCGTCAGAAAATGGAAGGTCCCTACAGTGGACGCAGCCATCTCTTGTGTGAATAAATCACTGACATGTCCGGTGGAAAATGTCCAAATGTTCAAGGACCCAATAGATAAAAAATTGGAGTCCTTATTGAAATCTGCTTTTTCTACAGCAGGATTGGTGACACAACCAGCAGTGGCAGCTATAGGGGTCTGCCAAGCAGTGAAGGATCAGTTGAAACAGGTCTTAAGGGACGTGCCAGATCAGCAGGCTCTTGCTCTAGCTGATCTACCTAGAGCCTTATGCTTTGCGGTGGACGCTATAAAGGATTCAATCCATCAGGCCTCCCGCCTTACGCTGTCTGTAGTACATATGCGCAGGCTTCTATGGCTCAAAAACTGGTCTGCTGAAGCTCCCTGTAAAAAATTGCTGGTCAGCTTCCCATTTCATGGGGAGCGCTTATTCGGGGAAGACCTGGACAAGTATATCCAGAGAATTTCCAGCGGTCAAAGTACACTCTTGCCGGTCAAAAATAGAGTTAGAGGTCCCTCTTTTAAGAGGCCGGCTTCTCCATTCCCTAGGACATCGGCTGTGAAACAGTTCCGACGGCCTCCCCGGTCAAATCCCGGAGGTAAAAATCAGGGACAGTTGCAGGGTAACAAGAAGCCCTGGAGCAGGAGAGGTACAAAACCTCCCCCAAAGTCAAATGCATGAAGGGTTGCCCCCACCCAATCGGGTGGGGGGAAGACTTCAGTTGTTCACAGAAACCTGGCGGGACACGATCCGAGACAGATGGGTGCTCTCCGCAGTAAATCTGGGATACAAATTGGAGTTAAAAAACTCCCCTCCTTCCCGCTTTATAAGGTCGAACGTGCCAAGGGATCCCCAGAAGAGAGGATCCCTCCTGTTGGCACTGGAACAATTATTGCTTCAAGCAGTAATTATAGAGGTCCCCCTGGAAGAATGGGGGTTCGGGTTTTACTCAAACCTCTTTACAGTTCCGAAGCCAAACGGGGACGTGAGGCCCATATTAAATCTAAAAGGGCTAAACAAATTCCTACATATCAGGACTTTCCGGATGGAGTCGATCCGATCGGTAGCCACTGCCCTACAAGGGGAGGAATGGTTAGCCTCGATCGACATCAAAGATGCGTATTTGCACATCCCCATCTTTCCAGCCCACCAAAAATTTCTACGCTTTGCGATAGAAGGGCGCCATTTTTCAGTTCAGAGCCTTACCCTTCGGTCTGGCCACAGCACCAAGAGTGTTCACAAAAATTCTGGCCCCATTATTGGCCAATCTAAGAACACGAGGTGTAACGATAATGGCATATCTAGACGACTTGTTGCTGATAGACCACTCAGTGGAAAAACTAGAAGTGGTTGTTCACGAGACAATCAAGTATCTGGAATATCACGGTTGGATTATCAACCGAGACAAGTCAGCCCTAAAACCAGTCAAAAGTCTGGAATACTTGGGGCTAAGGCTGGATTCAGACCAGAGAAAAATTTTCTTGCCTCGAGAAAAGGGGTCGTCTTTGAGAGATTTGATCCACTTAGTGGGTTCAAAAAGACAGCCATCCATACGCCTGTGCATGAGGCTGCTGGGAAAAATGGTGGCATCATTCGAAGCAGTACCCTACGGTCAATTCCATTCAAGGAAGTTGCAAAGGGCCATACTGTCAGCCTGGAACAAAAAAGTTCAGGCTCTGGACGTACCAATGTCCTTGTCCCCTTCCGTTCGCAGAAGCCTCCGTTGGTGGTTGGTTCCCCGGAATCTGGAAAGAGGGAAATCCTTCAGTCCGATTTCTTGGAAGGTGGTCACTACAGATGCCAGCCTTTTAGGCTGGGGAGCAGTACTGGAGCAATGGTCTCTCCAGGGCAGATGGTCGGATGCGGAAAAGGCCCTGCCCATCAATCTCTTAGAGATACGAGCAGCCCGGTATGCCCTAGTAGCATGGACATCCAAACTCCAAGGGTCCCCTGTCAGAGTTCAGTCAGACAATGCCACAGCAGTGGCATATATCAATCGTCAGGGGGGCACCAGGAGTCGTGCAGCCCAAAGGAAAGTAAATTACATCCTGAGATGGGCAGAAAGATATGTCCCAGCCATATCTGCGGTATTCATTCCAGGGGTGGAGAATTGGAAGGCGGACTTTCTAAGTCGCCAACAATTATGCCCAGGGGAATGGTCCCTTCATCCCGAGGTTTTCCGGACAATATGTCAGCGGTGGGGAACACCGGATGTAGATCTGCTAGCATCCAGGTTCAACACGAAAGTGGACAGGTTTGTCTCTTGGACAAGGGATCCCCTAGCGTGCGGCTCGGATGCCCTAGTGTTCCCTTGGGATCAGTTCAAGCTGATATATGCATTCCCACCGCCACAATTGTTACCTCGATTACTCCGCAGAATCAGGGTAGAAAAGAAACCAGTGATTCTGGTGGCTCCAGCGTGGCCCCGAAGAGCATGGTACGCGGAGATCGTAAAAATGTCTGTGGGGAGTCCTTGGACCCTCCCACATCGTCCGGACCTGCTTTCGCAGGGACCGATATACCACCCTTCCTTACCAGCCCTAGGTTTGACGGCCTGGCTATTGAAGCCCACATTCTAAAAAGGAGAGGGCTCTCTAATGCTGTGGTGTCTACCATGATCAATGCCAGGAAACCGGTATCCAGGCAGATCTACTATAGAATCTGGAAGGCGTACATCGCCTGGTGTGAGGCCAGGAAATGGCATCCACGTAAATACGTAATAGGTAGAATTCTGGACTTCCTACAATGGGCTGTAGATAGGAAGCTTGCCTTGAGTACTATCAAAGGTCAGATTTCGGCCTTGTCAATATTTTTTCAAAGGCCCTTGGCTTCGCATTCACTAGTCAAAGCCTTTATACAAGGAGTGATGCGTATTAGTCCTCCGGTTAATATTCCCATATGTCCATGGGATCTAAACTTGGTTCTGTCGGTTCTACAGAAACAACCATTTGAACCATTACAGCATATTTCCTTGGTGCTTCTCACCAGGAAATTGATTTTTCTAGTAGCCATTTGTTCGGCTAAGAGAGTATCGGAATTAGCAGCTATGTCCTGTAAGGAGCCATATCTGGTTATCCATAAGGACAGAGTAGTGTTACGTCCTCATCCAGCCTTTCTTCCTAAGGTGGTATCGAGTTTTCATTTGAACCAAGATGTGGTTCTTCCTTCTTTTTTCCCCAAGCCTACTTCGGTAGAGGAAAAGTTATTGCATTCTTTGGATGTAGTAAGAGCAGTTAAAGCTTATCTAAAAGCCACTGCTCAGATTCGCAGAACGGATACTTTGTTTATTCTGCCGGAAGGCCCCAGAAAGGGTCAGGCAGCGTCAAAATCTACTTTAGCCAAGTGGATTCGACAGGTCATAATACAAGCCTATAGCTTGAGAAGTAGACCGCCTCCGTTCAAAGTTAGGGCGCACTCCACGAGAGCAGTTGGAACTTCATGGGCAGTGCATCACCAGGCCTCCCTGGCTCAAGTCTGTAAGGCCGCAACATGGTCTTCAGTACACACGTTTACTAGGTTCTACCAGGTGGACGTTAGAAGTCAGGAGGATGTCGCCTTTGGGCGCAGTGTGTTGCAGGCCGCAAAAGATCCTCATGTCTGATAGCGCTCAGCTTATATATGGTGTATCCCCCCCCTCATTTGGCATTGCTTTAGGACATCCCATTAGTAATGACTATGTCGCTCTGTGTCCCGTGATGTACGAGAAAGAAAATAGGATTTTTATAACAGCTTACCTGTAAAATCCTTTTCTTGGAGTACATCACGGGACACAGAGCTCCCGCCCCTCTTTAGGGACACTTATTGCTTTGCTACAAAACTGAGGTGCTCCCGGATGGGAGGGGCTTATATAGGGGAGGGTACTTCCGGTTTTGGAAGTTGCCAGTGCCAGCACCTGACGGTAACTATATAACCCATTAGTAATGACTATGTCGCTCTGTGTCCCGTGATGTACTCCAAGAAAAGGATTTTACAGGTAAGCTGTTATAAAAATCCTATTATTTTCATAAAATGTATGCCTTACTTGTTTAATCTTGGATGATAAGCTCCCAGGTAGTTTTGACTTCAGCTGATTCGTGTCCTTAAACGTTGCTGGGAATCCACTTAAAAAAACCAAGTCGTGCAGAGACACCAACCCGGGGGCTTCTTTATCTGTAGTCTGTATGAAGAAGACAACACATCTGATGAATAAATAATAATAATACTGCGCCAACCCAAAAATAGCAAAAAAGCAACAGCAGCCAAACACCAAAATCAGACAGCGTGGTAAGGACAGCTGGAGTCCTTACCACGCTGTCTGTTTGTACTCTGTATTGTGGATTTTTGGATTTCTTTGGATTTTTGGGGATTTTATGGAGGCTTTTTATTGATGTTCCTACTGTGTGAACTTTTTATGGTTATTTTTGCAATAAATCTTTTTGGATTTACACCATGTGGAGAATTTCCTCGCTTTCCGTGGTCATGACCGAATAAGGTGATTGCTACCCGGTATTTTGGATCCTTCCTGGTTTGGATAAACGGATCAGGAGTGCTGCCAATCTTTGGAGGAGGTGTTCTACAGATCCTGGCTGTTTCTTCTGTCCATGAAGTGGACAAAGCTCTGACGATCCACCGCCGTATGGTGTGTTGGATCCATTTCAGCTGGTAAGAGTACCTTTTCTCCCCTATTGGCCCAAGGTGAAGGCACTCCCGGGTGATACCACATATGTCTGCACAGAACGTCTAAATCCACATAATATATCCTACAGATTACTGCAAGTTCTTTATTGGACTTTGGCTTTGAACTTTACCTGTTGTATGGCAACCTTATGGACACACATTTATTTGTGATGCCCGATATGAATTCAGTTTAAGGCTATTGGTTCATGTATATTCCTCCATTGTTATTTTATGTTTAATATTAATCAATCCTCTTTAGGCACTAGTTGATGATTAGTTATCTGTAAACCACAGAGGGATTGAGGACACTCAACACATGTCACTCACGAATTTAGATTTTTGTATATCACCTGTTTTCACTAACCTTTGGATGTTATACAATTTTGGGTTTTGAATATATCACCACACATTGAATACATCTGATGACACTTGCAGTGCAGCAGTTCATGAGCGTGCAGTAACCATAGTGAGTGCATTGTATAAGCTGGAATAGTGCCCCCTGTTGGTATAGATGCTAGTTCATTCATTTGGTCTCTAATGCAGATCATGATGGGAGATTATCCTAAACCCCTCACTACATCTGGGGAAACAGGTCACATGGATTTGCACTATCCAATATTTTGGATGGGAGCTTCACTATTGCAACCTGCACAAAATGTAACATTTTTTGTTTTATCAAGCTCCTGCTGCCATGAAAGTCCAGGTCACAAATTTTACCCGAATAAAACTTGTATTGGGCACATGGTAGGCCATTGCTAAATACAGCAGTGCAAACAGCAATGGAAAAATGATTTCAGATTAGAGGTTATAATATTTCTGTACTCTTTTCACTGTTCAAATGAATAAACCTATAACCTATATCATCAGCTATACTACAAGGCATCAGTTCTAGTAGGGCAGTGCAAAGAGGATCTCTAATGTGGAAAATAAATCAATCTATAATCATTTCACAGCTAACCTGATTCCAGTAAATTGAAATCTGCACTGAGCAGCCCCAACCATCCTCTTCTGGGGTGCCTGACAGAGGTCTTGCCTACTCCCCCCTTCCGAGTATCCCCTCCTTGCTAAGGGGGGGTACTCTGCGTCCATTGACGCAGACAGCAGGGCTTTGCCCAGTCCTCTCGCCCCGCTGCTCTCTCATCACAGAATTTGACAGACAGCAGCAGGAGTCAATGGCTCCCACTGCTATCAATCTGCCCTGTAAGGAGGGAGAGAGCGAAGAGAGCCATTGCCCTTGTGCATATCGCTGGATCGAGATTGGGCTCAGAGAATGCATTAAGGTAAAAAGCCTTAAAGGCCAAGTTCACTTTTGGAACATGTTACATGTTCCAGCTCCTGCCCCCTCTCTTCCCAATCCCTCCACTCGCTGTCACAATTTAAAAACAGCAAGGTCGTGTGGGGCTCCACCTACACAACTGCATTATTCATTCAAAGAGTTCTGAGTTGAAGTTGCTAACTTCAGACACCTTTTTATGCCCACTGTGATTCCCTGTATCCACTCTGCAGACAGTACGCTTCAGATTTCAGGTGCAGGAGTTCTCTGGCCATTCGTGGACTTTTATAAAAACTTGTATTCCCCTCTTCCACCATTTGATATAAACCTTCATTCTTTCCTAGACACTCTCTCTTTGCCCTCTTACTCTGGATGCTCCATCTATGTTAGATACCCCATTAGGTTGAGAAGGTGTGGGCTGCAATTGGCTCCTAACTGCAAATCTCCAGGCCCTGATGGGCTCCCTGTAGAGTGGTATAAACATTATGCTGAACTAGCCCCAAGTCTATTGCACTTTTATATAAAATCCTTAGAAAATTTTAATAAAAATAGGATTTTTGTACTCACCGTAAAATCCTTTTCTCTGAAGTCCATGGACGGACACAGCTCCTTTATTCTTGACCTTAGGGTTTATATGCTGTCTATCAGGAGAGGACTAGGCAGACATGTTAAATAGTTAAAAACATGCAACTACAGCAAAGCTCTGGCTATAACCTGTCACCCTGCAGTCAGCAGCTCAGTTCGTCAAAAAGAAGTACAAACATAAAAAGAAGGAGTGGGTGCTGTGTCCCTCCATGGACTTCAGAGAAAAGGATTTTACGGTGCGTACAAAAATCCCATTTTCTCTTTCATCCATGGACCGACACAGCTCCTTTATTCTTGACCTTAGGGACGTCCCCAAGCAGTGTCAAAAAAACGAGGGGTGGGAACAGCAAGCAAAAACAAACTTCCACACAAAACAACCAGAGCTCCTAAACGGAGGAGTCGCAACCTTAAACGGCCGCCTGCAAAACTTTGTGGCCAAAGCAAGCATCCGCAGATGCATGCACATCAACCTTGTAAAATTTTGTGAAAGTGTGAACGGACGACCAGGTCGCCGCCTTACACACCTGGGAGACAGACACTTGTTGTCGGAAAGCCCAGGAGGCACCAATTGCCCTTGTTGAATGCGCCGTGACAGCAAAGGGAGGCGCCCGCCCTTTTAGGGCATAAGCCTGAATCATGATCTGTCTGATCCACCGAGAAATGGTGGCCGACGAGACAGCCAGGCCTTTCTTTGGACCAGTCACCGACACAAACAGTGAGTCTGACCTCCGAAACGGAGCCGTAGCAGACAGATACATCTGCAGAGCTCGGACCACGTACAAGGAATGCAATGCAACCTCTTTGGGATGCGACGACCGAGGACACAAGGATGGAAACACAATGTCCTCATTTAGATGAAAAGCCGAAACAACCTTGGGAAGAAACGAAGGCTGCGGGCATAGCACCGCTTTATCCTTGTGGAGGATCAAGTAGGGAGACTTGCAGGACAAGGCCGCCAATTCAGAAACCCTCCTGACTGATGTAATGGCCACCAGAAAGGCAACTTTCTGAGAGAGTGTCAAAAGGGGTATCTCTCTGATGTTCTCAAGCTGAGGTTTCAGAAGTCCCGAGAGCACCAGATTCAAATCCCACGGAGGCAGTGGTGGTTGAACAGGAGGAGCCATATGTCAAACCCCTTGCACAAACGTATTCACCAGTGAATGAGCCGCCAAGGGTCGCTGAAAAAACAGCCAAGGCTGAGATCTGCCCCTTAATGGTGCTTAGGGCAAGTTTTTGATCCACTCCACGCTGTAAAAACAGCAGGATCCTGGAAACCGAATATGTCCGTGGACGCCACTCCATCTCCTCACACAGAGATGTAGGCCTTCCACGTGCGATGATAGCTCTTCCGAGAAGATGACTTCTGTGCCCTCAGCATGGTGGAAATTACTGAATCAGACAGGCCTCGGTCCCTTAGTACCTGACTTTCAACAGCCATGCCGTTAAAGCCAGCGACTGTAGCAGGATGAAATATAGGTCCTTGCGACAGAAGGTCCTCTCGCAACGACAGTTGCCAAGGAACATCCGCCAGCAGGCGTACTAGGTCGGCGTACCAGGGACGATTAGAATCACTGGAATCCCCTCAGTCTCCACTCTAGGGAGCAGACGAGGAAGTAGCGTGGGGGGGGGAGGCATAAATTAGCTGATAATCTCCCCACGGAGCCACCAACGCGTCCGCCCAGGGATCTTTGTACCTGCCCACAAACCTCAATACCTTTCGATTGAGCCGAGAAGCCAGGAAATCCACGTCTGGCGTGCCCCATCTCAGGCAAAGGAGTCAAAAACACATCTAAGTGTAGCGACCACTCTACTTGGTCCAGCATCTGGCGACTTAGGTAGTCCGCTTGCCAGTTCTCTACGCCCGGAATGTACACGGCCGATAGAGCCGGCACGCTCTGTTCTGCCCACAGCAAGATGTGAGCGACCTCCAATGCTCCAGCCAAGCTTCTTGTTCCTCCTTGATGGTTGACATACGCCACCGCCGTGGTGTTGTCCGACTTGATCTTGACTGGATGTCCCTGCAGCCACTGTGACCATGTGGAGAGGCACTGCCTGATCGCCCGAAGTTCCAGCACATTGATCTGCAGGTGGGATTCTTCCTGTGTCAACTGTACGCCCTAAACTCCCCACCAACCGGTCAGGTTGGCATCCGTCATGATCACCATCCATTGAAAGGGAAGGAACCACTTTCCGGACTGAAGGGCCGGAGATCTCAGCCACCAGACCAGGGAAGCCCTGACTAGTTGGCTCACCCGGATTTGACAATCCAGGGACAACGGAGATTTCTCCCATTCAGACAAGATTGGAGTAGAATCCCTAAAACTTTTCCGGCAGCAGCACAGGTACTATTACCCCACGCATCAGCAGGTCCTGCACTGCCCCAAACAGGGCGTTCCGACGAGCCGGAGGAAGATGAAGGTTGGAGGGAAAAAAATCTGTTTGGTGGACAAGAAAGAAATTCTATCTTGTACCCTGATGAAACCACTTTGCAAACCCACTGGTCGGAAAGCAGGGAGGTCCACTGAGCTGCAAACTCGCGAAGGCGACCCCCCACCCGAGAGTCGGCTGGAGCAAACCTTCATGCTGTTGCAGATTTGTTCGCAGGCTTGTTTGGCTTGCAAAACCAGGGACGCTTTTGTCCCTCAGCTGGCCTCTTGTCGGTCTGGGAACGCCTACCTGCAGGCCCGGGCTGACGATAAAAACGCTTCCGAGCGGAAAAGGAGGGCCCTGGCCTACGGCGTGCCTCCTTACCTTTTCTGGATTGTGGAAGCAGCGTGCTCTTACCCCCAGTGACATTTTTAATAATGTCATCCAGCGAGGCTCCAAATAGCCTCTCTCCCTGGAAGGGCAAATCCACCAGAGCCTTCTTGGAAGTCTGGTCCGTGGACCAGCACTTTAGCCACTTCAGGCGGCGTAGCACCACAGCAGATACTGAGGTTTTGGAAAGCAAGGGAGCTGTATCTAAGGCCGCATCGCAGACATACTTGAGGCCATGGACCAACTGGTCGTCCAATTCCACGCAGACCGGGGAAGCCTGCTGCTCAATCAACTCGTTGTGCAACAATTTTGCCCATTCGGTAAGTGTCTGACACCAGGGCCGTGGCCAAAACTGCCCGTAAGGCAGACCCCACTACCGTGAACATGGACCGGGCCACCGCCTCAGCCCTCCTATCTGCATGGTCCTTAAAAGCAGAGGTCCCCTCTACTGGAATCGTGGTTACCTTGTTTAACCTGGATACCGGGGGGTCCACAATGGGGGGAGATGTCCATTTTTCAGGACACTCTCCTCAAAGGGGTAATGGACCGCCAAGCGCTTTGGGACCGAAAAGGCCCGCTGCGGTCGTTCCCATTCTTTGTATATAAAATTATCAAAGTAAGTTAGGTAGGGAAACACCTTAGCAGTGCGGGCCGGCTTGTGGGACCCAAAATGGACCGACACTTTAGTAGATGCTCCCGCCGTATCCTCCAACTTAAGAGTCTACCGCACTGCGGTGATAAGAGCTCCAACAAGCGCCTTTTACTGTGCGGACACGGAGTCATCCTCACTGTCCGAATGGTCCTGGTCTGCATCTTCTGACACGTTAGAACAGGGGCCGTGTGCCACAGCCAGGCCCGAGTCTGAATCAGAGCTTTTCCCAGAAGATGGTGGGGGGAGGGAGCGTTTTTACCCCCCTTTTTCCCCCACACACCGCCCCCACCCAGGCAACAAAGGACTCCAGGACCGCCGACAAAGCATCCATAGGCACCGCAGGTGCAGGGGCACCGGATGTTATCACAGGAATGTCTGGGGAAGAAGCGCCAGCTTCTGACGCTATGCTGACCACAACTCGCCTGACAGCCACTTAGGGACTAAAGGCAAGATAGCCAAAAGGTCCACCCTCCTAGCTGCTACAGAACCGAGGGGCCCCCCAGAGGACTCACCACCCTGAACCAGGTACTGCACAGCGTAGCAGTCCGCTCTCTCTCCTGCACCCTGTGCCTAAGGTGTTCTCCTGCGTCTGAGGTGTTCTGTTCGCGCCGTTCAGAAAGACATTCCCAGCGCCAGAGGCCAAAACTAAGCTGGAGCTACAAGAAAAATGGCCGCTGACTGCCTCAGGAAAAAAGAGCGCAAGCTACATGAAAATGGCCGCTGGCTGCTTCAGCAGTCACACTAGCGCGGCTACAAGAAAATGGCACCGGCTCCGCCAAAATGGCTGCCGATCGTTCCTGAGGTAATAGAAAACAGGCCGCGAACACGCTGGACCTCCGAGCGGAGGCCCCCCACAATGCAGACCAGACAACACCCCACATGGAGAGCGGACCCTGGACACCCAGCGCAGCCCCCAGCCAGGACCCGGAGCCCCTCCGGAGGACCCCGGCAGGTACACAGCAGGCCCAGCTCACACAGAAGCATGGGGAGGAGGAAAAGGACAGGGAGAGAGGAAAGCGAGCGTGAGAGACCCCCTAGTCGACCTCCCAGGAATGCCCAGCTGTTCTATCCTGCCGAAACAGGTGGAACCCTACTTACCCGTCCTGCGGGGACAGCTGGACGCATTCCGGACAGACCCATCACCCGAGCAGTACGGAGCGGCTGTCGGCCATGGTCCACTGTGACTTAGACAGCAGTAGCCCGGTCATATGTGTGCCCCGGAGCATATAGCTCACCGGCCACCCCTGGAGCAAACGGGGTATGTCGTGGCCGACCCAGCGCGTAGCTAAAGGTCTGCTCACGCTCGATGGCCGGACTGGGGAGACTACAAGGATCTATATCAGGGGTATGCAATTAGCGGACCTCCAGCTGTTGCCAAACTACAAGTCCCATTAAGGCATAGCGAGACTCTGACAGCAGCAAGCATGACACCCAGAGGCAGAGGCATGATGGGACTTGTAGTTTTGCAACAGCTGGAGGTCCGCTAATTGCATATCCCTGATCTATATGATCCAGCCTGTCACCCAGCCGGCAGTTGATAATAGATTTCAGGATCAAAAAAGTAGAAAATTTTCCAGGACCAATGGTCTCAACTGGGAGCCAGGTCCTTGTCCTATGCTAGGCAGAAAAAAACTGAGCTGCTGAGTGCAGGGTGAGGGGTTATAGCCAGAGGGACCGCCCCCTGGGCGGTACTGTTCAGCTTTGCTGTAGTTACCGTATTTTTCGCTCCATAAGACGCACTTTTTATCCCCCAAAAAACGGGGGGAAATGTGTGTGCGTCTTATGGAGCGAATACTAATCAGGAGAGCCGCTGATAGGGGGATCGTTTCGACGGCAGAACGATGCCCTATGCATCACTCTGCCCCAGCTAGATCCTGTTTCTCTAATGCTTTCAGCTGCTACTGGGAGAGAAACAAAAGGGTATTGTTCTGTATTTAACCCCCACAGGATCGGCATTGATATGTAAATCGCGCGTGCATTGTTATGCTAATTACGCCCGCGCCTCTGCATGCCGCCCACCTAGAAGGTGTGAACAGCATACAGGTGAATATAGGGGGCATGTAGAGGGCATCAAAGAGGGGGGTTTGAGGTGCAGAGGCTGCAGAGTTGAATGGGAAGGAAGGGTTGGAGTGCAGATGTTAGAAGATGAGGGGTTCGGGGGACAGAGGTTAGCAGATGAGTTAGAGGGGCAGAGTTGTACTGAGAGGGAGATAAGAATGCAGAGATTAGTAGAGAGATGGGGGAGGGGGTTACTGTAAATACACCATTTACATTACTGGTCAGTGTAAATGTCTAAATATGCAAATACTCCTGTTGTATTGAGGTCATGTAAATGTCCCAGTTAAATTGGGGATCAGTGTAGGGTGCCCCCTTACATTAGTTGTTAGTGTAGAAATATTATTCTGTTATACTTTATTAAATATTTTAGTACACCATTTGGTTCAAGTTATTTTTTTTTTATATTTTCCTCCTCTAAAATCTAGGTGCGTCTTATGGTCAGGTGCGTCTTATGGAGCGAAAAATACAGTACATGTTTTTAACCGATTAACATGTCTGCCTAGTCCTCTCCTGATAGACAGCATATAAACCCTAAGGTCAAGAATAAAGGAGCTGTGTCCGTCCATGGACGAAAGAGAAATCCTTTTTAAGGCGTTCACACAGGGAGCATATACTGTATTTTAGATTTTAAGACCGCTAGGGTGAATCTGAACTATACCATTCAGACACTGCAAGGTAGAGAAGTTAGCTGTGCACACTCTCATGCTGATCATCCCTCCCCAGCTTCTTTGTCTGCTTTGCAACAAGCACGGTAATATTTGTTACTCCAATACCAAAATTTAACCCAATGCTCTAACCAGCTGAAACCTTGTTTGAACAAGGTAACAAGAATGACAAGGTATTGGCTTTGCTAACTTCAGACAACTTTTTATGCCCACTGTGATTCCCTGTATCCACTCTGCAGACAGTACCCTTCAGATTTCAGGTGCATCACAGCCGATGGTTTGTAGTTCATTGATTCTTTCTGCAATTCAGTAACTGCCTGACCTTATCGGAGGTACAGGCAGATAGTGTACTGAGAGTTTGAAGGGTCCTGGCATTGTATCTGCGATCAGCCAATCACAGTGGCAAAGCTTTACAGGCTCCAGTACAAAAAATAATAATAAATGCAAATTTTTTATTTACAAAAAAGATGTGCATTTATTTATTTATATAAAAGGTGAACTTATTCTTTAGGGCTTCAGAATCACTTCATGAGAGGTTGACATTCTTCCCCTTCTTCCCTTAACTTTTATTTTCCTGCTGATTTATTTTCCTATTTTTATAACCATTAAAGAAAATGTAAACTCAACATTTCATATTCCTGATATGTGCCTGCTGTACTATGTACTTGTGTGAAAAAGTCTCATGTTCTTTGTTCCTTGATCCTTTGTTTTCCTAATGAAATCTGACCACACTAAGCAGGAGAACATAACATGGTCAGTTCTCTAGCTATGCTGTGAACTCAGCCTGCTCTCCTCCAAATGACCAGTCTTGCCCTGACAACCCCGCACAGCCTTTCAATGGGAAGATCAGCGTGCTGCCATTTTTCCTCCTCCAGCTCTTATGCAGCTGAGAACAAAGGGAATGTGATTAAATTGAAAAAAGGAAAAAGAGTATTTATAAAGTTTTTTTTTATATCTATACACACGTTTTAGCTTTCATTACTAACTCCTGTGTAAGTTCACCTTACAGATTTTTCTGTAAAGGTGAACTTACCCTTAAGGCCTGGTTCACACTGGGGCGACAAACGCTCCGACATTGGGAGCTCATGTCGCATGACGTGTGAAAATCAATGTTTCCCTATGGGAGCCGTCTTAACTGGTCCGACACATGTCGGTCCGACTTTGAGAATGCTCCCTGTACTACTTTGGTCCGACTTTGATCCGACTTCAGCCCATTGACTATCATTGAAGTCGGATCAAAGTCGGACTGCAGTCTTGCATGGTCCGACTTTGGCATGCGACTTGTGCTGTACTGCTCTTGAGGGGGAACTCCAGGCCAAATTTTAAATAAAAAACCGGCGTGGGTTCCCCCTCCAGGAGCATACCAGGCCCTTGGGTCTGATCTGGATTTGCAGGGGCACCCCTACGCCGAAAAAACGGCGTGGGGGATCCCCCCAAAATCCAAACCAGACCCTTATCCGAGCACACAACCTGGCCGGCCGCAGGGGAGGACGAGAGAGCGGCCCCCCCTCCCTCCTGAACCGTACCAGGCCGCATGCCCTCAACATGGGGGGGTTTGGTGCTCTGGGACAGGGGGGCGACCTGCGGCCCCCCCACCCCAGAGCACCCTGCCCCCATGTTGATGAGGACAGGGCCTCTTCCCGACAACCCTGGCTGTTGGTTGTCGGGGTCTGCGGGCGGGGGGCTTATCGGAATCCGGGAGCCCCCTTCAATAAGGGGGTCCCCGGCCCCCCCACCCTATGTGAATGAGTATGGGGTACATCGTACCCCTACCCATTCACCTGGTGGAAAAAAATTGCAATAAAAAAACACTACACAGGTTTTTAAAGTAATTTATTACACAGCTCCGGGGGTCTTCTTCCGACTCCGGCGCTCTTCTTCCGACTTCCGGGGGTCTTTTTCGACTTCGGGGGTCTCCGGTGTCGTCTCCGCGCTCTCCGGTTCTTTCTTCCGCCGGGCCTCCGCTAACTTCTTTTTAGCTCTCTTGCTAACAGAGGCCCGGTCTTCCCGTTGTCTCGTCCGGCTCTCCGTTGTTCTTCTGCCGGCCCCTCCACTAACTTCTTCGTAGCTCTTTCGCTAGTGGAGGGGCCGGTCTTTCCGTCGCTGTCGCCGTCGGCTTCTTCTTCCCTCTTCTCCTCCTCGATGTTGACGCGTCGCTTCCTCTCGCTGTAATACTGGCTCTCCGCTCCGCTCCGCATTAATATAGGCTTCTCATGACGTCACAGTCACATGTTCCCATGACGTCACAGTCACATGCTCCGGGGCCATGTGCCCCGGAACATGTGACTGTGACGTCATGAGAAGCCTATATTAATGCGGAGCGGAGAGCCAGTATTACAGCGGGAGGAAGCGACGCGTCAACATCGAGGAGGAGAAGAGGGAAGAAGAAGCCGACGGCGACAGCGACGGGAAGCCCGGCCCCTCCACTAGCGAAAGAGCTACAAAGAAGTTAGTGGAGGGGCCGGCAGAAGAACAACGGAGAGCCGGACGAGACAACGGGAAGACCGGGCCTCTGTTAGCAAGAGAGCTAAACAGAAGTTAGCGGAGGCCCGGCGGAAGAAAGAACCGGAGAGCGCGGAGACGACACCGGAGACCCCCGAAGTCGGAAGAAGACCCCCGGAGCTGTGTAATAAATTACTTTAAAAACCTGTGTAGTGTTTTTTTATTGCAATTTTTTTCCACCAGGTGAATGGGTAGGGGTACGATGTACCCCATACTCATTCACATAGGGTGGGGGGCCGGTATCTGGGGGCCCCCTTATTGAAGGGGGCTCCCGGATTCCGATAAGCCCCCCGCCCGCAGACCCCGACAACCAACGGCCAGGGTTGTCGGGAAGAGGCCCTGTCCTCATCAATATGGGGGCAGGGTGCTCTGGGGTGAGGGGGCCGCAGGTCGCCCCCCTGCCCCAGAGCACCAAACCCCCCATGTTGAGGGCATGCGGCCTGGTACGGTTCAGGAGGGAGGGGGGGCCGCTCTCTCGTCCCCCCCTCTTCCCCTGCGGCCGGCCAGGTTGTGTGCTCGGATAAGGGTCTGGTTTGGATTTTGGGGGGCCCCCCACGCCGTTTTTTCGGCGTAGGGGCGCCTGTTCAAATCCAGACCGGACCCAAGGGCCTGGTATGCCCCTGGAGGGGAACCCGCGCCGTTTTTTTAATTTAAAATTTGGCCTGGAGTTCCCCTTCAAGATTCATACCAAACACAGTGCCTGATATTGGCGGGGATCCAAGTCGGATCCCCGTTCATTGAAAGTCGGACATATGTCGGCTTCATGTCGCAGGGCAAAGTCGGATCCAAAGTCGGATCCAAAGTAGGACAGATGTCGTGTCGCACTAGTGTGAACCCAGCCTGAGGCTCCATGTACGTGGGATATTTTTATAACTGCTCCTAAATGATTAAACTTGTCAGATAGTAACCCACGTTTAAAACGTCCGTTTTGCCGCGTACAAAAATAAGTAATAATATATATATATATATATATATATCTCTATCTATATCTATATCTATATATATCTCTATCTATCTATCTATCTATATATATATATTTTTTTTTTTTTTAATGGCCAAAAAACGAAAAACGCCTATAAAGGAAACGCTGCTAAACGCGGTTTACCGCGTTTGCCATCTGAAACGTGGAAATCTTCTGCGTCTGAACCCATTTTTTTGCTTTCAAGGAAACGCTGTTAAAGTGGTTGTAAAACCACTTTTTCAACTTGCACCTACAGGTAAGCCTAGATTAAGGCTTACCTGTAGGTGCAAGAAATATCTCCTAAACCTACACGGTTTAGGAGATATTTAGTTAAATGACAGGCGCCGCTGTCTACGGCGCATGCGCGCCGTAGACAACGGCGCATTCATGGGGTTAATCCCATTCACAAATTTGGCTACTTCCCAGCAATCGCTGGGCGTAGCCGAATGTGACGGCTCCCGCGCCCATGCGCAGAGTGACGTCTCCGCCGCTCCGGCCAATCACAGCGTCGGAGCGGCGCTGTGATTGGCTGGAGCGGCGATACCCGGAAGTAACCTTCCGGCTATCGCCGCAGAGATGGCTGCGGCTGAAGAGGGAGACGAGGACAGCTTCGGGGGCCCGATCTAAGGTAAGTGATGCATAATGAGCTATTATGCTAGTCATATTAGCTCATTATGCCTTTCTCTTACAGGTAGTTAAAAAAAAAAAAAAAGGATGCAACTGCCTAAAAACGGCAATAAACGAGACTATGTACATGGTCACATATGATGACATTGAATGTGTCCAGTTGAAAAAAGTGCCCAACTGCCTCTGAACGTCCGTTTAGCAGCGTCCCGTGTACATGGGGCCTTAAATCTTTTTGACTATAGATTGTATAAAACCTACATCCTAAAAATAAATAAATAATGACAAAGTTACTGCTGAATCAATAGGCTCATAGCAGAAATATAAAACAAGTACTGTGGTCCAAGCTGAAGTGGTTATGATATACATTTTAATTATTCAAAATGAACATACCATATAAGCTCTCCAGATGGTTTCCTTGCTTGTTTCAAACAAAGCATTCAGCTGTGCAGTTTCAGCTATAGAAAGAGAAAAGAATATTGCAAAAAAAAAATATTAAAAAGTGTCACTAAACCCACATCATAAACAACTATCAATAAATGCTGTATTACATGCTGTTCATACTCGGTCACTAAGAGATTGGTTTTCTGTATTCTGCAAAAAAACTGGTTGATCCTGCTGCTCTCTATCTCCACATTCTGTTCATGTCCCCCATTCAGCTAGGGATTCTGCAGCTGTGGTGGCAACTCTGCACATGCCCAGCTTTCAGCGAGTTTCTATGCATATGCTATGAGCATTTCCTCTCTATAACATCTGAGCACCCGGCCCCTTACCAGGTGGATCAGCTGTCAGCCAATGACAGCTGATCACGTGATGTAAACAGAAGATGCACCAGTACATATCACTAGGGATTAGCTCCGGCGTGTTCGCATTGAACACGTGCAGAGCCCGCCAGGAAGTCGGCACCGTGCTGCGCTAATGACAGTCAGGGAGACATTTCCCAATCTCTGCAGCCGAGCATCAGGAAATGTCTCCCTGGCTGTCATTAGCGCAGCGCAGTGCCGACTTCCTAGCAGGCTCTGCACATGTTCAATGCGAACACGCCGGAGCTCATCCCTACATATCACTGCTGCCCATCAATGCCCACCAGTGCTGCCCATCAGTGCCTCATTATCAGTGCCACCTACCAGTGCCACCTACCAGTGCCACCTACCAGCGCCACCTACCAGCGCCACCTACCAGCGCCACCTACCAGCGCCACCTACCAGCGCCACCTACCAGCGCCCATTAATGGAGAAAAATTACCTGTTTTCAAAATTTTATAACAAAATATGAAAACAGCCGTGATTGAAGGGGTGCATGTGTGGAGTCTAGCAGAGCAGACATGCATAGCTAGAGCCCCGCTCCGCTGAGGAGAGAAGCCACAATTTCTAACGGCGACAACGCTACAAAAAAGGTACTAGACGGAAAGATAAAGTACCCGGGAACCGTCTGGAAAAATTTGGACCGGAAAGATGATTCTGGGAGGTGGCCGTGGCAAAATGAAGAATCCCCTCACAAAGGACACTCAGGCGCGCACTGCAGCTAGATCGGCGCCTGCCACCACCTCATACACTGCCTCAGTGCGCACACACAGACAGAAGCTTATTCAGCCAGACTCCCCAGAAGAGTCAGAAACAGAACAAACTCCCTCACAAGTCTCCTCACAAGCCTCATCAGTACCACCAGCCATATTGCAGCAATTTGAACATATGCTGCATAAAGCTTTGAAACAGAACAAATACCGTATTTATCGGCGTATAACACGCACCATAACTTTAAGAGGGAATTTTCAGGAAAATAACTTCCCACAGCCCCCTGCGTATAACACGCAGGCACAGTTTACCCTCTATTTTCAGGGTAAAAAAGTGAGTGTTATACGCCAATAAATACAGTAACTAAAAGCCTCACAAAAGAAATCAGAGAGCTGGGAAACCGCACAGCGGCACTGGAACTCAAAGAAATTGATATTAATTCACAAGACTGTATGACGGAATTGGAAAACCTAAAAGAAGAGAACCTGTCACTTCAATCTAGATTGGAAGACCAAGAGAACAGGGACAGACGTTCCAATATTCGAATAAGAGGAATCCCTGAAACAATCACAGATTTGCAATATACAGTCACTGCACTGTTTCAAGAGTTACAACCTGCTATCCCCATTGAGCGGTTGGAACTTGACAGAGTGCACCGTGCATCCACAGCCAAAAAAGTGGATGGCCCTCCATGTGATATAATCAAGAAATTACATTACTACAGGTCAAAAGAACAATTAATGTCTGCTGCAAGAGAAAAAAAAGATTTAACATTCCAAGGCCACAATTATCAAATATTCGCCGACATATCACAGCTTACCATAGCAAAGAGAAGATCTATGAAACCCCAGCTTAAGAAGCTGCAAAGGTACAACATAACTTACCAATGGGGTTTCCCCTTTTCAATTCGATTTACCTACCAAGGCGCCAGAAACATATGTAGATCTGCTGAGGAGCTACAACAGACTTTGTAAAAATTACATCTGACAGAAGATTCAACTAATGCCCCTTCAACACGAAGAAGAGCAGCCTCATCATCACCTCCCACCAATGCCTCACAAACATGGCAGAAAAAAGGAGGCCATCATTGTCATAAGAGAAGCTGCTACGCCTCTTCCATAGTAGAGCCAGAAGATTCCATGGATTGAAGACTTGCACCAGTTACATTCTCCTATTATTAAACTGACTCATAGGGGTTTAACAATAGTCTGACTGAAAGACAATATCAAGCCATTCTTATAGTCGCATGGCCTAAACAAGGTTATGCTCACTATAAAACAGAAAAACTTTAACATTAGTTACCCTCCTTTGAGACCCCTAATGTCCCCTGAGGTATCCCCTTCCCATGTATCTATATATTCACAACAAGTTTTAATGATACACTCACTGTAGGATTGTAAAACGGAAGTTGGATGCATATGAAAACTACCCCCTACCTGCGTCCCTTAACCCTTCATTATCACAATTAACTTGTATTCACCCCCCCCCCACATTCCCTGGAACACTAGAATTACTTTATAAGGAAAGGTTAACTTAAGTATTAATAATTTTATTGTTAATCTAAATAAATAAAATAGGTACTATGTATATTGTGCTTACAAACTATTTAAATCCTATCAACGGGTTATCTAGAGGTTAATTTTAGTTTATAAGTTAGTTATTGTAATATTATATTAATAGTCAAAATTCCCTTTCCCACCATGATTTCAATGTTACCAAAATATGATGGACGCAGTATGGGTTTAGCCCTCATACCTATTTAAATTAATTAGCATAATGTCCATTGGCTACACTGTAATAAATTTACGCAAGCATCATTTAGATCCACTCCATTCACACTCGCAAAAGACATCATAGATCCAGAAGGGAGATATATATTACTGATAGGTCACATAGTAGATACCCCTGTCATGATAATCTCGTATTAAGCCCCCAATAAACAACCCACCTCATTTCTTTCCCACCTCATGCAAGTGATCAATGACCATAAATTCGGAACAGTAATTATGTGCGGGGATTCGAACCAGGTCCTCCACCCATTCCTGGATAAATCACCTTATGTTCCACCCGCAAGTCCAAACAAACTGTCTGTCTTTCTCACAGCTTCTCTCGAAATATAATATGGTAGACTCATGGAGAGAAAGCAACACGACTAAAAAAAGATTCACCTTTTTCTCTCACCCGCACCAATTATTCACCCATATCGATCATATCTTTTTAAACTATCGGAATGATCCCAAAAATTCTTGAATCCGACATAATTCCCATACCATGGTCCGACCATAATGTAGTATGCACAACTATTGCGTCCACCATACCAAAAGCGCAGGATCCAACCTGGTATCTCCCTGACACATTGCTTAAGCACCAAATTCACCGCACTAAAGTTGAACAAGCTTTAAAAGGAATATTTGCTCCACAATAGAACCCCTGACATATCCCCTTTAACACTCTGGGAGGCCCACAAACCTGTGTTGCGTGGTACCCTACAAAAACAAATGGCTACACTTAAACGGGAATGAAAATCCTTGGCCCGCAAGTTAGAGACGGAATTCAATGCTGCGTTCATAGCATTTCAAGAAAATCCATCGACAATCACGAAAACCCACCTAGAAAAAACTAGATTCGATTAGAATACAACCTATTTCTCACGGAATCTGTAGATACATTTTACAAACGCTCTAAACACAATTTCTATACCAAAAGCAACAAACCAGGTACAGCTATGGCACGGGCTCTAAACTCAATAAACAAAAAGTTCAAGCCAATTTGTTTAAAACTAGCAAAAGATAGATAGATAGATCTATCTATACTAGCAACCCCACCAAAATAGTCCGCAAATTTCATTCACACATTGCTTCTTTATATGACACAACCAATGAATTTAACCTCTCAGAAGCAGAATCGTTCTTTTCCCAGATCACCCTACCAAAATTATCGCAAACCCAAAAATATGATAGAGGAACCTATAACAATTGAAGTAGCTTCTTCCATCAGAGATTTAAAAATAAATAAAGCGACCTGGTCCAGATGGATATTCAGCATTATATTATAGAACATTTTCAGAGACCCTTTCCCCCATGTTAGCTGAGGCATTTAATACATTACTAAATGGACATTCATTTACACAAGAATCATTATTAGCAATTGTTTGTATGATTCCAAAACCACACACCGATGACACCTAATGTACAAACTACCGTCCCATTTCTCTTTTGAATCTGGATATCAAGCTGCTGGCAAAAATTATGGCTAAATGCCTTAACAGTATCATTAATAAACTTATACACAAAGACCAGGTTGGCTTTATGCCAAACAGACAAGCGGGTGACAATGTCCGCAGAGCAATGCTTCTTGCGCATATAGCCAGAAAGAGACGTATCCCCTCATGCTTTTTATCCCTCGACATAAAGAGAGCTTATGATACGGTATCCTGGCCTTATATGTATTTGAGTAATCCGATAACAAAACACTTCTTATCCCTATGGGATGAATTTAAAATTAAACATCATTTGCAGTCGGTTCACAACCCCCTCTTATCTTTCCTTAAAAACCCGGCCTTCTATCCGGCTTGGATATTCCCAAACACTTTTAAAGCTTGGACAACTTCAGGTATACTGACATTACATGACTTGGTCACTTTGGAAAATTTTGTACCTTTCTCTACACTCAGAGAGAAGCACAAATTGCCAGAATCAGAACAGTTCAGATACCTCCAAATCAAAAACTTATTTTCCCCACTCACACTAGTTGCAACACCTTTGACCCACTTATCTATTTTTGAGAAAATTTGTACAAAAGATCTACTAACCAGAGGAATGATATCAACCCTCTACAACCAAATTCTAGTGACCCTAATTATGACAAACCGACCTATGTTCGAAAATGGGAGGAGGACCTGGGACTCACCCTAGAGGACACTGAATGGACTAAGATTTGGTCAACCATAAAATCATCCTCGCCCAATGTCATCGCGATGGAAACAAATTACAACACCACAGGTTGCAATACACCACAACCACCACCTTGCTCGGGCGGCGCTTCATAAGCCTCACACACCTTTGCATTTTTCACAGGTTGTGTTAACCCACCATTTACTGGCACATTTTTAGTACTAGCAGCTTGCACTAACACATTACCATTACATGGTACAGTTCCACTCTGTCCCACCAGAGTGACATTGCAGTTGTCCATGGCAACCTCCGACTCCAATACATGAAGTTCCCTGGAGATTTCTGGGGACAACTGTGCTGTCTTACCACCAATTGCTACAGGCAATGACCCATTTGTGACAACCGCTTTTGCTCTGGAAGAACCTGGGGTTTTCCCAACAGCAGCAAACTTTTCATTAACAGTAACACTTATAGCATTTTTAGTTTTTGCAGGCTGTCCTAGCCCACTGCCAACTTGAGGCTGGCAGACATTAGACACAACACTTTTAGTCATCAACACAGGTTCTGTTTGGACTTTAACCCCTGCATTCCCACTGGGTATGAAAAAGTCATTCTCAAGCGCACATTCTGTAGCCCCACTAACTGGGGTCACTCTCACATCATCATGGACAGTCTCGTAGCCAGTTCTTTTATACCTAAAATCAGCAGTTTTAGGCATCATTTCATTAAAGATAGTCTTACCCACACCACAGTGGTCTTCATTTGAGTATGTTGTCTTAAGAACCAGTCCTCAGTCGCACATTTACTGGCCAACTCCCCCTGGTGGCCATGGGATGAAATCACAGCAGACATCTCCCACTGTTTAGCACCCCCTGCAGACACCACAGAAAACTCCTTGTTGCCAGGGGTGACTGCAAACATATTTGCAAAGGAATCTTGGCCCACAGGTAAAGAGTTCTGCTTAGCAACATTACCTCCAGGTGCACCCCAGAATCTAGGGCAAGACAATATTTCGTGCCCCAGCTGGTCACATTCCAGGCATGGTACTGGACGACTTTTCCTCAATGCGTTTCTCTCCTGATGATTCCCTCCAGGCACAACTTCCACTCTTGTTGCCATAGGAGATCGCAGTCTCCCAGTAGAGCTTTGCTGGCTCTCTCCAACATGCTGTATTGGCTCCCCCGGAAGCCACTTGTCACGACCCTTGGGAGGCACACCCCATGGTCCACAGACAGCCCGACTGGCCTCCTCTGTGTTGCTATGGGCAACCACTCTCTGTCCTGGCCTTTGATCAGCCTCTCTTCTGGCATATAACACAGGCTTCTCAGACCTTTGTTTTTCTAGGTAGCTTTGCACTGGAGCCAGGGACAAAAGGCACCTGGAGACTGCATGCCCCCACTCACTGCACCGCAAACAGCGTACTTGGTTCCATGTCTTGTCAGTGTTTCCCACACTGCATCTGCTGGACCCTGTCTCAAGCTGTATCACTTTTACACTTTTCGCAACAGCTGCTGGTTTAACTGCAGCAGCATTGCGAGGTGCAACAACACCCCTCTCCCAGGCATGGACATCCGGCAGCTCTCTTTTTGTATTGAAGGTTGGCTTGCTTTCCACTTTAGCTTGGTCCAATCCTGCCAGGTGTCGCTTGCATCAATCCACTGCAGATTCAAACGTTGGTAGACTCTCCACACTAGCCGTCATCTGTGCACTCATTGCACCAGGGTTGCTAGGGACAACAGCAGCCCTCTTTTCCCTTGGAAAACTCTGTTTAGGCATGTATGGGGTTCAAACAACCCCTGCAGCCACAGAGCTATATCTATCATCTGAGCCATCCTTGCTTCTTTTAGGTGTTTTAATCGCCCCATACTCACAATCACTCCCAAAAAAATTTTTTTTGCACAGTTCAGCAACAAATTGGAGCACTGTCTCTTTAAGGCTAGTTACCTTTCTCTTGAGGGTTCTCCTCACCTGCACACACACAGATTATGCCGTTTCTGGCAATAAAAACACAGTTCATATAACAGATGAACTTACTTGATTGTAGGGATCTCAGATTGTGCCAAAATTCTCCACCACGTGTGAAGGACTAGCATCAAAAGGTAGAGCTTGAAGGACACCGCCACTCGCTGGGTCTTCTTTTTTAGGGCTTTATTTGCCCATTTTTTTTAAAAAGAAGTTTAAACAAAATCAAAGGTTTCCCTCGCAGGGGTTTTAACACTCCTTTTCATCAACATGACATTCAGCCTCCTGGCTTATACATACAGCAGTGTTGCTCAGGCCTTCCACTTCAGGCTCTTGTCTGTCTCCTACAGTCTATTCCATTGGCAACACCGTCCATTTAGATAGCAGCCCCTCTCTGCTCTGAGCCTCAGACTTGGGTCCACTGCTCTGACCCTCAGGCCTGGGTCTCTGGTTTCCAGTGTGCAGACAACCACTCTCTGGCTTCTCCAGTGAACACCTGCACTCGTCAAGAGGGTGGAGCCCAGAATGCTGGTCCTGATTCTACTATCAGGCCCACACACACCTGAACAATCAGTGTGCCGGTGAGTCTCAAAACCCTGATCCAGGACTGGGGATTTCATCCCACCTGAATCTCTAAGAAATCCCCAGGCTCCAGGTCCCAAAGTGGACTTCCTGTTGTCTCCCTCCGTTTGTAAGTAGGAGTCGTTTGTTAGTCGGATGTTTGTAAGTAGGGGACTGCCTGTATAAAGTCTTGTGTTTAAAAAAAATAAAATAACAAACATGTTATACTTACCTGCTCTGTGTAGTTGGTTTTGCACAGAGCAGCCTGAATCCTCCTCTTCTCGGGTCCCTCTTTGCTGCTCCTGGCCCCTCCCTCCTATCGAGTGCCCCCACAGTCAGCAGCCTCCTATGGGGGCACTGGAGCCGAGTCAAAGCTCTGTGTGTCCATTCAGACAAGGAGCCCCGCCCCTCAGTCCCCGGATTGGCTGACTGACTTTGATTGACATGCACGGGAGCCAATGGCACCGCTGCCATGTCTCAGCCAATCAGGAAGAGTGTTCTGGACAGCTTAGACATTTGTGGACATTACTGGAGAGAGATGGGGCTCAGGTAAGTAATTAGGGGGTGCTGGGGTGGCTGCTACACACAGAAGGCTTTTTATCTTAATGCATTAAGATACAAAACCTTCTGCCTTCACAACTCCTTTAAAGTGGATGTAAACCCACTCTCATCCTTTCTAAACTACTGCCATAGTGCTGATCTATAAAGATATAGATGCCTCCTGCATGTATCCTTACCTGTCAAATGTCTCCCCTCTGTCTGTTATGAGACCTGAAAAACTGCAGATTCTGTGGGTGGATCTGTTGTCTGGAGCTCGGTGGGTGGAGTCGTGATGTCAGTAGACTCCCCGCCCACCTCTACACTCCCCTTGTCAACATGCATTTTATCCTGTGTACTCCTACTATGATCACTAATATCCAATCAAAATCCAGAAAAGTAACCACATGACTTCAGAAAAGGAGTGGGGGTGGGAATTAAAAAATAACGCCTGTCTAAAGCTAGTACATGAGATATGTAAATAGCCTGTCATTCAAAGCAAGGGTGCGGAACGGACAAAGGTAACTCTGTTTGTCCGTTTTCTCTCACTGAACAATAAAATAGGATTTTTATAACAGCTTACCTGTAAAATCCTTTTCTTGGAGTACACCACGGGACACAGAGCTAGTCATTACATAATGGGTTAAGGGTCACCAGCGGTGATTGGACACTGGCACAACCAATGGAAGACAGTTCCCCTCCATATAACCCCTCCCATCAGGGAAGTACCTCAGTTTTGTAGCAAAGCAGTAAGGTTCCCATAAGAAGGGTGGGACCTCTGTGTCCCGTGGTGTACTCCAAGAAAAGGATTTTACAGGTAAGCTGTTATAAAAATCCTATTTTCTTTATCGTACACCACGGGACACAGAGCTAGTCATTACATAATGGGACGTCCCAGAGCAATGCTCATATGAAGGGGGGAGACACAGATCAAACCGACCGCTTGCGGACCAGAAGCCCTATACTGCTGCCTGCAGCACACTTCGCCCGAAGGCGGAATCCTCATGTCCTTTCACATCTATTTGATAGAATTTGGAAAATGTATGGACTGAGGACCAAGTTGCAGCCTTACAGATCTGAGCCATCGAAGCCTGGTGGTGCACTGCCCATGAAGCACTTATCGCCCTGGTAGAGTGCGCCTTAACAGGAAAAGGAGGAGTCCTGTTCTTTAAACCATAAGCTTGAACAATTACTTGTCTAATCCACCTGGAAATGGTGGATTTTGATACCGCTTGGCCCTTCTTGGGACCATCTGGTAAAATAAACAAAACATCTGTTTTACGTATCTGATCGGTTGCTTGCAGATACACCCTTACCGCTCTCACTAGATCTAGAGAGTGTAATAATTTTTCCCCCGCCGTCCGCGGGTTTGGAAAAAAGGAAGGCAGAACAATGTCTTGATTCAAGTAAAAAGCCGACACCACCTTAGGCAGAAAAGCCGGATGGGGTCGTAGTACGATCTTGTCCTTGTGACAAATTAGATAAGGCTCTTTACAAGAAAGAGCTGCTAGCTCTGATACTCTCCTAGCAGAAGCTATAGCAATCAGAAAGGCCAATTTCCTACTTAATATAATTAAAGGAATATGGCGAATAGGTTCAAAAGGTTGCTTTTGCAACACTGACAATACCAAATTCAAATCCCATGGACACAAGGGAGACCTGACTGGAGGATTTATCCTCAGTACCCCCTGAATGAATGTCCGAACTAGGGAGTGAGATGCCAATGGTCTCTGAAAGAAGACTGATAGAGCCGATATTTGCCCTTTGATGGTGCTAAGGGCTAATTTCATATCCACTCCTAACTGGCAAAAAGCAAGAATCCTACTTATTTCATATTTCAGAGGATTCCAACTTCTGGATTCACACCAGGAAACGTATGCTTTCCAGACTCTATGATAGATGAGTCTGGAGGCTGGCTTTCTAGCATTAATGAGCGTAGAAAGAACCAGGCCAGAGACCCCTCTCTTTTTCAAAATGTGGGTCTCAGCAGCCAGGCCGTCAAATTTAGCCTTTGTAAGGAAGGGTGGAATACTGGACCCTGTGACAACAGGTCGTGTCGAAGTGGAAGCTTCCAGGGCCTTCCTATCGCCATTTTTACGATCTTGGCATACCAAGGCCTCCTGGGCCAGTTTGGGGCCACTAGGATTACTGGTATTCCCTCCTCCTTGATCCTGCGAAGCAGTCTTTGTAGAAGAGGGATCGGAGGGAATGCATAGATCAGTGAGAACTGATTCCATGGAGTTATTAGAGCGTCTGTCCCGTAGGCTAGAGGATCTCTCGTTCTGGACACAAAGTTGTCCAATTTCTTGTTGAACCTGGAAGCTAGCAGGTCTACATCTGGGTTTCCCCATCTCAGACATATGGCCTGAAAGATCTCTGGGTGAAGAGACCACTCTCCTGGTAGCAGCTGCTGACGACTCAGGTAGTCTGCTTGCCAGTTTTCTATCCCTGGAATGAAGATTGCAGAGATGCAAGGTACATGCTCTTCTGCCCATGCCAAGATCCGGTTCACCTCTCTTTGGGCTGCCCGACTGTGGGTGCCTCCTTGGTGATTGATGTAAGCTACTGCCGTAGCATTGTCGGATTGAACCCGAACTGGGTAGCCCTGTAACCTGTATGTCCAGGTTTTGAGGGCTAGATATACCGCCCGGATCTCTAGCACATTGATGGGCAGGATCCCCTGAGTCTTGGCCCAGGTTCCCTGGGTAGAAGCCTCCTCGAATACTGCACCCCAGCCCGATAGGCTGGCATCCGTAGATACCACCTTCCAGGCCACTGGGAGGAAGGACTTTCCCTTCCGTAAATTCCTGGCTTCTAGCCACCAATTGAAGCTGTGGCGTACTTGTGAGGACAGGCGCATGGGTATATCCAGAGCTTGGCTCTTCCTGTTCCAGGAGGCTAAAATATTGCCTTGAAGTAGTCTCGAATGAAACTGGGCGTAAGGGACCGCCTCGAAGGAGGCTACCATCTTTCCCAATAGTCTCATGCAAAGGCGAATAGACGGCCTCTTGTTTGTTTTGACCTTGTGGATCAGGTCTTTCAGAGACTGTATCTTTGGCTCTGGCAGGTATACCCTGTTTTGGGCTGTATCTATGATCATGCCCAGGTACACTATCCTTCTTTGGGCCTGGAGAGAGGATTTTTGTAAGTTTATAATCCATCCTAAATGCTCCAGGTATCCTACTGTAGTGTCTACAGCGTGATCCAATCCCTCCTTTGACTGATCTATTAATAGTAGATCGTCTAGATAGGCTGTTACCGCAATGCCCCGTGTTCTTAGGTTTGCTAACAGAGGAGCTAGCACCTTTGTGAATACTCTGGGCGCGGTGGCTACACCAAATGGCAGGGCCACAAATTGAAAGTGGCGATCTTCTACCGCAAACCTTAGGAATCTTTTGGTGAGCGGGGAGGATTGGTATGTGTAGATATGCGTCTTTGATATCTATGGACGCAATGAATTCTCCGCCTTTTAAAGTAGCGACCATGGATCGAATCGTTTCCATTCGAAAATGGCGAACGTTCAGAAACTGGTTTAGATTTTTTAGATCCAGGATGGGTCTGACTTCTCCGTTCGGTTTTGGAATCACAAAGAGGTTTGAGTAAAAACCTGAACCTTGCTCCTTTTGGGGTACCTCTGTAACCACACCTTGAGCTATTAAGTGATTCAAACCTTTGAAGAAGGATCCTCTTTTTTGTGGATCCTTGGAGAGTCTTGAACTTCGGAATTGAGAAGATGGGATCTCTCGAAATTCCAGTCTGTACCCTGAGGATATTGTGGATACCACCCATTTGTCCTGGGTTTCTGTCCGCCAAGTCGCTGAGAACTGACGAAGCCTTCCCCCCACTCGGCCGAGCGGGGGCGCCCCTTCAATGAGAGGTTTTGGGGGCTTGCTTATTAGCTCTTGAACCCCACGGCTTCTTGTTCTTCTGAGCCTGTTCTTTGGCTTTTTTGGGTGGCTGAAAAGGCCGTCGCCACTGGCTGGAGTCAGATTTCCCGGGAGCTGGGGAGAGAGTGTGTTTAAAACAAGGTCTCTTGTTTTTCTTTCTCTCAGGTAAAAGTGTCGTTTTACCACTTGATATCTTTTGGATATATCTTTCTAAATCTTCCCCAAAAAGGCGTTCGCCATGGAACGGGAAACTTGCCAACAACTTTTTGCATGGGGCTTCCGCTGACCAATGCTTAAGCCAAAGTACTCTGCGCATCTGTACCAGCTGGAGTGTAAGGCGTGATGCCTGTATGATAGAATCTCTCATGGCATCCACTGTGAAGCATAAGGCTTTAGGCAAATTCTCCCAATTTTTAGCCTGCTCTGAAGGCAGCTCCTTCAGCCCCTGCTTTACCTGTTGGCTGACGACCTGACACATACCGACTGCTGCTACTGCAGGTTGGATAATTGAGCCGGCCAAAAGGAAGGAGGATTTCAGTAAGGATTCCAACTTCTTCTCAGAAGGATCTTTAAACACTTGTACATTATCCACTGGACATGTCAGGTTTTTATTTACACAAGAAATAGCCGCATCTACCGTAGGCAGGCTCCATTTCTTTAAAAAAATTTCCTCCATAGGATAAAGAATGTTAAACTTTTTTGGAGGTGAAAAACGCTTATCTGGATGTTGCCAGTCTGCGTACAATAGATCCTCTAGTAACGGATGAACCGGGAAGGAGCATGCACCTTGCAGGGATCTTAATGATCCTAGGGAGGAGACAGGTGATTCTGTTACCTCCAAAGAGGGTAACCTAAATGCAGCTCGCACGGCTCCTGCATAGCATTGCACCTGTGACTTTAAAATCTGGGATACCGAAAAAGGCTCATCCGATATCCCTGATCCGTCTGACTCCTCATCCTCTGCTGATGTAGCCTCCTCCTCATCCTCATCCTCCTCAGGTACTTCTGAAGGGAGGTCCAATACTGGAGGAGATCTGCTTCGCTTATTGTCCTTTTTAGAGGATTTAGCGATTAAAGTAGCAATTTTCTCCTCCAGATTATTTAGGGCAGCTGATAAAGTGTCCTCAGTGACATATGCAGGCCCAGGCTTCACTGGGGAAGCCGCCATACCTGACAGAGGTAATGGCTCATCCTGTACAGGTGCTTTTGGCAACACAGGAGAGGAAGGTACCGAGTCAGCACAGCTAGAGCCCCCTGTCTCAGGCGGCGGTGCTCTTTTATCTCTTTTTGTCCGCATTACTTCCCCTGGAAGACTTACTGTTTAGACAAAATACAAGGTACCTAAATGCATATACTACCGTGTTCAGTTTAGCAAATACATTAAGTATGCAACTTTTAACACATAACTATGCATAACATGGATGTCTTCTAGGAAGTACCCAATCCAACCACATGGAGTCTTACGTCCCTGTATAGCTGCTGTGTTTCTCTGCCAGGAACAAGAGAACTAACGAGCTTGCTTGCTGCTGCAGTGCTTTTTACACTGACAGTCTTTTAAATTTGGCGCCGTTTCTGTGCCTGCGCGCGCCACGTGCCCGCGCACGCCTCGGCCCCCCCCCCCCCCTCCGATAAAGCGCGCTCCCGCGCGGCCTTTAGCGCTATGGTGGTGGCCATAGTGAGAGAGGACTCTCATCAGCCCCTGTCCCCACTTACCTGCATCTGCAGGTGTCTGTATCGGCCACCGGAAGGAGGAGCGGGGTGCTCAAGCAAGCTCAGCAGCGGAGGTGACGAGCAGTGTACTTCGCCGAAGCCGACACTGAACAGAGTGAGGTGAGTATATTCAGCTCTTTACTCCCCCCAGTGGTGGAAAAAAAGAAGACATCCACTTTTTGAAAAAGGTCCCAACCTAGTTATGGACCTTCTAATCTCACCTTATCCACGCCGCAGGTTTTTCTGCTGAAAGTTTTCAGACAGATACCAAACTTCACCCTTCACGGTGGGCTATGTGTGCCAACCTTCAGGGATATGGGTTCCTATTTAAAGGATACCTCTCCCCTGGGCCTTGTACAAGACTCTTACCAGGACTTTATAGCGAAATAGCGAAAGTGCTGGATCTTAGAGCCCAGTCCTCCGAAGAGAGACATTACAGGCGACGCCTCATGGATGAGGCCCGGATCCCATCCAGATTCAGCTCATTTGTAGGCGTCTTGGATGGATCCGAAAGCATAGCTCTTTTACCCCCAGAGGGTCTCTTTGGTAGAGCTTTCCTTTAGCACCTCCTAACGCGTCCAACACCTTTCGACACTGGCGAAAAAACTGAGGTACTTCCCTGATGGGAGGGGTTATATGGAGGGGAACTGTCTTCCATTGGTTGTGCCAGTGTCCAATCACCGCTGGTGACCCTTAACCCATTATGTAATGACTAGCTCTGTGTCCCGTGGTGTATGATAAAGAAAAGAGGATTGCTCAGAGCTGGATTAACTCTTTGTGGCAAGACTGGGCACAGATGATAGGAAATCTTATACACTACATTGTGACAGCAAAAAAACAAAAAAAGACCGGGTTTACATCCACCTTAAGTAAAGCATTGTTTAACCACTTCAGCCCCGGAGGATTTGGCTGCCCAATGACCGGCCATTTTTTGCGATTCGGCACTGCGTCGATTTAACTGACAATTGCGCGGTCGTGTGACGTGGCACCCAAACAAAATTGACGTCCTTTTTTTCCCACAAATAGAGCTCTCTTTTGGTGGTATTTGATCATCTCTGCAGTTATTTTTTGCGCTATAAACAAAAAAAGAGCGACAATTTTGAAAAAAAAGCAATATTTTTTACTTTTTGCTATAATAAATATCCCCCAAAAATATATATATATAAAACGAATTTTTTCCTCAGTTTAGGCCAGGGATATGCAATTAGCGGACCTCCAGCTGTTGCAAAACTACAAGTCCCATCATGCCTCTGCCTCTGAGTGTCATGCTTGTGGCTGCCCGAGTCTTGCTATGCCTCATGGGACTTGTAGCTCTGCAACAGCTGGAGGTCCGCTAATTGCATATCCCTGGTTGAGGCCGATATGTATTCTTCTACGTATTATTGGTAAAAAAAAAAAAAAAAAAAAATTGCAATAAGTATATGATTGGTTTGCGCAAAAGTTATAGCGTCTACAAAATAGGGGATAGTTTTACGGCATTTTTATTAATAATTATTTTTTTACTAGTAATTGCGGCGATCTGCGATTTTTATCGTGACTGCAACATTATGGCGGACACATCGGACACTTCTGACGCTATTTTGGGACCATTGTCATTTAAACAGCGATCCGTGCTATAAAAATGCACTGATTACTGTGTAAATGACACTGGCAGGGAAGGGGTTAACCACTAGGGGGCGAGGAAGGGGTTAAGTGTGTCTTAGGGAGTGATTCTAACTGTGTGGGGGCTGGGCTACAAGTGAAACGACAGTGATCACTGCTCCCGATGACAAATTGTATTTAGGTATTGACTTTGACTGGGCCATTCTAACACATGAATATGCTTTGATTTAAACCATTCGATTGTAGCTCTGGCTGTATGTTTAGGGGCATTGTCCTGCTGGAAGGTGAACCTCTGACCCAGTCTCAAGTCTTTTGCAGATTCTAACAGATTTTCTTCTAAGATTGCCCTGTATTTGGCTTCATCCATCTTCCCCATCAACTCTGACCAGCATCCCTGTCCCTGAGGAAAAGCATCCCTGCAGCATGATGCTGCCACCACCATGTTTCACGATGGGAATGGTGTGTTCAGGGTGATGTGCGGTGTTAGTTTTCTGCCACACATAGAGTTTTGCTTTTAGGCCAAAAAGTTTAATTTTAGTCTCATCTGACCAGAGCACCTTCTTCCACATGTTTGCTGTGTCCCCCACATGGCTTCTCGCAAACTGAAAACTGGAGTTCTTATGGATTTCTTTCAACAATGGCTTTCTTCTTGCCACTCTTCCATAAAGGCCAGATTTGTGGAGTGCATCACTAATAGTTTTCCTGTGGATAGACTTCCACCTGAGCTGTGGATCTCTGCAGCTCCTCCAGAGTTACCATGGGCCTCTTGGCTGCTTCTCTGATTAATGCTCTCCTTGCCCAGTCTGTTAGTTTAGGTGGATGGCCATGTCTTGGTAGATTTGCAGTTGTGCCATACTCTTTCCATTTTCAGATAATGGGTTGAACAGTGCTCCATAAGATGTTGAAAGTTTGGGATATTTTTTAATAACTTAACCCTGCTTTAAGCTTCTCCACAAATTTATCCCTGACCTGTCTGGTGTGTTCCTTGGCCTTTATGATGCTGTTTGTTCACTAAGGTTCTCTAACAAACCTCTGAGGGCTTCCCAGAACAGCTGTATTTAAACAGAGATAAAATTACACACAGGTGGACGCTATTTACTAATTAGATGACTTCTGAAGGTTCCACTAGACTTTAGTTAGGGGTACCAGAGTAAAGGGGGCTGAATACAAATGCACGCCACACTTTTCACATATTTATTTGTAAAAAATTTGGAAAACCATTTATTATTTTCCTTCCACTTCACAATTATGTGCCACTTTGACCACTTTCACACTGAGGCGCTTTTCAGGCGCTTTCACGCTAAAAAAAAAAAGCGCCTGAAAACGTATTTCTATTAAAATCAATGAATCCTTTCACACTGGGGCAGTGCGCTGAAAACACGCCCCTCTTCATTGAAATTAATTGAAAGCGCTTCAAAAGCGCCTGAAAAGCGCTTCAAAAGCGCTCCGTGTTTTACTGGCAGTTTTTCAAGCGCCTCAATGCGAAAGTGGCCTTTGTGTTGGCCTATTCCATAAAATCCATTTGCGATTTTGGTTGCAACATGACAAAATGTGGAAAATTTCAAGGGGTATGAATACTTTTTCAAGGCACTGTAGGTCTCTAACACCTCTGATACCTCTGGAAAGCCTGCACTTCTCCCTCCATTGCCCAGCTGCTGCCTGTAAAGCCTCCAGTGCTTAGAGTGACAGCAGGAATCAGTTTGAGTTTTATTTGTCTTTGCCAGACATCAGAACTCACTGATGTCATTGATAATGCACAGGCACTCTCCATAACACTTCAGGTGTTGGCCTTGGTGAGATCAGGGCCAATAAAGGGCCTTCTTCAGAAAGACTCCAATACAGAAAACTACAGTTGCTATAATTGGCAAAAGGCATAATGACCTGTTATAGCAACGGCAGCATTAGCAACTAATTTCAAACATTCTATGTATGTGAGCAACCCAAAAGGTGTTCCCCGATGGTGGTGTCTCTTGAAGATTCCCTTACAAAAAATACTGGCTGCTGGCTGAAAATCTTCTTGTATTTACGACAGCAAGTCAACATATTAAAGTGGAGCTCCACCCTAAATAGCAACTTTTGCTATTTGGAACCCCCCCCCTCCGGTGTCACAATTGACACCTTTCAGGGGGGAGGGGGGTGAAGATACCTGTCTAAGACAGGTATTTTCACCCACATCCGGGAGTCCTCTCTCCGGGAATCTGCGGGAGTTACGTCACTTCCCGCAGACTTCCCTTGGTGTTCTGGGAGACACTCGGCTCCCAGAACACAGGAGCACCAATCAGAACGGCGCAGCGCGACTCGCGCATGCGCCGTAGGGAACCGGGCATGAAGCCGCAGGGCTTCACTTCCTGGTTCCCTCAGCGAGGATGGCGGAGGGAGCAGCAGAGCGACGAGCGGTCGCTCGTCCTCTGCTGCGGACGTCGCTGGACTCCAGGACAGGTAAGTGTCCAAATATTAAAAGCCAGCAGCTGCTGTAGCTGTAGCTGCTGGCTTTTAATATTTTATTTTTCCGGCGGAGCTCCGCTTTAACCAAGAAATTAGCATTTTGGGGGGGGAAGTCAGCAATGGCAGCCCAGTTCTTTTTTTCAGCAAGTAGTATTTGTGAGTTTTCATTTCTACACCTAAAACACAATAACCTGGGGCACAGCCGACTCCTCTTGTCCCTCTGCTTGCCCAGAACATACAGAGCAATAAATGATAAATTAAAGACTCCATTAAAAATGTTAAGTGACTTACACCATTGGACATAGGAAATGCACAAAACTGATACCTAAAGTTTACTTGATCTCCAGTATGACCTTTAAACTTTAGACTGGCTCCCTTTCAGTTCGCTAGTTTCTATTAGTGACAGACTGGTGCAGTTCAAAATTGTACATAGGGCATACTTCACCCCACACAGACTTCATAAGATGGACCCTGCACATTCCTCGGAATGCTGGAGGTGTGGAGCCTCACCAGGAGATTTCTCCCATATTTTCTGGCACTGCCCTAAAGTCCAGCAGTATTGGGGGGAGGTGCTCGAGTTAACAGGGTCGCATCAGTCACACTGCCATTGGTAATGGAGGTATGCCTCCTAGGACTACTAGAAACCATTATACCAACCATAGCTAAACGCACAATGATTGGCTTGTTACTTTTTTACGCCCGGAAAAACATTGCAATGCAGTGGAAAAAACCCACATCCCCTTCATTAGTACAGTGGAAACGTTTGGTGAATAACAGCCTTCCTTGGTACAAAGATACGTACGTAAATAGAGGCTGCCCACTAAAGTATGATAAAGTCTGGCGTGCATGGCTGGCTGAACCTGAAACGGCCTAATGGATAGGGGTTGTGAACTGATCGCTTGCTGAGGTATAGGCCAACACCCCGGGTTGGGATGTGATTTTGGACATCGCTATTGTTAGATGTTTTTGTTTGAGCCCATTATGGCATTTTCCAAGGTCCCGTCCTGGGCAAGAGGATGCGTATCACACAATTGAAGTATCTACAGCCACTACACCCACATTTGCAGAATTGTATTGTATTGTATCACCACAACTATTCATGTGTACTGTAGGCACTTAAGTTGTATGTCTTTTGTTTGTCTATAAAACTTGCAAGAAAAATAATAAAAAAAAAAAAAAAACTTTAGACCATTAGTAAAGTAAACCACCTATGAATAAAACACGGAGCAACCTATATAATGTCTGAGGTAATAAACCTTTAACTGCTTGAATGGCTAGGAGTGTTTTTTTTTTTTTGCTGAAACAACTGTAACAGCACAGTGGTTAGCACTTCTGTTTAGCAGTACTAGGGTCATCAGTTTGAATCCCAACTACGGCACTACCTGGAATAACAGAAAACAAAAACTCCTGCGCACAAGTGGAATACCAGACAGTCTGTAAGTGGAATGACGAATGTCACTTGGCCTTGCTGCCTTCACGGATAGGAGTATCCCAACGGTAAATGACAAGAAGAAAAAAGAAAGGCGCACCAGCCTCGTGCATTATCCTTGGGTGGATTTATTAAAAAAATGATGAAAAGAAACCTACTTACAAACATACGTGAATAACACACGTTAAAAGAGTCCACAAAATCGCAGCAATGCGTCCGAACCGAACCCACTCTAATAGGTCACAGAGGGTGCCGGCTTACGCGTTTCGAAGACAAGTCTTCTTCCTCAGAGCTCAGCCTGGCTGAGCTGAGGAAGAAGACTTGTCTTCGAAACGCGTAAGCCGGCAGGGACCCCTGTCAAGCTCTCTGTGACCTATTGGAGTGGGTTCAGTTCGGACGCATTGCTGCGATTTTGTGGACTCTTTTAACGTGTGTTATTCACGTATTTTTGTAAGTAGGTTTCTTTTTATCATTTTTTTAATAAATCCACCCAAGGATAATGCACAAGGCTGGTGCGCCTTTCTTTTTTCTTCTTGTCATTTACGGCACTACCTGCTTGGAGTTTGCCTCCCACACTCCAAAGACAACCTGGTAGGGTAATTGGCTGCTGTCTAAATTGGCCCTAGTATGTGAATTAGGGACCTTAGATTGTAAGCTTCTTGAGGGCAGAGACTGATGGGAATGTACAATGTATATCTAAAAGCACTGCGCAAATTGTCAGCACTATAGAAGTACCTGTAAAAAGGAAATAAAACATATATCCTGCTGTAAGACAGTATTTCTTAAACATCACGGAAGTACGCTATTATAAATGAGGATGGTAGGTATTAATTCAAGGTAACTCATCCTTCTCTCTGAGTTTCAAAAATCTTTGCAGACGCCCTCTATGTTGGCATGTTATCTTGTCCCCAAATGACCAATTTACTTGAAACGGAAAATTGCTAATGTAAAAACAAGACTGTACATTCCAAATAATCTTTATAACTGTCCATAAGTAAAAACTGAGGATAAAAGACACTAAGATGTTACAAAAATGCTCGGGTGGAATATAAAGGCCAGGTTTATTGCAGACTATAAAAAAAAAAAAAAATATGTATACTTACCATCCTGCTGTGTGTCAAAGACAAGGACTGTAACATTAGTTGATGGATTCTTGGGTTTGGCAACATGAAATAGTGAGATCACCGCATGGAAGAAAGGTTGAGAAGACTGCAGGTCCTTTAGAGTAGTATTGGGAGGAAGGGATGGATCCAGTACCAACATTGGAACCCGAATACAGTTTGTAAGAAGACACTCCAGCATCTTATCACTAGAACTGAGCAACAGATGAATTAGGCAGTAAACAACGTTAGTCTGCACATAGACAATATATGGCTTACAGATGTGATAAGAAACTAGCAAACTAAACATGAACTTGTCTTGCATACAAACGGCAAAGAAGTGTCGGCCAACAAACACGAAACTACGTGGTTCAGCTCTTTAGCGCCACCTTTTGGGAAACTTCTGCTAATGTTGTGTTATGGTTAGCATTGCTTCTGAGCATGCATGTTTTTACTTTGGATTTTTTCCCGATAGACTTCTGTACACAAGATCGGATAAACCGACAACACACATTTGTTGTCGGAAAATTTTAAAGCATGCTATCCCACATTTGTTGGCAGAAAATTCGACAACCATTGTCCGATGGAGCATACAAACGGTCGGATTTTCCGACAACAGCCTGCCATTACACAATTCCCGTCGAAAAATCTGATCGTGTGTATGGGCCTTTAGAATGGCTGCATCCAATTGGATGCAGCTGCTGGTCACCCAACAATTTTCTGCCCAGTTCGGTGGGAGGGCGTTGACAGGGCCGACCATGGCTCAAATTTTGTCCAGTTCATCAGGAACCGGATGAAATTTGCTTGTGTTTTGCCATTTTGAAGCATGGAGAAAAGCTGCCAATACTTAACATAATTATCCATGCCCCTCGAGCGTATGGGAACCAATATGATGAGGGTATGGATTTCTGCATAATTAAAAAAATAGAAACATTATTTTTCTGCCTTAGGGGACCACTGGGCTGAGGGAATTAGTCCACTGAGCCGGGACTAAAAGGATATTTTGTTCTGGTGGCCCAGAGTGCAGATAACTCACAAGACATCAATCAGAGGGGGCTCTCAGTCACTGACAGCCACTTATCTACCTGTACCCTGTTCAGACCTGCAACCACATCATCTGACAGAGGGACGTTTTCCAGCCCCGATTTCCTTTGTTGCTCTGAGAAGCCATGTGACTGAATACAGAAAGCTGGATAGGAAGTCCACGCTGGAAAAGGTGAAAAAATGTGTCACAATAAACAATGGGGTTGATTTACTAAAACTGGAGAGTGTAAAATCTTGTGCAGCTGTGCATGGTAGCCAATCAGCTTCAAATTTCAGTTTGTTCAATTAAGCTTTGGCAAAGAAAACCTGGAAGTTGATTGGTTTCTATACAGAGCTGCACCAGATTTTTCACTCCAGTTTTAGTAAATGAACCCCAATGTCTCCCACACGTTTTTCAGTCTGGTCAAGTATCAGAACACTTTTGTGAGACATTGTATTATTAACACTATCTACTTAACCACTTAAGGACCGACCCACATACATTTACTGCGGTAGGACAGCCCTTAAGCGTAAAATCATGTACCTGTACGTGATTCCTGTTGCGATTGGACACAGCGGGAGCCAAATCAGCGGGTCCAGTGGCCGCGATGGCCTCCGGGACCCGCCAATCATTCGTAGGAGAGGCAGAAAGTTGGTCTGCCTATGTAAACAAGGCAGACCACTGGTCTGTCACAGAGGGAGGGGGAGAGGGAGAGAGAGATCTGTGATTCCTGCTAATCAGGAACACAGGTGTCTCTCTTCCTCAAGTCAGTCCATCCACCACAGTGTTAGAAATCACTCCCTATGAGCACACTTAAAAGTGGTTGTAAACCCTTACAACACTGTTTTTGCTACAGGTAAGCCTATAATAAGGCTGAAGCCTCGTACACACGGCCGAGATTCTCGTCGAAAAAAACATGTCGTTTTTTTCGACGAGATTCTTGGACAAGAAACTTGTCCCGGCCGAGTGTACACACGCTCGATTCAAAGAACCCGCGGTTCTTTGAATGGAGCGAACGCGGTGACGTCATCAAATACGACGAGCATGCGCTCGTCACATTCGATGCCGTCGCCGCCACCTTGGTATACCCTACCTATGCCTAGGAAGCTACCGCGCATGCGTCGAATTCATTTCGAACATGCGCGGGCTTCCCGGAGGACAGGTAAGTGTACACACACTCAATTTTCTCGTCGAGAAACAGGCTGACGAGAATCTCAACGAGAAAATAGAGAGCAGGTTCTCTATTTTCTCGTCGAGATTACTTGTCGGTTTTCTTGACGAGAAACCATACACACGAACGAATTTCTCGGCAAGACATCTCTGCCAGCAAGTTTCTTGCTGGTTCTTGCCGAGAAACTCGGTCGTGTGTACGAGGCCTTACCGGTAGCTACCCTGAATATCTCCCTGCGCGGTTTAGGAGATATCCCCTGTATTTGCATGTGCCAATGTCATTGGCACATGCGCACTGAAGCAATGGCACGTATGTGTCGTTGCTTCAGTGAGTGTGCTGTTACCGGCGGCTTCCGCGCGTATGTGCAGGAGTGACATTCATCACGGCTCCGGCCAATCACAGCACCGGAGCCTGCGATGCCCGAAAGTACCCTTGGGAGCGATGTCGGCCACCGGAGTGGTGTACGAGGATGGCTGCAGGGGCTTCGATCTCAGGTAAGTAATTCATAATGAGCTAGTATAGTGACAGTGCATTTTTTTTTTTTTTTTTTACCACCGATCACTTTATTGGTGTCACTGGTCCCCAAAAAGTGTCACTTAGGGGGCAGATTTGTCCGCCGCAATCTTGCTAAAAAATCGCTGATCGCCGCCATTACTAGTAAAAACAATAAAAGTCCCTAAATCAATCCCCTATTTTGTAGACGCTATAACTTTTACGCCAACCAATAAATATACGCTCATTGGGATTTTGTTTTACCAAAAATATGTAGAAAAAAATTGGCCTATATTGATGAAGAAATTCGTTTTTTTTACTTTTTTTGGGGGATATGCATTATAGCAAAAAGTCTAAAAAATATTGGGGATTTTTTTCAAAATTTTTGTTTGTTTTTTTTGTTTATAGCGCAAAAAATAAAAACCGCAGAGGTGATCACATACCACCAAAAGAACGCTCTATTTGTGGAGAAAAAAGGACATCCATTTTATTTGCGTACAATGTCGCATGACCGCACAATCATCATTTAAAGCAACACAGTGCCGTATCACAAAAATTGGCCTGGTCAGGAAGGGGGTAAAATCTTCCGGAGCTGAAGTGTTTAAACAAATCTTGCATGAAGTGATGATGTTCCATGGGAATCATATGATGTAAAGCATATAAATATATTTAATTTTCTAAGTTTCAGATTTTCAGTGAGAAAGTGGGTAACCTCCACACTGATCAGCAGGGGTGCCCCAATGGAAACTGTGAGACTACCACTTTCATGGCTGCCAGTTTTGTTATGGCTGACTTTAGAATCCCATTGCTTTTCAGCAGGTTTTCCAAGGTCAGACTGGCTCTGCCTCCCTGTGAAAACACTTGATTGACAAGCGGTCGAGGTTGTGGAAAGAGGGAAGTATAGCAGAGAAAAAGACAGAGGAGGGCAAGTGTATTAGTTTTCCAATTTCTCAATGAAAAGTTAAGACCTCTTTCGATTTGGAAGTGAATTCATAGGGCACTATATAGATCTGTGCAAGTCTTTTATCAAAGACAACAGCACTAAGACAAGTATTCTAACAGAAAGAAGTACACCATGTGAATAAGAAACCTTATTGCAAGCCATAAAGGATACTTACCCTTTTCTTGTTGGTTCAGTTCTATTGCTTCCCAGAAGATCCCTAAAGAAATTAAGTATATAGAAATTATTAAACAAAAATAAATAAAAAATAAAAATAAATGTTTCTATACTTTAGTATATGATCAGGCTTAATATTAAGGTTATGACTACAGCTGGTCATGCACTCAGATGTCTTTTGCTCAACCTGTGGCCCTCCAGCTGCTGTGGAACTACAAGTCCCATGAGGCATTGCAAGCGGACAACAGTTGAAAGTATGACTCCCAAAGGCAGAGGCATGATGGGACCTGTAGTTCTGCAACAGCTGGAGGGTCACAGATTGTATTATAAAAGCAGTCTGGCAATTTTCCATGTCGAGCAGCAGGACGAGGACAAGGCCACCAACTAGGTGACTTGCCTCCAGTTCATCGGGAACTGGCTGATATTGGTACAGTATATGGCCAGCTTGAGAATTTTATTGACACAAGAACAATTGAGAGATGTTTTCTGAAATAATAATTTTGGAATGATCATTGAGGCAATGTCATGCAAAGCACAAAACAGTATGACAGAAGCTGGAAGTCATTTTGCTACTGCTCCACTGGTTGTTTTGAAATGGTCATTCTTTGCGACAATAGGTGCTGCGTTATAACGCATGAAGACAAAAGAGATGCAGCCAAATAAAACCTGACCCTGACCAATTCTTAATTGTGTGTCTCTTTACAGTAACCAGCAGTCTCATCTTTAGTGGTAAATCTCTCTCAGGTTGGCCTTAGACAGATCGAAGTTTAGATCTGGCTTTGGGCAGGCTGGTGGTACTGAAGTACAGGCAATCAGCCTGTCAGATTTTTTGTCGGGCTTTAGCTGCCAGCAATGATCATTGTATTCTGACAGCTGGGAAACCTCCCGCTGTCAGAATACAATAGTGCAGCGGGAGGAACTTCCCAATCAACACTGACTGTGTTGATGGGAGAATCCAGACAAATTTTCTTTACTTCACCCTTTGACTGAAGGAAAGAAAATTGTATAATATAAGGCTTGCGTAAAGCGGAGCTCCACCCAAAAGGGGAGGCTCTGCTTGTCTGCCTCCCCCCCCCCCTTCGCTGCCACATTTGGGGGAGGGAGTGGGTACTGGTTTTGACAGGTACCCGCTCCCACTTCTGGTTCAGTTCACTGTGGCAAACCGAGACGGAACTTCGCCCCCCACCCCTACTTCCCCCGCAGCCTTCTGGGACACTTCACAGGTCCCAGGCGACTGCTGCCCATTCACAATGTGCATTGCCCTTCCTACATGCGCAGTAGGAAACCAACCAGCCGTGAAGCTGCTAAGCCACCCTGCTGGTTTCCCTTAGTCAGGATTGCGGCGCCAGTACCCGATAGCCGAGTGAAGAATTGGCTCGGGCAAGGACACCGCTGGATGCCTGGACAGGTAAGTGCTCTAATATTAAAAGTCAGCAGCTACAGTAATTTTTTTTGGGGGGGGAGCCTGGAGCTCCTCTTTAAGACCGTTGCAAATCTGATGCAGTTGGCTGCCGAGGTTTACAATGTCAGGGTTCCAAATACACATCAAGGGCCCATTCACACCATCTGCATAAGGTGCTGTTGGGAAGCCCTGCCCAATGCAGTCCCAACACATTGACAACGCAATTTTCCTTATGGCCTATTAGTTCAGTTCACATTACCCCAATGCAGTGGTGTGCACTGAAAAAAGGAGTACAGTTTATACTTGTGTAGCAAGGTGTCACTTTTGCACGTAGCTTATGGACTACAGTTTGTGCCTATAACAACTTAACTCTTTTCATTGTCCGTTTATATCATACGGCTGCAATTCGTTTGGTGCAGCTATGATAAGAACAATGCATGACGGACCTTGTAGTGCGGAGAGACACAGACTCTATTGCTATGGGTCAGAAATAGACTACAAGGCCCACAACGCCACTGTGCTGCGGAGGAGCATGGCGCCAGGCACAGCCTGCTGGGAGGACTTATTTAAGACAAGGCAGGGCTTGTGTTCATTCTCTTGGGATGCCATCTTGCAAGAGGCCTGCAGCGAAGGCGCTTAGGCGGGAGAAGCCTGGGCCTAAATTGACGGAGGCCGCATCGCCTGTCGGAGGGATCCCTGCTACAGCCTTGCTGATCGTACCAGGGAAAGGGACGGCTCCCCACTCCTGAGCATCCAGAGTCACCTAATCATCGACACCTTGTGAGCGGCTAAGCGGAGGACCAGGGACCACAACTCGTCCGGAGGCTGTGAACCAAGAGGGCCCAGTCGGGGGATACCAGCGAGGCGAGGCCTCATGTGGTGAGAGGGCACTTGTCCACGAACATAACTAACCTATGTCGCAGGAAGGTGACTTCCATACTTTTACTTACGTTTGCTGGCAACGGCAGTGCCGCAAGCAGAGACACGCTACATTCAGGATTGAGTTAAAGCTTTGGGAAGGATCAGCATTTCACTTGCTCTTTTCACCACACATGTTAATAGTTTAATCCCTCTACACCCTTTCTTTGGATTACAAATACTCAAGTGCACCAACAAAAGCTAGCGAAGATTACTGAAGACTTTTAGGATCATTTATCAGTTCAGCTCACTGACTAGGTTGATACAGTGGGACACGTACCAGTAAAGCTGCCCACCAGGGGGAGCCAGATAGCTTGTTGAACTTGCACATGTAAATCAACTATTACATTTATTTTACTGTCATTGTGCTGTTTAGTGAGCTGGGTTGGACTTGGTGGAGAAGTACCCCACTGTAGGTATCATAGCAGTGGAAGATTGTCTTTTGCAGCTGTGTGGCAGGCAAACCACAACAAGGTCACAATATTTAATGACATTATTGTTGGGTGATATCATTGTGGCCCTCTATAGCCTTTAGGGGTCCACAATCACATTATTGTTATTATTGTCCAGTTGTGCCAAGGGGGAATCGAACCAGATTACAGGGGTTGATAGGCAGAGTACAGGCCCAATACTTAAACCAGCAGCTCCTATGGGGGTAGTGCTACACTTAGTAAAGCATGTTTCAACAAAGTACACCACACTGCAACCCACTGTGGTGGATACAGACGCGAGAAACTTTGTGACAAAAAAAAAAAAAACCCCACTGCACACTAAACGGCAAGCCCTAAAACTGTTGCATAGACTTTGATAAAATGAGAGGCTGCCTCATTTAATTGTGTAGCTTATTTGTTTAATAAATGTCCCCCAATACTTTGTGACATTACACTTCTCTTAAAATATTTATAAATAAGCTACAGCATGGAACGCGGATTGCAAAACTTCTACCACACAAGGATATTCACAGAATATTCACACCCAGTGCAAACACTTGGTGACACTGGAGAAATAAATTTACAGGCAAGAGCATGAACGTTTTTTCCTAACAAAGGATGAAAGTGAAGGTGAACACGTGGTAACAATAGCAAACAGTCTGCTCCAGGTTTTACAGATGAGTTTCAAATGTGAACTGCAATGACCACTGCATTTAAAGGGCTTATTTTACAAGATGGTACAAACAGCAATGATGGTATGCAAAGCACAGTAACCCATCAGAAATGCACTGATCATTTTCCTATTCCCGTGTCTTGATTTACCACTGCTATATTATCATTATGGCTACACGTGACTTTGATTCCTTTACTGTTCTTTTTCGTGGAACGTCAGGGGCCTACACTTCAAATTTAAAAAGAGCCTTTTTGTTTCAATACCTGAAATCCCACTCGCCTCAACTTATCCTCTTCCAGGAGACTCACCTCATGGGCAACAAAATCCTAACTTTAAAAAAGCTGTGAATACAAAAAAGGCATTTCATGCCACTTAATCCACGTTTGCCAGGGGAGTTACGGTTCTACTGCACAAAAACTTTCCATGCCCGATTGAAGAGATAAGTATCGATCCTCATGGTAAATTTGTGTTATTAGTTTTCACACTATGGTCTCCTTTTTCACCTGCAATTTTATATACTGTTCTGGAAAGGATCACCCCTTTCTGCCCTGCAAAAATACTGGTTATGGGAGACTTTAATGCTAAACTGTCACCTGATCTGGATAGACCCAACCCTTCCAAAAATTATTCTACGCATCTCTCTGCCTGGGCTCAGGCGGCAGGTTTCACGGAGATTTGGAGGTGGAAACACCCCGACACAAGGTCCTACTCCTGTTTTTCAGCATCCCATAAAACCCACTCTCGCATCGATTTAGCTTTTTAGAATTCCTCGCTTCTAGCAGATGTAATAGAGGAGTCTTACTTGCCTAGTGGCCTATCTGACCATTGCCCCCTAGCCACAGTCCTGCCTCTCGCAACGCGGCACTGTGGTGGTTAGGTTTACACTGGGTCTCCCATCCAGACCTTGCTGACAAAATCACGAGAGGGCAATATATTTCTCTTTCACTGCGGCTATCAAAAAAGGAACAGTCGGACACTACTCTGTCTTTGCAACAGTTGGTAACCGACTGCAATACAAGCTACAATTTGGACCCTACCAAGGGCAGTTTCGATCTTTTTTTTTGTCCGCTCAAAAAGAATTGCAACTCCACCTGACGGAGGTCACAAGACTTGACGTGTACAAAAATAAACAGCACGTTTTAAGCAGGGAGATAGGAATGGGCGCTTACTGGCCATGATGGTCCAACACGACCGACCACTCACCCTCATATCTGAACTCACTACCCCTGATGGCAAGACTGTGACTTCCCCCTCAGACATCCTAGATACTTTCCAGAGGTTTTAGGGGACATTATATGCCTCTGCTCTACCTTCCGATTTTCGGCCTGATGCGCTGAAGGATCTTTTAAATCCCTTGGCACTCGGTTGGCTCTCGGACTTGAGTGTGAGGCACTGGTACAGCCTTGGAGGTCCTTGCTGCAATCCGGTCCTTTCCTCTGAAAAGGCGCCGGGCCTAGATGGTCTCCCAATTGACTTCTATAGGTCACATGGCAAATTATTGGCACCACTTTTAGCCTCAGTGCCTAACGGAGGGGAAGTTACCCACATCTATGTACCATGCTTATCTGACGCTTATATATAAATCCCCTAAGGATCCTAAATCCTGTGCTTCCTACAGACCCATTGCTCTGTTGAATGATTTTGAAATCCTTACAAAACTTCTTGTCCTTCGACTATATCCAATGTTATCTTCAGCGATAGATTCAGACCAAACGGGTTTCATGCCTCACAGAACCACATATGTCAATCTCCGCAGATTGTACACCAACATACATGTTCAACATATCAACACAGGTTTGCGCACGGTGGCCTCTCTAGACATAGGGAAGGCCCTTGACACTGTTGAGTGGCCCTTTTTATGGGAAACACTACGTAGAATGGGGTTCCCTATGATTTTCCTTAAATAGCTCCAGGTGATCTATAGCGGCCCCATCATCAGTACGCCTGGGTGGTGGTTTGTCTCTTCCCTTCAGGGCTGTATTGGGGAATTAGACAGGGCTGCCCTCTCTCTCCGGCATGATTTGCTTTAGCCATTGAACCAGTGGCTGAGGCCCTACGCACCTCTCCACTTATCAGGGGACTTCGTATATGCCTGCTGGAGGAGAGGGTTGCCCTGTACGCAGATGACATGCTGCTCTTTCTAAATGATGCGGGTCCTTCGCTACAGAGGGCCCTATAAGTTTGAGATGCCTTCTCCACATTTACAGAACTCAAGGTTAACCCGTCCAAGTCTCTACTATTTCCGATTGACCAAGCAGCTAAGACAACAGCCCCCCTGGATACTCCTTTATGCCCTGTACACACGGTCGGTTTTTCGATGGACTTTTTTCCATCGGAAAAAACAAACAAACAATCGGGTGTGGGCCACATCGGACTTTTTTCCCCATCGGTGTTAAAAAATAAAACATGTTTTAAATTTTTCCAGTGGAAAAAAAAACAATAGGAAATTCTGATCGTCTGTGTGGAACTCCAACGGAGAAAAAACCCACGCATGCTCAGAAGCATTGAACTTAATTTTTCTCAGCTCGGAGTGTTTTACGTCACAGCGTTTTGGACGGTCGGAATTTTGTCTGATGGTGTGTGTAGGCAAGACTGATGAAAGTCAGCTTCATCGGAATTCCGACGGAAAATTCCATCAGATTTTATTCCATCGGAAATCCGATCTTGTGTACAGGGCATTACAGTGGGCGGATACCTTTAAATATCTAGGAGTTATGGTCTCTTTCCAGGCCTCGTATTTCCTTTCCTTAAATCTAGTTCCAGTTTTACTCAAGGTGAAGGTCAAACTAAAAAGGCATGGGAGAATTTACCATTGTCCCAGTTGGGACGCATCAATCTGATTAAAATGAAAATTATTCCCAAACTCATTTACTTATTTCAGCATTATCCACAATGGTTACCCAAGTCTTTTTTTTATAAAGTTGAACCAAATTTTCTCATCCTTTCTTTGGGGTCCCAAGCTGCCCAGATACAAACGGAGCACCTTCACACGACCATGTACACAGGGTGGTATGGCCTTTACCTGATTGCTACAAATATTTTTTTGGCTACTCAATTGGTAACTGTGGCTTGGTGGCAGAGTGCTAATTTGTCCAACTCGTCCATAATGCTGGAGGCTGCAGTAGTCGGATCCTTGGAGGCACTTAAATTCTTGGTCTACAGAGGACCATGAGCCCCCTATGACCTGACTCCTTCCATGCTTACTACTCTGCGGGCTTGGAGGGTGGGACTAGCTGGTGAGGGCTATCAAAAAAACAGCCATTTCCCCTAACGCACCGATTTGGCTGAATCCCAACCTGTCGCACATTTACAAGATATCTGACCCCTATGCTTGGATCAAGTATGGTATTAAACGAATCTCGCAAGTAGTATCACACCAGTCCTTAATCCCCTTATCTCAACTTTCCTCCGCATATAATATCCCTAACTACTATCATTTTCGTTATCTACAACTTTCTCATGCCTTTGCAGCACAATTTCCACGATCCTCCTGCATGGTTGTCCAGTCGGGGTTGGACCGAACACTCCGAACGAAGTGTGGTGAGAAGCCCACTTCACACTTATATTCGCATCCAATATTTGCGTCACTGCCACCTCTAGCGGGGCTCTGGGCTCGCTGACAATGTGAAATTCCTGTACTGGATAACGGATGACTGGGATGATGTTTGGGATTTCAGATCTTTGGTCTCAAAACGTGACCGTCTTGTGCAAGTTAAAATTGTATATAGAGCATATTTCACACCTCATAGACTTTATATAATGAACGCAGATATTTCCCCGGAATGCTAGCGGGGTAGTACCTCACCGGGGAGATTTTTCACACATCTGTTGGCACTGTCCCAGGGTCAGGAAATATTGGAAAGAGGTTCTGGCTTTGATAGACCTGGTCACCTCTACTTCAATCCAGCCCTCAATGGAAGTATGTCTATTGGGGTTAGTAGAAACTATAGTACCGACTGTAGCTAAAGAAACACTAATTGGGCTGCTTCTCTTTTATGGCAGAAAAAATACAGCCATGCAACAGAAGAAACCCTCTTTGTCACAGTGGAAACAACTAGTAAACAATAGTCTTTCCTTATACAAAGATACATACATGAACAGGGGCTGTCCCATGAAATATGACAAACCTTGCTGAACCCTCGACAGCCTAACTACTGAAGTGAGTCACTACCTTTCTCTAAGGCTCATATATACCGGAATGAATATGAATACTCTGTCACAGGTGTCAAACACAAGGCCCGTGGGCCGAATCCGGCCCTCCAGGCCATTTCATGGTCCTCCTCCAGACCCTTACTTTCAAGCAATGCATCCAGCTTCTTCCCAGCAACAGCATAAGGAAAGGGGGTGCACTGTGATGTAAGGGAGAGTGGGGGACTCAACTTCTGATGGTGGGGTGGCTCTTGACATCTAATGAAAAGGGGGGGGGGATGCACTGGACATCTAATCTTACAGATACAACCGGCCCTTTTGAGGACAATCACAATGCTGATGCGGCCCACAATGAAACTGAGTGACACCCCTGCTCTATGTGGTCAAATCTTAACCATTACTAATATATGATTGTTAGAGAACATTATGTACTATCGCAGTGAGCGGCACAACTTTAATATAGGGTACATCCACTGTCTTCATACCTACAACCTGATGTATTTTCTTGCACGACTATGAATTGAACCCCCACTCAGTTGTTCTGCTACTCTTTTGTTAAGTACTTTGTTTTTGTTCTTTGTATGTGTTTATGTATAAAATTGCAATAAAAAAGATAAAAAAAAAAAAAAAAAAAAAGAAATACACTGATCAGCCATTACTTTATGACCACCCACCTAATATTGACCTGTTGAGGCGTGGACACAATTACACCTCTGAAGATATTTTGTGGTATCTGAAAGGCCCTGCATGCTGCATCTTTGGTGCTCTGTTTATAAAGTGCACCAAAAATGCACCTCCCCTTGAAATCAATGGAAAACGCATCAAAAACACACCCGGCTGTGTTTTTGGTGTGCTTTTTGAGTCACATTTTCATGATTCACAGGTGAATGCTGGGAGTCAGGTAACCAGAAAACACACCAAAAACTTATTATAAACGTGCATGCAGTTTTACTGCATTTTTTTTTTTAAATGGAGCATTGTGAAAGGGCCCTAAATTGTGAGGTGGAGCCATCATGGATCCGACTTGTTTTTTCAGGACATCCCACAGATGCACGATTAAATGGAGATCTGTATTTGGGGGCCAAGTCAACATCTCAAACTCATTGTTGTGTTTCATAAATCATTCTTGAACCATTTTTGCAGTGTGACAGGGTTTAATATCCTGCTGAAAGAGGCCCCTGCCATTACTGAATACAGTTTTCATGAAAGGGTGCACTTAGTCAGCAACAATGTTTAGGTAGGTGGTACATGTCAAGTAACATCAACATGAATGGCGGATTCCAAGATTTTCCAGCAGAACATTGCCCAAAGCATCACACTGCCTCTGCCAGTGTGCCTTCCTCTCATACTGCATCCTGGTGGCACCTCTTCTCCTGGTAAGCGATGCAGAGACACTCAGCAATCCACATGATGTAAAAGACAATGTGATTCATCAGACCGGGCTACCTTCTTTCATTGCTCCGTGGTCCAGTTCTTATGCTCACATGCCCATTGTAGGCACTTTTGCTTGTGGGCATGGGTCAGCATGGGCACTCTGACCAGTCTATGGCTACAAAGCCCCAAACACAACTTCAGGGACAACATGTTTACTTGATGCCCAATATATCCTACAAACTTTTGTCATTGTAACAAGATAATCAATGTTATTCCCTTTACCTGTCAGTGGTCATAAAGTTATGTCTGATCGGTGTATTCTCAGCTTCAGCAATATAAGGCCTCATACACACTGAGCGTTTGCGGAGCTCCCCTGAACGCCTTTTCTCCTTGTAGGAGAAAAGCGGTTTAAGAAAAAAAAAAAACAACACGTGCAAAAAACACATTTTACACCTGCGTTAAGGTGAAGAGAAGAGTTGAGTATAGCCTCAATTATAAAAAAATAAACTAACAATATATTGTGCCCTCATCCGTAGTAATGTTTGAGGAGGGAATCCATCAGACATAGGGTAGTGGTTGCTAGAATCATCTTCCCCTAATAGTCACTCAGGATTAAAGGTTTAATGGACTTTCTCAGGCACTGATATGACAACATACAAATATTACATAAAAAATATTTATTGATGTGTATAAACAAAAAAAGACAATAATATTTTAAAAAACAAAGACCAAACCCCACAGTATAGAACAGCATGAGTCGGTGACAAAACAGCCGTATACAATCTATCAAAGTGGAGCAGGCCAAGCCTCAACCGGTTTCGCGGCAGAAAAAACGCTTCTTCAGGAGGGTCTGTACAAGACATAATATACATAATAAATACTCTAGCAATGTGTTAATACAATTATAGAACGTATTTAATATCGACAATATAATCAAAAAGTCAAGGTATGTGGACTGCTCACCGTAGAGACGTTCAGAGGTGCAGCGACTGCCCAGGTAAACCCCCCGCGGCGGATGAGGGGGAAAAAACGTATATGGTGCAGATTGATACAATCTAATAGTAATGATTAAAATAATATTGAATTAGATAATTTGTATTTGAGCCAATTTAACATGGGACACCCAGTGCTGATAGTGAGGGGGGGGGGGGGAAAGGGGGAAAGAGGGGGGGGGAGAGGGGAGGGGGGAGGGGAGAGGAAAGGAAGGGGAGGGAGAGGGAAAAGGAGGAAACGAGGGTGGGGAAGGGAGGGGATAACGAGGGAAGGAAAGGGACGAAAAGGGAGGGAAAAGGAGGGGAGGAAAGAGGGGGGGAGAGGGGAAGTGAAAGGAACATGGGAAGAGGGGGGGGGGGGAAAGAAAGAGGGGGGGGGGAAGAGAGAGAGGGAGGGAAGGGGGAGAGAGGGAGGGAAAAAATTATTGGAGGAAAGGGAAACGATTGAGAGGGAGAGGGAGAGGGGAGGTGAAGAGGGGATTAAGGATTTTTTAAAATATTATTGTCTTTTTTTGTTTATACACATCAATAAATATTTTTTTATGTAATATTTGTATGTTGTCATATCAGTGCCTGAGAAAGTCCATTAAACCTTTAATCCTGAGTGACTATTAGGGGAAGATGATTCTAGCAACCACTACCCTATGTCTGATGGATTCCCTCCTCAAACCTGCGTTAAGGTGCGTTTAGACGCTTTCAGGTGCGTCAATTGGCTTGATCGGTATCAAATTTTATTGGTTAGAATATGCATTTATTCTGGCCACTGGAATGAATAGACGCTTGCAATTAGGCACATTTACATGCACTTAGAAGCATAAAGCATATGCCCTCCCAAAAGCTTCTCTCCTGAACTCGCTGGCTATGGGTTTTTTTCAGTCTGTAAATGCCTATGTGTGCATGGACATATAGGCCAACATAAAGGGGACACATAGGCTAACATTTTTTTTTGGTTCATTTAAAAACAACATTAAGGTACCTTAACGCCCTCTGTTCTTCTTCCATCAGGTCACGTACATCACGCAGCTGTTTAACAAGCTCTGGATCTGAACCATTTACCCAGGTATATACTACATCAATAGGCATAGGGAGGCAGAGCCTGCAAGGAGCCCAGAATGATAAAACATCAGCTAATTAGCTCATTAGAAAATATGCATAGCAATAAAAACATATTACTTACTATATAATCCACATGCTAAGTGGATCTTTTCAATGTACTGTGTAATACACAGCCCAATGATCAACTAAACAAGCACACACAGCAGGCGGACAGCATTGCTGCTAACTAGGAGGAAGTGGCTTAGGCTGGCCATAGATTAAGCAATTTTCTTTCCTTCAACCGACTGTTGAAGGAAAGAAAATTGGTTGATTCCTTCATCAACACAGTCGGTGTTGCTGGGAGGAATCCCTCCCACTGCGTTATTGTATTCTGACAGCAGAAGGTTTCTTTGCCATCAGAATACAAGGATCACTGATGACGGCTATAGCCAGCGGCAGTGATTGTACAAAAAATAAATAAAAAAACACAGCCTGGTTGTACTGAAGTGGAATTTCAATCCATCTATGGGCAGGGTTTAGTGTTGTCAGCCTGCAATATGAAGTGCTGTTACTAGCAGGATCTCCAGGTAAGAAACTTTGCAAAAAATCTCCTGGGTGGACGTCATATGACGTCCTGGGCTTCCCGGCCGTCTTGGGGGCGCGTGCGCGCTATCGTTCGGGTCCCGGTGCGCGTGCCCGGCGGCCGCGATGTCCGCCGGCACCCGCGATTGCCCATAATCACGGCAGGACCGTGGATCTGTGTGTGTAAACACACAGATCCAAGTCCTGTCAGAGGTGAGGAGACCGATGTGTGTTCCCAGTACAAAGGAACACACATCGGTCTCCTCCCCTTACAGTTAGAATCACTCACTAGGGAACATATTTAACCCCTTCAGCGGCCCTAGTGTTAACCCCTTCTCTGCCAGTCACATTTACACAGTATTCAGTGCAGTTTTATAGCTCTGATCGCTGTATAAAATGTGAATGGTCCCAAAAAAGTGTCAAAGGTGTCCGATGTGACCGTGACATTGCGACGGACATAATAAAGAAATCGCAGATCGCCGCCATTACTAGTAAAAAAAAAAAAAAAAAATGCAATAAATCTATGCCCTATTTTGTAGACGCTATAACTTTTGCGAAAATCAATCAATATACGCTTATTGTGATTTTTTTTACCAAAAATATGTAGAAGAATATGTATCGGCCTAAACTGTGGAAAAATTTAGTTTTTTTATAGATTTTTTGGGGATATTTATTATAGCAAAAAGTAAAAAATATATATTTTTTTTAAAATTGTCGCTCTATTTTTGTTTACAGCGCAAAAAATAAAAGCTGCAGAGGTGATCAAATACCACCAAAAGAAAGCTCTATTTGTGGGGAAAAAAGGATGTCAATTTTGTTTGGGAGCCATGTCGCACGACCGGCCAATTGTCAGGTAAAGCGACGCAGTGTCGAATCGCAAAAAGTGCTCTGGTAATGAAGGCAGTAAATTTTTACGGGGCTGAAGTGGTTAAAGTGTCACTAAACCAACATCATAAGAAACTATCAATAAATGCTGGATGACACATTGTTCATACTCACTCGGTCACTATGAGATTCATATTCTGTAAAAAAAACCTGGTTGATCCTGCTGTTCTCTCTTTCTCCACCTTCTGTTCTTGTCCCCAATACAGTTGGGAATTTTGTAGAGCATTGCTGGCAGCTCTGCACATGCTCAGTTTTCAGTGAGTTTCTATGCTAAGCATTAACTCCCTATCACATCTGAGCAGCCCATGTGACTATAGAGTCACACATGTGGGCGTATTCAAAAAGGTAAATGGCAGCACACTCCCTCCTTCCTCCTCCTCCATGTCCACTAACCAGCTAAAACACAATGGAGGCGGGATATTACAAGTAGATTGATGGAGGCTTCACCTCCCTCTCATTCTAAGACAGAGGCTAGAGGAGTGTGACTGTCAGAAATCCACCCACGCCATGGTATTGTTAAAAAATCATAAAGATTTAATTTCAAATATATATTTGTATAATTTTAAACAGTTTATTGATATTAATTATTTATATTTATGCTGTTTCCCAAAGGCTGTTTGTTTATTCATTTGGAGTGAGTATCAGAAGCTCCTCATGCTTAGGTTTTCCCTGCAGACAGGCTGGCAAAAATCTGGGTCATGTGACAGCTGTATTTAGATTAGGAAAGAGGAACTTCGATTTTTTTCATTAAAATAATTTAAAAAGCGATGCCATCCTCTATATACAGGAAGAGAACGGACAATGTAAATTAAACAGTACGTGTTTTGTATCACTTTAAGAAAATGTTATACCATCTAACATGGTATGAAACAAACACACACACATACACATACATATATATATATACACATAAATAAATAAATATATATATATATATATATATATATATATATATATATATTTCTCAATCGTCATCTACATAGTAAAATGCTAGAAGCAGAAAAAGAAAAGAAAAAAAAAAACATTCATGCTAAAAATAAATTGTTCTTGAGAAAACGCAAGTTCTTGAACCATGTCAAGCTGTATCAAATGAAAAACGTTTTCTGAAATGCAGCCAAAAGCTGCGACAGGATCATGATATGACCCACTCTAAGACTGTGTACAATGCTTAGTGTCTTCTTACAGTAACTAGCTCTAAGTGCTAGGATAAAAGAAAATAGTAATACACTACTCGGATGTGGACAACAAACTACTCAAACCTTTTATGTTTTTACTTGCTACATGTTTATTGAACTCAAAGTAATTAATAATACACAGGCGCATAATAAAATAAAGAATAAACAAAAGTTAATCTTTATCAGCACGTAGAGATTACCTTTTCTGAAATGATTTCCCAGCAATGTTGTCCCGGTAAGTATCAAACAGAACATGGTACTGATCCCGACTCCACTCCAGCACCACCTAGAAAAAACACACATATATTTAAATACACATATCTTAAAGCTTATTTCGGTTTAGGTTCATGACATGAACATAGATATAGATTTTCAATATAGATGCGGCTCTGCATTGCTGGTACTAGTTCTATAGAGTTCAGTGAGCTCTATACTAAATGTTGTATTGCTCAACCTGCATTCAAAGGGTGGAGGAAAGAGATGAAACCCATCTTACCGTTTTTAAGAAAATAATTAAAACAGGGAACTAATGTTTGGGGGTTCCAAGAAATTTTCTTGCAAAAAAACAAAAACAAAAAATGTTAAGGCTGGGTTCACACTAGAGAACGCAGCAGAGTCCTGTGCGTCTCCATTCACCGTTTCAGGTCCCATTTCAGCCCGAATTTGTGGCTGAATTCGGACCCTAAAAAGGACCAAAAGACGCACAGGACGCCTGTGAAATTTGCACCAGAGCCGCTGCGGAGATGTGTGAACCAGCTCCACAGAGAGCCAGTCACAATCTCCTGACATGCGAATATTGGATGCTGGGAAACCAGCATCCAATATTCGCAATAGTGTGAACCCAGACTAAAAATTTAAGTCACCATAAAGCCCTTTCATTTTTAAAAGCACCTCTGCATAATAAAAAACATATACCCTTCATATTTTCCAGCTTGAAAAAATGATTTTTCTTGTTCATACATCACGGGACACAGAGCAGCATAGTCATTACTATGTGGGTTATATAGAATTACCTTCAGGTGCTGGCACTGGCAACTTCCAAAACAGGAAGTACCCTCCCCTATATAAGCCCCTCCCATCCGGGAGTACCTCAGTTTTTTGCCAGTGTCTAAGGTGTTGGCCAAGGTTAACATGTATTCATCTGGGCTTGTGTACAGGTTCTCTGGGCCTTAGCAAGCTATTCCGGATCCGACCAAAAAAGCTTCATAGCTAAACGGTCGGTACCCGGGCCTTGCAGAGAAGAGCAGGGTTTTGCCTGTAATGCCTCTCTTAGGAGGGCTGGACCCTGGGATCCAGAGCTCTGGTCATACCCAAAACCAAGAGGCTATCTGTGCAGGGTGCTATACAGGTCCAGGGGAGTGGAATCCTTGGGAACCCGGTCCCTGAAGGTCTAGTACAATGCCTGCCGTGAGAGGTGAAGTTTGGGCTTCTGTGGACCAAACAAAGTCCTGCGGCGGGGAAAAGGTAAGTGGGGGCCCCTCAGGAACTTGGTTCTATTGAGGGGACCCCCAAGCCTAATATGTCTTTCTGCCTGTTACCTAAAGGGTATTCCCGCTAATAGCTGTATATGCCTAAGTAATCCTAGAAATGTTTTTTCATAAGGGAAGTTTTAAAAAAACTGTAAACCTGGAAATGTTTTTTCATAAAGGAGGTTTTAAAAAAAAAAAAAAAAGACAAAGGTGCGGTACCTGTGTTTGTCCACTAGAGGCCGCTGTGGAACGTCTTTTTTCTTGGGACTATTCCTTCCATGGTGAAAGTCCAGGCAGATGAGTGAGCTCTCTATCAGGGAAGCTGCATTCCTCTGTCATGCTGCCAAGTAGTTTCCTTCCATCCCCGAGTCCTGGTGAAACAGGGACCCTGGCTCCTCTCCCTACATGGCGCCAAGAGCGCACACGTGCGCGCGCGCGCACACGCTTTCCTTTTATAAGGTTTAGCTTCAAAAAAGGGGGGCGGAGCCTGGCGGATGACGCGCTCTGTGCGCCCAGCGCTTCTGCGCATGTGCGGGCGTCCCAGCAAGATAAAAGGACTCAGTCCACGCTGCTTGCTATGGACACAGAGCATGAAAAGGAGCTGGTAGCATGGTATAGGGGCTTACAGCGGGCGGTTGATACAGGCATCCCCAGAAAGACGCATTAGTAGACACCCACTGATGTACATAGCAGCAAATTGCATTAGACTATTTCAGTAAGGGGTGTATTGCGGCTGGAATACCTCAGCTTTGAACTAAGGAATATGCCGCCTAAAAAACTCTGAGATATACCTCTCAGGAAGTGTAGGGGGTCTCCATCGGGCTCTGAGGATCTGGAGCAGTCATCTGCACCCTCCTCCCCTGAGAAATCAGAGGTTAATACCCATAAGGAACCCCCGGGAGTGCCAGGTACTGCGGCTGTCCTCAGTCCACCTGCTCCTGCATATATAACAGAGGAGGTTTTTTCCTCAACTCTGGAGGGATTGGAGCAGAGATTGGCTGCATTGATCGCTTCTTCTCTACAGGAAAGAAAGCGCGCCAGATCTCCATCACCTCCATTAGAGTGCCTGTTGGCAGAGCAACAGTTCCAGGAAGGGACCGACCTACCTGAAGGGGATCAGGAGGAGGTTAGCTCTGTTTTTGAGGAATCGACAGTAGATGAACCATTTTCAGCATCACAGACTGAAAGATTGTGGGTCCAGACCCTAACTGACATGGTTCGATCTGCATTTAAAATGCCTCTTGTTGAACCATCAACTACTGCTGTCTCCTCATTGGGGTCGCTAAAAGCTCCCCAGGTTAATTGCTCCTTTCCAATACATCCATTATTGGAAGGACTTATATACCAGGACTGGGAACATCCTGATAAACTATTTGTTCCGCCTAAAAGGTTTCCGGTGATCTATCCCATGGAGGAAAAGTTCACCCAGAGATGGAATGTTCCTACGGTGGATGCAGCCATCTCTTCTGTGAACAAATCACTGACATGTCCAGTAGATAATGTTCAAATGTTCAAAGATCCAGTGGATAAAAAATTGGAATCTTTATTAAAATCTGCTTTTTCCACAGCAGGGGCTGTTACACAGCCAGCAGTGGCAGCTATTGGGATCTGCCAAGCTTTAAAGGATCAAATGAAAATGGTCCTGAGGGATTTGCCAGACCAGCAGGCCCAGGCTCTGGCTGATCTGCCTAGAGCATTATGCTTTGCGGTTGACGCCATCAAGGATTCCATCCATCAGGCCTCCCGCCTCACGCTGTCTTTGGTACATATGCGTAGGCTTCTGTGGCTCAAAAACTGGTCTGCTGAAGCTCCCTGTAAGAAGCTCTTAGTTAGCTTCCCATTTCATGGGGAACGCCTTTTTGGCGAAGACCTGGATAAGTATATCCAGAAGATTTCCAGTGGTAAAAGTACTCTCTTACCGAGTAAAAAGAGGTCTAGGGGTCCATCTTTTAAGAGGACTACCTCTCCTATCCCTGCGACGTCTGCTACTAAGCAGTTCCGACGGCCTCCTCGGTCAAACTCAGGAGGTAAAAATCAGGGACAGCCACAGGGTAATAAAAAGCCCTGGATCCGAAGAGGTACTAAACCAGCCTCCAAGTCAAGCCTATGAAGGGCTGCCCCCACTCAAACGGGTGGGGGGAAGACTTCAGTTGTTCGCAGAGACCTGGCGGGAGACGATCAAAGACAGATGGGTGCTCTCTGCAGTAACTCTGGGATACAAGTTGGAGTTAAAAGAGTCTCCTCCTTCCCATTTTATGTGGTCAGGCATGCCAAGAGACCCTCTGAAAAGAGGGTCTCTCCTATTGGCGTTAGAACAACTATTGCTCCAAGGAGTAATTATGGAGGTTCCTATGGAAGAGTGGGGGTTGGGTTTCTACTCAAACCTTTTCACAGTCCCGAAGCCAAACGGGGACATAAGACCCATATTGGACCTAAAGAGTCTAAACAAATTTCTAAACGTCCGGTCTTTCCGGATGGAGTCGATCCGATCGGTCACCGCTGCCCTACAAGGGGAGGAATGGTTAGCCTCGATCGACATCAAAGATGCTTACTTGCATGTTCCCATCTTTCCAGGTCATCAAAAATTCCTACGCTTTGCAGTAGAAGGGCGCCATTTTCAGTTCAGAGCCTTACCATTCGGTCTGGCCACAGCACCACGAGTGTTCACAAAAATTCTGGCCCCACTGTTGGCCGATCTAAGAACACGGGGTGTAACGATAATGGCATACCTAGACGACCTGTTGTTGATGGACCACTCAGTTGCCAAGCTAGAAGTGGTAATTGTCGATACAATCAAGTATCTAGAGTCTCACGGTTGGGTCATCAACCTGGACAAGTCAGCCCTACAGCCAGTGAAAAACCTGGTATATCTAGGGCTACGGCTGGATTCAGACCAGAGGAAGATTTTCTTACCTCTAGACAAGGTATCCTCTTTGAGGGCCTTGGTCCGTCTGCTTTGTGCAAAAAGACAGCCGTCCATACGCCTGTGCATGAGGCTGCTAGGAAAGATGGTAGCATCATTCGAAGCTGTGCCATACGCCCAATTCCACTCAAGGAATTTACAAAGGGCCATATTGTCAGCCTGGAACGGAAAAGTTCAGGCTCTAGACTTCCCGATGGCTTTGTCCCCTTCCGTTCGGAAGAGTCTCTGCTGGTGGTTGATCCCCCAGAATCTCCAGAAGGGAAAACCCTTCAGCCCGATATCTTGGAAGGTGGTCACTACAGATGCCAGCCTTATAGGCTGGGGGGCAGTACTGGAGCAATGGTCTCTCCAGGGCAGATGGTCAAATGTAGTAAAAACCCTGCCCATCAATCTCTTAGAGATACGAGCAGCCCGGTACGCCCTAGTAGCCTGGACATCCAGACTCCAAGGGTCCCCTGTCAGAATTCAATCAGACAATGCCACAGCAGTGGCATATATCAATCATCAGGGAGGCACCAGGAGTCGTGCAGCCCAGAGGGAAGTAAGTCACATCCTGGAATGGGCAGAAAAGCATGTCCCATGTATATCAGCTGTCTTCATTCCAGGGGTGGAGAATTGGAAGGCGGACTTTCTGAGTCGCCAACAGTTATGCCCAGGGGAATGGTCCCTTCATCCCGAGGTCTTCCGAGCAATATGTCAGCGGTGGGGAACACCGGATGTAGATCTGCTAGCATCCAGATTCAACGCAAAGGTGGACAGATTTGTCTCCCGGACAAGGGATCCCCTCGCTTGCGGCTCGGATGCTCTGGTGTTCCCTTGGGATCAGTTCAGACTGATATATGCATTCCCTCCGCTACAATTGTTGCCTCGACTCCTTCGCAGAGTCAGGTTGGAGAAGAAGCCGGTAATCCTGGTGGCTCCAGCGTGGCCCCGAAGGGCCTGGTACGCGGAGATCATCAAAATGTCTGTGGGGAGTCCTTGGACCCTTCCACGTCGTCCGGACCTGCTTTCGCAAGGACCGATATACCACCCTTCCTTACTAACTCTAAGTTTAACGGCCTGGCTATTGAATCCCACATCCTAAAGAAGAGAGGTCTCTCTAACTCTGTGGTATCAACTATAATCAATGCCAGGAAGCCTGTATCCAGGCAGATCTACTATAGAGTTTGGAAGGCGTACATCACTTGGTGCGAGGCCAGAAAATGGCATCCACGTAAGTACGTTATAGGCAGAATTCTGGACTTCCTGCAGTGGGCTGTAGACAGGAAGTTTGCCTTAAGTACTATCAAGGGCCAGGTTTCGGCCTTGTCAATACTATTTCAAAGGCCCCTGGCTATGCATTCACTTGTCAAATCCTTTATGCAAGGTGTGACTCGTATTATTCCACCGATTAAGGCTCCCATATGCCCATGGGATCTAAATTTGGTTCTGTCGGTTCTGCAGAAGCAGCCATTTGAACCTTTGCGGCACATTTCCTTGGTTCTACTCACCAGGAAATTGATATTTTTAGTAGCCATATGCTCGGCTAGAAGAGTGTCGGAATTAGCCGCCATGTCCTGTAAAGAGCCATATCTGGTTATCCATAAGGACAGAGTAGTATTACGTCCTCACCCAGCCTTTCTTCCTAAGGTGGTATCGAGGTTTCACTTGAACCAGGATGTGGTTCTTCCTTCTTTTTTCCCCAAACCAAGCTCGGTAGAGGAAAAGTTATTGCATTCTTTGGATGTAGTAAGAGCAGTTAAAGCTTATCTAAAAGCCACTGCTCAGATTCGTAGAACGGATTCTTTGTTTGTTCTGCCGGAAGGCCCCAGAAAGGGTCAGGCAGCATCAAAATCTACTTTAGCCAAGTGGATTCGACAGGTCATAATACAAGCCTATGGCTTGAGAAGTAGACCGCCTCCGTTCAAAGTTAGGGCGCACTCCACGAGAGCAGTTGGAACTTCATGGGCAGTGCATCACCAGGCCTCCCTGGCGCAAATTTGTAAGGCCGCAACATGGTCTTCAGTACACACGTTTACTAGGTTCTACCAGGTGGACGTTAGAAGTCAGGAGGATGTCGCCTTTGGGCGCAGTGTGTTGCAGGCCGCAAAAGATCCTCATGCCTGATGGCGCCCAGCTTATGTATGGTGTATCCCCCCCCTCATGTGGCATTGCTTTGGGACGTCCCACATAGTAATGACTATGCTGCTCTGTGTCCCGTGATGTATGAACAAGAAAGTAGGATTTTTAAAACAGCTTACCTGTAAAATCCTTTTCTTGGAGTACATCACGGGACACAGAGCTCCCACCCCTCTTTTGGGGACACGTATTGCTTTGCTACAAAACTGAGGTACTCCCGGATGGGAGGGGCTTATATAGGGGAGGGTACTTCCTGTTTTGGAAGTTGCCAGTGCCAGCACCTGAAGGTAATTCTATATAACCCACATAGTAATGACTATGCTGCTCTGTGTCCCGTGATGTACTCCAAGAAAAGGATTTTACAGGTAAGCTGTTTTAAAAATCCTACTATTTTCTTTATCAGGATAAGTAGATTGCCATGAGGGACAAGTAGATTGGGACCCTGATTTAGTCCCCTTCGAGGAGTAGTTTTAACAGTAACAGTAAGTTGTATTAAAGAAGCAACAAAAAAAAAAAGAAAAAAAAAAAAGATTTGGAGGAGGAGGTTGACAGCAATAAATGGCACATGATTGAACAGATTTATTTATTTTTTAACCTGAGTTTAGTGTCTTTTTTAAGCAGAGTTCTCAAAACTGTTTGAAGTTTCTAGGCACAGTGATCTTCCAAAGGACAGTTATATGCAATTCCAGTTTACTGCTGGTCCAGGGTAACTACAACATTTAGGGCCAGTTCACACTGGATGCAGTGCAGTGCATTTTTTTTTATGCATGAAAAACGCAAGGAAAGTTGATCACATTAATGCCAATGGCATAGTTCACACCGCTGCAGTCCGTTTCAGTGCGTTTCAGAAAAAAAAAAAAAATTGGTCATGCTGCATTTTTTATGTACAGAACTGTACTGGACCGCAGTAAAACGCATCAAAAATGCACCGGAACGCACCTAAATGCACCAAAAACGCACTGCAACACACTTGTCCTTAAGGTTAAGTAAAAGGAGGGGGGAAAAAAAAGCACTGGACTGCATCAAGAACGCACCTGAAACGCATCAACAATGCACTGGAACGCATCAAAATCGCGCATGCAGAAAAGCACCTGGAACGCATCCAGAATGCGTTTCTATGGTGTGAACTGGCCCATAATGAGGTCCATGTTTGATCAGTGTACATGGGAAGCAAGACTGGACCTGTTCTACATCTGGTTTTGGCAATAAGAGAAAAAAACAGAACCTAACAAAAGTGAGGTAGGAATCTTTTCTATGAATGAGGCACAAATCTATACTAATAAAAGACAATAGAACATAATTCACTGAAATGGCACCACATCCAAAATACTGTACATGCATAAGCAAAAATTGTAAGAGAGGACTTTAAAAAGGCGCCACACTAACAGGGTGGATGAAAATCAATGATTTAAAAAAAAAAGAAAATGTAAATAAAAAAAAATTATCAGATTTGTTTGATTTAAATTGGATTTTTTTGATTTTTAGCAAATTTATTGTAATAAAATGCTTTTGGAATAAAAATCTATCTAAAGATAGTTTTCTATTCAAGATACATTAATATTTTAGTTTATTCAGCATTAAATGGAGCTTAGTTGTGTAGCATGAGGCTGTATATTCTGCAATATTGAAATTTTTGGTAAAATCATTCAAATGAATCCACTGCACTGCATTGATGCATTCACACAATTTCACAGTAACCATGAGATAAAACAAAGTTCAGGAATATTCCTTTATCCCATTGTTTAGCAAATCTGTGTACACTAAACTGTATGATTGAATCAGTTCTGATATCGCGGTTTTACTAACCTGACCAGCTTATTATTCATTCAACCTTAATTTTTTTTGCAAATATTAACCACTTAAGCCCCGGACCATTTTGTAGCTAAAGGACCAGAGGTGTTTTCAGAATTTGGCACTGCGCTGCTTTAACTGTAAATTGTGCGGACATGCAATGTTGTACCCAAACGAAATTTGCGTCCTTTTCTTCCCACAAATAGAGCTTTCTTTTAATGGTATTTGATTGCCTCTGCGATTTTTATTTTTTGCGATATAAACGGAAAAAGACTGAAAATTTTGAAAAAAAAAATTATATTTTCTACTTTTTGTTATAAGAAAAATCGAATAAACTCAAATTTTAGTCATACATTTAGGCCAAAATGTATTCAGCCACATGTCTTTAGTAAAAAAAAAAATGTCAATAAGCGTATATTTATTGGTTTGCGCAAAAGTTATAGCGTCTACAAAACTAGGGTACATTTTCTGGAATTTACACAGCTTTTAGTTTATGACTGCCTATCTCATTTCTTGAGGTGCTAAAATGGCAGGGCAGTACAAAACCCCCCCAAATGACCCCATTTTGGAAAGTAGACATCCCAAGGAAATTGCTGAGAGGCATGTTGAGCCCATTGAATATTTTGTTTTTTTGTCTCAAGTGATTGAATAATGACTAAAAAAAATAAAATAAAAAAAAATTACAAAAAGTTGTCACTAAATGATATATTGCTCACACATGCCATGGTTATATGTGGAATTGCACCCCAAAATACATTTTGCTGCTTCTCCTGAGTACGGGGATACCACATGTGTGGGACTTTTTGGGAGCCTAGCCGCGTACGGGGCCCCGAAAACCAAGCACCGCCTTCAGGATTTCTAAGGGCGCAAATTTTTGATTTCACTTCTCACTACCCATCACAGTTTCGAAGGCCATAAAATGCCAAAATAGCACAAACCCCCCCCCAAATGACCCCATTTTGGAAAGTAGACACCCCAAGCTATTTGCTGAGAGGCATGGTGAGTATTTTACAGCTCTCATTTGCTTTTGAAAATGAAGTTTTGCTTTTTTTTCCCAATTTTCAAAACTTTGACAAAGAGCGAGATCTGCAAAATACTCACAATACCTCTCAGTAAATAGCTTGGGGTGTCTACTTTCCAAAATGGGGTCATTTGGGGGGGGGGGTTTTGTGCCATCTGGGCATTCCATGGCCTCCGAAACTGTGATAGGCAGTGAGAAGTGAAATCAAAAATGTACACCCTTAGAAAGCCTGAAGGCGGTGATTGGTTTTTGGGGTCCCGTACGCGGCTAGGCTCCCAAAAAAAGTCTCACACATGTGGTATCCCCGTACTCAGGAGAAGCAACAGAATGTATTTTGGGGTGTAATTCCACATATGCCCATGGCATGTTTGAGCAATATATCATTTAGTAACAACTTTGTGCAAAAAAAAATAAAAAATTGTATTTTTTCCGCAACTTGTGTCAACATATAAAATATTCCATGGACTCGACATGCCTCTCAGTATATAGTTTGGGGTGTCTACTTTCCAAAATGGGGTCATTTGGGGGGGTTTTGAACTGTCCTGGCATTTTATACACAACATTAGGAAGCTTACATCCACTCTTCTAACCACTTGAAGACAAAGCCCTCTGACACTTTGTTTACATGAAAAAAATTATTTTTTTGCAAGAAAAGTATGTTGAACCCCCAAACATTATATACTTTTTTAAAGCAAAGGCCCTACAGATTAAAATGGTGGGTGTTGCATTTTTTTTTTCCACACAGTATTTGCGCAGCGATTTTTCAAACGCATTTTTTGGGGAAAAAATACACTTTTTTTAATTTTAATGCACTAAAACACACTATATTGCCTAAATGTTTGATGAAATAAAAAAGATGATCTTAGGCCGAGTACATAGATACCAAACACGACATGCTTTAAAATTTCACACAAACGCGCATTGGCGACAAACTACATACATTTTTAAAAGCCTTTACAGGTTACCACGTTAGATTTACAGAGGAGGTCTACTGCTAAAATGACTGCCCTCGATCTGACCTTTGCGGTGATACCTCACATGCATGGTGCAATTGCTGTTTACATATGACGCCAGACCCACGCTTGCGTTTGCCATTGCGCAAGAGCAGGGCAGGACAGGGGTGCTTTTTTTTTTTTTTTTTTTTTTTTTTTTATTATTAATTTTGCTTTTTTATTTTATTTTTAAACTGTTCCTTCCATATTTATTTTTTTTATCATCATTTTTATTGTTATCTCAGGGAATGTAAATATCCCCTATGATAGCAATAGGTAGTGACATGTACTCTTTTTTTTTTTTAAAAATGGGGTCTATTAGACCCTAGATCTTTCCTCTGCCCTCAAGGCATCTGACCACACCAAGATCGGTGTGATAAAATGCTTTCCCAATGGCGCTTTTTGCATCCGGGGGGGGGGGGGGGAACATTCCCTCCCACTGCTTGTAAAAGCAGTCCAGAGGCTAATTACCCACTAGGATTGCTTTTACATGAAAGCCGGCCGCTGGCTGAAAAGAATGATACCAAGATGATACCTAAACCCGCAGGCATCAATCTGGTATAACCATTCAAAGTCCAGCAACAGACCAGTACGTTGCTGGTCCTTGTTGGACATGTATTGTAATCTTTTTTTTCATGCAGCCTGTTGGCTGAACGAAAAAAAAAGATTGATCGGTGGGTATGCCCACCATTAGAATACCGCCCTTCATCCATCCACTTCTAATGATGGGCATACATGCACCATTTATATATGCCGAAGCATGGGGGCATCTTCCCGCAAAAGTTATGCCGCACACACATGGTCAGACTTTTCCACGGGCAAGCCTCCGTCGGAATTTCGACCGTATGTACGCGGCATTAGGAGCAAAATCGCTCCTCCGCTCCTGCTGCCCCAATGATTCGGCATATATGCTTTTTTTTTTGTTAAACTGTGGTGGTGAAATCACCTCCTACAGCACTGGAGTCGCAGGGATCAGGCCTGTCTCTGCGAACGCTGCAGTTATGTGTGTTTTGTTTTGCAAGTGACAGGGATCGATCGATACTGCACTTCGGTGGCCTGGGCTGGACGGAGGGGCAAAACGCAGGTGCTAGCAGGTATCTGGGCTGATCCCACTAACACTGCGTTTTTGGGAACCCTAAACTGCTGGGGACGCTAGTATAGATCTGATCAGATATTGATCTGTTCGGATACTATACCACTAAGGGAGGTGTATGCTTCACGCGTGGGTGTTGGCATTACTGGCACTAACCCGACGCTGCCTGGGGTGTGACGCAGGGTTAACTAGGGGCAATTAGGGGGTTAAAACCTTTATTAGATAATATATGAGGGTACCTGACGCTATAAAAACCTGCGGCGAACCTAAAAAAAATAACTGGCTACCTATCGGCATCACCGACAAGACAGCGATCGGAAAAACGATCGCTTAGCGACAGTGGTGATAGGGGGTGAAAGGGTTACCTGGGGGGCGATCAAGGGGGTTAAACCTTTATTATTAGGTAATATATGGGAGTACCTGACGCTATAAAAACCTGCGGCGAACCTAAAAAAAATAACTGGCTACCGATCGGCATCACTGACAATAAAACAGCGATCAGAAAAACGATCGCTTAGCGACGGCGGTGCTAGGGGGTGAAAGGGATATCTGGGGGGTGATCAGGGGGTTAAACCTTTATTAGGGGGGATTAGGGGGCTACACTGGACCTAAAACTAAACTGTAGTGACACTTTTACAGTCACAAATGTCACTAATTGCAGTGATCAGTAAATAAATGGTCACTGCAATCAGTGACACTGTGGCTGGGGGGTGATCTGGGGGGGCGATTTGTGTGCCTATGTGTCCTGGTGTCAGTGTAGTGTTTTGTGCACTGACCTGATGTCTTCTCTTGTACGGCGCTCGGTATATGTGAGCGCCGCATGAGAGATGACATCACTTCCTCTGCCTGTGTAAACACTACACAGCAGAGGAAGCTTTCTCATTCGCCGGGAGCGATCGCGAGGGGGTGGCCGGAATCGAACGGCCGTCCCCTCATCTCGGATCGCTCCCCAACGGAAAACGACCGCTCACTGTATAGGAGGGGGGTCCGATCGGACTCCCCAACTATACAAAGGCAATCACGTAGATATACGTGACTTTGCCTGTCGGTGCCATTCTGCCGACGTATAACTACAGTGGGCGGTCGTTAAGTGGTTAAAGCTTCTAACTACCAGCAAGAATAGGTCCTTACATTTAAAGAGCACCTGTCATTTCAGATCCATCATGGCAGCACCTGCTGCCACCAGACCCCTCAGCTTGTGGTGTCGTTGCCGCATTAAAACCCCATTAAAGTGAATGGGACTGTCAGTGCGTCAACAGCGGGTCAGAGGAGGAGCAGCTGCAGGACAGAGATGACAGTTGCTCTTTAAAAATTATGATTTAAATGGAGTTGATTTAAATAAAGCCTTTTTACTAGTGATTTAAATTTACTCAATTTAAATCAAATCCACCCTGCACACAACTCCAGAAAATGAATACTAGACTGATTAAAATCCAAACCAAAAATTGTATTAGAACATAATTTTTAAAAAATTGTACATCTATAAAAGAAGTCATAACCCATTCAATTTAATGTCAAGTTAAAAGTGTAAAACTCCCTGAAATAGAGAGAGATTATCCTGCTAGGTCATAATTACTACAAACTCATTACTACATTATATATACACAGTAAAACTTTGGTTTGAGAGCGTTTTGCAAGACAAGCAAAATTTCTAAATACATTTTGACTTGATATACAAGCGATGTCTTGATATACAAAGTAGAGTATAAAAGAGAAGAGAGGTGCCTCTAAGTGTAGCAATATGGTTACATTTAATGAAGGTAAAACATTTAGCAACATATTGCTACACTTAGGCCCCTTTCACACTGAGGCATTGAAAAAAACGCGAAAAAATTGAGATTTTTTTCCCGCGCTTTTACTGCATTCGCGGTAAAAATGGCGCTAACGCCTATGCGTTTTACCGCGTTTCTCATTAATTTCAATGGAGATAGGCGTTTTTACAGCGCTATTTTTAGCGCCCTAAAGATGCTCCAAAAAAGCTGTTTGCAGGATTTTTTCCAACGCACAGCCAGCAAAAACGCCTCAGTGTGTGAAAGCCCTCAGTGTGAAAGGGGCATTAGTGGCGCCTCTCTTCTCTTTTATACTCTGTAGCTCCTGCTGGATTTTGCTTCTACACCCTGTTCCAAATTATTATGCCAATGATATTTCATTGTCACAAAGATTAAATATTTTGTTTCAGTTTAACTCATGGATGGCATGGTGTCTCTGGGCTCTTTTGATCACTGAAAACAATCTCGGACACCTGTGATAATTAGATTGCCAGGTGAGCCCAATTAAAAGGAAAAACTACTAAGGCTGGGTTCACACTAGTGCGACACGACATCTGTCCTACTTTGGATCCGACTTTGCCCTGCGACATGAAGCCGACATATGTCCGACTTTCAATGAACGGGGATCCGACTTGGATCCCTGCCAATATCAGGCACTGTGTTTGGTATGAATCTTGAAGGGGAACTCCAGGCCAAATTTTAAATTAAAAAAACGGCATGGGTTCCCCTCCAGAGGCATACCAGGCCCTTGGGTCTGGTCTGGATTTGAACAGGCGCCCCTACGCCGAAAAAAACGGCGTGGGGGTCCCCCCAAAGTCCAAACCAGACCCTTATCCGAGCACACAACCTGGCCGGCCGCAGGGGAAGAGGGGGGGACGAGAGAGCGGCCCCCCTCCCTCCTGAACCGTACCAGGCCGCATGCCCTTAACATGGGGGGTTTGGTGCTCTGGGGCAGGGGGGCGACCTGCGGCCCCCCCACCCCAGAGCACCCTGCCCCCATGTTGATGAGGACAGGGCCTCTTCCCGACAACCCTGGCCGTTGGTTGTCGGGGTCTGCGGGCGGGGGGCTTTTCGGAATCCGGGAGCCCCCTTCAATAAGGGGGCCCCCGGCCCCCCCACCCTATGTGAATGAGTATGGGGTACATCGTACCCCTACCCATTCACCTGGTGGACAAAAATTGCAATAAAAAAACACTACACAGGTTTTCAAAGTACTTTATTGCACAGCTCCGGGGGTCTTCTTCCGACTTCCGGGGGTCTTTTCCGACTTCGAGGGTCTCCGGTGTCGTCTCCCGCTCTCCGGTTCTTTCTTCCGCCGGGCCTCCGCTAACTTCTTTTTAGCTCTCTTGCTAACAGAGGCCCGGTCTTCCCGTTGTCTCGTCCGGCTCTCCGTTGTCCTTCTGCCGGCCCCTCCACTAACTTCTTTTTAGCTCTTTCGCTAGTGGAGGGGCCGGGCTTCCCGTCGCTGTCGGCTTCTTCTTCCCTCTTCTCCTCCTCGATGTTGACGCGTCGCTTCTTCCCGCTGTAATACTGGCTCTCCGCTCCGCATTAATATAGGCTTCTCATGACGTCACAGTCACATGTTCCCATGACGTCACAGTCACATGCTCCGGGGCCATGTGCCCTGGAACATGTGACTGTGACGTCATGAGAAGCCTATATTAATGCGGAGCGGAGCGGAGAGCCAGTATTACAGCGGGAGGAAGCGACGCATCAACATCGAGGAGGAGAAGAGGGAAGAAGATGCCGACCGGAAGACCGACCCCTCCACTAGCAAGAGAGCTAAAGAAGTTAGTGGAGGGGCCGGCAGAAGGACAACGGAGAGCCGGACGAGAAGACGAAGAAGTCCGGGCCTCCGTTAGCAAAAGAGCTAAAAAGAAGTTAGCGGAGGCCCGGCGGAAGAAAGAACCGGAGAGCGGGAGAAGAACCGGAGACCCCCGAAGTCGGAAGAAGACCCCCGGAAGTCGGAAGAAGACCCCCGGAGCTGTGCAATAAATTACTTTGAAAACCCGTGTAGTGTTTTTTTATTGCAATTTTTTGTCCACCAGGTGAATGGGTAGGGGTACGATGTACCCCATACTCATTCACATAGGGTGGGGGGGCCGGGATCCGGGGGCCCCCTTATTGAAGGGGGCTCCCGGATTCCGATAAGCCCCCCGCCCGCAGACCCCGACAACCAACGGCCAGGGTTGTCGGGAAGAGGCCCTGTCCTCATCAACATGGGGGCAGGGTGCTCTGGGGTGGGGGGGCCACAGGTCGCCCCCCTGCCCCAGAGCACCAAACCCCCCCATGTTGAGGGCATGCGGCCTGGTACGGTTCAGGAGGGAGGGGGGCCGCTCTCTCGTCCCCCCCTCTTCCCCTGCGGCCTGCCAGGTTGTGTGCTCGAATAAGGGTCTGGTTTGGATTTTGGGGGGACCCCCACGCCGTTTTTCGGGGTAGGGGCGCCCGTTCAAATCCAGACCAGACCCAAGGGCCTGGTATTCTCCCGGAGGGGGAACCTATGCCGGTTTTTTATTTAAAATTTGGCCTGGAGTTCCCCCTCAAGATCAGCAGAGCACAAGTCGCATGCCAAAGTCGGACCATGCAAGACTGCGGTCCGACTTTGATCCGACTTCAATGATAGTCAATGGGCTGAAGTCGGATCAAAGTCGGACCAAAGTAGTACAGGGAGCATTTTCAAAGTCGGACCGACATGTGTCGGACCAGTTAGGACGGCTCCCATAGGGAAACATTGATTTTCACACGTCATGCGACATGAGCTCCCAATGTCGGAGCGTTTGTCGCCCCAGTGTGAACCAGGCCTAAGCCCTGGTTCACACTGGTGTGATTTACAAATCTCATGTTTTGCCCAGGTTCACAGTGGGCTGCGGGAGTGAAGCCGTGCGAGTTCAGCTGAACTCGCACGATTTCACTCTCGCTGGCAGTCCCGAATTCAGCCGCGATTACAAAGACATCTGACACAGAGGTCAATGTAAATCGCGGCCGAAATCGCAAAAAGTAGTACAGAAACTACTTTTTGAAATCGGTGCAGCGCCGTAGATGCGGCGTCGCACCGATTAGGACGGTGCCATTGCCCGCAATTTGCGGCAAATATCGCAGATTTGACATGTCAAATCGCACCAGTGTGAACCAGGGCTAAAGGAGCGTGTTCCACATTATTAAGCAGAGCACCATTTTAAAGCAATATGGGGAAGAAAAAGGATCTCTCTGCTGCTGAAAAGAGTGAAATAGTTCAATGCCTTGGACGAGGTATGAAAACATTAGATATTTCACGAAAACTTAAGAGTGATCATCGCACTTTTAAGAGATTTGTGGCTGATTCAGAGCACAGACGGGTTTCGTGCAGATAAAGGCACATTGAGGAAGATTTCTGCCAGATCCATGCATCGGATCAAGAGAGCAGCTGCTAAAACACCATTACATAGCAGCAAACAGATATTTGAAGCTGCTGGTGCCTCTGGAGTCCCATGGACATCAAGGTTTAGAGTCCTCCAGAGTCTTGCAACTGTGCATAAACCTTCCATTCGGCCACCACTAACCAATGCTTACAAGCAGAAACGGCTGCATTAGGCAGAAAAATACATGAAGACTCATTTTCAAACAGTCCTGTTCAATGAGTGCTGTGTAACCCTGGATGGTCCAGATGGATGGAGTAGTGGATGGTTGGTGGACAGCTACCCTGTTCCAACAAGGCTGTGATGTCAGCAAGGCAGTGGTGGAGTCATGTTTTGGGCCCGAATCATGGGAAGAGAGCTGGTGGGCCCCTTTAGGGTCCCCGAAGGTGTAAAGATGGCCTCTGCAAAGTATGTGGAGTTCCTGACTGACCACTTCCTTTCCTGGTACAGAAATAAAATCATCTTCATGCATGACAGTTCACCATCTCATGCTGCAAAGAATACCTCTGAATCAATGGCTGCTATAGGGGTAAAAGCAGAGAAAGTCATGGTGTGGCCTCCATCCTCCCCTGACCTCAATCCTATTGAGAACCTTTGGAGCATCCTCAAGCAAAAGATCTATGAGGATGGGAGGCAGTTTACATCCAAACAGCAGCTCTGGGAGGCTATTTTGACATCTTGCAAACAAATTCAAGCAGAAACTGTCCAAAAACTCACAAGTTCAATGGATGCAAGACATGTGAAGCTGCTATCAAATAAGGGGTCCTATGTTAAAATGTAACGTGACCTGTTAAAATGTTCAAAGTTTGATTGAAATAGCTTTTGATTTCAGTAAATATGCTGCAAACACAACAAATTACAATTTTCAGTTCTTTACAACCTATAAAGCATTTTGAAACTAAAGCCTCGTACACACGACCGAGTTTTTCGTCGTTAAAAACACGTCGTTTATCGCGACGAGATTCTTGTCAAGCTTTCCTTGCATACACACAGTCAGTCAATTCCAAATCTCGTCATTGTTCTGCGCGGTCACGTCCAGCACGTACGACGGCAGTATAAAGGGGAGGATTGTTTTCAATGGCGCCACCCCTTGGGCTGCTTTTGCTGATCTCGTGTTACCGCGTGTGAAGTAAAAGTTTGGGAAGAGACGATTCGCGCTTTTCAGTCTTCGTGCTTTCAGTTCGTTTTTTGCAGTTCAGTTTGTGCTTGTGGGTTCGTATATTGTCTTTCAGGGCGTGTAGTCAGGTTGTATCTGTTTTGCAGTGCGTTCTTGTCCGTTCGTTTCTGAATTTCAGTTCGTTCTTCATAGGCCTTGCTGTTCTAAAGTGCGTTCTGTGTAGTACATTCTGATCCGACGACCGTTTCCTAGCCATGTCGCGGGTACCTTCTCGTCGTCGAGTTCGTGCTGTGCGGGCGCTTTGTGTTGGTCTGCTTGTCTTGGACCAAGACGAGTCCATGAACGGGGTGAGGAGGAGTTCATGGACCAAGAATTGGTTGCTCCAGCGGGACCAATTCTGCCATATGCCTCTGCTGCGGGAGATCGTGGAGAATAATCCTGAGGACTACAGGAATTTTCTGCGGATGTCTGACCCCGTTTTTCAGCATCTGTTGGCTTTGGTGGCCCCCTATATTACCAGGCAGGACACAGTTATGCGGGAAGCCATCAGTGCTGAGCAGAGGCTAATCGCCACGTTACGTTATCTGGCGACAGGGAGAAGTCTGCAGGACTTGAAGTTCACGACAGGCATCTCCCCCCAGGCTCTGGGCCTCATAATCCCAGACACCTGTTCTGCCATTATACAAGTCCTGCAGGAGGATTATATGAGGGTAAGTTTTCTCCTTTAACATCACATTTTATGTATTTCATGTATGCTAATGTATTGTATTTCTTTCATCCTTCCCTAATTACCATGATTGTAATATGCTGAGAATGTCCCCTTTGTCCTCATGCATGCTGTAAGCTTTTAAATGCCCCTTTTTTTCTCCTCCATGCATATTTTCCCTTCGCTAACCTCTCCAGCAGTGGCGGCTGGTGCTCAAAATGTTTGGGTGGCCAACCAAAAAATTTAATAATTAAAAAACTACAATTTCCGCGACTGTGCCTATTTAACGCCACCAGTTTGTCCCCTCAAATGCAGCCAGTTTGTCCCCTCAAATGCAGCCAGTTCCCCCCCCCCCCAGCCCTGCACTTACCTTCCTCTGGTCTGCGCCGTCCTTCTCTCCTCGATGTCTTCTCCCGCCCTCGATGTTGCATCAGCCAATCAGGTTACCGGTAAACAGACTCGGTGAACAGGATTGGCAGAGGAGCCTGTCAGTGTTTAACCAAGGAACGCACCCCCCCCTGCGTCCCCTGGTTAACTTTTTGAAAGCCTATCATAGCTGCTGCCTCTCATAGGCACTTCCCTAAAAAAAACTGACGCTGTTATTCAGATGGCCGCCGCTCAACGGGGGGCCATCCACCTGAATAGTGAGCGGCATCGACAATACATGGGTTCATGCAAGGCATGAACCTATGTATTGTTCTGAGTGACGGGCGCAGGAGAGAGGGGGCAGCGCTCCTGCACCCACTATGGACGCACCGTCACTGCAATGCTATCCTGGGCCCAAACACACCTAGCCGAGTCACTTCCCAATGTCTTTCTGCAGCTCCCCCCCCAAATCACCACCTTAAATTTCGCTATAAAAGGTTAGTTCTCCTTATTTTTGGGCATTCCCAAACTCATCTAGCCCCCCCCAAATATTTTTAGAATGGACCATCAGAGGGGGTGATGAATATGATACTTGAGCCTTCGCTTTGATTTTGGGAAAACACATTAAACGGAAACTTAGAATGATGTTGGGCTAGAATGTATTTTAGTATAATCTGCTTGCAATGTTATGTGCAAAAGTAATAATTTTTTTTTTTTCTGGTTTGACTCCACAGCTTCCTTCCACGCCACAGGAATGGCAGACTGTGGCACTGGAGTTTGCCACGCGGTGGGACTTCCCCCCCAACTGCGGTGAAGCCATCGACGGGAAGCACGTACGCATCGTGCCGCCACCCCGTTCTGGGTCCTACTTTTTCAACTACAAGGGGTTTCATAGCATTCTGCTCATGGCGGTGGTGTCAGCACGGTATGAATTCCTCTATGTGGATGTGGGGAAGAATGGCCGGATGTCGGATCCTTCAGCCAGACGGAGTTTGCCCTCCGTCTCCAGAGTGACGACCTTGCATTGCCACCGGATGCAGGGAATGTTGAAGGACTCCCCTTTGTGTTTTTGGTTGATGAAGCCTTCGGACTGTTACCGCATCTCATGAGGCCATTTCCCCAGAGGACCCTCACCCTGGAGAAGAGGGTGTTCAACTACCGGCTGGCCAGGGCCCGAAGAGTCGTGGAGAATGCCTTCGGGATAATGGCCAGCCGGTTCCGCCTTTTCATGACTCCAATTCACTTGGCGGAGTACAAAATAACTACATTGTTTTTTGTTGCTGTGTGCTACATAGCTTTCTTATCCGGAAATCCCAAAATTATATTGCCTCAATAGTGCCTGAGGCATGACTTCAAACTGGCAATACCCTGCCGGGCCTAGAAACTGGCCGTCCTGGCTTGCCCCCCCCAAAATGCCCGTGAGGTTCGCCAGAAATATCTAGAATATTTCACAAGTAGGGGGGCAATTCCTATGCCAGGCCATGTCTGAATTTTTCTAGAGAAAGTACAAAATAAAAATCTGGTTTAATCTGTATTTTGTTGTTTTTTTGCAGTCTCCTAGTTTGTCTAAGTGCATTTGTAGTGCCAAGTGTATTTTCCTTTAGTAAATATCAACCATTTCCCTAGTAACACCAAAAATATACACAAATAAGGTTATAGCGCATTTGAAAAAGAAGCTACACTTTGTGGTTGTTCAAACATTTTACTCTGTGCACATTCACACACATGGTAAATAGAACACTATATTTTTTGTTTTTGGCCTGCCCAGAAACAGGCCTTTTTTTTTTTGGTAAGAAAATACAAAACCATCAGTAGCATCCAACAAACTACAACATTGTATACCTCTCTGCAATATGAGACATTCAATTTCACCAAAAATGTCTCTGACCGTCATAATATGGGGTATTGGCACCCCTGACCAAGCCAAAATTTGAAGATGCACACAATTTAGAGTCATTTTAAAATGGGATTTTTGACTCCTGATCCCTATTGTCAACATCTGCCATCAGGGGTGATCAATGGACGTGTTTTGGGGGTGCAACCCCTTCTTCATTTCACCTACTTGAGATGCGAGGAAGGGGTTGCACCCCCAAAACCCGTACATGGATATCCCCTGATGGCAGATGGAACATGTTTACACACTGTGTGCATCTTCAAATTTTGGCTTGATTGATTGGCTAAAAGTGTAATAAAATTGGGGTAATAACAATTTCAAAAAATAAAATGGGGTGTTTTGTGCCTTATTCAATTCGCCCCAAAACATCTAGGATGTCCTTAAAGGTTTGATCCATCACATTAATTCTTTGCTTAATTCTGTCCAGTTCTGTACTACATTCCATCACTTGCTGTATGATTCGTAGGGCACTGTCAGCAGAGAAACGCGTACTTTCTTTCACCACAACATTTTCATCCCCTATAAAAAAATACAAAAAAGGTATTAGAACTCTGCAGGCCTACATCTCTTACCTGAAGCTGTGGTGACAGATACTGACCTGTTGTGGTGACCAGTTCCACCACCTCATCCACTTCTCCTTCCTCCACTTCTCCTTCCTCCACCTCTTCAACTTCCTCAACATCCTCAGGTTGGGGTTCTTGGTGAGGTTGGGGTTGTTTAGAAGGCGTGGGGTTCCTGTGCTCCCTGGATTGGTGTCCTCCCAGTCTTCTCTCCCCTATGAGAATCAAACAAAAAGGTATACTTAGCACACAGATATTTTAGTAAAAATAAATGAACATGATACATTGCTTGGAAGTGGGGTACAAGTGTCTGTTTGGGACGAATTTCAAGATGAAGACTTTTTTTGCCCAAAAAGATTCTTGACTATTCACCTTTTGATGACATTTTTTACACATGGAGGCACCCCAAAAATACACTGATGCACCTGTGTGGGGCACCCTGAAAAGGTGGTTCTGGTGGCCCACACTATAGTGCTCAAGAGTCCAGATGTGGAAACAGCTGCTGAGTGTCCTCTCCTTTACACTGATTAAAGTTTGAATTTCATTCTCTTTCCAAACACATCATCTAGCCAACAATGTACTAACATTTAGGGAATAAAAAAAACAGGCATCTCTGTAAATTATTGGAACCCTGTAAAATCGCTAAACATCGTATATAGTGGGCGAACGATGTGTCTGTAACGACTGATTACTGTCCCAACGATGACATTTTGGAAGGTACAATAGTCAAATGCAACAACATGCAAGTTCTGAAATACAATAATAGGAACACAGGAAAAAGTACTTACTTTTTTTCTAGCATTCTCTTAATGCTCCTTAACTGCTCCGGCTCCCTCAGTTTGAGGTCAGACCACCTCTTTCTAAGCTGCTCCTTTGATCGTTTCAACCCAAAATACTTCTTCAGACTTTTCACTACTTTCTTCATTATTTTGGACTTCCTTAGATTAGGGTGGCTATATGGGCCATGCTTTGCGTCATAATCAGACTTTAGCAATATGTCCACCATCTCCACGTAAGACATATTAGATGCCTTGAATCTCCTCCTTGATCGTGACGTTTCACGGTCTGGGCTGGTCTCCTCCTCGTTATTTGAAGAATTAGCAGACACCTGCTGTGACTCCGCCATATCTGTCTGCGCGCCGGAAGAGAAGGGGCAGGAAAAAGTTGATACTTTGAACGTCATGGGCAGGCGACGTGTGCGGAGTTTCACGCATGCGTGGTGTAAATAAAGCAAACACACATGTGACGATACTACGTTCGGTGTGCGGAGAGAGGAGGAAAAGTGACGGACGTGAGAACGAAGGTATGTGATTTTTAGACTTTGTGAAATCGGTGGCCTATAATGCCTAGAGATTGTTGGAGGATATACATGGGGAATCTGATTTACAGGAGATTAGACTGTGTGACTGACATTGCTTTTTGTCTTCTTTTTTGGCTTGCAGAAACAAAATGAATGCTTTTATCAGCGACCGTGAATTCCTGGCAGAATTTATAGACCGGGTAAGGGAGCTGCCCGCTCTGTGGGAGACCAAAAACCCCATTCACAGGAAGAAAGGTGTAAGGAAAGCAGCGCTGGAGACCCTGCTCCCATTTGTGCAGACCAAGGTACCCACAGCAACCACAAAACAGGTGGACAGTAAAATTGGGAGCTTGAGAGGCACATACGCTTTAGGGTCCTGGCTTCTCAGAGATCAGGAGCAGCAGCAGCAGCAGCTGATGTATATGTCCTGAATTTGTGGTACTATAGCAGGATGTCCTTTCTGAACGACCACCTTGAGGCAAGGCCATCACTGTCCAGTCTTCCCCCCAGACTTTGGAAAAGAAAAAAAACTGCGCCACTATTAGGAATTTAGACCAGAGCCTAATACAAATTTTTTGCTTGTTTAAATGCACATAGTAAACTAGCAGGCTTTATACCAAATAGTCCAATGGTATTTAACAGATGATTTGAAATAGTCCATAAATCCTTATGGCAGGGGAACCACAGATTTCACACCACAGTGACTACTCAAGGCAAACCGTGAGGTATCCACCACCAACAGAAGGGGAAGCAGCTTACCAGAGGGCAAGCGGTTTGGGACATTCGACTGTAACCCAGCCGCGGCCTTTAGTGTTGCAGTCCTTCCTTCCTGTATGTCCCGTTCGGATGACCTGTAAATCACAGTATCCAGATCATACGCCCCAACTTGGGAAAACCGTCATGAGAGTGACATCTAGTGGTAAAACCAAAACTGGTGTTGAGCTTTTCTCCTGTAGGGAACAATGTAGACACATCCACTCCCAAGTCAGCAATGTGCTTCCCCCCAGACTTCCCTGCAGCCAACCTGAGCCTTCTCTGGAGCAAGAGGAGGCAGCCATCCTGGAAGATCCTGATTTGGACATCTGGAGCCAGGTATAGTATTTTTCATTAAATGTCTTGTGAGAAAATTAATGCATGAAAAATAAGAAAATATGTAAATCCCCCCCCAAAATTGGGAGCAAAAGGTGATCTCAATATCAATAGACAGTAGTGGGCCCAAAATTGGGGGAGAAGAATGAAATCTGATAGGGTCATAATAATAATAGTCTTTTCTATTGATTTACATTCAATTTGCAACAGTCATGAGCTATAATTTGTGTGTAAATGATGAACCACAAACTAAAACTATGTCCCTTTTTCCATACACAGGATGACATCAGCCAGGAGGAGGGTCTGGAAAGTGTCAGGCAGGAGGAGGCAGGGCCCACTGTGAGCCAGGAGGAGGCAGGGCCCAGTGGCACACAGGAGGTGGCAGGGCCCAGTGGCACACAGGAGGTGGCAGGGCCCAGTGGCAGGGCCAGATCGCAGGTGCCTCCCATCCGCCTTCCTAAAAGATCCAGGAGGGACAGGAGCACAAGCGAGGCAGCAATGGCCCTTATTAGAGTGGCACATGCCACCCTCCAGGAGCCCACATCCCCTTAAGAGGCCATTGCCGGGCCTAGTTGAGGCCAAGTTCAAGGTGATGAGCATGGAGCAATGCCTCCTATGCGAGCCCCTGCTCATCACCTTGCTGAACAAGGGGGTGATGGAGAGAATTACCCCCAATACGGCCATATGTGAGGTCGCCCAGCTATCCCAACCTCCTCCTCCTCCACCTCCTGACACGAGTACACCTCCAGTGGCACAGCCTCCAGCCACACGCAGAAGGAAGGCTGCAGGGAAGGCTTCAGGAAAGGATGCAGGGAAGGCTGCCAAGAAGACCAGGAAGTGATGGCCTTGCTTCAATGTGGTCTGACAGAAGGCAGCCTGTTGTAGTACCACAGACTTGGGACATGTATATCACCTGCTGCTGTTCCTGACCTCTGGGAGTCCAGGATCAGATTGTGCTCACAACTGTTGTGCTTCTCAAGCTCCCAATTTTATTGGCCACACAGGGTTGATGTGTGCTCTGGGGTCCCATGGATGCACAAATGGCAGCAGGTTCTCCAGCGCTGCCTTCTATTTATTTTGTTATAGACTAGAATAAATGGTTTTTATTTTGACAGTTAATACTTGACTATGTGTTTTTATAATAATTATAAAATTAGCTTTGGAGTAGGCAGATACATTTTAACAAATAAAATAAAAAAGGGACAGATAACACAAAAAAATCTCCTTGAAGGTCTCAAAAAAAATAAAAAATAAAATAAGGGGTAAACTTGACACAAATAAAATCATGGAGATCACTATAAAATAAAGAAGCATTTAAAATAAAGATCTGTATTCAAAATTAAAATATAATTATTAAGGAGATCTTACGCGATATAATACAGCTAAATATTCATGAGATCAGCATGAAAAAGGTTTAAAAAAGTTCTTTATTTTTCATTATGGTAACATTCTTAAGAAGATTTAAATGCGCAACATTTAAACGATGCAATAATTTACAGTGGGACGAATGTGCTATCTCCATTACGAAGGCTTGTTTTACCAGAAGAAGTGCTCCCGTCTCATAATTGATTCTGAGCATGCGCGCTTTTTGAAGACTCGTAAAAGCATACACACAAACGTTTTTCTCGTCCCAAAACAGGCCGACGAGAAACACGACGAGAAAATCTAGAATCCTGACGAGAAAAAAAGAGAGCAGGTTCTCTATTTTTCTCGTCGAGATTCACGGCAGTTTTCTCAACGAAAAACCATACACACGAACGGTTTTCTCGACAAGAAAGCTCTCTCGCAGTTTTCTTGTCGTTTTTGGACGAGAAAATCGGTAATGTGTACGACGCTTTACTGTACGTAATAATTTGGAACAGTGCATTGTAAGTTTTTTATTTAAAAAAAAAAAACTGTTATCATTAGGAGGTTTGTTCAATAAAATTTGAATTGTACTCTTAATAGTTGATAACATGAGGATTATGCTGACTGTTGTTTACATCAATTATTTAGGTAAATGAGAAAAATATCATTGGCATAATAATTTGGAACAGGGTGTAATCCCCTTGTGGAGGCTTCCATTTGTGGATGGGCATTTTATGGTTACACAACCTATCACATTGCTATAATCTTTTTATATGGACTATAAACTGAACGACCTATGAATAATAAATGGTTGTGGAACAAATCATCTGAGTTTTCATTATTTCTTATGGGGAAACTCGCTTTGATATACAGGTGTTTTGGATTACAAGCATGTTTCTGGAACAAATTATGCTCGCAATCCAAGGTTTTACTGTGTGTGTGTGGTTAGGGGAAGTTCAGATACCTTATTGCAGATCACTAATGAGGTTCTTGGATCCAGAGGACAAACAGCTTTCTGTCTCTGGATCTTGCGACAAACGGATAGGCCTCTCACGCCGGTATGAAGCACGGACAAGTCTCTGCCACAGACTTAGCGATACGTGGAACTTCTGGATAATCCTCGGCCACAGGATTGTGTAACCAGCAGTCAGTTAGTTGTAGGTCAGCTGCACAGTACCAGAGCCTTTAAGCCATCCGGCAGTACTGTGAGGTAGGTTAACGTGGGTGCATCCTCCAAACGAGTCACCAGGCCCTTCCTGAGAAACCAGCCTTCAGCTCGGTTCTCTCCAGCAAGGTCCTCCCCTGGAATCTTCTCCGTTTGAGTGGCTTCTTCCGTGCAGGCAAGACAGCACAGGACCATTTTCAGTTAAGTAGGCCCCAGACAGACTTCTGGGCCTACTCGTAGTAGCACAGCCTCGAGCCAGCAGGGCCCGAGGTAGGAAAGAGCAACTGCCACATACCTTAGGCCAGGAGGGCCATAAGGTCAGAGAGCCAGCAGGCCCCTGGGTAGAAGAGACTAAAAAACATGGCGTCTGTCCCTTAAATATCCTCTCCCAGAATGCACAGCAGTAAGAACACTCCCACTGGGCTGTTTCTGGGAAAGAACAGTCAATGCACTTGGCTTGCTGTATTTCTCACACTGGGCTGTGGTGACAGCGACACCTACTGGCAACAGTGAGAAATGTGCACAACACAGTCAAATTGGAACAGAAGCAAAATCACTTTACACAATCACTCTTATTTTTTTTACAGCTCAGATATCACTAAATTTACAGATAGCCCCTATTCTTCAGGAACAGGGCGCTACATATATATATATATATTATACATACATACATACATACATACATACATACATACATACATACATAAAAAAAATGTACAATATATAATAAATATGTTAGGCCGAACTCCAGGAAATAGGATGCAGGTCTATGCTTTTTGCCATTTTTTGGCTTCCTCAGGATATGATCTTTTATTCACATCACACCAAATAGTGATTTGATTGTCTCTTCTGTTCATTTACTTTTCTTTTTGCAAATTTTGTAGTAGTAAGGCCTCATGTACATGGTAAACTGACGTTTAGGAGCAGTTGAGCATTTTTTTCAACTGAACCCTCCTCCATGTTATCTTATCAGTACATGTACGCTGGTTCGTTTATAGTCGTTTATAGGCAGTTGTGTTTAGAGGCTTTTTCTTGAACCCAAAAAAAATGCGTTCAGAAGCTGTGTTTAGAGGCAGTTGAAGCACCAAACGCGTCTAAACATGGCAACTCGTGTTTAGCAGCGTTTCGTTTAGAGAGGTTTTTCATTTTAACAAAAAAAAATGTTTTTTAAATGTTTCTAGACGCAAACGCGGGTAAACGCGGCATGTAAACGCGGCAAAACGGCCGTTTTTAGACACTGGTTTCTAGCTGTCAAGTTAAATCGTTCAGGAGAGGTTGAACAACGTCCCGTGTACATGAAGCCTAAACCGCAGTTGGTTAGAAAAAAACAAAATGAAAACTCCTTGCAAGGCAATGTCATAATGCCTCACATACTAGCACACTTTGAGAAATTTGCTTTAGAAAAAAGCCCTCCAGCACTACTGAGAGGGCTGACATCTTCCCCCGGTCTTCCTTCTGGGTTCGGGGCCTCTGACTACATGAGTGGCCGGGGGCGCGATGGTGTCACTCTCACACATGCGCAGGGGAGCTGCCTTGTATGGCACGGGCTCTAAAGGTCCAGCACTGTAAGCCGGACCTTCAGAGTGCAAGAGATATTTTTGTATTGTTGTAATATGTCAGTATTTATTCACATTGGCACTTTGCATAGATCTAAATATTATTGAGGTGAAGTTCTGCCTTGAGGATTGTGATTGATTCTCTGTTTACATTTAAACAATGTATAACCCTAGGATCTTCACCCATCTTAACTGAGTAGGCTGGAATGAGGCAACTCCCACATGGGAGTTCACTCACCCTGGCACAGGGGTGTGCTGAGAATGTACACTGTGCTGAGCCTGCACAGCTCAATATACATTTCATAGAAGACTGCAAACAGGCAGTTAAAGAGGTGTTCCAAAATGGGGAAAAAAAATAAAAATTAAAAGTCAGCACTTACAAATACTGTAGCTGCTGACTTTCAATATATGGACACTTACCTGTCCAGGGAGCCTGCAATGTCGGCACCTCAGCCAATCTCCGGAACGACTCATGGCAGCTGCCGCCGCCATCTCTACTAAGGGAAACCAGCAGTGAAGCCTTTCGGCTTCACAGATGATTCCCTACTACCGCGGCGCCGTCTCCCAGAAGTGGGCACAGGGACCTGTCAAATACGGTACTTGTTCCCCCCTGAAAGGTGCCAAATGTTTCACCAGAGGGAGGAAGCAAATAAGCAGAAGTTCCGCTTTTGTGTTTTCTTGTAGAAGCGACATAGCATGTCTCTTCTGCAATAAAAGAGCCTGCCTGCTCTCAATTTTTTATTCTTTTAGTTTAGTTACGTTTACCCTAACAGTTAAAGTGGTAGTAAACCACGGCTTGCAAAAAATAAATAAAAATCCCCTGCAAAAGCAATGGCATAATGTGCAGGTATGCATAGCATACTAGCACATTATGAAATACTTATCTTAGAACGAAGCCCTCCAGCGGCACACTGTCACAGTTGACAGAGCTTCCATCTTCTCCTAGTCTTCCTTATGGGTTTGTGGGCTCTGGCTGTATAAGCGTCCGGGGCCACGATGATGTCACTCAAGGGCATGCGCGAAGGAGCCCTCAGCTGCAGTACGGAGCTCTGAAGGTCCGGCGCGTTATGTTGAACCTTCATGCGCTGGTGACGTCACAAGACGTCCCGCGCCCCAGTGTGAAAGCAGCCAAACTGTACGACTGCTCATTTCAGAATTACTGGATAGGATTTTGAAATATTACTGATTATGACATTTGAAACTACATGAACATGCTAAAACATATATGAGATTTTAGTGATTAGGTTTCTTTACGTTTTAGGGCTTAAGTTAAAGCAAATGTTAAGCATTGGTGGCGGATAGAAGTGTTATTGATTGATTTCGTTTTGGGGAAAAGTTATTTGTTAAGGGTAAATTTTAGGGTTTGGGTAAAGTATTTTTGTTTTTTTTATCTTGTTTTTAAGCAGTAACACAAGTACAAAAACATGGTGCACAGTAATATAAAGCTAATAAAGTAGACATATGTTTTCTAACAATCAACAGACCAATTATTTTACAGTTAGGATGTCAGCAGAACGGGATTGACTTGTTTTACTTCCCTTTACACAAACCAGCTCTCCAATGGTTTCAACATTTTGTACTTCAGATGGCAGGGTCTTAGGCAGATAGAAACACTGTTCTTATCAGATCTAAACTGCCCAATGCTTACTGTGGACCGTTATGCTAACGGCTTTCAAACCACAACTCTTCAGATAGAATATTTGCTATCTTTTTTTATCAGCGTGATGAACAAAACAGAAGCAAAATAACAGCTATTCCATTCCTTGGTTAGAGAGTAATTTTCTCAGACACATAAACTGTACAATACTTCATTTGATCTAACAGACACACACGGCAATTTGGTAATTAAAGTGAGAAAACCAGTCAGATAAAGAGAAGAGTGGGCTACAAAACGGGAGGGGGAGTAGGTGTCACATAGACGAGAATGGTCTGGTTGCGAGAAATTATGTGGAATATAATTCTTCACAACCAGACCACTCTGTGAAAGATATGAATGTTTCGGTTCTTAAAGAAGATGTGTTACTAAACTTTTATTTAACCCTTCAGGGGAACCAAGTGCATGTAGTACTTGGTCCTATTCAAGTAAGTCCTGCCATTGTTAAGCAGCATGGTCGGGGAGGTTCTTTCATTCAAGACCAGGCAGCTTATAAAATGCCCATCACAAAAAGTCACAGAAATTGGGCTTCAGGCTGGGGTGGAGCTACAGCCAGCACCAACATAAAGAGGTGCTTTTATTTGGCAATTGGAATGTCCATCAGAACCGGACCAAGTGTTTTATGCATTTGGTCCCCTGGAGGATTAAGACCCCTTTGACACTGCAGCGCCACTAAAACAGCGCTTAAGCGTCGGTCGTTTTTGCGGTGCTTTTCGGGCGCTAGCAGGTGTTTTTTTAAGGTCACATGACAACGTGACCTTACAAAAAAAGAAAAAAAAAAAAGTCCAGTTTTGCAGCACTTTGGAAGCACTGCCCATTCATTTTAATGTGCAGGGATGTTTTGGGAGCGCTATTTAAGAGCTCCCAACCCGCCCCAAAGATGCTGCTTGCAGGACTTTTTCTAACATCCCGCAAGTGCACCACCCGAGTGTGAAAGCACTCACTGCAATGAATGGGAAACAGTTTTCAAGCGCTTTTCAGATGTGTAACGTTCGGCAGGCTTGCCACTCACAGATCGCTCCATGTTGGGTAAAATTAGCTGCAGTCACGGCATGTAAATATTCCCCTATAATGCCTATTGCAGTTTTGAGGGGGGGGGGGGCAGACGACACGTGGCTCAAATCTACATCCCTCTTCGGCAGCAGAATCTGTGTGCCAGTTTTTGACCATCTTCATTGGCCGGTGCAGGATGACATCGCTCATGCACATGCAAGCTAGTTTCTCCACCCACCGACCATTCTATGCATGAAGGTACAAAACCTTTAGTGTACTGCTACCCCCATAGCCCCCCACTCTATAACTTACCCGAGCCCGATCCAGCACCGTGCACGGGAGCCTCGACTTTCCCTCTCCTTATTGGCTGAGACAGAGCAGCGGGAGCCAAGTGTCAATCACAGCCAGTGACAAGGTATTGCGGGGTGGGGCCAAGCCATGCTGTGTTGGTCTTATGGGGAGACAGCATGCATGAGTGCCCCCAGAGCAAGCAGCTTGCTCTGGGGACACTTAGTGGGGTGGGGGAGCCAGGAGTGCCGGCGAGGGACCTGAGAAGAAGAGGATTGGCACTGCTCTGTGCAAAACCACTGCACAGAGCAGGCGAGTATAACATGTTCGATCATTTTAAAACAAAAAATCCAAAGCTTTAGTGTCACTTTAAAGTCAAACCCTTTTCACAAGTTTAAGAGTGGTGAACGGAGTTAGATCCTTTGTCAGGTTTTTAATACTGCCTGTGCGGGCACTATTATTTGTCCTAACAGGCATTGTCATAAGGACTGAAAGTGGGAGGAAATCCACATTTCTGAATTGTCACCAGAACAGGAATGGAGGAAAAGTCTTCCAATGGGGACAACTATTCTGGTTACAACTGTCCAAGCTAGGATTTCTTTGAAGAGATTTCCTATTTTTTAGATTGTAAGCTCTAATGAGCAGGGCCCTCCGATTCCTCTTGTACCAAATTGTAATGTAACTGTAATGTTTGCCTTTATGTTTTTTTTAAGCGCTGCGCAAACTGTTGGCGCTATTTAAATCCTGTATAATAATAATTATTATAACATTTTGTTTTGTTAAGTGGAAAGGGATAGAACATCTATTATGTTTTAATTGCTGTCTGTGACCACGCTAGGGAGAGTCACCCTCTCTATTTGTCCTACTTACTGTTATCACTGAAAGAAAAAAAATTTGGGCTCGTCACCAGAACATGAAAAGGGTGGAAATCTAACAATGAAACACTGGTTCTGGTGACTAGGGATGAGCTCAGGCGTGTTCGCATTGAACACGTGCAGAGCCCGCCAAGGAAGTCTGCACCGTCGGAACCGCGCTGCGCTAATCACAGGCAGGGAGACATTTCCCGATCTCTGCAGCTGAGCATCGGGACAATGTCTCCCTGCCTGTGATTAGCGCAGCGCGGTTCCGACGGTGCCGACTTCCTTGGCGGGCTCTGCACGTGTTCAATGCGAACACGCCTGAGCTCATCCCTACTGGTGATTTCGTCTCACTTCCTGTTGTGGCTATGGGACAGGAAATAAAGAGAAATCTCCCCAGTAGGACACAGATGGCAAAAAAAATACAAACAGACAGGGGTTATAACCTCTCCTATTCTATACAAAATGAAAAAATAAAATAAAAATTCTGCCTTCAGTTCCACTTTAAAACATACTTTAAGATAATTAAATAGTCATGCAAAATCCATATGGCATCCTTATACCTGGAAGCATAATTTCCACATGATCTGTGTAATGCCCTGATGCCAGCTGGACACATATACTGAATATGAAGCAGCATGACGGTGGGCACATATATGCATACAGCTGGCATCTCTTATTTGTGCGAGGGAGCGCCCTCACTCAGCGCTCCCAGCACAGTGATCGCGCTGTCACTAACAGCCACTGGGCACTGTTTACATTTAGAAGCTGGGCGGTGGGCTTCTCATCAGCCAATCACAGGTATTACATAACTAAAAGAAGCACGGGGCCCCAAAATGCAATAAATTCACCAAACGCTCTTATGAAGGCGTGGACTTCTCCATTTACCCCAGAACACCGTTCTTCATCCCACGGATGACTACAGGTACCAGTCAGGTACTCCGCTCTCCACCTACCTGACATCTCAGGTATCAGGTAAGGACACCAACCTGCATTATTAATCAATGTGTCTAGACAAGATTAGAGCTCACAAGAAGGTGAAAAGCAGCACAGCCAACAACAGCAAAGTGATCCCACCAGAAGACAAGTATCCAGCAATGACTGAGCCCCGAACTCTTCTCATCATACAACAGTGAGGTTAGTATATGGACACAATTCATACAAAAAGGGGACACTTACCTCTCCGAACTGCAGGGCAGAGACAATCATCAGTACCATGCCCCCAAAGCAGAGGTACAACCCATACCTGTGGGACAGGCAGGTATAGGTCTGTCTCTGCAGGAGTTTCAGCAGCATGGCCAAACAGATGGCATCACTCCGCCACCCTGCACGGCTACTGCCACCAAGTCACGTGGAGCTCAGCCACAGACTGTCACTATCCCGGAACCAGACACGAGCAGCCGAGTGCCGAGCCCGTACACAGTCACCCAACCCGCTCGCTGCCTCCCCTAGACCTGGGAAGCTGATGCTCGATTAGATTGATTCAATCCCTACATAGCAAACGCTGGTTGGCAGAGGGGTTTAGGCTTGTACTACACTCTGCTATCTTTTCTTGTTGTTGGTAGAATTTTACACAGCGGAAGGAATACTAAGAGAACCGTCCAGATAGCAGCGTGAGAGCTGTATTACTTAAATCTTCTGGCGTTTTCCTATCAATGGATGAGGTGGGGGGTCACTGCCAGGCCTCCTGACTGCCCAGACTGCTTTCACAGTTGTCAGATTTTTATTTCTGTCTGTGTCCCTCTTGCAGAATTTCTCTCACTTCCTGTTTAGTGAAACTGTTATGAGGAAGACAGGAAGTCCTTCTCAGTCATGTGACTCTTGAGTCATGTGATTCCCCATGTGTCAATAAGCGGCGGCTGCAAGCGAGGTGTAGGGTTGCCACCTCATCCCTTTAAAACAGAACATATTTTAACCACTTACAGACTGGAGGGATTTTCCCCCTTAATGAGCGGGCCATTTTTTGCGATACAGCACTGCGTCGCTTTAACTGACAATTGTGCGGTCGTGCGACACTATACCTAAACAAAATTGACGTCCTTTTTTTCCCACAAATAGAGCTTTCTTTTGGTGGTATTTGATCACCTCTGCGGTTTTTATTTTTTGTGCTATAAACAAAAAAAGAGCGACAATTTTGAAAACAAAAACAATATTTTTTGCTATAATAAATATCCCAAAAAAAAAAAAATCCATCATCAGTTTAGGCCGATATGTATTCTTCTACATATTTTTGGTAAAAAAAAAAAAAAAAATCGCAATAAACGTATATTGATTTTTTTTTTAAAATTGCATTTGAAAAATTGCTGCGCAAATACCATGTGACATAAAAAATTGCAACGGCCGCCATTTTATTATCTAGGGTCTCGGCTAAAAAAAATAACTTTTTAGCCAAAAAATTATGATTTTTTTACATGTAGGAGAGAAATACCAGAACTGGTCCAGGTAGGAAGTGGTTAAACAGTACAGGTACTTATTTTTAATGTTTTACATAGCTATACCTGCATAAAGGGGCCAGCCTGAAGTCATTTAGCAGGACTTAAAGTGGTTGTATACCCACAAATATGAAATGCACCTACAGGTAAGCCTACATTAAGGCTTACCTGTAGGTGCTTGCAATATCTCCGAGACCTACACGGTCTCGGAGATATTTGCAAAAAAGAGTGCACCGCTATCTACGGCGCATGCGCGCCGTAGATAACGGCGCAGGCGCACTGAGCGCGGCGGCTCTTTGAATGGCAGCCTGCCGGACACTGCCGGAATTCGCGCATGCGTGGGGATCGTGCCGTTCCCCGCGCATGCGCGGGAGTGACGTCATCGCCGCTCCGGCCAATCACAGCGCCGGAGCGGCGATACCCGGAAGTCACTCCGGGTATCATGGATGCGACGGAGGACGTGTCCGAGGACTGCTGTGGGGGCTTCGATCTAAGGTAAGTGATTGATAATGAGCTAGTATGCTAGTCATACTAGCTCATTACGACTTTGCCTTGCAGGTTGTGAAAAAAAAAAAAAAGTTTTGCGGTATACAACCGCTTTAAAGAGGAAGTAAACCCTTTTTGCCCCTGTTAAGTAAAAGCATATGGGGCTAGTATGGATTGCATACTAGCCCATTATGTTGCACCTACCTGCAAACAAAGCCAGCGATGTCCCCTCCCCGAGGTCCCTGTTGGTGGCCACTTCCATCTACAACCCCTCTTCCTTCCAGGCCGTGGACTCCGGCTCTGTGACTGGCCGGAGTCGAGTGATGTCACTCCCACTCGGTAACGGCACAGTCTAACTGAAGCAACTGCACAACGTGCCAGTCATGCGCGGGAGCCGATGGTCATGGCACAGGCCCTTTAGAAACGGCATGATCCTGCCCTTTCTTCAGATGAGATCCGCGCCCGCGTATATGGTAAATATCTCCTAAACCGTGCAGGTTTAGGAGATATTTCCAGTACCTACAGGTATGCCTTATTATAGGCTTACCTGTAGGGAAAAGTGATTGTACAGGGTGTACAACCACTTTAATTTTCTGGTTAAAGTTCCATTTAAAGCCCTTCCAACTGTTAGCGCAAGTTAGTCACACCCACCATTGGGTTTGGTGCCCTATGCACACTTCTGTTGCCCCCACCATGTACTCTACCCTCTTTCCCACGCCCATAGAGGGGTACAATTTATAGAAATGAGCTGCCAATGGGTACACAAATGAAAAAAAGTTAGAAACCACTGAATTGCGCAATAACACATCAGTGGGTGCTTACAGCAGTCACGTTTTAATTTCATGGTTTCAATGTTATTTAAAGCAGGACTCTAGCCAAAAAAAGCCTAATAGCCTATTTAAATTTAAAATAATAAAAACAACTTTTGCTGCAGTACTACTCTTTGAACTAGAGCTGTACAACCACATATCAGTCTTCCTCTGGGGCTGTCATGGACGTACCTCTGGGGAAGCGTGTCATCTAGGAGCCTGGACCAGATTACTACTGCTCTGCAAAGCCCTGCACTTCATTACCCGAACACTGTCTATTGCAGCAGTCTGTACCACCCCACTGTCACTGCAGGAGAAGAGAAGGGACCCATGATGTTATCAGACCATCTGGAAGAGCCTTAGCAAGAAAGATGTTAAAGTGGGGGCTGAACTCTTTATCGAGTGGTACCAACATAGCTCCCAACTGTCCCTGATTTTGAGGGACTGTCCCTTATTTTGAACGAAGTCCCTCTCTCCTCCTCATTTGTCCCTCATTTTGGTCTGATCTATATAGTTGTATATAAAATGCATGTTTTATCCTTCAAAAAGTGTTTCCCAGTGCTAAACCTTTCATCCAATTTCTAAATTGCTGCAACTGTAAATTTCAAAAGCCATTATGAAGGAATAGTAATGGTAAAAAAAAAAGCACTTGTGGGTTTAACTAATAATTTTTCTTTAAGGGGGCGTGGCAAGGGGTGAGTCCTATGCCTACATATTTTTGCTAATAGGTGCCCCTCGCTCCCATCTCAAAAAGTTGGGAGGTATGGGTACCAGTGATTAGGGTCTTGTGAGTTCAGGGGCGGAGGTCATGAACACCACTATAGAGGTCAGTGATGGCTTGTTTTAACACTTTTTTACTGTGTTTTAAGAATATGTAAGTTTTTTTAATGCCTGTCATGTGGGCACATGTGCACTTTAAATGAGCTTTGACTCAAGTACACAGTCCTCCACCATGGCATCAGTGAGACCAGCTGTCTCTGCATAGAGGTTCAACATATTCCCCACTAAGTCAGATCTAGTACTCTGACCATTAAGGCCTCTGGCACACGGTACAGATGTGAGTTTGAGCATTTGCTTTTTTAGACGTAATTTCAGGTGTTTCTTTTGCGCGTATATGCACGTTCACACACACAATACACTCCTAGGGAAAATGTATTAAAATGTATGTTCATATGTGTATACTGGCGCAGATAGTTCTATTTTTTTTTTTACTCAAGAATACGCAGCGCTTGTTTACGTGCCTGTGTGTACATTGTAAAAAATGGGCTGCAGATTAGATCAGTAAGAAAAACCCATCGTATTGAGCTTTTTCAAGCTGCAATGTGCAAGAAGCCTTATGCCGCGTACACACGACCGTTATTCATGTCATGCAAAAAAACTAAGTTTTTCACGTCGTGATTCCTCTCAAACCTGCCTTGCATACACACTTTCATGAAAAAAAAAATTTGAGCAAAGCGCAGTGACGTACAACACGACGGCACTATAAAGGGGAAGTTCCATTAGAATGGCACCACCCTTTGGGCTACATTTGCTGATCCTCGTATTAGTAAAGTTTGGTGAGAGACGATTTGTGCTTTTCAGCCTCGTGCTCTTCAGTCCATTACAGCGTGACGAATGTGCTATCTCCATTCTGAACGCTAATTTTACCAGAATGAGCGCTCCTGTCTCATACTTGATTCTGAGCATGCGCGTTTTTTTTCCCCTCGTAAAAGTGTACACACAACCGTTTTCACGACGTGAAAAAGAACGACGTGAAAAACAACGCGAAAAAATATAGCAGGTTATAATTTTTTTTCGCCCAGTTTTCTCGTCGAGAAAAATGCTATGGAGCATACACACAACCGTTTTTCACGACCAATCTAAAAAAAATTAATTTTTCTCGTCATGAAAAACGGTCGTGTGTACGCGGCATTAGACTCATGCTTCCTGCCCATTGCAGAACTGTAGATCTGACTAAGCAGGGATATTGCTGCAGAGAGTCCATTGATCACATACAGGATGCAGCAGTTGTTGGCTGCAGCTTGCTGCCTGGGAGGGAGGACTTTGTATTTACTTTGAATTTGATTTATAGAAAAAACAAGTAAGACATTTAAAAATGTAATTTTACTGCATCCTTTATGTATCAAATAAATTATGGGAAAAAATAATTTTGAGCTTTAAGAGGATGGTCTAGTGATTTTGTGCGTATTTTCATTCTTTAGTATGATCAGGACTGAAAAATACTTGAAAAATAAATTTAGTCAGGTAAATATGATGGTTTGGATGTTTTGTCTTTTTTTTATGTAGCGGTTATTTGAATTTGTAAGGACTCTGGTAGTGTGAGGTTCCCTGGGGTCTCTGGGTGGCGCTGTTGCCTCGGGCCCGAGCTGAACATACACCGCGAACCGTGCCTTTTTGTCCTCCCCTGGAGCTGGTACAGTGGGGCGGGGAACCCGCTGTGATGCAAAGGGAGAGGTCATAAAAGGGGCGGAGGCCCTGATTTTGGGGAGAGAGCCGGAGGACGTGGCCGCGCCCAGGCACCTTCAGCTTGGGTGCTGGCGTTCCGGTGTTTCAGGCCTAGGCGCCCTTGGCCTAGCTGGAACAGAGATGGAGTCCATTCCAGGCACCTTTAGCCTGGGGTGAGGTACTATGGCGGATGCCTGGGGCTCAGTACCTTCGACTGAGTTCCGCGAGGGTGAGGATTCCGAGGGGGCCCTAACTCCTTGGGTGCCCGTGTCTGAGTTTGTGAGGACTGGTGCGCAGTAACTTCTCCGAAGAGTCCAGCGCGGCATCGCTGGTGACGGAGAGGCCTCCATTTCTCCCTTGGACGGATTTCTTCCCCTGACAGGGGCAGAGTGGGCGAAGGTAAATTCACGTTCTATTGCCTAGTCAGTGGCAGTGACTATTCACCACTGGTGACGGCACAGTGGGCAGCAGCAAGAGGGGAAAGGATTGTGCCTCGATCTGTTTCCCCATTATTCAAAAGGAGAAAGATTGTTTTATTGCTTGGCAAGAAGAATAAAACTGAGTTGTACCTATTCACTGTGTGGAACTTGGGTTACTAAGCAAAGGAGCCAGGGACGAAGGACTGGACTTGGCTCTAGGACACCTACACAAAAGCCCAATCTCTGGCCTTCACCTCCTAGTTACGGGAGGACATGGGCCGTGATGTGTATCATCTCTCTCTCCCAGGTACCCCTAGACAACAGCCATATAACCGATAGAGAAAGGGAGAGGGGTGGGCCCGCTACACGTGGGGGCATCGTATCCGGGATATGTGTATGGTGTCTGAATTTGAACTTTGCTGCCCAGAGTGTCAGGGTCACCTGTGGCCTGGTGACAGATGCACACCGTAGGGGGACAGGAGTGCACCGCGAGGTAGTGAACCCTATGGCTGGCTTCTGCGGATAGGAAACTGGGTGGTTGTGGAAAGCGGGACCAGAGGAGCACAACCGGGATCCAAACGGAAGCTAGAGCCAAGATTCCCCAGGGCGCAGAGTCTAAGACCCAGCTGGTCTTCTCCAGGGCCTCTAGTGGTGAGGATGTTAGCTGCAGGCTGGGACCAGGTCGCGGCCCCTGGAGTTTCCTAGCTCACGCCCCGTAGGATAAGGGGAAAAGAGGGGAAGCAGCAGCACACGATAAGAGCGAACCGAATAACAAGCTGAAGGTCAGGGGCCACAAGCAGACAAGGATAACGAAGAACGAGCCGAAGGTCAAGGGTCACGAGTAGACAGGGATAGTCGGGGACAAGCCAATAACGTAACAGAGAGACAGACGTAGCACACGGCAGGCAGGAACCCAAACACACAATGCCTAACAAACACGTTGATCAGCAAAGCAGGCTTGCAGTGCACAGGTTAATATAGTGTTCTGTGATAGGGCCTGGGGTGGAGTCAGGCTGGGAGGAGATTATAAAGGAAGCCAGGTGAAGGAGGTCTGGTCTCTAGATGAACACATGAGGAGGAAGGTAAGATGGCAGACAGACATTAATGCATATCCATGACAGTACCCTCCCTCTTACGAGGCCTCCCCCTTCCCCGCCTGGGCCCAGGTTTAGAGGGAAACTTCAGATGAAACTCCTTTAACAGACGAGGTGCAAAGACCTCAGATGCAGTGATCCAAGACCTCTCCTCAGGACCAAACCCTTTCCAATGAACGAGGTACTGAAGAACGCCTTTACAGAGTCGGGAGTCCAGAATTTGACTGATCTCGTACTCCTGATTATCCTCAGAGACAGGCGCCACGGTAGGGAGAGGACGAGAGAATTTATTGAGGACTAAAGGCTTTAGAAGAGCAACATGAAAGGAGTTAGTGATTTTAAGGCTCTTAGGAATCTGGAGTTTGAAACAAACCGGATTCAGTTTAGCAGTTACCGTGTATGGACCGATGAATCGTGGAGCAAACTTCAGAGAAGGAACTCGGAGCTTGATGTTCCTGGTAGAGAGCCAGACTTTGTCCCCTGGCTGAAGAGAAGGCGGTTTACGCCTGCGGCGGTCGGCAAAGCCTTTGAATTTTTCAGCAGCTGCCCGGAGGGAATCATGAACGTGACCCCAAACGGAATTGAGAGACTCCTGAACCGAAGCCAAAGCTGGAATGTCTGGAGAACAGATCATGGGAAGAGGAAGTTGAGGGTGTTTTCCATAAACTGTGAAAAAGGGTGTCTTCTGCGAACTGGTATTCACATGATTGTTATGGGAGAATTCTGCCCACGGGAGTAGAGAGGACCAATCGTCATGGTGAGAAGACACAAAGGTGCGAAGAAAGACCTCTAACTCCTGATTAACCCTCTCAGTCTGTCCATTGGATTGGGGATGGTAAGAAGAAGAAAAATCCAAGACAATATTGAGGGATTTGCAAAAGGCTCTCCAAAAACGAGACGTGAATTGGACTCCCCTGTCGGAAACAATATGAGAAGGGACCCCATGTAGGCGGAGAATTTCCCGAATGAAAATGGGAACCAAGGCAGGGGCAGAAGGAAGACCAGGAAGAGGAACAAAATGAGCCATCTTGGAGAATCGATCGATTACCACCCAAATTACAGTATTATTCTCAGACAGTGGGAGATCGGTGATAAAATCCATGGCAATATGGACCCAGGGTTCCTTAGGAATGGGCAAGGGCATGAGGAGACCAGCAGGAGCTTGTGTGGAGGATTTAGACTGAGCACAGACATGACAAGCTTTAACGTAGTCTTTGACGTCTGAGCGGAGATTAGGCCACCAGTAGTGACGACTGATGAGTAGGAAGGATCGGAGGAATCCAGAATGCCCTGCCACCTTGGAATCATGTCCCCAACGAAGGATCTTAGCTCAGTGGGGACAAAGGTCTTACCAGGCGGAATTTTTGACTTCAGGGTGGTAGAGTGGGCAACAATGCATGAGGTAGGAATGATCGGCTCAGGTTCAGGGGCGGACTCCTCGTCCAAGGTGAAATTGAAAATAATACCTGTCACCTGTATCTCATAGGCACCACATCCCTTCATTAAGAAGCTATATAGGAATATGAAGGTATTGGGACTTTTAAGGTGCAACAACTACACAATATTCAATATAAAAAATATAATTTTATTACAAAAAAATATATGAAAATTCATATGTACAAATATACATGAACCATCAAAATAAACATAATAGAGTTTCCAAAGTGCATACAGACAAAATTCTCTACATGTTTCGCCATTTTGTAGGCTTCCTCAGGAGTTTGTCATGCAAATACTGGAAACAAAGAAAAAAATTATAAATACATAATAATATTTACTCAAATTTCAAACTCAAAGTTACAAAACAGAATATTATTAAGAAAAAAAGGGATAACTGAAAACCATAACCAGCCCAATGGTTGCTCAAAAGTTCATCTCAAAATTAGATCTATTTATTCAAGGTATATGACCTTATTAGTATCAGTTGTAAGTACATTACCTGTAAATTTTGATGGTACAATCTAAAATGAAGAATGACCAGATAGCCAATGAGCTATCCCACACGGGGGCGCCCATAAGGAGGGGATCATATGGTGTATCATAGAGGGGGAGAAATACTGGCACAAATAACCACCCGGATATTACTAGCACAGGAACAGAGGGCCATCTGGGGGAAATTACAAAGAAAAATCGAATGAAGTCAAATAACAATCTATGTATAAGAGTAAAGGCGTCTCCATCTAATTATACGGCACATACCCCATCAGTATTTACCTGTTTATGGCTGTTGATAGTAAAAAATATTAGAATAGGCAAAAAAGGGGGCAATATCTCCAAAGTACCCCAATCAGTGTCCACTCTAAAGGAAAAAGAATTAGTGGAAATTACTATAAATATATAATAATCCCCTCTAGTTGGTAATCAAAATTTTAATTTTTAGCCATATACTTGCTAGCTGATATATACCTGGTTAATCCAATTGGATAAAGTGTGTCCAGATTAGGGCATCTCTGCCGAAAAACTTGTTTTACAAAACCGATCAATCAGTTTACTGAAAAATATATAAAATATGAAAAACCATTTTAGATTAAAGGCCAAGTAAACCAGACAACAGGATAAAAACCAATGTTGCCCGTAAAGAGATCTAGTGCCTAAGTAATTTACCTTTGACTGATATCTATACGTAACTCCATTAGGGAGAACTATTTCAGTAGAATCATATATAAACCTGCAAAATTTACAATGACCACATGGGGCCGAACCCTTTCTACTCTCAACCCTCTTGATTTGGAGATGGCTATGAACTTTCATAGCCATCTCCAAATCAAGAGGGTTGAGAGTAGAAAGGGTTCTACTGATTCTACTGAAATAGTTCTCCCTAATGGAGTTACGTATAGACCAAATTTCTTTAGCAATTGCCAGTCAATTGGCGTTATTTATTTGATGATCTGTGATTGTAAGGCCTTTTATGTTGGTAAAACGAGGAGGCCTTTCTTTCACAGAATGAAAGACCATGTATCTCTCATTCAAAAGAAAAAAATGGAGACTCCTATTAGTAGACATAGTGGTCTTTTCCACTCCTTCGATCTGTCAAAGATTAAATTCTTTGCTTTAGAATACATACCTCTTAATGAAAGAGGTGGGGATGTGGACAAAAATCTCCTACAACGAGAAACCAGATGGATACATACCTTGAGAGCTACTATGTATCCCGGGTTAAATGAGTCCATCAGTTTCAAACCCTTTTTGTAGGATAAAAATAGTTATGCTGTATATGTAGACTCTGTTTAAAACAAATAAAATTTTGTTTTGTTATTCTATTTTTGTTTATTAAATTTGTCTTTATGTACAGGTGACTGAATGTACCATTTCTATATTCCATAGGGGCTCTCTTTAATTATTGATAAATCTACATTATATGTAATTGATTTCAATGGTGTTTACCACATTTTTTAGGGTGGCGTTTCCCTTTTCTTTTTTGGGGGGGATTTGGTGATCATATGGGCGCCCAGGGCATTTCTCTTTGTTCTTCTTTGGGAGACAATCTGAGCGCCATCTGACCAAGCCCACCGGATATCCTGGCCCCATTTTTCTAACATCTAATGTGCCATTTCTGCCGTGATTTTAAAGGGAAGTCTGCCCTTTTCTATACTTTAGGCATGTTTTCCCCTTCCGGATCCGTCTTATGGTGCGTCCAGCTCGTCAGGATGTTTTCTCCTGATGAGCGGGGGTGGCGCTTCCGGCGGACGTCTCCGGTTTTTCAGTGATGGAATTGTCACTTCCGGGTCAGATCTGACGATGGGCGGATGTCGGAACTGACGTGCCCGCTCCGCCCATTGATTTGGCGCCATTGTGCGTCCAATGGGAAGGGGGAGGGGGGGTATATAGTCCGGATCGCAGCCTTGCAAATCAGTAGCATGACCAACATTCTGGGGAGAAGACGTTCTTAGATATCAGTCAAAGGTAAATTATTTAGGCACTAGATCTCTTTACGGGCAACATTGGTTTTTATCCTGTTGTCTGGTTTACTTGGCCTTTAATCTAAAATGGTTTTTTATATTTTATATATTTTTCAGTAAACTGATTGATCGGTTTTGTAAAACAAGTTTTTCGGCAGAGATGCCCTAATGTGGACACACTTTATCCAATTGGATTAACCAGGTATATATCAGCTAGCAAGTATATGGCTAAAAATTAAAATTTTGATTACCAACTAGAGGGGATTATTATATATTTATAGTAATTTCCACTAATTCTTTTTCCTTTAGAGTGGACACTGATTGGGGTACTTTGGAGATATTGCCCCCTTTTTTGCCTATTCTAATATTTTTTACTATCAACAGCCATAAACAGGTAAATACTGATGGGGTATGTGCCGTATAATTAGATGGAGACGCCTTTACTCTTATACATAGATTGTTATTTGACTTCATTCGATTTTTCTTTGTAATTTCCCCCAGATGGCCCTCTGTTCCTGTGCTAGTAATATCCGGGTGGTTATTTGTGCCAGTATTTCTCCCCCTCTATGATACACCATATGATCCCCTCCTTACGGGCGCCCCCGTGTGGGATAGCTCATTGGCTATCTGGTCATTCTTCATTTTAGATTGTACCATCAAAATTTACAGGTAATGTACTTACAACTGATACTAATAAGGTCATATACCTTGAATAAATAGATCTAATTTTGAGATGAACTTTTGAGCAACCATTGGGCTGGTTATGGTTTTCAGATATCCTTTTTTTCTTAATAATATTCTGTTTTGTAACTTTGAGTTTGAAATTTGAGTAAATATTATTATGTATTTATAATTTTTTTCTTTGTTTCCAGTATTTGCATGACAAACTCCTGAGGAAGCCTACAAAATGGCCAAAACATGTAGAGAATTTTGTCTGTATGCACTTTGGAAACTCTATTATGTTTATTTTGATGGTTCATGTATATTTGTACATATGAATTTTCATATATTTTTTTTGTAATAAAATTATATTTTTTATATTGAATATTGTGTAGTTGTTGCACCTTAAACGTCCCAATACCTTCATATTCCTATATAGCTCCTCGTCCAAGGTGTCAAATGACCTAGAGAGCGCATCAGCCCGACCGTTGCAGGAACCAGGTTTGTAGGTAATCGTGAAATTAAAACGGGCAAAGAAGAGACTCCACCTGGCCTGTCTAGGATTCAGACGTTTAGCATTCTGTAGATACTGTAAATTCTTGTGATCGGTAAAGATCGTTATGGAGTGAGGGGAACCCTCCAAGAGATGACGCCACTCCTCTAACGCCAATTTAATTGCGAGAAGTTCCCGATCACCGATGGCATAATTCCTCTCTGCCTGAGAATTTTTTTTGGAGAAGAACGCACATGGTTGGCGTCTCTTCTCAAAGATTTGAAAAAGCACAGCTCCCACCCCCATTGAGGAAGCGTCCACTTCAATAAAAAATGCATTCCCAGGATTTGGTCTCCTCAAGAGGGGGCCAGAAACAAAGGCCTGTTTCAGGTTGTGAAATGCAGAGACAGCTTCGGGAGGCCAGTCTTTGGCATTCACACCCTTCTTGGTCAAAGCGATAATAGGCGCGGCAATGGAAGAGTAATTCCTTATGAACTGCCTATAATAATTAGTGAAGCCAAGAAAGCGCTGTGTGGCCTTGAGGCTAGCAGGAAGAGGCCAGTTGGTGATAGCCAAGACCTTCCCAGGGTCCATACGAAGACCCGAACATGAGACGAAGCACCCCAAAAACAGGACCTCAGAACATTCAAAGGAACATTTCTCCAGCTTGGCATAGAGATTGTTCTCTCTAAGACGTTGAAGTACAGTGCGGACATGGTTTCTGTGGACGAGCAGATTTTCAGAAAAGATCAGAATGTCATCCAGATAGATGACAACAAACTGGTACAGCAGATCTCTGAAGATTTCATTGACAAAGTTTTGAAACACGGCTGGAGCATTACACAGACCAAAAGGCATCACCAGATATTCGTAATGCCCGTCTCTAGTGTTGAATGCAGTCTTCCATTCGTCACCCTCCCGTATTCGAATGAGATTGTACGCGCCTCTGAGATCCAACTTGGTGAAAATGGAGGCACCCTTCAACCTATCGAATAGCTCAGATATTAAGGGTAAGGGGTATCGATTTTTAATAGTAACCGCATTTAAACCCCGATAATCGATGCAGGGTCTTAAGGTACCATCCTTTTTGGCAACAAAAAAGAACCCTGCCCCTGCAGGTGATGAGGATTTCCGGATGAAACCTCTCTCCAGATTCTCTGCGACATACTCCGACATGGCCTGGGTCTCTGGGATGGACAGAGGGTAGGTATGACCCCTGGGTAGAGTTGCTCCGGGGACAAGATCAATAGCACAGTCAAAAGACCTGTGGGGAGGAAGCACCTCAGCTGATTTCTTACAGAACACATCCCGGTAATCGCTGTATGCAGCAGGAAGATCAGAAAAAACAGAAGTGGCAGCAACCGGAAGACTCTCCTTGGGGGTCACCTTGAGAAGACACAACGAGAAACATGAGGAACCCCAGGCCAGGATCTGCCCAGAGACCCAGTCCACATGTGGAGAGTGGAGCTGTAGCCAAGGGAGGCCCAATACAACTGGGGTAGAGGCCTTGGGTAGAATAAGAAAGGATATCCACTCCTGGTGGAGAATCCCTACCGACATCCTAATGGGTAGCGTCTGGAAGCGAATAGGGCCCCCTGGGAGAACAGTGCCATCAATTGCCGAGACTACCAATGGGGTAGTCAGAGGTGAAAGGGTAAGCTTCATAGAAGAAGCAGTTCTCCAATCCATAAAATTGCCGGCAGCCCCGGAATCCAGGTATGCAAGGGTTGACTGAGGAGAAGTGCCTACATGAAGGAACACCGGCAAGAGCAGGCGAGAAGGTGATGTTTCTGGGTCCAATACTCCACCTTCCAAATGTATTAGACCCGAGCGTTTCCCGGACGAAGCGAGCAGGAGTCACGAAAATGACCCTTGCCCCCACAATAGAGGCACAAGCCCAGAGTTCTGCGCCTAGCACGTTCTTCGGGGGTTAGTCTGGTCCGGGCCAGCTGCATAGGTTCTTCAGCAGGTAGAGGATGCTCCACGGAATGAAGGGAGGGGAGCTCAGACTGGCTAGGACCCAGAGAGTGCTGGCGTCTTTTTTCTAAGGACCTCTCTTGAAAACGAATGTCGATCTGGTTGCATAATGAAATTACATCGTCCAGACCGACGGGAATGGCTCTTCCCGCTAATTCGTCTTTCACTCGGTCAGAGAGGCCATGTAAAAAGGTAGCGACCAGGGCCTCATTATTCCAGCTCAATTCAGCTGTGTGGATACGGAACTGAAGAGCATATTGCCCCACTGAACTAGATTCTTGGCGAAGACGTAAGACAGCACTAGCCGCTGAAGAAGCCCGAGCCGGCTCTTCGAAGATGTTACGGAAGAGCTTCAAGAAATCGGACAGACTGGAAACCACCGGATCGTTCCTCTCCCACAGGGGGGCAGCCCAGGCCAAAGCTTCACCGGAGAGGAGGGAAATGATATAGGCTACCTTAGCCCGGTCAGACAGGAAGCTTTGAGGCTGAAGCTCAAAATGAATTGTGCATTGGCTGAGAAACTCCCTGCAGGCCTTGGAGTCCCCAGAGAAACGGGACGGAGCTGGCAATCTTAGTGAGTGTGAGGCTGCGACTGGTGCGATAGGTACAGCCGCTGGTTGTACTTGGGGTTGCGGATTCGGGGTTTCCAAGGAGACCTGAAGCTGCTCGAATCGAGAAGCCAGATCCTGGAGGAATCGCATCACCTGAGTCTGATTTGATTCCTGGGTCTCAAGTCTGCGAACTATGCCCTGCAATGGATCATCCGCGGGGAGCGGGATGTCAGCCGGGTTCATGGCTGATCAAACTATCAGGGTCACCTGTGGCCTGGTGACAGATGCACAGCGTAGGGGGACAGGAGTGCACCGCGAGGTAGTGAACCCTATGGCTGGCTTCTGCGGATAGGAAACTGGGTGGTTGTGGAAAGCGGGACCAGAGGAGCACAACCGGGATCCAAACGGAAGCTAAAGCCAAGATTCCCCAGGGCGCGGAGTCTAAGACCCAGCTGGTCTTCTCCAGGGCCTCTAGTGGTGAGGATGTTAGCTGCAGGCTGGGACCAGGTCGCGGCCCCTGGAGTTTCCTAGCTCACGCCCCGTAGGATAAGGGGAAAAGAGGGGAAGCAGCAGCACACGATAAGAGAGAACCGAATAACAAGCTGAAGGTCAGGGGCCACAAGCAGACAAGGATAACGAAGAACGAGCCGAAGGTCAAGGGTCACGAGCAGACAGGAATAGTCGGGGACAAGCCAATAACGTAACAGAGAGACAGACGTAGCACACGGCAGGCAGGAACCCAAACACACAATGCCTAACAAACACGTTGATCAGCAAAGCAGGCTTGCAGTGCACAGGTTAATATAGTGTTCTGTGATAGGGCCTGGGGTGGAGTCAGGCTGGGAGGAGATTATAAAGGAAGCCAGGTGAAGGAGGTCTGGTCTCTAGATGAACACATGAGGAGGAAGGTAAGATGGCAGACAGACATTAATGCATATCCATGACACAGAGGAGTTCCGAGTAGGTCGGCCATATTGGCCAACGCGCCACGAGGCAACTCACAACTGCGGAGTTCGTGGGCGGGGCAAGGGAAAAGCCCACAAACAAGTGCAGAACGTGGGAGGAGTCTGGCCACGTGGAGGTACGCACGAGGAGATTCCGGCGTGGGTGGGTCAGTGCGCAATGGAGCAGCAAAGAGAGAGGATGGCTTCAAGTGCTCCATGGATTTCTGTTCCTTCCTTTGCGGATATGTCTTCTCTGGCTGCTCCAATCATGGATACGGGGATAAGACTAAGGCCCCGGGGGCGATTGGCTCTCTTTACCTGTAGAGACATGGAAGCCCTCGGTGTGATCTGTCCTGGCTGTTCGGGACTGGTGGTCCAGCTGAAGCCGTTTGGGCGCTGTGAGGTCTGCAAAGAATTCCTCTTCGAGGTGGAACCATTCACAGAAAAGCCTCGGGCTTTCCACCTCAACTACCTCACAGGGACTGCCACTCCGGGAGAGATCGATGCTGGTGCGTTCCCCGTGCGCACTGATCTGGGCGAACTGACTGCCCAAACAGAGGTGAAAAGAGAAAAATCCGAGGATGCAGCCTCGGTCACCAGCAGCTCCCTGCTCCGGCCACCGAAGAGGAAAGTCGGCCTGGTAATGGCCTTGTGTGGTCGTGGAAGAGCTTCGCCCCACTGCTTGCCTGGCCTGGATGGCTCCGGTAGGAAAAGTCCTGGACATCCCTGTTCTTCAAAAGGCCCAGGTGAGCCAGGGTTGGGACTGTCTGTGTGGTTGAAAGTGGCGGTAGTTCACAGTCGGTAGAGGCCGTCAAGGGGGGTAGTTCCGTGACTGGGAATTATCTGCCCGCTGAGTGCTACGACACCTCTGACCTGGATTCATTGTCTGACGATGGCGATGATGGGGAGATAGATGAGATCTTCCAACAGAAGGGATGAAGCTACCCTTGGTCCATGTTATGAGGGACCTGCCTATGTCTACTGGAGAAAGTACACCTCGGGTGGAGGCCCCGGTGCTGAGGGAGGAAGCTAGTCCTCTGTCTGGAGTTCCCCTTCTTGATTCAACTTCCATTTCATCTGCTCCTGTTGCGGGAGTGCAACGCCAATCACTGCGGGCTCCTAGGCCCAGGTCTACCGAGGTGGTGAACGCACCTCGCCATCTAGAAGCGATTGTTCCACCCGGAGAAGGAGACCGAGCTACTATGCCACCTTTGTCAAGGCTGCAACGTCTCTTTGGCCAGAAGGTTGCTCAGGAATATGGGTGGGAATACCCGTATCTGCCTCGGGAACTGCTCTATGAGGTGGAGGTCTTCCGAAAAAAATGGTATGATGCCTTTGTATGGGACAAACTGAAAGTACAGCAAGCACGGCGGTACCTTTCCTGTTCACCAACGGTCACCAAGAAGTTTCAGGACTGTAAAGCTAAGTGGATGCTGGGAAGACACATTCATGTGGACAAAGTGGTGATCTGCCGCAAAGAAGGAAAGAGTGTTGAGTACCATGTGGAGGCTTTTGACGATCGTTTGAAGCCTATATCATTGCCTCATCCAAGGTTTTACCTGTAAGAGAAGAAGAGAGAAAAAAGGACTCTCGTTTGTTTCTTTTCATTCCTGGTTGAACTTTCCAGAGTGCCCTTTCCAGAACGCAGAGACTGTGCCCTAGTTTTTTTTTTTTTGCATTTGGGCAATCCTACTCTTTGGAGATATGGGAGCTGTTTTTGTTTGTTCTCCCTTTTCTTCTTCTGACACTCATAAGAATCAGTGACTTTGGGTTTTAGGTAGTGTAGGGTCACAGAGAAGATGTTCAAGTGGAAAGTTCATCTGGAAGTAATGAGTGTCTTGACTGCGGCACTGTCACCAGGTGGCAGTGTTGCGCAACGATTGTTTTTTTTTTTTACATTATGCAGCACTTATTGGAGTGAATGGGTTTCTCCTAGGATAGACTCATTCATCCCAAGCAAACACACATGTTGGTAGGATGTATGTTTCTTTTCTTTCCCTCTGCAGGAGATTCGTCTGTCAAGACTACTGAGAGTGGGTGGTCTTCAGATAGTCAGTGGGAGGAATGTAAATGTGTGAGATGTTTAAAGTGTTTTATTGAAAAGTTTTATAGTTGTATTCCTTTCCCATTCAGGTCTTGGCACAATCCAGGGTTAAATTGTGTAGTTGGTTTCTGGGCTGAACTTATTACACAACCTTTTGTGGGGTGTGAGTTTGTACCAGACACTGGGGACCAGTGTCAAATCACCAGGGGGAGAGTGTAGCGGGTATTTGAATTTGTAAGGACTCTGGTGGTGTGAGGTTCCCTGGGGTCTCTGGGTGGCGCTGTTGCCTCTGGCCCGAGCTGAACATACACCGCGAACCGTGCCTTTTTGTCCTCCCCTGGAGCTGGTACAGCGGGGCGGGGAACCCGCTGTGATGCAAAGGGAGAGGTCATAAAAGGGGCGGAGGCCCTGATTTTGGGGAGAGAGTCGGAGGACGTGGCCGCGCCCAGGCACCTTCAGCTTGGGTGCTGGCATTCCGGTGTTTCAGGCCTAGGTGGCCTTGGCCTAGCTGGAACAGAGATGGAGTCCATTCCAGGCACCTTTAGCCTGGGGTGAGGTACTATGGCGGATGCCTGGGGCTCAGTACCTTCGACTGAGTTCCGCGAGGGTGAGGATTCCGAGGGGGCCCTAACTCCTTGGGTGCCCGTGTCTGAGTTCGTGAGGACTGGTGCGCAGTAACTTCTCTGAAGAGTCCGGCGCGGCATCGCTGGTGACGGAGAGGCCTCCATTTCTCCCTTGGACGGATTTCTTCCCCTGACAGGGGCAGAGTGGGCGAAGGTAAATTCACGTTCTATTGCCTAGTCAGTGGCAGTGACTATTCACCACTGGTGACGGCACAGTGGGCAGCAGCAAGAGGGGAAAGGATTGTGCCTCGATCTGTTTCCCCATTATTCAAAAGGAGAAAGATTGTTTTATTGCTTGGCAAGAAGAATAAAACTGAGTTGTACCTATTCACTGTGTGGAACTTGGGTTACTAAGCAAAAGAGCCAGGGACGAAGGACTGGACTTGGCTCTAGGACACCTACACAAAAGCCCAATCTCTGGCCTTCACCTCCTAGTTACGGGAGGACATGGGCCGTGGTGTGTATCATCTCTCTCTCCCAGGTACCCCTAGACAACAGCCATATAACCGATAGAGAAAGGGAGAGGGGTGAGGCCGATACATTTATATAGTCACAAAGTAGAGATTTTGGCTATGTCACCAGTATCTTCTTAGCTCTTTTGTTGCAAAAGGCCTTTTGGTTACATAACTCAGTAGCTCAAGCATAATCACATGCCTGACAAAGGGTTCCTGCGTGACTCCGAAACGTTGCACTCTCCTTGTGTTGTGATCATGCAATAAATCATCCGTTCGGACGCTATTCATGTCGTTCCATGGTGTGCTGGCAAATATCTACATTGTGATTTGAACCAGTTTCCAGATGGTTGTTGCTGCAGCACCCTAATTTCAGAGCTCATCCAGGAATGTGTGCAATGGGAATATGAAGTACAAGCTGAAATTTACACATATTGATTCACAGCTGTGATTTATCCCTTATTTAATGTTTTTTACAGTGTTTCAGGGAATTACGTGTTGCGATCTCCACTTAAGTAAGACAGGCCACAGATGATACAATTATTTTTCCTTCCAGCACAGGTTGAAGGAAAGAAAATCGCTCGATTCTCCTATCAACACTCCTGCGGAGCCATTGTGTTCTCCCGACAAGGGGGGCACAGGGAGCCTTCCCGGCTGGTTGAACACAATGATCGCTGCTAGCGGCTACAGCTGCTGGCAGTGATCACATGCAAAAAATACCCAACAGGCTGGTTGTACTAAAGTAGATCGATTAAATATAAAAAACTATACTGAATACTATCGTTACATGTATTAACTGCAAGTTGTTAACAAAATGTACCCTGAGATTGATCCCTTAGGGCTTGTTCACTGCAGAACACAATGTGCTGCAGTGGACGTGTTTTTTGTGCATTGACATAGGTTGCAGTACACTGCATTAGGCAGCCCTCTCAAAATGAATGGGCTAAAATGCAACTCAATGCACAACAAGTAGGTAATGTTTTCATATTGTCCCAGTACAACACGTTTTGGAGGTGCTTTTGGTTGCAATTCATTATTATGGTTCTGGTTCTGGGCTGCATACCATACAGCGTTAAAGCCAGGGTATCTGGATAGTGCTCATAGTGAAGGCAGCAGATGGTGCCAGGCTGTATCACATTAGAAGATGAATAGACAATAATGGGACAACAGTGGATCAGATCCCAGCCGCTTTCACCAATGTATGACAAATGGCAGGTTAGATTATACTGTGCGGCCACCAATTTGTGACAAATATGTTCTCAATGTCACCTCGCACAGAGATTTTCCAGCTTGCAGGGCCACGATTTTAGTGCCGACAGACTGAGCATAATCAGCACTGGAGTCGGCTAACTACTTTTGTTAACCTGTTACACATCTAAACAGCTGCCTCATATGTTTTAATCGGAAACACAAACCAATCACCTTGTCAGTGTGACAAATATTTAATACACGTTGTCATGACAGACGGGAATAAGAGATTTACAACACTCTTCAAATAGACTGGGATTATTTATAATCTGGCTAAGATTTTAAAAAGCAAGATTGGTGCAAACCATAATATTTACAGAAAAAGGTTTATTTTTCACAAAAGAAAGGACAATAATACAATACAATAATGCAACAGAAAAAAAAAAAAAAAATGGGATCAAGAATACTTACACTTGGCAATTTAGAATCGCAGTAAAACGCGCAACACGTATTTTGGTTGCCATAATTCTCAATGGCATCCCAAACGTAGTGCAATTTTTGCCTCAATTGTTGCATGACAGAATCACGTGGAAATTGCAGCAAAATCTGCCTTAAAAAAATATGAGAAGCTTGTCCCCCAAAATAAAACAGGAACTTCGTTTGGGTGTCACTTGTTCCCACTATGTGAGAAATGAACTGGGCCTAAAAAAGTCCTTGTTTCTTTGAGTTCTGGCAAAGTTCAGTAAATGGCCATAACATGGATCCAATTCTTTGGCTGTCTTAAAGACTTTTGGCTTGTGCTTCATTTTGATGGTAAAGGAGAGTTCCAGACTGCTGATGCAGCTATTGTTTTCGGGTGCTTGACCTGATCGATTTTGAGTTCTGAGGAGTGGGTGAGGGGATGTCACAGATGTTTATAAAGTTGCCACTCCCTTTGATCAAGTTTTATAAATGCGTTAATATTTGGAGAATACCACATGCTGCAACCTAATACAGGGTCTCTAAATGTTCTTAGGAAAGGGCCAGTTTATTGTGTTTCAGACTGGGGCGTACTGGGGCCAGTGAGAGTAGAAATGTCCTGGTGTCCAGTGGGAGTAAACAATGCCCTCTCTTTGGTGTCAGTGGAAGGAATATGCCCCATTGTTGGTGTCAGTTGGAGGAATAATGTCCTATCATTGGTGTCAGCGAGAGGACTAGGGCTCCATTATTGATGTCAGTAGAAGGAATATGCCCCATTGTTGGTGTCAGTTGGAGGCAGAGTGTCCCATTGTTGATGTCAATGGAAGAAATTCTGCCCCATCGTTGGAGTCAGTGGGAGAAATTCTGCCCCATTGTTGGTGTCAGTGGGAGAAATACTGCTCCATTGTTGGCGTCAGGGGGAGAAATACTGCCCCATCGTTGGTGTCAGTGGGAGAAAATCTGCCCCATTGTTGGTGTCAGGGGGAATAATACTGCCCCATCGTTGGCGTCAGGGGAGAAATACTGCCCCATCGTTGGTGTCAGTGGATGAAATACTGCCCTATCGTTGGTGTCAGGGGGAGAAATACTGCCCCATCGTTGGTGTCAGTGGGAGAAATACTGCCCCATCGTTGGTGTCAGTGGATGAAATACTGCCCCATCGTTGGTGTCAGGGGGAGAAATACTGCCCCATCGTTGGTGTCAGGGGGAGAAATACTGCCCCATCGTTGGTGTCAGTGGGAGAAAATCTGCCCCATCGTTGGTGTCAGTGGGATAAAATCTGCCCCGTGATTGTTGTCAGTGGGAGGAATTGTACCCTTTTGTTGGTTTCAGTGGGAGGAGTAGTGCCCCATTGTTTTTGTCAGTGGGAGGAATAGTGGCCCATCCTTGGTATAAATAGAAGGAATTGTGCCTCATTGTTGGTGTCAATGGGAGGAAGTGTGCCCCCATGTTGGTGTCAAAGAAAGGAATTGTGCCCAGTCGTTGGTGTTAGTGAGAGGAATTGTGCTCTTTTAATGGTGTGAATGAGAGGAATAGTGCCCTATTGTTGGTGTAAGCGACAGAAATTTTTCCCCCAGTGTTGGTGTCAGTAGGTGTAATAATACCCCAAGGGACAGAGCAAAGCAAGCAAAGGACCACAATTTGGAGATTCCAATAACCCACATTTAATCATTAATCATAAAAATTACCTTTTGAACAAGACCACTTATGACCTACCCTTGAAATGCATCTTCCTTGGAAGAAGTAATGTACCTCACAGGTTCATTGTACTTTGTAAGATGGGGGGTTTTCATTTTAAAATTATGGTATTCACTAATTTCATCACAACAGAGGTTATGAATTATGTAAAGATTTTAGCTCAGCCAGAAAAAGTTGATTTTGCATTCCACTGCTTGCTAAAAAACATAGGCTCCTTTCATACGACCGGATTGGTGCAGCCTTGGATTCCTGTGACAAGAATCTGCAGATTCTTGTTTCTGGAATTACCAGGTTATGCGATTAGCAGCGGCTGCTCAGCCCATCAGCCGCTGCTGTTCGCCTTTAGCTTCACACAGAGCGGTTAGCTGTAAGTGGGGACAGATGAATCAGGTGGCCCACAAACCCGGCCGTGTGAAAGGGGCCTTATGATATGCTTTAAAACCTTTCTCTGAGCGTAGAAACACTCAAATATGTAAGTTACCTTTAACCACTTGGCAACCACCTGCCGACAAATAACGTCGACAAGGTGGTTGCTTAACTCTGGGAGGACGTTATATAACGTCCTCCCAGAATCGCGCTCCCGCGCGCCCCCTGGGGCGCGCACACGGGAATCTCCGTGACCTCACAAATCGCGGTAAATCGCCGCTGATAGCGGCCGTTTACCACGTGATCGCTCCGTCAAATGACGGAGCAATCACTTGTAAACAGACCGGCGTCATGTGATGACGCCGGTTCCTCTCTCCCCTCTCTGTACCGATCGGTACAGTGTGAGAGGAGAGGGGAGGGAGCGGATCATGTCAGCTCCCTCCCCCATGTCAGCTGTGGGCTGGATCTGTGACAATTGCAGTCACAGATCCAGCAATCCATCCATCCCTGCTCAGCCATCCCTGCGCAATACTCTGCAAAATACTCTGCAATACCCTGGTGCAATACTCTGCAATACCCTGGTGCAATACTCTGCAATACCCTGCGCAATACTCTGCAAAATACTCTGCAATATCCTGCGCAATACTCTGCAATACCCTGCGCAATACCCTGCGCAATACTCTGCAATACCCTGCGCAATACTCTGCAAAATACTCTGCAATACCCTGGTGCAATATTCTGCAATTCCCTGGTGCAATACTCTGCAATACCCTGGTGCAATACTCTGCAATACCCTGCGCAATACTCTGCAAATTACTCTGCAATACCCTGCGCAATACTCTGCAATACCCTGCGCAATACTCTGCAATACCCTTCGCAATACCCTGCGCAATACTCTGCAATACCCTGCGCAATACTCTGCAATACCCTGCGCAATACTCTGCTAAATACTCTGCAATACTCTGCAATACCCTGCACAATACTCTGCACAATACTCTGCAATACCCTGCACAATACTCTGCAATACCCTGCACAATACTCTGCAATACCCTGCACAATACTCTGCAATACTCTGCAATACTCTGCGCAATACCCCCTGTGCAATACCCCGTGCAATACCCTGCAATACTCCGCAATACTCCGCAATGCCCAGCAATACTCCGCAATGCCCGGCAATACTCCGCAATGCCCGGCAATACTCTGCAATAACCACTTCCCGCCCGCCGGCCGTCATATGACGTCTTTGACTATGTGCAGGGATATCTGAATGATGGGAGCAGCTACAGGCATCATTCAGATATCAGCTTTTTCAGCCGGCGATTCCCTACACCATAACAACAATCATAGCGGCTGTTCCGCCGCTTGATCATTCTTACGGGAGGCGAGAGGGGATGCCCCCCCCCCCCGCCACCCTCCGGTGCTTCTACCGACTCACCGCTATGATCAAAGCCAGGATTGTTTTTTGTTTTTTTTGTTTTTTTTTCAGGCTTCCCAGCCTAGAGGTGAAATGTGGGGTCCTATTGACCCCATATCTCACTGTAAAGAGGACCTGTCATGCCATATTCCTATTATAAGGGATGTTTACGTTCCTTGTAATAGGTATAAAAGTGATCAAAAAAATTTTTGGGGCGGAAAAACATGTCAAACTAAAATAAATAAAGTAAAATGAACAATAAAAAAATATATATATTTTTTTAAGCGCCCCTGTCCCCGTGAGCTTGCATACAGAAGCGAACGCATACGTAAGTCCCGCCCACATATGAAAACGGTGTTCAAACCACACATGTGAGGTATCTCTGCGAACGTTAGAGCGAGAGCAATAATTCTGGCCCTAGACCTCCTCTGTAACTCAAAACATGTAACCAGTAAAAATATTTAAAGCGTCGCCTATGGGGATTTTTAAGTAGCGAAGTTTGGCGCCATTCCACGAGCGTGTGCAATTTTGAAGGGTGACATGTTAGGTATCTATTTACTCGGCGTAACTTCATCTTTCACATTATGTAAAAACATTGGGCTAACTTTACTGTTTTTTTTTTTTTTTAGCACAAAACATTTTTTTTTACGTAAAAAACGCGTTAAAAAAATTGCTGCGCAAATATCGTGCGTGATAAAACGTTGCAACGACCACCATTATATTCTCCAAGGTCTTTGCTAAAAAAACATATATAATGTTTTGGGGTTCTATGTAATTTTCTAGCAAACAAATGATGATTTTTACATGTAGGAGAGAAATGTCAGAATTGGCCTGGGTGCTCCAGAACGCCTGATGGTGCTCCCTGCATGTTGGGCCTCTGTATGTGGCCACGCTGTGTAAAAGTCTCACACATGTGGTATCGCCATACTCGGGAGTAATAGCAGAATGTGTTTTGGGGTGTAATTTGTGGTATGCATATGCTGTGAGTGAGAAATAACCTGCTAATATGACAATTTTGTGAAAAAAAAAAATCTTGATTTTGCAAAGAATTGTGGGAAAAAATGACAACTTCAAAAAACTCACAATGCCTCTTTCTAAATACCTTGGAATGTCTTCTTTCCAAAAAGGGGTCATTTGGGGGGTATTTGTACTTTTCTGGCATGTTAGGGTCTCAAGAAATGAGATAGGTCGTCAGTACTTCAGGTGTGATCAATTTTCAGATATTGGCACCATAGCTTGTGGACTCTATAACTTTCACAAAGACCAAATAATATGCACCAATTTGTACTTATTTTTACCAAAGATATGTAGCAGTATAAATTTTGGCCAAAATTTATGAAGAAAAAATAGTAATTTGCAAAATTTTATAACAGAAACGAAAAAAAAATCATTTTTTTACAGAATTTTCAGTCTTTTTTCTCTTATAGCGCAAAAAATAAAAAACCCAACGGTGAATAAATACCACCAAAAGAAAGCTCTATTTGTGTGAAAAAAAGGACAAAAAATTCATATAGGTACAGTGTTGTATGACTGAGTAATTGTCATTCAAAATGTGAGAGCACCGAAAGCTGAAAATTGGTCTGGTTATTAAGGGGGTTTAAGTGCCCAGTGGTCAAGTGGTTAATGCTAATTTTTAAACAAGGCTGCCCTGTGTTTGCCAACATGTTTTTGGGGCGCTCAGACCTCATCACAGCCAGCACTCAAGATTATAGTGTTTTTATTTACTTCTAAAATATATCATAGGTCAATGTGTCACCTTAAGGAAGGGTGCCTGCAAGGCCCCAAAACGGTTACAGTGCCTTGAAAAAGTATTCATACCCCTTTCAATTTTCCACATTTTGTCATGTTACAACCAAAAACATAAATGTATTTTATTGGGATTTTATGTGATAGACCAAACACAAAGTGGCACATAATTGTGTAGTGGAAGGAAAATGATAAATGGTTTTCAAATTATTTTTACAAATAAATTTCTGAAAAGTGTGGCGTGCATTTGTATTCAGTCCTCTTTACTCTGATACCCATAACTAAAATCTAGTGGAACCAATTGCCTTCAGAAGTCACCTAACTAGTAAACAGAGTCCACCTGTGTGCAATTTAATCTCAGTATAAATACAGCTGTTCTGTGAAGCCCTCAGAGGATTGTTAGAGAACCTTAGTGAACAAACCGCATCATGAAGGCCAAGAAACACACCAGACAGGTCAAGGATAAAGTTGTGGAGAAGTTTAAAGCAGGGTTAGATTATAAAAAAATATTCCAAGCTTTGAACATCTCACTAAGCACTTTTCAATCCATCAACCGAAAATGAAAAGAATTTGGCACAACTGCAAACCTACCAAGACATGGCCGTCCACCTAAACTGACAGGCCGGGCAAGGAAAGCATTAATCAGAGAAGCAGCCAAGAAGCCCATGGTAACTCTGGAGGAGCTGCAGAGATCCACAGCTCAGGTGGGAGAATCTGTCTACAGGACAACTATTAGTTGTGCACTCCACAAATCTGACCTTTATGGAAGAGTGAGAAGAAGAAAGCCATTGTTGAAAGAAAGCCATAAGAAGTCCCGTTTGCTAGAAGCCATGTGGGGGACACAGCAAACTTGTGTGTTCTGTCTCAACTACAAAGCGATAAAGTTCATCTCCAGGTTTAAGTAGGCCTTACTCAAGCTGGTTTGCTATTATCCCTTGCATCGATACAGGCAGTTTAACTCAATGAATAAACTCACAGTTAGGACGACAGACGATGAATCCTTTCGAATGTTCCGTTTAATGATGGATATTCATAGATAGAAAAACGTTGCAGTTGTGAGCCACATGTAAGATGTTAGCATGGAAGAAATACAGGAGTAATGACCAGAATCAGGAAGTGGAGGAGATATATAAAGAACTACGGTGAGAGAGAGAGTTCAGCTAGAAAGAAGGGGACAGATCTTAAAGACACAGAGCAAGAATAATCACATAGTGTAACACAACACTCCCCGTCTGAAATCTTTAAATTTCATAACCTTAAACTAAAATATATATTTTCAAAAAGTCCAATACTGACGAATGTCCTGGAACCTGTAATGAAAAACATGCAACAAGCAAATAATAAATGTAAGTTCAACAGGATGAAGAACATAAAGTCACAGTATGATGTCTTCAAAGAATTCCAAAGTTCTGAGTAGAACCTGTAGATGGCAGCAATGTACTCCCCGCCGTGCCAACAGCATGGCTAGTCCTTGCACAAGTCACTCACCTGGCAAAAGGAGTACTAACTCTGTAATTGGTCGACTAAAGGTTTGTGTCGATCCTCCCTTGGTTACCTTGACTTCTACCTTCCGGACTTTGTTATCGTCGCTGGGCATAACTTTAGTAATAAGACCCATAGGCCACTCATTCCGACAAACTTCCTTGTCTTTTAGAAGGATGAGGTCTCCAACCTTAAGATTCGGCTTAGATGCTTGCCATTTGTTACGACCTTGAAGGTGATGAAGATACTTTTTCTTCCAGCGATGCCAGAACACATTGGCTAGATGCTGCACCTGCTTCCATTGATGCCTGTAATGGTGTGACCGCAGCTTCTGTTTTGTACTTACAGAAGTGTGGAGTGAGGTGTTCACAGTTCTTATTTCCTTATCATCTTCAGGGTTTACTAGCCCATAGGTGGTGTCAATAGGGAGTAAGTAAGAGTCCTCACGCAAAAACCTAGGAGGTGACAGCCATGAGCTGTCCTGAAGAGCGGCAGGTGACACGGCTCTGGTCCCACAGTCAGCTGGGTTGAGTTCAGTGGGAACGTGATGCCATTGACTTGGTAGAGAGAATCTCTTGATACGTTCAACCCTGTTGCTGACGTACACATAAAATTGTTTTGTTTGGTTGTTTATGTAACCAAGTACTACCTTACTGTCTGTATAGAAGGTGAAAGAATCAATTCTAGTGTCCATTTCACTTCGTATGACCTCGGCAATTTCTACTGCTAGCACGGCTGCACAAAGTTCAAGTCTTGGTATGGTATGTGCAGGCTTGGGTGTGAGTTTTGCCTTGCCTAGGACAAAACTACAGTGTGATTCTCCATTCAGTTCAGAGGTCTTCAAATAGGCTACTGCAGCAATAGCTTCAACTGATGCATCAGAGAAAATATGAATCTCTCTCCGGTTAGCAGTTGAAGTGGATCCTGGAACATAGCAATGGGGAATCTGAAGTTTTTCTAGTGACTTCAAAGAATATCTCCACCTTTCCCACTTGTGTTGATTCTCACTAGGCAAGGGAGTATCCCAGTCTATGTTCTCAGTAGACAACTGTCTTAGTAAAATCTTACCTTGAATGGTAACTGGAGCAAGGAAACCCAGTGGGTCATAGATGCTATTCACCACAGACAGGACTCCTCTCTTAGTGAAGGGTTTGTCACAAGTTGACACTTGGAAGGTGAATTTGTCTTGCTTGATGTTCCACAACAAACCCAGACTTCGCTGTACAGGAGGCACATCTGTACCTAAGTCAAGGTTTTTTAGACTAGTGGCATAGTCCTCAGAGTGAAAGGCATTCATAAGTTCCTGGCTGTTGGATATAATCTTGTGCAGTCTAAGGTTTGCTACAGACAGCATCTCCTTTGTTCTGGTGAGAAGATCAATTGCTTCTTTAGCAGTTGGAAAGGACTTAAGTGCATCATCAACATAGAAGTTTCTTTCAACAAATTGACGGGCATCAGATCCATATTCAACTTCTCCAGTTTGAGCTGTTCTCCTTAGCCCATAAGTTGCCACTGCTGGGGAAGGACTGTTACCGAAGACATGTACCTTCATGCGATAATCTATAACTTCCTTGTTGAGGTCATTGTCCTTGTGCCATAGAAACCTGAGGTAGTTTCTGTTGTCTTCTCTGACGATGAAGCAGTGAAACATCTGTTGAATGTCGGCCATTACTGCTACAGGCTCTTGTCTGAAACGAATCAAGACTCCTGTTAGACTGTTGTTCAAGTTGGGTTCCGTAAGGAGCATGTTGTTAAGAGAAACACCTTCGTGCTGAGCACTGGAATCAAAGACAACTCTGATTTGGTCTGGTTTGCGTGGGTGATACACGCCAAAGGATGGAAGGTACCAGCATTCTTCTCCCTCCTTTAGTGGGGGAGCAGGCTCTGCATGATCTCTGTCAAATACATTTTGCATAAAGTCCACAAAGTGCTTTTGCATCTCTGGTTTCCTGCTTAAGTTTCGCTTTAAGGAGGAGAATCTACTGATGGCCTGCTGTAAGTTGTTGGGCAATCTCTCTCTTGGGAGACGAAAGGGTAGGGGTGCTACCCAGTTATTGGAGTCATCTTGAAAGAACTCATTGTCCATTACCTTGATGAATTCTTTGTCTTCCATTGAAGGAGCCAGTATGTCATCTTCACTGGTTGCATTAAACACTGTAGAGCCGAAGTCGCCATCATGGCAGGAGAAAGGGCTTGTGTCACCTGAGATACCATGTTGCCATTCGTGGCTGGCTATCTTCTCTTTCACCCAGTAGTGATGTGGGCATGGCTCAAAGTAAGTGTTTCGACCATTTGGCAGAACATTTGTCTTGAATGACGAAATGTTGGTAGGTCTTTTCATTTTGCCTATGCAGACATTGCCTATGATGACCCACCCTAGATCTGTGCGCTGGGCAAATGGGGCATCTGGGGGTCCACTGACTTGTCTGTGTACCTTGTGAACTCTTAGAATGTCTCTTCCTAACAGAAGAAGGATCTGAGCATTTTTGTCAAGCGGCGGTATCTCATTTGCTATTACCTTGAGGTGAGGGTGATGGAAAGCAGCAGCTGGAGTAGGGATTTCTTCCCTGTTAGCAGGTATCTGATTGCACTCAACAAGTGCAGGTAAGGGTAATTGCAAGTTACCCTTGAGAGAAGATACCATGAGTCCATGAGCCCTTCTTCCAGAAACCTCTATAGTTCCACTACAGGTACCCAAGGTGTAAGGATGAGCTTCGCCTTTTATTTCAAATAGATTGAACAATTCCGATTTTGCAAGTGATCGATTGCTCTGATCGTCTAAGATAGCATATGCCTTTAGAGACTTTTCTGGTTGATCCTTGTGGTATATGTTCACCAAGCATATCTTAGCACAGGACTTACCACAGCGGTCTTCTCCACAAACTTCAGTGCAGGATGAAGAAATGATGGTAGAATTAGGCACTTGGTCTGTATTCTCCCCACCATGCGTTAACCTGGGAGGAGTGTTGGCAGGTTGTGCAGAGCTGGGCTCAAGAGGATGGAGGGCTTGCACATGTTCTTCAGAGCCACACTCTATGCACTTGATGGACACATTACAGTCCCTTGCAAAATGTTCTGTAGAAGCACAGCACCTGAAACATACCCTAAATGTCTTTAAAAGCTCCTTGCACTCTTCCAGAGGCTTTTTCCTAAAGCCGATACATTTATTGAGGGGGTGTGGCTTCTTGTGTATGGGACACTCTCTGTTAGGGTTTTCAATCTTCCTACTCTGTTTGTTCGTGGCCAGAACTGTGGTAGGAGTGGGAAGGATGTCAGTCTTTTTCACGGACACTGGGTCTCTATGGTTTCTGTAGTTGCCCTGAAGACTGGTACTCTTAGGAAAGGGTGAGAAGAGACTGTACTCACCGTAGGAAAAACTTGGATCGTTCTTGGTCTCTGCAATTTCCCTGATGAATTCACAGAAGAAAGAGAATGGAGGGAAGGAAACCTTGTTCTCTCTTTTGTATGATGACCCTAGTGCAGTCCATTTCTCTTGCAAACCATACGGGAGCTTGGAGACAATTGGGTTTACCCCTCTTGGAGTGTCAAGGTAACTGAGTCCAGGTAGTTTTGGGTCTGTCTTGGCTAGCTGAAGCTCAAGGAGAAGGTCACTCAGTCTCTGGAACTCCTTGTTGTCCTTACCGGATATCTTTGGGAAAGTTTCCAGACGCATGAACAAAGCATTTTCTATAGCTTCTGGACTGCCATAACTTTGCTCTAGTCCAGTGTTTCTCAACCGGGGTTCCGCGGAACCCTAGGGTTCCGTGAGAGGTCCCCAGGGGTTCCGCCGCGATTTAACATTGTGGCAGATGTATATCCGTCCAATGTTGTTTTTAGTGTTCCCAATGCGTGCTGACAGTGAGAACAGTCAGCGCGCATTGATACCCGATGCCCTCTCTGTAGTTCCGGCTCAGAGAACTCAGAGGGCGGAGCCAGGTATCTCTGGTTGACACAGGGTCGCCGGGATGCAGGAGGAGGACTGCAGGCTGGAGGTGTATGAGGTGTAAGAAGCGGCTCGGGGATGGCTGGAATCATCAAGAGGCAAATCTTAAAACACTTATCAAGGTAGGAAGGTGTGGGAAGGTGGGGGACGGGCGGTGTGGAGAGTGCGGGGAGCAGGAATTGCTGCTCATTCACGCGATGAGGTCATTGGGAGAGAGAATTGGCTGCAGTGTGGGAGGGGGAGAGTTCTGTGGAAGATGCTATGGGTGGCTATGGAATGGAGAGCTCTACTCATAGAATCCAGCACTGGCCTGACCTTTATTAGTGTTCTGTCTGCTCATTATTATTTGAGGGATATTTATCAGCTTCCACTGTATCTGAGCTCATAGAGAGCCTCCACTAACAGTCCTTTGATTTATTTGCTGCCAGATTTCTCATTAAGGTAGCAGTAATGCACACTGTGGAGGGGGGGTAGGAGAGAAAAGAAGCACATGGCTAGATTAGAAGCTGAGTTCCTGTGTACGTCAGGGGTGAATGCAGACTGCTGGGGGAGGGAAGAGCAGAGAACAGGAAATGAGATTCTGTGTATAACAGCACTGATTGCAGACTGGGGGGGCAGAGAGTTGAGGCACACAGGCTGAATGTGACAGGAGGTGAGATTATAATAGCTTTATGTTTTGCCATAATTGTACATAATCCTATTATGATTCAGTCTCATCCAGCCACAGGGCCCTGCAGTCTGCATTCAGTCACTACCATACACAGGATCTCACCTCCTGCAAGATTCAGCCATGTGCTCCCTCTGTCAGCACTCCTCCTGGTACCACTCTCACAGGTTCAGAGGAGCTGGAACTATAGAGGAGGCACCAGGTATGCGCATTGACAGTACTCGCTGTCAGTGCACATTGAAATCAACATTGGTATCATGTGCATATTTTTTCTGCACAGAAATATGCAACATGTATGCATTTTTCTACAGAGAAAAATACTCAAATTATACCAACATTGTGGTGTGAACAGGGCACATAGAAATCAGTTATTTTCTTTATTTCCTAGCAGAGACCTACGTTAGGAAAATGCATGTCTCTGCACATGACGTGGATAAGACCAAAGTATTCTATGCAGGTCAAATCTGCACCATCTTCCATCAATTCTTATGCATGAATGTTGTGAACAAGTCCCAACTGTTCCCGTAGTCTGCTATCCTATTTATCAATCACAATATTTGGGAGTTTTGTTTAAGTTCAGTAAAGCCTCGTCCATACACACGTTCGGACTTTTACCCAACAAACTTAATTTTGAGCAAGTTGGACCAACAATCCGACCGCGTGTACGCTCCATCAGACAAACTTTTTTTGCTTTTTTGCTTTTTTTGCTTTTTTTTGCTTTTTTTCTTGTTTTCATCGGACAAAAGTTGGGTCTGCAAACGGACAAACTTTTGCCCAACAAAAGTCCGATGGAGCAAAGTCCGACCGTGTGTACAGAAAACCATCGGACTTTTGTCCGATTGACAAAACAACTAATGTTAAAATCAACCAACAATAGCAGAAGTTGACCAAAGGGTAGCGGTAAAGAGCAGAAAAGAGCAGAAAAACCACGTGATGTTGCAAAAAGTTTTGGGAAAGTTTGCAGAAAAGTCAGAGTGTGTGTATGCTATGGGTGTTCCCGACCAACTCCGTTCGGACAAAAAACCACGGAAAAGTCCGATAGAAGTCTGACCGTGTGTATGGGGCTTGAGACCTCGTTCACGGCATATGTGCAAAAAATGGAAAATGTGTGCAAATTTGACTTGCTTAAAATATTTTGGGCTTGTTCTAACGCAGGTCTCTGCAGGGACATAAGGAAAACAATTGATTTCTATGTGCACTGTTCACACTATAATGTTGGTGTCAGGTGAGTTCTAATTTTTATTCCATTATTTAAAGCTATTTCTACAATAAACGTGGTTATATCTACAGCTTGCTGATCAGATCCGATGTTCCGAGAGCTGTAGATCTGAATTTTTTTTTTTTAGGGGTTCCCCGAGATCTCAGACTTTTTGCCAAGGGTTCCTCCATGGTAAAAAGATTGGGAAACACTGCTCTAGTCGCTCCCATGCAGCTGTGAGGCCTGCAGTAGGATTGTCCATGAAAACCGATCTTAATGGCTTAACACGTGCAGCAGATAGAGGACCAAGCCATTTGATCAGCAGATTCAATTCTTGATCAGCTGTAATGCCAATATTGCTGATTGTAGTTCTGAAGGCACATTTTCAACTTCTGTAGTTCTCAGGTTGGTCATCAAAACTTGTAAGACCAGTCTTTGTGAGCTCCCTGCGAAGCATGTACCTCACAAACTCTTCTGTTTCAGTTGTCTCCGCCTTTATGTGAGATGCTGTTGGCTGTATGGTGCTGATTGCGTTATCTTTGACATTGTTGTTAAAGGACACAGGGAAATATGGTGCAGCAGATGCATCCAGGTGAGTTGCTTGCTTGAAGTCAGTTGTTCCAATGGTACGTTGATTCAAGGCTGTACCGATGACTGGAGATTGATGACTTGCTTGAAGCTTGCGCTGATGCTCTGAGACGTATGAAGGCAGGCAAGGTAGGCAGGTAGGAAATGCAGTGGAGTGATTTTGAGTGCAGGAAGTTGCTGGAACCTCTTTAACTTGAAGCTGTGAAGGAGTCTCTATGTAGCCGTCAGCATTGGAGACAATTTAGTGTGCACTGTAGTGGCTTAGGACATAGTCTTTAGTGCGTTTGAGGGGGTCTTCCATATCGGCTATGTTTAGGTTAATGCTGTCTTTCTCACTTGCACCTTCGTCTGCACTGATAGCTTGCTGTAGGACCCTTAGCTTTGCCATAGCTGTGTCATGTTTACACTGTTCATTTAAGGTTTCCATTGTTGCTCTTTGTCGTGCTGACTGCGCTTCCGACTCTGCTCTTTGAAGTGCTGACTGCGCTTCCAACGCTGCCCTTTGAGCTTCCAATTCTGCTCTTTTTTCTGCATATGCCACCTGCACTTTGCTGGCTTCCACTTCAGCGCGGGCATTAATAAGTCGCTCACTGAGTGTTGAGTATCTTGAACTATGGGATCTTGACGAGTTTTTAGAACGTCTGGTGGAAACAGATTTGTGAGATGCAGTGTCCTGTAACAGCTTTATTTTTGCTTCTGCCTTTAATCTGGTTTGCTGGATAAAACTGTCTCTTTCAATATTGAGAGCATTGACGCGCTTTAATTGTGTCATCGCACTTTCTGTATTCATGTTTTGCAAGACATTAGTGAATTTGCTGCTGGTAAGCTGATAAAGCTCATATGAGGCAGAAAGTTGTTTAATGGCGCCCTCTAGTGTCAGTGGTTCACGTTCAACAGACACTGTATTGGCTTCAGCAAGGATTTTCTCCCAGACTAATTCCAAGCTATTTGACAATTCAGTCCTTGAAGCTTCATAATTCTCCATTACTTTCCAAGTGGGTTTAACTGAGCGTTTGGGTAACTCAGTTTCTTCAGGAACTTGTGAGGAAGGAGATGTGAGTTCACATGCAGAAGCTTGGTCACTCATGATAGCAGACTGACTGTGTAAGCAGGCAGGATCTGTGTGCTGAAATATGACACTGTGCAGATTGTCTCAGGCTGCCATGTGCTGCTCTGTCTCTTCTGTCTTGCTATGAGGGCAGTAAATCTTCTCTGTTTCAGTACTGACATGCAGAAATCTTGTAATTAGGCTGTGAAACTCCGTTTTTCTACTGTTCTGTCTCAACTACAAAGCGATAAAGTTCATCTCCAGGTTTAAGTAGGCCTTACTCAAGCTGGTTTGCTATTATCCCTTGCATCGATACAGGCAGTTTAACTCAATGAATAAACTCACAGTTAGGACGACAGACGATGAATCCTTTCGAATGTTCCGTTTAATGATGGATATTCATAGATAGAAAAACGTTGCAGTTGTAAGCCACATGTAAGATGTTAAGCATGGAAGAAATACAGGAGTAATGACCAGAATCAGGAAGTGGAGGAGATATATAAAGAACTACGGTGAGAGAGAGAGTTCAGCTAGAAAGAAGGGGACAGATCTTAAAGACACAGAGCAAGAATAATCACATAGTGTAACACAACAATGTGGAAGAAGGTGCTTTAGTCAGAAGATGCCAAAATTTAACTTTTTGGCATAAAAAAGCAAAATGCTACATGTGGCAGAAAACTAATATAGCATCTACCTCTAGAGGCCTAATTGTGACCTCCCGAGTCAGTGAGAGCTGACATCCTTCTGTGTAGAGTGGGTTACAAGGCATGGTGGGTGTACTGCAAGATGAAAAGGTGGGCGCCAGACACTTTTTGAATGCAAAGAGATTTATTGTCTCTTAAACATAACTGTGGGAGAGAGGGGTAGGGCCAGGACACCCTTAAGTAGAAGCAATCATAATTGGCAGACTCTGAGACTTCTATAGGGAAACAGCTATACAGGTGAAGGCCAAACAGCCATCCGGGTGGCACAGAAAAACCCGGATCACCTGATTCCACCCAAATAAATAGGCTCTCCCAGCAGGCTAAGGGACCAAAGAACATCCCTGCCCATTGGCTGAGACAACCTATCCATTCATATCCAAGCTTGTAAAGCCCCTGTCTTATCTAATGTCACTAACATAGTCCCACCCAGTGACAGAAGAGAAAGGGTGCAACAAGTCTAGATTTAGAGAGGAATCAATTGATCTCCTAACAATTGGCCAAGGCAACTGTAGCCTGACAATTAAATTTGATAGCAACCCTGCCTAAACACCAGGGTGCTACACTAACACTGCACATCACCCTAAACACACCATTCCCACCGTGAAATGTGGTGGCAGAATCATGTTGTGGGGATGTTTTTCTTCAGCAGGGACAGGGAAGCTGGTCAGAGTTGATGGGAAGATGAATGGAGCCAACTCCAGGGCAAACTTAGAAGAAAACCTGTTAGAGTCTGCTAAAGACCTGAGACTGGGGCGGAGGTTCACATTTCAGCAGGGCAATGACCCTTAAACATACAGCCAGAGCTACAATGGAATGGTTTATGCCAAAGCATATTCATGTGTTTAAATGGCCCAGTCAAAGTCCAGATCTAAATTGAGAATCTGTGGCAAGACTTGAAAATTGCTGTCCACAGATGCTCTCCATCCAATCTGACAGTGCTTGAGTTATTTTGCAGAGAAGAGTGGGCAAAAATGTCACTCTCTATATGTGCAAAGCTGGAAGAGACATCCCCAAAAAGACTTGCAGCTGTAATTGCAAATGGGCGCCACACTTTTCACATATTTATTTGTAAAAAAAAAATGAAAACCATTCATCATTTTCCTTCCAATTCACAATTATGTGCCCCTTTGTGTTGGTCTATCACATAAAATCCCAATAAAATACATTTATGTTTTTGATTGTAACATGACAAAATGTGGAAAATTTCAAGGGGTATGAATACTTTTTCAGGGCACTGTATCTTCGACCTATGTGATATTTTAGGAATAAATACATGTTAGTGATTGATCTTCCATTGAGTTCTAGTGACCCTTCATTTTCTGAGGTACCTTCTACAATATACAATCAATGTAAACTATATAAATAACTATTTCTCCAAAAGGTGTTTACGGATTCTCTCTATCTATTGCATGAATGTATTAACTTGTCTAAGCCTATAATTAGCTAGTCTATTAAGACTCTGATAAGCACATTTATTTCCCAAGAAAATAGGAATATGCTAATATCACACACTAAACAGCAGAATATCAAAAATACTTCTCACAATTCTCTAGACAGACTCATCGGCTGGGCTCTGGATGGCAAAAGAGCCATGACGCTCACATCAGTAGGCCAGGAGCCAAAAAGGAAAAAAGGGACTAATTCTCTTTTGTGTACCCTTTTTTACTCAAACATTCACACCCACTCATAACCACCCCCACTTGCTTCCTGTCCAATAAGATATTGCCAAGCGGTAGTCCTTGTAATATATTATATTGGCCTCTAGGGGCAGCATGTACATGTAGCATCTCTATGAGCCCTGGGCTGTCTTAGCTTGCCCTTATTCTCTTTGAAGCCTGTAATCACCCATATCACACCAGGTGGGCTTGAGCCAAGCCCTTGTAAAACTTTCTAAGTTCCAGATGCAGATTCTGATTTGCTACAAAGCTTTGATGTTAACTGGTTACATTCCAACTTGGGGGCCATCTGCCTGTATGAACCAGGAAGAAAAATTCCAGAACTATGATATTAAACCATGTTGCCTTCCAACATTTTCTAATGTGGGGATGCTGTTCAGCCTTGTTTTGTAGCCACATACTTGTAATACAAGCACTGGCCAGGTCCCTCAGCATCTTGGCTTAGCAGACCTAAGATTGGTGTTTGAATGCTTTACTGGGAAAAAAAACCTCAAGCAACATAATGCAAAAACAATAGTTCCAAGACACACCATAATTAATCTTTTGACAATGATTTTTATTAGAGAATAGACAGAATTATGAGACAACATAATTACATAGCACTCAGCTATCTCCCATAAATCAAATTTCAATATCAAAAGTGAACGGAAATCAAGTACAACATTGTATGCATGGCCAGCTTTAGAGCTGATCTTTTACATCAGCAAAATTTCCAATAGCATTGCAAAGGAGGGGACTTACCTAAGCAATCCATTTAGTTATTGACAAAGTGCAGCCAGCCGTTTGTATTAAGGCTTTGTTTACACCATTGGAGCGCATATGTAGTTCCATGCGTTGCATGTAGGGAAGCCCATTAATTTCAATTGGCTGCCGTATGCATGAAAAGCACTCAAAAGAAGTCTCTGGTCTTTTAAAAAATCGTGCCACACCAAAACATATTGGCATCGTCACATGTCTGCAAAAGGGCAGCACGTTTCTGTACATTGAAGGACAGCACACCATTTCTGCGAGCGTTCCCGCAATGCACAAATGTGAACCTACCCTAATGCCGCGTACACACGGTCGGAATTTCCCACAACAAATGTTCGATGTGAGCTTGTTGTCGGAAAATCCGACCATGTGTATGTTCCATCAGACATTTGCTGTCGGAATTTCCGACAACAAAAATTTGAGAGCTGGTTCTCAATTTTTCCGACAACAAAAGTTGTGGTCGGAAATTCCGACCGTGTGTACACAATTCAACGCACAAAAATCCTACTCATGCTCGGAATCAATTCGGCGCATGCTCGGAATCATTGAACTTAATTTTCGGCTTGTCGTAGTGTTGTACATCACCGCGTTCTTGACATTTCTCAATTTCAGACAACATTTGTGTGACCGTGTGTATGCATGACAAGTTTGAGCGAACATCAGTCAGGAAAAAAAATATGGTTTTGTTGTCGGAATGTCCGATCGTGTGTACGCGGCATTAAGGTCCTTTTGGTAATTTCACAAGAAGGGAGGGTCAGCTTTTACTGGGGAAAAAAACAAATTTTGGATATATTTTGGTAGTCTGCTTCACTGAATCTACCGATTTTGTTTTGATGTATATTTTTCACATGAGGTAACCTCTGCTTAGTTTGAATTGCCCAGGTTTTTGACACATTTACTTTAAAGTGGAACTTTTGGTAAAAAAATAAAAATGGGCGAACAGGCAGGTTTAGTGTTAATACATTCCCCGGCTCAAATTCACAACACAGTGTGCACTGTACACAGGTTATACTACTTACTTACTTAACTGGTTACAATACAACAACAAATGCTCAGCACCACAGGATAAGAGGAGGTCACCAAAAAGGCATACAAGCAACCTTTGCTCCATACTGTTGTCTGAGGAGCGAGAAGGATTGTCTTACTTCCATCACATGAGACAAAGCATCCCCCTCTGGCAGCTATAGATAAAACCTGGTAAAAAGATGGGCATACAGTATACCCTATACATATATATCATTAGTAAATTATAGGAGAAGAGTGCACACAATTATTAGGCGTAGGCTTAACAGACAAAAAGAGGATGAAAATTAACATCATGGGACATGCAATATTTATAATTTAGCACTAGAAAGTATGATGTAAGGCAGGGCCGCCACCTCCTGCTCTGGTATGGTGTGTCGGCAAGCCCAGATCACGGGTTCATGACCCACCATCCCCGAGCATGAGTGTGAAGAACGGAGCTGGCGCTAGAAGAAGCAGAGCCGATGCTTCCTGTATAGCGCCGGCTCCTGTCTCAGAGTAATAACAAATGTACTCCGCCTGTGACGGGAGTGATACAGGAAGCATCAACTCTGCTCTCTACTGCAGCTGGTGTTCTGTCAAAAGAGCCAACTTGTCTAAATCTCCAATTACCTCACTCTCCAGCAGCAGTAATTGCAGATTTCCACGACTTGACAGTTTTCACAGAACACCGGCAGCGTATACACTACAGTGCACGATATAATGAACGAACATTGTTAGTCCGTCCCTAGTAACCAACAAAATGACCGCCTCCAAGGTGGTGACAACTTTTTTTCTCCTTAGCCAGGGTTCTGTCAAAACAGCCAACTTGTTGTGTACCATAGTGTATAAGCTGCTGGTGTTCTGTGAAAACAGCCAAGTCGTCGAAATCTGCAATTACTGCTGCTGGAGAGTGAGGTAATTGGAGATTTAGACAAGTTGGCTCTTTTGACAGAACACCAGCTGCAGTAGAGAGCAGAGTTGATGCTTCCTGTATCACTCCCGTCACAGGCGGAGTACATTTGTTATTACTCTGAGACAGGAGCCGGAAGTGACGTAATTGGAGATTTTGACCAGTTGGCTCTATTGACAGAACACTGACTCCTGTCACACTGATGCTCGGGGATGGCGGGTCAGAAACCAGCCAGCAGTACCCGCCAACCGTACGTACCAGCCCTAGAGGGCGGCCAGCAGCAACCACCAGGCATACCTACAGCAGCAGCCAGCGATACCTGCAGGAATCCTAAGGAAAAAGTGAGGATTGAGGTCAGTTAGGGTGCAGGTAAACCGCAGTGCATCAGTGTGAAAGCAGCCTTGGGCTGCTTTCAAACGATCGGCCCAATAAGGTCCGTCTGTCTATTTTTCAGGTGGACCCAGTCGGACCCTCTATTCACCTCTATAGAGTGGCAGATGTAAACGGACTTGTGTCCGTTTACACCCGCCTATCTCCAATCTGATCCACTTAAAAAAACAAAAGGGGATCCATCCCCTTCTGTCTGGGCTGATCCGATCGGAGGGGCCATAGAGTAGAGCGGGCTGTGTCCGTGTCTGCTCTGCATATGCAGAGTGGATACAGACCTATCATCTGCCCGCTCTGCTCATTGTGGCTCCCGACCGGTTACCAAGTTGCCCTCGCTCCTCAAAAGGTTGGGCACCCCTGATGTAAGGTAATTTCCTAATGTAATCCATACAGTTAGTGAAGCATAGTAAAATGGAGACTTTTGTGGAGTGAACTGTATAGTGAATGATTACCTTGGTGCTCTTGAACAAAGTGTCCAGATAAAATTAGAGGGATCCTGATTGTTGTCTGCTATAAATACTGTAAACAGTAGAGATTAACTAATGATGAGAGTGGACTGCCCCCCAGTCAGGTTCCCCCATTGTTCTAAGATTCACAGTTGCCAGAGCCTATTTGAGTGGATTGAGCTTTTTGTGAACGAGCAAGTCAGCATTCTAAAAGCCCACATAACAGCTATCATAAAACTGTCCCTTCCTCCCTCCCAACACTTATGCTAACTAACCTGTGTTAAAAAGATGTATATACTTACCTATTTTCAGGCTGCTCCAGTCCAGTCACATGATCTCCCCTGTGTCAGCTAGCGGCTGCTGCAGGGGAAAGGAGAGAGTGCTCCGACAACAGCTAGTAAAGTCTGAAGCAGTAAGGTGACCCATAATGGCCCACCTGTTGTCAGCGGTCCTTCCTGGCTGGCTGGGGCCCTGGACCAGACCTGAGCAGCCAAAAAATAGGTGAGTATGTACATCTTTCTTATACAGGTTAGAAGCATAGGTGTTAAGAAGGGGAAGGGGACAGTTTTAGGACTAGTTTAAAGTAAGCTGGAAATACACTTTTAGCTTTTTTACTCCCTCAAAGATCCACTGCTATTAGCAATCATTTTGTTCTTGAAACTTAGTCTAGATTGCTTCAAGACCATGCAGATATTTGTTAATATATAATGATCCCCTGGATGAAGTCACTCCACAGAAGTGGCTTCTATCTATGTGCAGCTAAGCTTCTCACGCCATTATCAGGACATGATGTGTTGCATGCCAAAACCATCCCTGCTGTCTAGACTGCGGTGTGCCGTTAATGCCACAAGGTGGCAGAAATAATCCACTTGTGTGAGAATCTAATCAGGATAACGTGCCAAACCAGACAATTAATGTAACAGAATAAAGCAAAATAACAAATATTAAGAAAAAAACATGTCAGATAACAACCATCCTAATACGTTCCCTATAATATTCTGTTAACATTTCGGTGAAAGCAACTTCATTAGATATTCATTACCCAAATGGTACCCAAATTGGACCCATCGGGAAAGTTTTGAATTATCTGCAAGGGTTAATTGCTTGTTTTGCCTAGAGAAGAGGATCAAACACTTTTTCTTACCCGAACCTCTGTTCCTTTGGTAGATGGCACTCCCCCACACTCTAACTGTGGACTGTCCCTCATCTTCATGACACCAGGATCCTACACTGCTAGAACATGGGGGAGAAGAGGCTGCGGGAGCGGAGGATCAGGTAAGTCATTCTTTTTTAGTTCCCCTAGACCCCAACAAGCAATTAAACTCTGCAGTCCCGAGCGTAGCCCCACTGCAAAGGATCATTTTTTAGGTGCCTGGAGTTGGGCTTTAAAGCTGGTCATAGATGGATTGAATTCTCAACCAGACAAATTTCGATCCATTAATGACTGGTCCTGCTTGAGAGCGGTCGATCTACTGATGGAAACTTTAGTTCTATCAGTGTATGCTGCACTGATCAATGCATCCTGACAGTAGAGGAGTCCAGCTGACTCCTCCACTGTCAGAAAGCAATGACACAGCAGGGAGGATCCCCCCCCATCCAGGGATGGACTGGCCATCGGGACTACCGGGACTTTCCCGGTGGGCCGATCATCCGATGGCTCAGTCGGGCCGGCTCAGCTGTCATGTCACTGTCTCTCTCTGTGAGTCTATGTCACTCACATAATGTTCCTGCCCAGTGCCTGGTGGGCCGATCATCCGATGGCTCAGTGGGGCGGCCGGCTGTCATGATGTCAGTGTCCCTCTCTGCTGCGAGTCTGTCACATAATGCTCCGAGTCCTCAGTCCTGCCTTCTGCACTCGGCGGTGGCGCCGCCGCCGGCAGCCAATACTAGCCACCCATCATCGCTGCCAGCCTGCCACAACACTTCCCTCCGCTCCTCCTAAATTTACAGCCCGTCCCAGCGGCGTGACGTCACGTCACTCACGGCCGGAGCCGTAGGCGGGAGGGGATTATGGGAGGAGCCGTAGAGTCTGCTGCTGCCTGCAACCAAGAGGAGCCGAGCCAGCGCCACCGAGGAGGAACCACCCATTGCTAAGAACTTCAAAAGACAGCACAGCAGAACAGCACACACTGACTGTAGTATCGCATTCACAAAAAAGTAAGAAAGCACTTACTAAGCCATCTGAGATCTGACTGCAGTCTTTAGATTATGAACTGTTACTGACTGTCTCTGTCTGATTTTTTTCAATATGCAGCATGGCGGGGGGAGGGGGGTAAATGTATAAAAAAGAGAATGGGATTTGAAAGGGGAGAGACGCTTAGGCCCCCCTTTCCTCATGGGATCATGGCATTTAGCAGCAGAATAGATAACAGACAGAGGTTAGCCAGGGTTGGTTAAGAAGGGTCAGGTGGTACAGGGGCTATTAGTTCAGGAGGTTAGCTAAGGTTTAGGAAAAGGTGAGTTTCAGGTGAGTTAACAGGATTGGTCAGTTAAGTCAGGTGAGGTAGAGGGTTCTGGAAAGGTGTCCAAGGAGTGCAGGGATTGGTGGAAAGGGTCAGATGACATGGGAGGAATATTCTGGAATCTGGTACCGGCCTATTTATATTGCAATATTTTTATTGAAGTAAATACAAAACAGGAGAGGAGGAAAAAAAAACAAGAGGAGAAAGAGAAAAAAAAAAAGGAAAAACGAACAAATAGCCAGGTTACATTCGGCCAAACATTTAAGCGTTTTAACAATATATTATGATAAGGTTTCCTGCCTCATCAGTAACGTTCTATCACGGTACATCGATAACCAAGGTATACAAAAGGTATATCATCAAGAATAGAAAGAAAGAGAGAACAACAAGGGAGAGAGGAAAGGAGCAGAGAAGAGAAAGAGAGAAGAGAGAAGGAAAGGGAGAGAGAGAGAGAGAGAGAGAGAGAGAGAGAGAGAGTCACCTAGATTTCCTCATCAAGTGGAGATATACTCGATCCATGGATCCCAGATCTTGTTGAACATCTCCGCTTTATTGTGAAGAGTGTAAGTGAGCTTATCATTAATCATAATCCAGTTGAGTTTATCCTTAACTTGTTCCAGGGGTATTCTTGAGCATTTCCAGTTCCTTGCAATTGTTATTCTCGCTGCCAACAAGATATAGGTTATGAGGCGTATTGATTTTTTGGGGATCCCGTCGGGTAGTCTATGAAAAAGTGCGCTCTCTGGGGACCGATGGATATTGATACCTGCCACTGAATTAATCAGATTAAAGATCCTTATCCAAAACCTGATTAGCAGCGGACATTGCCACCAAATATGGTGCATGGTGCCCATCTGTCCACAGCGTCGGAAACAATGAGGCGAGGAGGAAGGATGCATTTTAGCTATTCTCGTTGGGACTAAATACCAGCGTAACAGCGTTTTGTAGTTGGCTTCAATAAGGGTAGTGTTAATAGAGATTTTTGAGAGTTGGTAGGCAATATCTTGCCAGTCTGACAGTTCAAGGGAGAGGTTCAAGTCCCTCTCCCATTGGGTCATATAGGTGAGTTTAGTATCTGGTTCAGTTATGGAAGAGTATATGGTAGAGATCCGACCCCTCTGTGTGCCTCTGTTTTGGCAAGTTAGTTCAAATGTGGTCAGTGTCATGGGGCCCCCTACCTGTTTAATTTTGGAATTAATGAATGAGGAAATTTGGTTATATCGGAATACCTCAATAGGAGGTATTGAGAAGTTGTCTTTGAAGTATGTTATCTTATGCACTTGGTTTCCATTAAGGAAGTCCCCAATTCTCATTAATCCCTTATTGAGCCACCATTGGAATTGTTGTGGAGCAAGGCCAGGAGGAAACTCCGGATTACAAAAGATGGGCGCTAGAGGTGTGTGGGGTGACATAAGAGACGCTCGGTGTCTTGTTCTATCCCATACCGCTAGAGAATGTGATAAGGTAGGACATAGAATAGATGGGTGTTTACGATTAGGAAGCCACATCAAGGTTCCTATTGCCAGTGGGTGGCACGCAAGTGCTTCTATGTAAACCCAAAGAGGGACCGAACCCCTAGCCGTCGTGTGAGTTAGTTGGGCTATCTGAGCCGAGTGATAGTAAGCCTGTAGATTGGGAAGACCAAGTCCTCCCATGGGCCTAGGTGTATAAAGTGTTTTTTTTTGTATCCGTGACTTCTTATTGCCCCATATGAAGCGTAAAACTTCAGTTTGTATATGTTGCATGTCTCCCCTCGGGATTGCTATTGGTAGTGTCCGGAAATAATATAGGAGTCTGGGCAAAAAAGTCATTTTTATCGAATTGATTCTGCCAAACCAAGAGAGAGAGTATTCCGCCCAGGAGCGAAGATCTTCCTTGAGTTTTTTAAATAAAGGTGGATAATTTGCTTTATATAATGTGCCTATCGAAGGGGTCAAATGGACTCCCAAGTATGGGAGGGAGTGGGAAGCCCACTTGAAGCTGTATGTGTTTTGGAGGAGCTGTACTTCCGTGGGGGGTAGTGAGATATTAAGTGCCAGGGTTTTTTGTGAGTTAAGGGTCAAACCCGAAATTAGCGAGAAACGAACTAGCAAGGACAAGAGTTCTGGGAGTGAGGTTTGGGGTTTGGTGATGTACATAAGGACATCGTCAGCAAATAGTGCACATTTGTGTTCTTGTTGACCACAATAGACACCATGGATGTTAGGATGGGAGCGGATAGCCATTGCAAGGGGTTCTATTGCTAGAGCAAATAGTAGGGGAGAGAGCGGGCATCCCTGTCTAGTACCTCGCTGGACTGGGAATATGGATGATTTATGTCCTCTGATAGAAATTTGAGCTATCGGGGAGCTATAAAGTGTTTTCATCAGTGAGATAAACGTAGAGCCAAATCCCATAGTCTCAAGGGTAATAAAAAGATAGTCCCAGTTCAGGCTATCGAAAGCTTTGTTAAGGTCTAATGATAAGAGCAAGAGTTCCCGAGTTGGGAGGTCATCCCAATTGGAGCGTACCGCCAAGATCAGAGCTATAGATCTGCGAATTTGATCCGAGGTCTGACGTCCTGCGATAAATCCCGACTGGTCTTTGTGTATATAGTGTTCTAGAAAGGAATTGATCCGGAGGGCTAAAATTTTAGTTAGAATCTTTAGGTCACAATTAATTAAGGAGATTGGGCGATAGTTGCGAACATCAGCGGAATCCCTGCCGGGTTTGGGGATAACGCTGATGTAAGCTTTATTGTCATCAGATGGGACCACTCCCCCGTCACTCAGGGAATTAAAATAAAGAGCCAGGTGTGGGACCAGGTACGTAGCAAATTTTTTATAGTAGATGTTAGGAAGCCCATCCGGGCCCGGTGATTTATGAAGTGAGAGAGATTTGATAGCATCAGTAACCTCTTCGGTTGTGAATGGTTGGTCCACCAATTCTCTATGATCATCAGTGATGATTGGGAGGGGGAGAGCCCCCAGAAATTCCCTGATGGACGGGGGAGCCACATCTTGGGGTTTCTTGTATAGGTCTGCGTAGAAGTTATGGAATTCATCGAGGATTTTATGGGGATCCTGTGAGAGGTGGCCCCCGGATAGCTTTATTTTAGGGAGTGTACGATGGGAATGTCTAGGAGTGAGTTTGTGCGCCAGTAGGGATCCTGGGCAGTCCCGCCAAGTGAAGAATTTATGATTCATCCACCGCAATTGTTTCTCGGCCCTTGTAGTGAGGCAGATGTTTAATTCTAATCGGGATTGTTCCAGCTTCTTAAACAAGTTGGGAGAAGGGGAGCGTTTATGTTGTTTGGTTAGAGACTCAAACTCCTTGGTCTTGGCAGAAATCAGTTTGGCGCAAGCCTTTTTCAGTCTGGAGGCTAGCTGAATAAAGGAGCCCCTAATAGTGGCTTTGTGCGCTGCCCAGTTAATGGCAGGGGATGTATCCCCAGGGATATTATTTTCAAAGTAGGTTTGTATATGGCTGGAAATCTCTATGCAGTGAGATTTGTCACTGAGGAGAGATTCATTTAGTCGCCAATGGAATCCCACAGTTTTATTAGTGAGATCAGTTAGTTGAATCATAACAGGATCGTGGTCTGACCAAGGTGCTGACAAAAGTTTTGCAGATCTCAATTTCGGTATCACCCCCGAGGGGAGAAACACGTGGTCTATGCGGGAGTAGTGCCCATGTGCCCTTGAATAGTGGGAGTAGTCTCTAGCGGTAGGATTGGCCTCTCGCCAAGCATCCACCAAATCATATTTATATAGCAGTTGTGCGAATTTATGACTTTGCCTGGGGGGAGAAGGAAGACCTGAAGTGTGTGATTTATCTTTAGCCAAATTCCAGGGCTAGGTTAGAATCACCCGCCAAAATTACAACACCCTCAAATTCGGGTTCTAAGAGTATTAGAAGGGCGTGAAAAAAGGCGGTTTGATTAGTATTGGGGGCATAATAGACAAGTATGGTGATTAAGGTTTCCCCTAGGTGGCCCTTCACTAGAAGATAGCGGCCCTCTTTATCTTTAATGGTTTTAGTTTCTGTGAACGATATATGTTTAGAGAAGCAGAGGGCTACACCCCTCTTCTTCTCTGAAGCGTTTGCGTAGAAACAAAGAGGGTAATCTTTATGGAGATAGCGGGGGGTAAATGAGGAAATAAAATGTGTTTCCTGGAAAGCCACAATGTCCGCCCCAAACGAACTGTAATGTGTGAGGGCCTTGATTCGTTTAACAGGCGATCCAAAACCCTGGACATTATGTGAGAGCAGGCGGACATTACGGGGCGTCGGTTTTACGGAAGACATGATATACAGTTATGAACAGCGATAAGCAGACTCACCCACCGGTCTGTAGGATCCAGAGGCCAAAAGCGCCAAGGAGTTTTCCAGGTGACCCTCAGGAAAGAACAGTTTTGGAAAAAATTAAAATTGGGGTTAAGAAAGAAGGAGAGAAAGAAGAGAAGAGCAGAGTCAGAGATAGCAAAGAAAATACCAATAGTAGAGAAAAATAAAATCAAGCTGTCGGACCAGGGAACTCCCGGTACCGAGTGACATAGTTTAAGCATGTAACCAAACAATATTACAAACAGTAAACAGTTGAAGTGTCCCAGAGATAAGCCCCAGGTGCGAAGGAGTCTCTGCCAAAAACAAGTAATGGGGAGAGTCCCTCAAATAAGGAGTGCGCATGACCACCACCCAGCAACAAAAATATATCGTAATAAAAAATAAAAAAAATAACTTTGGTCCCAGTGTTTCGCCCTAAAATATTGGTAGGGTTATTTAACCGAGTGTACATTGTGGATTATATAAAGATGAGAGGGGAGAGGGAAGAGGGGAAAAAAAGGGGGGGGGGAGGAGAAGGGGGAGGGGGGAAAGAAAAAAAAGGGGGATGGGGGAAAGGGGAGGGGGACCAGTTCAGTACAAAAAATGCAGGAATTCAAAAAGTGTAAAGACTTAGAGGTCGACTCGAACGTTTCAAACAAAAGTAACAAGAACATCCTTGTCCAACGAATTTTAGTCACCCTGTGTGGCGTCTAATGTCCCTTTAGGGGACCGCTGAGAAGACACCACTGCGGGTTTAGTCCAGATCAGTAGCATAAAACCCATTCTTCAGGTAGCACGGGATGTCTGGACAGTTTTCTTGGTTGATTTCGATGACCATAGGGGGGAGAGTGGGGGAGAGTGGAGGAGGAGGGGAGTCTCTGGATCCAGGTTGATTCCGTGAAGATGGGTTGTGGGATATAAATCCCAATTTCAGCAGGATCGATTCGCCTTCAGTAAATGATGAAAAGGAGTAAGATTTGCTGTTGAAGGAAAATTGGAGTTTAAAAGGGTAGTTCCATCTGTATCGAATATTACGTTGGGTCAGTGGTGCTAGTAAAGGTTTGAGCGATCGTCTCTTTTGGATTGTGGCCTGGGATATATCAGCAAATATTTGAATCTTGATGCCATCTATTTCCATGTCTGGGTTCTCTCGGGCATGCCGCATCACTGCTTCTTTAATCTTGAAAAAATGTGGCTTCACAATCACATCTCGGGGGGGCCATCAGGTTTAGGGGCAGTCAAAGCTCTATGTATTCGATCAATCTCCATATGGATCTCATCAATGTCGGGTACAGCAGCTTGCATCAGAGATTGTGTGATAGAGGTAATATCTTTTATATTTTCCGGTATACCACGGATGCGAAAGTTATAGCGCCTGGCGTGATTTTCAAGATCGTCAATCTTTGAGTAAGCGTCCTCAAGTCGATCTTGTAAATCAGTAATCATATTTGAATTTTGGGAAACTCTGTGGACTGTGTCGTCCATCTTGGATTCAATACTGTCCAATCTATGTCCCATTTCTTGGAAATCTCGTTTTATGTCCAAAGCTAGTTTATCATTAGCTTTGGCTAGCTCTCTTTGAAGCAGGTCAGCAAAGCGTGCTTTTAGGATCGGGTCACCTGAGTATTGTCCCTGAACAGGGGGTACAGAAGGAGAGTCAGCATTGCAATTTGATGCAGATTCTTGGCTGCTGGGCTGGCTGTATATGGCTTCTGCCATCTCCCTGTCTAGGAGGGAGGATGCGTGTGAGTCCATGCTGGGTGATTTGGCTGCAGTCTGAGAGGGAGACAGTGCAGGGGGGCTAGGTGACAGGCAGTCTATGGTTGTCAGCTCACCTTTATCTGGTGGAGATCTTGAGGAGCATAGTGCTGGGTAATCAGCATCTTCGGTCCTTGTAGCCTGTGCCTGATTAGGAGGTGGAAGTTTTCCCTTCCATGCGGCCTGTGTGCCTCGTGTGAGATAGCCGGTCGCCATCTTGGATCCGTGCTGTGTAGCGCGGCTCGAGCTCCGGGAGCCGTTTTTAGGCTTATACCGTGGTTTTTTCACCATCCGGCGTGTGCCCGGATCCTTCCGCAGGAGGGTCAGGCTATTTTTAGCTGCGGGCGAGGTGTGGGGCTGCCGTTTGAAGCCGAAGTCGCGGGGGGTGAGCGGAGCAGGTCAGATGGTCATCTGCTCCGTCCGGCCGCACATGCGCACTTGGTACCGGCCTATTTAAAGGACAAAGAGGTATGGGTCAGCACCAGTTCCAGACTGAAGCTTACAAGGCGACTCCCCGCACCCCCCCCCCTTTGTCGCGGCCGATTTATGTGGTGGCTCCCTACGGTATTTAACTGGAGGGGAGGAGTAAGTAAAGGTAAATTAGAATATTGAAGCAGCTCGAGTCTCAGTGGCTGGGCTGAATATGGTGTTTGGTGAAACTATTTGGTTAGAGTTGGTAATTTATATGCAGAATTTTAAAGTGACAGTTATTGACTAAAAAACAATAAATCAGGCCGTGGCCAATACTATTCCCAAAAACAATTTAAAGTAAATAGTTTGACTAATGGAAACATGTGAAAGTTAAATAAAATGTTCATTGTTAAATTTCAAGAGTGGTGTGGTAATTTCTCTATGCATGTTGTGTGGTTTGCATGATGCCTGTGATCCCATGGTGCTGCGCTGTTCAAAACTGGTGCAAAAAATAAATATAAAATAATGTGTGTCTTCCTTACTCATGTTTAAAGAATCTAGAAAATTGCAATCCAAAAAATTCTTAACAACAATCACTGTAGTGACATAACCATGAACAAATATAAGTGTAAAGTGATAAGTGCATCCAGAGTATCCTATTGTAGCGACCTCACCTCTCACTCCCTCCTTCTCTTCTCGGTCAATGGCTCTCGTCTAGGGGACCAGGGAGGAGAGTGTGGCGCACCACCAGCTCGTATCCTCTTATGTGTAGAGGTGTGAGCTATAACCTTTTACCTTCAGGCCTGTGTCCCTGTCCAGAGCCAAAACTTCCCTTGAGGATGATTCCCACCCTCCACGCAGGTGGAGGTAGGACCCTTTAGCTCCCAGAAAGTCAAGTTCCACACCACTGAAAGTCCAACACTTATTTATTCTTCAGAGCAATAAATAGTCCTTTAAGAGCGACTGGTTAGACATAGAACAGTTCAGAACAAAGTGGGGAGGAGGTCCAGGCACAAGCTTGAACTTGGGTTTTCTCCTGTTCCCTTATAGCGCGAACAGGCTTGGCGCACAGTCGCTGCACCGACCGTGAGGGGGTCCCTGCCACAGACCAGATGAATAAGGCCTCTGCCACAGACCTGGTTGTTGGGTCTCTGCCACCGACCTAATTCACGATGGGTCCCTGCCACAGACCATGAGAACGTGGATTACCTTCTTTAAGCAATGGCCCCTGTCAGAGAGAGAACATCCATCCGAACAGTTACCAGAGGCCCCGCCGTCACCAGCAAATGCTGCACTGGATCTTCGGAAGGGTCACCTCCCTGGCCTCCTCGTCCCAGATTCGGGCGTCCACACCGGGGGACACCCTAGGAGCCCTCGATCCCTTGCGGGACCCAGTCGAAGGTACTGGGCCCCAGGCCTCCAGAGGGTACCTCACCCCAGGCTGAAGGTGTCTGGGGTGGAACCGCAACTCCGTCCCCGGGTCTAGGGCACCCGGAGACCAGCATTACTCACCCCCAGGCTGAAGGTGCCTGGGAGTGGACCCCGAGTGGAAGATGTCTGCCCCCTTTATACCCTCTCCCAGCATGCACCGCGGGTTCCCCGCCCCGCTGTACTACTGCCGTGAGAGGACACAAAGAGCGCAGCCCTCCAACGGTGGTTCAACCCCGGCCCATGGCAACAGAGCCACCTATAGGCCGCAGGGAACTGAACACCATTGATATCCTCCACTGGCATAAATTGGTCCAGGAATCCTAACAATTGTTGCATCTGAGCCTGATATCACTCAGATGCCTCCCCTAAATATGACCACCCGCTACACTATCTATATACAGTGTGTGACATATAAAGTGCAAATCAACATCAAGTAATGATCCATGCCATAATTGCAATGTGCAAAAAACGCAAATTCTTTAAACATCAGTAAGAAGGACGCACATTATTTTATATTTATTTTTTTGCACCAGTTCGAACAGCGCAGCACCATTCTCTTTTTTATACATTTACACTGCGGGTACGGTTAGACCCTTGTTTCGGTGTCTGCAGCAGTTCTGCCTGACATTATTTCATCTCCACAATAGCGTGGAAATATACTCTAGTCCAGGGGAGTAAATGTACTGCCACTGACTGGTCATAGTAACTGATGTAATAATGTCCTGCACTGCACTGGTCATGGTCACTGATGAATGAATTTACTTGTCACGGTCACTGATGAATGAATTTACTTGTCACGGTCACTGATGAATGAATTTACTGGTCACGGTCACTGATGAATGAATTTACTGCCACTGATGTATTAATCTACTGCCACTACTTGTCACGGTCACCGATGAATAAATGAATGTACTGCCACTACTGGTCATGGTCACTGATGAATTAATGTACTGCCACTGCTGGTCATGGTTACTGATGAATGAATGAATGAATGTACTGCCACTGCTGGTCATGGTTACTGATGAATTAATGTACTGCCACTTCTGGTCACGGTCACTGATGGATGAATGTACTGCCACTGCTGGTCATGGTTACTGATGAATGAATGAATGTACTGCCACTGCTGGTCATGGCTACTGATGAATGAATGTACTGCCACTGCTGGTCATGGTTACTGATGAATGTACTGCCACTGCTGGTCATGGTTACTGATGAATTAATATACTGCCACTGCTGGTCATGGTTACTGATGAATTAATGTACTGCCACTGCTGGTCACGGTTACTGATGAATGACTGAATGTACTGCCACTGCTGGTCATGGTTACTGATGAATTAATGTACTGCCACTGCTGGTCATGGTTACTGATGAATGAATGTACTGCCACTGCTGGTCACGGTTACTGATGAATGAATGTACTGCCACTGCTAGTCATGGTTACTGATGAATGAATGTACTGCCACTGCTGGTCATGGTTACTGATGAATTAATAAATGTACTGCCACTGCTGGTCATGGTTACTGATGATGAATCAATGTACTGCCACTGGTCAGCCATTAATGCATCAGTGGCAGTACATTCATTCATCAGTGACCAGTGGCAGTACACTCATTCATCAGTGACCAGTGGCAGTAAATTCATTCATCGCTGACCAGTGGCAGTACTGGCAGTTTTGACAGCACCACTGCTTGGGTAATAACCGCTGGGTTGGCTGAGAGCTTTGCTGAAGTGCTCATCCACAACTGAGCTGATATCTCCCTGGAAATAGGTAAACAGGACACTTCTGCAGGGCTCTCCTTCTCTGGGCTGCAGTCCTCTCCTTTTAATATTGGCTGGGGTATGGCTGGAGAAGGAGCTTCCACTGCTACCGTTGCTGTTGCTGCTACCCTCTGGAGCTTCCTGCATCTTGGAGTAAAAGGCGTCCGTAATGTTGGAATGCATCTTTTTTCTAAAAGTGGAACTTCCGCTCATCGGATTCCTCCCCCCCGTGCCACAATTGGCACCTTTCAGGTATTTGCACCCACTTCCAGGCATAGATTCTGCGGGGACCTGCGGGTAGTACATCAGTTCCCCCCCCCCCCCGTTGTGTTCTGGGAAACACACGGCTCCCAGAACACAGCGAGGAACAGTGAGGACGGCGCATCGCGACTCGCGCATGTGTAGTAGGGAACCGGGCAGTGAAGCCGCAACGCTCCGCTTTAAGAATAAAAATAAAATAAAATGTTTATACTTACAGTGGAATGTTTTTACGTATGTTTTTTTTTTTTTACGCAATTGCGTAAAGTTTATATACTGTTTTTGTGTGTGTTTGGAAAAATAAAGTGGGCCGGTCTGGATGAAATCCAGGGCCAAATTTTTGTCCCAGTCCATCCCTGCCCCCATCCACACATTCATGCATTTATTTTCAGCGGGCTGAGTGAAAAAAAAAACGAAGCCATGTATGGCCAGCTTAAAGAATAAATTCACCTTTGGAACATGTTACATGTTCCACCCATATTTAGAGTTGAACATGTAACATGTTCCAACTCCTGCCTCCTCTCCTCCCACTCCCATCTCCCTGTGACAGCAGGAGGGAGATCTTCTCCCCTCATTAATGACATGGCCGCGTCATTCATTCACAGAGTTCTGTGAATGAATGGACTACAAGTACCATCAAACTCCACCGCCGACGGCTTGCAGTTCTCAATGAATTGCGCTATCGTAGTTCATTGATTTATTTCCTGCCATTCAGTACCTACCTGCCCGTATCAGAGGTACGGGCAGACAGTGTACTGAGAGTCTGCAAAATCTAGGCATTGCACTCGCACTCTACTGATCACAAGTACAATGTCTTACAGGCTGCAGATGTGCCTACAAAAAGATGTGCATCTTGTGCTGTCTGCAGGTGTTCACATGTAATCATATATCGAGTAATTACCAGCAGCTGGGGACAAGATGAATGACAATGTGATTACAGGAGGTTCCTGAAGGCGTTTAGAATTTTTTATCATATAATATTTTCAGGAAAGGCTAGAAATTAAAAAGAGGCTGAGAGGATGATAAATGTCAATGCTTTGGAGTTTCCATGCTTCACCAGACTTTGGGTGACATAAGGTGTTTAATCCTGCCCCAGCATTCTCAATGTGAAAGCCCTGAGGGCTTTCACACTGAGGCGTTGTGCTGGCTGTGCGTTGGAAAAAATCCTGCAAACAGCTTTTTTGGAGCATCTTTGGGGCGCATAAAATAGCGCTGTAAAAACGCCTATCCCCATTGAAATGAACGAGTACCGCTGTAAAAACACGGTAAAAATGCCCAGAAGCTGTGGGAAGGTCACATGACCGCAGTAGAGTGGAGGATTGTGGGATACCAAATAATGCTTTTTACAGCAAAAACGCGGTTAAAAATGCATAGGCATTAGCGCTATTTTTAGCGCAAACGCGGTAAAAACGCGGTAATAACGCTAATCATTTTTAGCGCGTTATTGCAACGCCTTAGGGTGAAAGGGGCCTTAAAGGGGTTGTAAAGGTTTGTTTTTTTATTTTCTAAATAGGTTCCTAGTGCATTGTTGGTTCACTTACCTTTTCCTTAGATTTCCCTTCTAAATGTTTTTTTTCTTTGTCTGAATTTCTCACTTCCTGTTCCTCCTCAGTAAGCTGTTCAGTAAGCTGTTCTGGCTGACTAAACACCGCTCGGATGATGGTGTGAAGTTTACTAAGGAGAAACAGGAAGTGAGAAATTCAGACAAAGAAAAAAACTATTTAGAAGGGAAATCGAAGGAAAAGGTAAGTGAACCAACAATGCACTAGCTTAAAAGGAAACTATTTAGAAAATAAAAAACGAACCTTTACAACCCCTTTGATGTTACTGCGAAAGCTAAGGTTTTATGCCAAGTGCAAGTTGAATTCCTCTTTGGTTAATGTAACACCATCTACCTGCGTAACTTTGTTCGAAGAAGGCTGGAGTGGCCAATTATGGGCAATTCACAGTATGTGTCTCAGGTGTTCTGCGTTGCTGTGCCCTGTACACCTTGATGCACAAGGATATAGTGTTATTCAGGGCAGAAATAACATCAAATATTGCTTTTTCTTTATGTATTTAACACAGGCCTTGCCAGAATATGGCCACATGTGAAAGTAGGGAACTTTTGGCATACTATCTCACTGTTTCAAAGATTTGTTCATAATTGCAGAGGACTAAAGTCAAGAGAGTAGGGAGACCCATATGGGTCCTGGAGAACCATCTCATTTGAAAGGGAAATTCTATGGCTGTATATTGCTGATTGAAAACTGCCTTGAGTTAACAGACTAACGTAGTGATGACGGAGTATATGTAGTGAAAATGAAGCCGCAGTAGAAAATACAGGCGGCAAATTTAACGCAAAAGGTAGCCAAAGCCTGTTTATCAAAATGTGTAGCCAGTGCCTGGGCAAGTGCATCATAATGTTAAGAGGCTTAAAGCAGGAGTGTAATCTGTGGAACAAAAATATGTCATTAACAGGGGGTGTTCATAGAGCTGATCAGTCAGGGTTGATTATAGGAGTTGTGCCAGAACCACAATGGCAGGAGAAGCTGCCAATAAAAGAAGCAGAAATATGAACAAGAGGAGCCTTTTCGCTCAAGCAATATTCTAATACACTGATCAACCTTTTAAAACTGAAACAAAGAAAAAGAGGTAGAAAGCTTGGACTTTATAGGCACCACCAAACGGGTTATATATAAAAATATATATTTTAATGTACATATAAAGAATCAATAATTTTTTTTAAATCCACATTGCATTTTAAAGCTATTAGTCAACACTGGAGGTCACTCTCTAAGTGACAACACCGCTTCGCTGACTGCCGTGTCCATCTTCCAGTCTGTGGCACTATACTTCCAGCCTGCTTCAGTCTTCAGCCTTCAGCCATTCCTGGTCGTCTTCCTTGTGGAGGTCCTCCACAGTGCCATCTGACGTTCCTACCAGCCCGTTCACCAGCGATCCTGCCAGGCACTTGTGCCACTCTGCACTCCCGAGCCTTCTGTCTGCTCTATCAGGGGTTTTTGAGTCAGAGGTGTAGAGGCCTTCCCCTGCATATCGGGCTCTACCATCAGTTTCATGACAGTATGCAGTATTTCCTGACAGACTCCATTGCAGACTACGTGTGGGAAATAACTAGCCAATCCACATGGGAGGGTATGCTGAACAAAAATATTTTAATCTTTCCCGTCAACTGACAGGATTCTCCGACCAAAATTAACAGAGGAAAGGGAAGCAGGCTCAATACAGTAATGAGACATAAAAGTGTTGATCGAAAACCACAAAGCTGCCTTGCATATCACATCAGGAGCCACGTGTCGAGCCCCTGCCCATGAGGCTGCCATGCCTCTGGTGGAATGAGCCATCACCGCCTCTGGAGGAGCCAAGCCCTTCGCCCTGTAGGTCTGTTGGATAGATTGAATGATCCAGGCCGCTATCGTTCTGGAGGAAGCCCTCTTTCCTTTGTTGCTGCCAGTCTGTAACAAGAACAGGTAGTTCGAGCTTCTAAAAGATGAAGTGACTCGCAAATATTCTTTCAGAGTCTCGCCTACATCCAAGGGATGAGCATCTGCTGATTCCGGTGAATTGAAAGTAGGAAGGACTATTTCCTGATTCTCGTGGAAAACTGACGTGACTTTTGGCTTAGACCCAAGCATGGGAATAAGGACCACTCGGTCCGGGAAGAAAGTCAAAAAGGGTTCTTGGCAACCCAGGAAGCTTATTTCTGAAACTCTTTTGGCTGAAGTAATAGCCACTAGAAAAGCCAGTTTAACTGATAAGTCCTTAATGGAAAGATCCTTGTTGTTGAGTGGTGAAAGAGCATCAAGGACGAGCGGAAGATCCCATTTGGGGAACCTGGGTTTCCTCTGAGGCCTGATTCTCGATGCCCCCTGAAAGAACTGTTGAACCAGGAGATGAGTTGCCCATGACGTTCCCGAAAAAGCTGATAAGGCTGAAACTTGTACCCTGAGGGAACTGATCGACAAAGGAAGATCCAAGCCTGATTGGAGAAAACTCAAAATGTCTTGAACACTAGGATTTCTAGATGATTTTCCTGCAGAAGTCGTGAAGCTGACAAACCTGCCCCAGATTCTATTGTAAGTTCTGTTTGTGTTAGGCTTTCTGGAGCTCATAAGGGTAGAGATTACCCCTGAAGCACACCCAAGAGACTCTAGCCTCTCCCTCTCAAGAACCAGACCATCAGTCTCAGTATCGCTGGACAGGGGTGCAGGGTCGCCCCCTGAGAAAGAAGATCCGCCCTGAGAGGAAGAGGCAATGGGTCCTGGAAGCTCATTAGATTCAGGAGAGGAAACCACGGCCTGCTCGGCCAGTATGGTGCTATTGTCACCACTTCGACTGTCTCTAACTGAAGCCGCTGTAGGAATTTTAGCATGATCGGAGGTGGAGGGAAGGCATATGCCCTGTTGAAATTTCACTTGCTCGTTAACGCATCCACTCCGAAAGCTTGACTGCACCGACCTCGAGTGTAGTATCTGTCGATTTTGTAGTTGCATGGGGATGCAAACAGATCCACCTCGGGATCGATTCCCAACGATAGGATCCACTTGAATGTTTGTGGGTGCAGTGACCATTCGTTGTTGTCTAGGTTGCTGCATGACAGGAAGTCTGCTTGAATGTTCTGCTCCCCTGGAATGAAGACTGCTGTCAAGTTGAGAAGATTCCTCTGAGCCCAGGTCATGATGGGCTCGACCTCTTGGAGAAGGGCGGAGCTCCGAGTGCCCCCTTGACTCTTCACGTATGCCACCGCAGTGGTGTTGTCCATCTTCAGTAGGACCGACTTCCCTTTCAGGAGATGGGAAAAGGCTTGAAGGGCACACCATGCCGCACGTAGCTCCAGAATGTTTGAACCTGGAGTGTGGAGACGGGCATCCCATTTGCCCTGAGCCAGTTCTGCCCCACAATGGGCCCCCCAGCCCGCATTGCTGGCATCAGATGCAACAGTCACCCAATGGAGGGGAGCAAGGGAGTGGCATGTTAACAAGTTCTTGTGTTGAAGCCACCAGAGGAGACTGTTCCTCATTGACTGTGTTATCCGGATCAACTGATTGAGATCGTCCGACCTCCACTGCTGGAGGAAACCTGACTGAAAAGGACGAAGTCTCCACATCGCCCATTTGACCATAGGGGATGTGGCCACCATCGTGCTGATTATCTTCAGGCACTGTGACGCCCTTAGGTATGAAGAGTCTAGGGCTAGGGAGATCCTTTCCCGAATGACTGGGATTTTTTCTTCCGGAAGAGAGATGGTATTCTCTATGGTGTCGAACTGAGCTCCTAGATAGATTAAGCACTGGGTCGGCTCTAGCTGACTTTTCTCCCAGTTTAGAAGCCATCTGAACTCTATTAGTGTAGAAATCACTTGTTGTTTGTGGATCAGATGCTGCTGCTTGTCCTGAGACAGTACTAGCAAATCGTCCAGGTAATGGTACAGACGCACACCCTGTACTCTGATAAGAGATACTATTGCCAACAGCACCTTTGAGAAAACTCTTGGAGAAGTCGTTAATCCGAATGGAAGACATATAAACTGTAAGTGCTCTCGTTCGACCTGAAACCGAAGATATTTGTGGAAATCTTCTGCCACGGGTACATGAAAGTCCTTTAGATCTATTGAGATCAACCAGTCATCTGGTTGAACGACTTTTTGAATAGTTGAGAGTGACTCCATCTTGAACCTCTCGTGCTTTATATACCTGCTCAGAAAGGTGAGGTCTATAACTGGGCGCCAAGAGCCGTCCTTCTTTTGTACTAGAAAGAGGGGGGAGTATACCCCCTGGAATTCCTCGCTCTTTGGCATGGGTACTACTGCTCCTTGATCTTTCAGGGCATTCACATAAGATAGAAGAACTTGTTGTTTTTCTTCTGACCGAGGTAGTGAGGTCTGCATTGGTCTGCAGGGAGGAATCTTGGTGAAGGACCACGTGTGGCCTGTTGAGACCGTCTTGATGGTCCAATAATCTGAGATTGAGGCCACCCAGACGTGCCGAAAAGAGACGTAGGCGAGCCCCTACCCGATCCGCCTGGGCGGGCCCAATCTCAAAAGGATTTAGTTGGCTCGCGCCCACCGGGTGTCTGTTTCTTGGCAGACTTTTGAAAGGAATTTTGCCCTCTATTCCAATTCCAATTTCTCCTGAAATCCCGTCCGGGTCTATAGGAGCGTGCCTCCCTCAAACGCTCTGTACTGCGTCTCCGTGAGGTCTTCTCTGATTAAACGGGCGCCTGTCCTTGGGAAGGAAACCCGACATTCCGCCTGTAGCTTTCGAAATGGCGTTATCCAGTTTGTTCCCAAACAAGGAAGTCCCTTCAAAGGGAATTTTGCACCACGTCTGCTTGGAGGCTGGATCAGCAAGCCTGGGGCATAACCACAAAGGTTGTTTGGCCGTGACCGAAGACAACATTGATCTAGCCAGTAAATGGATGAGGTCAATTGATGCTTCCCCCAAAAAGGCAACTGCCAGTTTAAGTTCTTGCACTGCTGAACTTTGAGCTAATTACTCCGAGACACCTTTCAGAACGGAGTCTACATTTTCCACCCAGGCCTCCATTGCTTTGGAGGTAACTGCAGGGGCCAAGGCTGTTTGCAGGCCGTTCCGGTTAAGCTATATATTCTTTTGCGGTCTTGGTCAATCTTTCGTTGCAGACCATCTTTAAAAGATACAGTATCATCTAGCGGGAGGGTGACATGCTTCGCTAGGCGCATTACTGCTGCATCTACGAGGGGAGCATTTTCCAAATGCTTGACGTCCTCGGATTTAAAGGGATACAGTCTAGAGGTTTTGCTTAGCGTAGGAACCTTCTTATCTCCCTTGCTCCATTCTTCCTCAAACACGTCTTTCAACTCAGAGGGAAGTGGAAAATTGGAGCGTTCTTTCCCCAGTTGCTTAAAAAGTTTCCTTCGTTTTTCTGGGGGGCAGTGGTATCCTCCAACTTTAAGGTTTCCTTCACTGCCTTGATCAGTGGAGAGACTAAAGCGTAGTCGAATCCCACCATAGAATCATCTCCCTCCATCTCGTCTTGCGAGGAATTATGGGAGGCATCATGGGGCTGGAATTGGCCTGGATCCTCCTGGGCCTCGTCAGCCAAGGAGCCAGACAAGGTGGTGGACTGGCTCCTTGTGTGGGGGGGGGGCATCTATTTCCTTCATAGATTGCTGTACCACACGTTTAACAAGAGACTCAAGATTTTGTTTTTCGGTCTCTTTCTCACTGACCGCTCCGCTCGGGCATAACATGGGTCGCATAGCGATTTGCCCTCCGGGATTCTGGTCTTACATCCCCAGCAGGCTCTGTGGTCAGAGCGACTATTGCGGTGGTGGTGGCGGTGACTAGAGGAGGAATGGGAACGTCTCCTATGCCTAGAGGGTGAATGTGAACATCCCCTATGATGATGGGTCCTAGACGTAGTGCCGCGTCTGGACCTGGAGGATGAATGGCGATGATGATGATGCGGCCTGGCAAGGTCCCTATCTTGTGACCGATGAACTGATCTAGCCAGGCTGTAATGAGACAATACAGACAGAGTGAGGGGGAGGGAGGTGGGCAGGTTGTAACCGTTAGCAACCACCAGCATTAAAAACACTAAAGACACCAACCCCCTACCCATTCCGCACATACCTTGTGCGGGAGGGCTGGCCACACGGCGGTGAAGATGAGTCCATGATGAGGGAGACACAGAAAAATCCGAAACTACAGACTACCTGGACTAAGGATAAGCAAATCAATGCAAAGAACAGCAAAAAAGAAAAAAGTTTTTTTTTGTTTTTTTTAAAACTGTCCCTTTAAGAGACACTACAGCATTACAAGCATAACATTGCCAATAAGGTGCTTACCCTGTCCTGGTAGTATGAGGCTCCGGGACGCTGCCGCTACTGCCCACAGGTTATCCCACCTGTATGGGGCTCTTCAGCGGTTTAAATAACCCGCCGGAATGATGTCACGGCCGGTCCCGCTGCGCGCATGCGCCGAGCGGACCAGACCTACTGCGCCTGCACGGCCCCTGACCCCTCCGCCGCACCGCGCATGCGCAAAACCAAGCCTCAGTTTCACCGTGGCTCGGCGCATGCGCAGATGTGCGGCGGACCGGGAACCAGGAAGAGCTATGGCGTCCTGGAACGCAGAAGTGTTCCACATGCCGGGACATAGCAAAAAACACACAAGGAAGGAGACAACGAAAAAATAACATACACAAACTTGTCTGCCATGAAAGGAAGAGTAAAAAACATCTTCAGACCTTGCCAGCCGGGGATTCCTGCGACATCCGATTCAGTACTCTGGGCCACATCCCTTCCACCATAGGGGTATTTCCAGCCTTGAAACCACTCGCCCGCTCATAGCTGGGCCCTGGGTGCACCGCAGATAACAGTACCAAGCATTCCACACTGTCAAGGTCACCAGTGGCCAGGTGACAGATGCACACCGTAGGGGGACAGGAGTGCACCGCGAGGTAGTGAACCCTATGGCTGGCTTCTGCGGATAGGAAACTGGGTGGTTGTGGAAAGCGGGACCAGAGGAGCACAACCGGGATCCTAACGGAAGCTAGAGCCAAGATTCCCCAGGGCGCGGAGTCTAAGACCCAGCTGGTCTTCTCCAGGGCCTCTAGTGGTGAGGATGTTATGCTGTAGGCTGGGACCAGGTCGCGGCCCCTGGAGTTTCCTAGCTCACGCCCCGTAGGATAAGGGGAAAAGAGGGGAAGCAGCAGCACGAGATAAGAGAGAACCGAATAACAAGCTGAAGGTCAGGGGCCACAAGCAGACAAGGATAACGAAAGAACGAGCCGAAGGTCAAGGGTCACGAGCAGACAGGGATAGTCGGGGACAAGCCAATAACGTAACAGAGAGACAGACGTAGCACACGGCAGGCAGGAACCCAAACACACAATGCCTAACAAACACGTTGATCAGCAAAGCAGGCTTGCAGTGCACATGTTAATATAGTGTTCTGTGATAGGGCCTGGGGTGGAGTCAGGCTGGGAGGAGATTATAAAGGAAGCCAGGTGAAGGAGGTCTGGTCTCTAAGATGAACACATGAGGAGGAAGGTAAGATGGCAGACAGACATTAATGCATATCCATGACAGTACCCTCCCTCTTACGAGGCCTCCCCCTTCCCCGCCTGGGCCCAGGTTTAGAGGGAAACTTCAGATGAAACTCCTTTAACAGACGAGGTGCAAAGACCTCAGATGCAGTGATCCAAGACCTCTCCTCAGGACCAAACCCTTTCCAATGAACGAGGTACTGAAGAACGCCTCTACAGAGACGGGAGTCCAGAATTTGACTGATCTCGTACTCCTGATTATCCTCAGAGACAGGCGCCATGGTAGGGAGAGGACGAGAGAATTTATTGAGGACTAAAGGCTTTAGAAGAGCAACATGAAAGGAGTTAGTGATTTTAAGGCTCTTAGGAATCTGGAGTTTGAAACAAACCGGATTCAGTTTAGCAGTTACCGTGTATGGACCGATGAATCGTGGAGCAACTTCAGAGAAGGAACTCGGAGCTTGATGTTCCTGGTAGAGAGCCAGACTTTGTCCCCAGGCTGAAGAGAAGGCGGTTTACGCATGCGGCGGTCGGCAAAGCCTTTGAACTTTTCAGCAGCTGCCCGGAGGGAATCATGAACGTGACCCCAAACGGAATTGAGAGACTCCTGAACCGAAGCCAAAGCTGGAATGTCTGGAGAACAGATCATGGGAAGAGGAAGTTGAGGGTGTTTTCCATAAACTGTGAAAAAGGGTGTCTTCTGCGAACTGGTATTCACATGATTGTTATGGGAGAATTCTGCCCACAGGAGTAGAGAGGACCAATCGTCATGGTGAGAAGACGCAAAGGTGCGAAGAAAGACCTCTAACTCCTGATTAACCCTCTCAGTCTGTCCATTGGATTGGGGATGGTAAGAAGAAGAAAAATCCAAGACAATATTGAGGGATTTGCAAAAGGCTCTCCAAAAACGAGACGTGAATTGGACTCCCCTGTCGGAAACAATATGAGAAGGGACCCCATGTAGGCGGAGAATTTCTCGAATGAAAATGGGAACCAAGGCAGGGGCAGAAGGAAGACCAGGAAGAGGAACAAAATGAGCCATCTTGGAGAATCGATCGATTACCACCCAAATGACTGTATTATTCTCAGACAGTGGGAGATCGGTGATAAAATCCATGGCAATATGGGCCCAGGGTTCCGTAGGAATGGGCAAGGGCATGAGGAGACCAGCAGGAGCTTGTGTGGAGGATTTGGACTGAGCACAGACATGACAAGCTTTAACGTAGTCTTTGACGTCTGAGCGGAGATTAGGCCACCAGTAGTGACGACTGATGAGTAGGAAGGATCGGAGGAATCCAGAATGCCCTGCCACCTTGGAATCATGTCCCCAACGAAGGATCTTAGCTCTTAGCTCAGTGGGGACAAAGGTCTTACCAGGCGGAATTTTTGACTTCAGGGTGGTAGAGTGGGCAACAATGCATGAGGTTGGAATGATCGGCTCAGGTTCAGGGGCGGAGTCCTCGTCCAAAGTGTCAAATGACCTAGAGAGCGCATCAGCCCGACCGTTGCAGGAACCAGGTTTGTAGGTAATCGTGAAATTAAAACGGGCAAAGAAGAGACTCCACCTGGCCTGTCTAGGATTCAGACGTTTAGCATTCTGTAGATACTGTAAATTCTTGTGATCGGTAAAGATCGTTATGGAGTGAGGGGAACCCTCCAAGAGATGACGCCACTCCTCTAACGCCAATTTAATTGCGAGAAGTTCCCGATCACCGATGGCATAATTCCTCTCTGCCTGAGAATTTTTTTTGGAGAAGAACGCACATGGTTGGCGTCTCTTCTCAAAGATTTGAAGAAGCACAGCTCCCACCCCCATTGAGGAAGCGTCCACTTCAATAAAAAATGCATTCCCAGGATTTGGTCTCCTCAAGAGGGGGCCAGAAACAAAGGCCTGTTTCAGGTTGTGAAATGCAGAGACAGCTTCGGGAGGCCAGTCTCTGGCATTCACACCCTTCTTGGTCAAAGCGATAATAGGCGCGGCAATGGAAGAGTAATTCTTTTTGAACTGCCTATAATAATTAGTGAAGCCAAGAAAGCGCTGTGTGGCCTTGAGGCTAGCAGGAAGAGGCCAGTTAGTGATAGCCAAGACCTTCCCAGGGTCCATACGAAGACCCGAACATGAGACGAAGCACCCCAAAAACAGGACCTCAGAACATTCAAAGGAACATTTCTCCAGCTTGGCATAGAGATTGTTCTCTCTAAGACGTTGAAGTACAGTGCGGACATGGTTTCTGTGGACGAGCAGATTTTCAGAAAAGATCAGAATGTCATCCAGATAGATGACAACAAACTGGTACAGCAGATCTCTGAAGATTTCATTGACAAAGTTTTGAAACACGGCTGGAGCATTACACAGACCAAAAGGCATCACCAGGTATTCGTAATGCCCGTCTCTAGTGTTGAATGCAGTCTTCCATTTGTCACCCTCCCGTATTCGAATGAGATTGTACGCGCCTCTGAGATCCAACTTGGTGAAAATGGAGGCACCCTTCAACCTATCGAATAGCTCAGATATTAAGGGTAAGGGGTATCGATTTTTAATAGTAACCGCATTTAAACCCCGATAATCGATGCAGGGTCTTAAGGTACCATCCTTTTTGGCAACAAAAAAGAACCCTGCCCCTGCAGGCGATGAGGATTTCCGGATGAAACCTCTCTCCAGATTCTCTGCGACATACTCCGACATGGCCTGGGTCTCTGGGATGGACAGAGGGTAGGTATGACCCCTGGGTAGAGTTGCTCCGGGGACAAGATCAATAGCACAGTCAAAAGACCTGTGGGGAGGAAGCACCTCAGCTGATTTCTTACAGAACACATCCCGGTAATCGCTGTATGCAGCAGGAAGATCAGAAGAAACAGAAGTGGCAGCAACCGGAAGACTCTCCTTGGGGGTCACCTTGAGAAGACACGACGAGAAACATGAGGAACCCCAGGCCAGGATCTGCCCAGAGACCCAGTCCACATGTGGAGAGTGGAGCTGTAGCCAAGGGAGGCCCAATACAACTGGGGTAGAGGCCTTGGGTAGAATAAGAAAGGATATCCACTCCTGGTGGAGAATCCCTACCGACATCCTAATGGGTAGCGTCTGGAAGTGAATAGGGCCCCTGGGAGAACAGTGCCATCAATTGCCGAGACTACCAATGGGGTAGTGAGAGGTGAAAGGGTAAGCTTCATAGAAGAAGCAGTTCTCCAATCCATAAAATTGCCGGCAGCCCCGGAATCCAGGTATGCAAGGGTTGACTGAGGAGAAGTACCTACATGAAGGAACACCGGCAAGAGCAGGCGAGAAGGTGATGTTTCTGGGTCCAATACTCCACCTTCCAAATGTATTAGACCCGAGCGTTTCCCGGACGAAGCGAGCAGGAGTCACGAAAATGACCCCTGCCCCCACAATAGAGGCACAAGCCCAGAGTTCTGCGCCTAGCACGTTCTTCGGGGGTTAGTCTGGTCCGGCCCAGCTGCATAGGTTCTTCAGCAGGTAGAGGATGCTCCACGGAATGAAGGGAGGGGAGCTCAGACTGGCTAGGACCCAGAGAGTGCTGGCGTCTTTTTTCTAAGGACCTCTCTTGAAAACGAATGTCGATCTGGTTGCATAATGAAATTACATCGTCCAGACCGACGGGAATGGCTCTTCCCGCTAATTCGTCTTTCACTCGGTCAGAGAGGCCATGTAAAAAGGTAGCGACCAGGGCCTCATTATTCCAGCTCAATTCAGCTGTGTGGATACGGAACTGAAGAGCATATTGCCCCACTGAACTAGATTCTTGGCGAAGACGTAAGACAGCACTAGCCGCTGAAGAAGCCCGAGCCGGCTCTTCGAAGATATTACGAAAGAGCCTCAAGAAATCGGACAGACTGGAAACCACCGGATCGTTCCTCTCCCACAGGGGGGCAGCCCAGGCCAAAGCTTCACCGGAGAGGAGGGAAATGATATAGGCTACCTTAGCCCGGTCAGACAGGAAGCTTTGAGGCTGAAGCTCAAAATGAATTGTGCATTGGCTGAGAAACCCCCTGCAGGCCTTGGAGTCCCCAGAGAAACGGAACGGAGCTGGCAATCTTAGTGAGTGTGAGGCTGCGACTGGTGCGATAGGTACAGCCGCTGGTTGTACTTGGGGTTGCGGATTCGGGGTTCCCAAGGAGACCTGAAGCTGCTCGAATCGAGAAGCCAGATCCTGGAGGAATCGCATCACCTGAGTCTGATTTGATTCCTGGGTTTCAAGTCTGCGAACTATGCCCTGCAATGGATCATCCGCAGGGAGCGGGATGTCAGCCGGGTTCATGGCTGATCAAACTGTCAAGGTCACCAGTGGCCAGGTGACAGATGCACACCGTAGGGGGACAGGAGTGCACCGCGAGGTAGTGAACCCTATGGCTGGCTTCTGCGGATAAGAAACTGGGTGGTTGTGGAAAGCGGGACCAGAGGAGCACAACCGGGATCCTAACGGAAGCTAGAGCCAAAATTCCCCAGGGCGCGGAGTCTAAGACCCAGCTGGTCTTCTCCAGGGCCTCTAGTGGTGAGGATGTTATGCTGCAGGCTGGGACCAGGTCGCGGCCCCTGGAGTTTCCTAGCTCACGCCCCGTAGGATAAGGGGAAAAGAGGGGAAGCAGCAGCACGAGATAAGAGAGAACCGAATAACAAGCTGAAGGTCAGGGGCCACAAGCAGACAAGGATAACGAAAGAACGAGCCGAAGGTCAAGGGTCACGAGCAGACAGGGATAGTCGGGGACAAGCCAATAACGTAACAGAGAGACAGACGTAGCACACGGCAGGCAGGAACCCAAACACACAATGCCTAACAAACACGTTGATCAGCAAAGCAGGCTTGCAGTGCACAGGTTAATATAGTGTTCTGTGATAGGGCCTGGGGTGGAGTCAGGCTGGGAGGAGATTATAAAGGAAGCCAGGTGAAGGAGGTCTGGTCTCTAAGATGAACACATGAGGAGGAAGGTAAGATGGCAGACAGACATTAATGCATATCCATGACACACACATCCTGGACATCGCACAGAATCGCATGATGAAGGTCCATGTGAGGAGAACAAAAAAGGAACACTGTCTGTAGAGGTGAGCTCAAATTTATGGGTAGGGGGTCCCTATAGCTGTGGAGAGGAGGCGAGGTTAACCCACACGTAGTCTGCCATGGAGTCTGTCAAGAAAGGTATCTATACTCATGTTCTTATAAGTGCTTGCAGTAACTTTCATTCAAGCAGGTGTGTCTGAGGGGCTGAGGTTATTCTTGGAGTTTAGGCGCAGAGCAGACAATCAAAATTTCCAAGTGGCTTCTGCGGGAGTGGTGCTACACTGTTAATAATAGGACTGACAGGAAATTGGAGTCAGTCATCAACAGGAAACAAGAGGTATGTAACCAAAAAGTTTTAACTATTGCTGTGAAAAAATGTGCAGCTCTACTTTCTAAAGTCCTGTTTATTTAACTCCATCCAAAGGCATGCACAAACAATCCATTCTGAAGTATTGATTGTGAAATGAATGGCTAGGTGAGATGAAGTATAATGTCAGCTGATCTAAATGAGACATATTGCTGCATCAGTGTTCAAACTAATAATGGTAGACTGTCCTCATTCTGAGGTCAAGTCAGATAGATGAAGAATATGATCTGGTTATCCACCTTTTAAGGACATGGAAGGGTATCTGTAAAATAAATAATTTGATTTAACATATACAATATTGACATTCTTAGCATATCTCTAAGAACGGCCAATAGACTAAAATTCTGTTATCAGAACACTTCATGTATCTCAAGTGTAGAAGTATATTAAGTGTCCTTGTGTGGTCTAACACAGATCATTGTTTAAAAAAGCAGGTTGCCTAAGATAAGCCATACTTAGACCATGCTCAAATACATTTATTAGATGTCTGTCCCCGTATTTATAATGATGATCATGCACCTAAATTTCCATAATGTATTCTCTTGAGTTTTTTTCTTTTTTACCAATGTAAAGCAAAATGACTGTTCTGTTCCAATAATAAAAACGGTACATATTCTTTTAACAGTAGCTGTGCTTTTCAACACAAGCTCCAGACCATCTGAAAGAAGGGTTGCACCTTTTCGCACAGCAATTTTCTTTTATACATATATTTTGCTAATAAATAACATTTCTAATCATATGAAATTAATAACAAGAGTCCTCCTTTACATCAGAGTCCACAGAGTTCCCCTTTTACATCTGAACTCGCAGAGTTCCCTTTCACTGTAAGGGGGGACTCTGCAGACTCTGATGTAAGGGAGAACTCTGGGGACTCTAATATAAGGGATACCCTGGGAACCCTGATTTAAGGGTGAACACTGAGAACTCTGATGTACGGAGAGGACTCTGATGTGAGGGGGAAAACTGTGGCCTCTGGTGTAAAGGGGACCTCTGATGATGTAAGGTGTGCTCTGAGAACCCTGATTTACCTTAGTGTGCTCACTCAGAGGCAGGAGAGAAAAAGGGACTTCAGTCACAGACAGGGACGGATGGTGAGCTCACTCACCCCTTGGCAGTCAGCACCTCTCATCCAGATGTATCTGAGGCTGCTGGACTTAAAATTTCCAGCCCCCACTTTCCTTTTCTGAGGCACAGCTCCGGGGATTGAAGTGTGAGCAGACACAGAGAGATAGAGGCGGGAGGAAGAGGTGCAGATAAAGCTCTCTCTCCTCTCCCATCTGTGTGTGTGTGGGGGGGGGGGATTGTTAGTGTTGGCTTTGGGCAGCATGAAAGAGAGTCTAACAGACACTCTCAGCTTAGACAACTGCAGCCAGCAACTCTGCTGGGAAACCATAGTCCAGTCTGAATAATGTGTCCGGGTTTCAGGCAGTCTGAAACCCAGACGTATGATTCCAAACCCGAACTGTCTGGGTAACTCCCGAACAGGTGGCAACCCTACACCTAATTCTCATTATAAGTAGCATATTAACCCCAGTTGACACCAGTAATGCCTAGATGGGTTTTGTTCCTGTGGAAGATCTGGCTGCATTTCCATCTGCAGCACCTGTTTTTTTTTCTAAATGTGTCAAAAAAAGGGTACAATACTTCTTTAAAGATGTTGAATTGGTGCATTCTGTACACTGTGTGCAGAACTCCCTCAAAAATCTGAATGTACAGTATGCTTGTGCGATTGACTCACTACTTTTCCAGAAGTATGCACAGAGCTTCAAGTCAATTTAGAGATATCTAAAAGGAGTTTAACTTTGATTACAGACATGACTAATGGAATGTAAAAGTAACAGCACTGAGGCTGCTCGACTGGTGATAAAGAAGTTAGATACTCCTAGGGGGTTATTTACGAAAGGCAAATCCACTTTGCACTACAAGTGCAAACTATAAGTGCAAAGTGCACTCGAAATTGCACTGAAAGTGAACTTGGAAGTGCAGTCACTGTAAATCTGAGGGGTAGATCTGAAATGAGGGGAAGCTCTGCTGATTTTATCATCCAATCATGTGCAAGCTAAAATGCTGTTTTTTATTTTCCTTGTATTTCCCCTCGGATCTACAGCGACTGCACTTCCAAGTGCACTTTCATTGCAATTTCAAGTGCACTTTGCACTTGTAGTTTGCACATGTAGTGCAAAGTGGATTTGCCTTTAGTAAATAACTCCCCTAGTCCCCAAGAGCCCTTGAGCAAGCACATATGCTTTTGTAGAACTGAGAAAGTTTGCTAAAATAGTTAAAATATTGACAGTTCATCTGGACAGTATTGCTCCAACAAAGTTGGAGTTTCTGTATGTAGCACGCAGACCCCTCTTCCTTACCTTTGGCTCACTTATAGGAAAAGGGGCACACCATGCCACATGCCCGAACCCTCCTGTGTGAAGAGGTTGAGCGGTGTAATGTACCCGGGTCTTTATGGTCAGGTTCTCCAGAGAATGGCTCCCGTCTTCACTGCAATAAAGACAAGTCTCTATTCCCCAATAACTCCAAGGTCCACACCAATTGCAACTCCAACGTAGAGTTTATTTTTCTCTTATGCATATTCAATTAGATAGAAAAGGTTGGAGGAAGATCAGGACAGCAAGAGGTGTTGGAGTAGGTCCAGGCACAAACGAATAATTATTCACTACCCATATCTTCAGGTAGTCTCCCATAAGAGTGGATCCTAGCAGCCGGAGTGATGCTTGAATTGGATTTCACACATTCTCTGCACAAACTCTGCCACAGATCTGATGAACGTTAGGTCTCTGCCACAGACCTGATGAGCGTTAGGTCTCTGCCACAGCCTTGATGAACGATGGTTCTGGCATTAGGCCTCTAACAGGAAAATGACATCCCTCCAGAGAGTTACCGGGCCCCTTCCTTCACTGTGATCTCTCACCAGTCCCTCGGAACGGTCTTCCCCCGGCCTCCTCGTCTAGATACGGGTCTCCTCGCAAGGCGGCACCCTGGGATTCCTCCTCCCTCTGTGGGCTCCAGCCGAAGGTGCTGGACCCAAGGCCTTCCGTTGCAGCCCCAGGGCTAAAGGTGCCTGGGACTGATTCACCAGTGTACCGGGCCAGGAACTCCATCCCAGGGCTAAAGGTGCCTGGGGTGGCCACGAACAGAATCACACGCTCCCAGGGTCGGACCCCCGGGAACTCACACCCTACAGAGACAGGGTCTGCCCCTTTTATATCATCTCCCGGGATGCACAGCAGGCCGACACGACCACAACACTACCGCCGAGAGGGGACATCCAAGGCACATCACTGCACCAGCGATTCAACTCCAGCCTCCGATGGCAGCGCCACCAACAGGCCACAGGGAACTACACGCCAGCATCCCACCTGTAGTATAAAATGGGTTTTACAGAACCCTAACAAATAGTGTGTTTGAGTACAACTACCACTCAAACATCCCCCTAGATTTAAAAGCCCCGCTACATGTATATATTGGTGCTAAAAGAAAATCTCCATAGGGCCTCTCTTTTTTTCCCACTGGCTTAGAGCCTGTTTATTTTTTGGGTAGTGTATGAATAACAGTTAAAATGGTTTGATAATGATTCCTAACTCTTTATATTCTTGTCAGGGAACTGTTGGAAAGAGTTAAGGCCCCTTTCACACTACCGCCACTTCAAAGTCATGCGGTTTTGACGTGATTTTGCTGTGATTTCAGGGAATGCCTGTGTAACTCACATCAAAGTCGGACCAAAGTAGTACAGGGACTACTTTGAAGTCGGTGCGACTTGAAGTCTCACAGATATGAATGGTACTCATTGGAAATCATGGGGCATGACTTGTCATGCGACTTTGAAGTCCCATGTCGCAGGACAGGTCGCACAAGTGTGAAAGGGGCCTAACAATCTAAGGAAATAATTTGGAAGGTTCCCAATGGATTAGTGGAACTATATACAAATACATTTTTTTATCTAGTTCTCTTTATGTCAGTGAGTTCCTTCAGGCTCCATCTACACTGGCTTAAGCCCCGTACACACGGTCGGACTTTTGCCCAACAAACTTCGTTTTAAGCAAGTTGGACCAACAATCCGACCGTGTGTATGCTCCATCGGACAAACTTTTTTTCGTTTGGTTCTGTTTTCATCGGACAAAAGTTGGGTCTGCAAACTTTTGCCCAACAAAAGTCCGATGGAGCAAAGTCCTACTGTGTGTACAGAAAACCATAGGACTTTTGTCCGATGGACAAAACAACTAATGTTAAAATCAACCAACAATAGCAGAAGTTGACCAAAGGGTGGCGGTAAAGAGCAGAAAAGAGCAGAAAAACCATGTGATGTTGCAAAAAGTTTTGGGAAAGTTTGCAGAAAAGTTCTGTGGTGTGTATGCTATGGGTGTTCCCGACCAACTCCGTTCGGACAAAAATCCACGGAAAAGTCCGATGGAAGTCCAACCGTGTGTACGAGGCTTTAGCCTCCCTGGCGGTATGATTCTGTCAGATTTTAGGTGCTGAAAGCGGTACCATTATTCTGCATGGAAATTTGGCGTTTTATATTGTAGGCCTGTAATTCTTAGGAATTAACTCACTTAAATCTGTCCAAACCAGAGTCTAGTAGACATCCGGGTATGATAAAGTTAAAAAAAAAAATCATAAATTATAATATAATAAATAACTATAAAATAATTATAACAAATAATAATATAATAATAATAAAAGTGTTTTTCAGTGTTTGATGACGAATTTCCCCACAAACCGCTATCGCTCAATTCTGCGAGTGATTCTAATTTATTATCGCTGTTTTCTAGCTGGTCTAAAACCACTTTTGACGTAAAGGGACACTTTTTAGTTGCTATGGACAATCTCCAAATTCCAGGCAGAAAGAACAGTTTTTATTATATAAAAGTGCATGCAGGACACTGGGCAGACCACTAGGGACAAAGGGGTGTGTATTTTTTTTATACAGTACTGTAATCTGTAAGATTACAGTGTACTGTATGTGTACTGTGTTTTAACTTTTTTGAATTTGGCGCCGATCTCCGTCTCCGTGCGTCGTAACGTCGCGGGGAACGGAGCTCGGCGGCACTCGGGCACTGTGTGAATCGAGCGAGGAGACAGCTCGATCACACAGCGGGGAGGCATCGCAGGATCCAGAGGACAAGGTAAGTAACTCTGCCTGGACTACTGCGATGCAATCCCAAGTCTGGCTCGGGGTTACCGCTTTTGGTGCTGAAATTTAACCCCGAGCCAGACTCGGGAATACCGCCAGGAAGGTTAAAAAAACATTGCTTCTACAGGAGTTTTGTGTTCTGCCTGTAGAAGCAGCTCAATGCACATTAGGACGTTAAGAGGCATATTTCGAGTTTAAAGCAGAACTCTGAGAGGATGGAGGCGGCAGCACCCGACTGCTGATGGAAACATCAGCTGCAGAGCCGACATCGCTGGACTACAGGACAGGTAAGTGTGCAATTATTAAGTCAGCAGCTACAGTATGTGCAGCTGCTGGCTTTTCATTTTTGCACCAGTGGGCGGACCTCCACTTTAAATCACTACGGAACACAGCAGAGGTTGGAGGATGGAACTGTAGTGACTGGAGACAGACATCTGGCACTCTGAAATGATGAAGAGTCTAACTGAGGCTGCAGTGCTTGAAAAATTGAAGGTTAGATATATGGGCAACCGGAGAGGGAACAAAACACTTCTGATGCAGGGAAGTGGTATGTCAAATCTTTGGGATAACTGAGAGGTTTGTGTGTTTGTGTGTGTGTGTATGTGTGTGTAATATATATATATGTAGCGGACCCCCAAAAGTGGGGTCGCTATGCCTTAAATTTAAGGGCAGCCTGAGCAATAGTTTGGCTCAGGTTTTCTGATTCTTTAGATTGGACTCTGCTCTGCTGTGGTGTTGCCTGGGTGTATAGTTCCCCTTGGCCTGCAGGTGGCGCTGTTGCCCAGGTCTTGGGTCGAACCAAAGGTGGCATTGTAGCGTGATTGGGTGTCCTCTCTCAGCAGCCGTGCAGTGGGCGTGGTCTACCTGCTGTGCATGCCGGGAGAGGGTGCATAAGGGGCAGACGCCATTAGGGCGGAGAGATTGGCCGGGGGGTTTCCAAGGGGGACCCCTGGTGGCGAGAGTCGCGCCCTTTGGCCCTGCTGGCCAGGGGTGCGTGAATTGGTCGAGAAGTCTCGGGCACCTTCAGCCCAAGACTGTTCCAGGTAGGCCCAGTACCTTCAACTGGGTCTACAACCAAACCATCGGAGTCCCAGGGTACCCAAGGGAGGGTGGTCCGCTCTGAAAGACAGGAAACCAGGGGAGGACCTGTCCGGAGGATCAGTAAAGGAAGTCACTGTCTCAGGAGAGGCCTGGTTGCCTATCAGAGGGAAGGATTCCGTGAGTTGCACAATAGCTCCTGTGATGTGCCACACTGGCACTTATGGTCTCTAGAAGTTGCAGACGCTAGAGAGTTCTAGATTCAGGAACTAAAGGATTCTGTGGCAGAGGATCTCCTGAACTTGTGAACAATACCCAGTCAGGCTTGAGTGGCGACGAGGGTAAATGGGTGCCGCGTGCCTGAACCTACCTCCCTACCCAACTCTATCTCTATCTTCAACTTTTTCCCACTAAGTTCCAAGCAAGAAAAATAAACTTGTTTGTTGGAGTTTAAAACAGTCTGGACATTGGCCTTCTTTTTAGGAAAGAGAATAGACTTTTCCATATACTCTAGGGACAAGAACCAACGGAAGGAGGTAACTCGCTGCAGGACCCAAAAATTGTATAAACACTGCTTAACCTCTTATACCAGGAGGTTACGGGCATGTGGCATGGTGTGCCCTACTCTGCAGGTGGAGGTAAGCACTAAGCAGGAGAAAAAGGGTCTGTGTGCTACATATATACTGTATATATACACACACACACTTTGACTAAAAGCTTGTATGATTGATATGAGCTGAGTTATTCTTCTGACTCGCGTGTGTGTAAATTTTACCATTTCACCTTGAGTGCTACAAATAACATGGTTTATACAACAAATCATAAGGAGATGCAAGAAACAAAGGCTCTCTCTGCTCGCTCAAAAGGTGAATGCAAAATATTAACATGCAATATTTCTCATTTACTTGACATATTGGCGTTGACTTACTAAAACCGGAGAGTGCAAAATCTGGTGCAGTTTTACATAGAACCCAATCAGCTTCCAGGTTTTTGTCAAAGCTTAAAGTGTTGTAAAGTTTTATTTTTTATTTATTTTTCCTATTAAAATAACAAACATGTTATACTTACCTGCTCTGTGCAGTTGGTTTTCCACAGAGCAGCCCAGAGCCTCCTCTTCACAGGTCCCTGGCTGAAGCTCCTGGCCCCTCCCTCCTGTTGAGGGCCCCCACAGCAAGCAGCTTGCCATAGGGGCACCTAAGCCAAGTATATATCAGTGTTACTGTACATTTAAAGCAGTATATATCAGTGCGTTACTGCATGTTTAACGCAGTATATATCAGTGCGTTACTGCACGTTTAGCGCAGTATATATCAGTGCATTACTTCATGTTTAACGCAGTATATATCAGTGCGTTACTGTATTTTAACCCAGTATATATCAGTGCGTTACTGCACGTTTAAGGCAGTATATATCAGTATGTTACTGCATGTTTAAGGTAATATATATCAGTGTGTTACTGCACGTTTAATGCAGCAAATATATGTGTGTTGCTGCACGTTTAACGCAGTTTATATCAGTGCATTACTGCACGTTTAACGTAGCATATATCAGTGCATTACTGTACATTTATTGCAGTAAATTTGAATGCGTTACTGCACAATTATCGCAGTGTATTTCAGTGTGTTATTGCACATTTCCCACAGTATATTGCAGTGTGTCAGTGTAGTTTTACTGCAGTATATTGTAGTGTGTCTGTGTAGTAAGAACTCAAGTTAAAGTGCACCAAACACCACTTTCCATTGATTAAAGTGCATTAATGTACACGTTTCTACATCTTTATTACATTTTGTTAATGCTACCTCATTATTTCTGGGAGGCCATCAAGGGGAGGCCAACGTTCCTATGGCACTGTGAGGGGGCCAGAAGCATATGTGTCCACAGGCAAAGGTGGATGGAGTCTGTCCTCAGGCAGGGCATAATTTCCTCTGTTTAGTTATGTTGCCCGTGCCATCCAGCCACAGCATGCAGAAGGGGTGGTGGACTGGCTTACTAAACCATCATCATCCTCCTCATCTTCCATCATCCAAGGAGAGACTAGTGCGCAGTCCACTGCAGCTGTCAGAGTGGCTTATTCTGCCTCCCTGTCCACAGCTACTCTTGCCATAGAACCAGCATCAGGCATGAAAGAGTCAGCTGAGTTATTTGAACACAGCATCAGCCACTTGCACGTTGACGATGTACAGCCATTACTTGATTCAGATCTTGGTTCTGAGGTTGAGGAAGGTAGGAACATGAGCCTACAGAGAGGGAAGAACACTGGTAAACAACAAATTGGCAGTCATGTTCCCCAAGTCGCAGCATATTGCCAAGTTGTCTCCAGTGATAATGAGGATAGAGGGGATGATGATGATGCTGATGAGGTCACTGACATGACTTGGGTGCCAGATAGAGCAGAGGAGGCAAGTAAGGGTGAGGCACAACCCGAAAAAGGCAGCCATCATGGAAGCCACCTTTTTCCACCAGATTGTGGAGCTGTTATCTCCCCGCCCACTTCCCACAATTCAGCTGTTTGGGCCTTTTTTAGCACATGTGCATCCCTTTGCACTTTTGCAATTTGCAAACTTTGCCTCAAGCACATCAAGTGTGGCAAAAACACTAGCCAATTGGGTACCACATGTTTGACAAGGCATTTAACCTCCCACCACTCAGCCCCTTAACAAGAGGCCCTGAAAGCCACACAAAAGGGGCGCAATTCTGCTCCTCCTCACTCCTCACCTTTCTGGTCTACCCCCACTATACCTCATTGGTTTAGGCTTCATGGGCACAATTAACACCCTAGAACCAATTTTTCCATACCTGTTTAACAGGTGCATATCATTGCGATTATTTACAGCAAGGTCAATTCTTGCTTTTATCAGGAGTACTTCTATGGGGTTACGGTGTGAAGGCACCACCGATTCCCAAAGACCAATTTTTCCACACCTGTTTGACAGGTGCATATCATTGCAATTTTTGACAACAAGCCCAATTCTTTCTGTCGTCAACAGTACCTTCACAGGGTTACGGTGTGAAGGCACCACCAATACCCAAAGCCCAATTTTTCTGCACCTGTTACTTCTATACAAAATCTGCGAAAGAGACGCCAGAATTTATCCAAAAAATCTCTAATCTTGTTCCGAGTACACTAAATTGTGGCCTCATCATACAGACTGGCTCCCCAAGCCATTGTTTATAAAATAAAGAAAGCTTGAATGGAAAATTTCATTTTTTGGGCTTTATAAATGTTATTTTTGTTTCATCAGGCTCTATACATTACAGGCAGACTAAGGGGACCCCCCAGGCACTACATTAAAATTGTTATTGTTATTTCTCATTGTAATGGTTTCACTTTAAGCATCAGTAAATCACTGCTCATCTAAAAATGATGTTTTTTTACAAACTTTGTTTCATTGATACATGTCCCTCAGGGCAGTACCTGGACCCCCATAATCATTGTATGCCCAATAACCTGCATATAGGCCTTTAAAATTTACACTTTTTTCCAGTTCGGGTCCCATAGACTTTAATGGGGTTCGTTATTCGGTTCCGAACTGTTGCAATGTTCAAAAATTATGCTTCGAACCAAACAGGGGGTCGTTCGGCCCATCTCTAACAACTAGTAGACAAGTGCTAACTGTCCAAATTGCAGGTCAGTCTGAATGGCTGTCTATTTTGTTACCATGGGATTATTAGTAATGAAAGTAATGGATCTGTAAAACATATTGGGGTTGATTTACTAAAGACAAATCCACTTTGCACTAAAAGTGCATTTGGAAGTGCATTTTAAAATGCAGTTGCTTTAGATCTGAGGGGAAGATCTGAAATGAGGGGAAGCTCTGCTGATTTTATCATTCAATCATGTACAAGCAAAAATGCTGTTTTTTATTTTCCTTTAGTAAATAAACCCCATTGTCTTCTTAAAATGAGAATTCAAAAAAATAAGTAAACCACTTTTACATTTGATATAACATGTATTATATTTTATATAGTGTAGCGGGGTATCGTTTTACCCGCAAGACTACATTTCCCAGCATGCTTTGCGGCACCCAGGGTGCCATTCCCCGCGCAAGGACTGCTGGGGTGGACTTTAAAAGGGGAGAGGCGGGGCTCGTTCGCTCTCTCTGAACGCCGCCCTCCTTGCAAGAGGATCCCCTGCACTCAACTGCTGCGCGCTAGGCCTGAAGCCTGGGCCTCGCGCTTTTGTTCCAGAGAACCTTCCGTTCCGCTGGGGAGTCTGTGAGGCATCCGATCCACCTGAGGTGCCATCATCTTCTGAAGGACCGAGGACTCGATGCATCGTAGGCATTGTGACGCCACTCACAGTAGCGGAGGAACCGGACAGGAATCGGTCCGGTCTGGGTGAGAGAGCGCCAGCTCAGAACCATATAAGAATAACTTTGTACCTATTAACTTTGCTCAGGCCCATTATTGAACACAGTTATACTTTGGAGAGACTGTTTGTGCTGAACTGAGTTTGTCAGTCTCTCCAGCTTTGCCTGGTTGGCGAATATCTGTTACCCCTTTTATTGGATTACAAATTGGTTTCTCCATGTGCACCTCCGACAGTTGCTAGCGAAGATTCTCCAGCAAACTATAACCTAAGTTATAGTCAGGCCTGACTGGGTAGTGTGGGACATTGTTGAGCGCCATTTTTATGCTCACGAGGGAGGATTGCAGCAGCGGGGTTGATGTGTTATTGCATTATTGACTGTCATACCTTTTTAATGTGCACACCTACTGTATATTGCAGGGATCTGCATAGAATATCGTATACAAATTACTCTGTTATCTTTCTACCTTCAGTAAAGAATCATAGTTAAGTACTTTGGTGGTGAGTAGGGATGTGCTCGGTGTTCGAGTCGAACATACGTTTGACTCGAACATCGGCTGTTCGATCGTTCAATGAAGATCGAACGTTTTGGGCCGTTTGCGCCAAATTCGAGTGACGCGAATGGCCCACAATGCACTACGCCATCGCAGTGCAGTCCAGGCGCTGTGATTGGCCAAGCATGCACTGTGACCCCGCATGCTTGGCCAATCACAGCGCCGGCAGCGAGGAGAGCCATAATTGGCCACAGGCAGGATGCCTGTGGCCAATTATAGCTCAGGGGGATTTAGTACACACCCCACACTATAAAAGGCCGCCAGCGCGGCGGCCTTGTGTAGTGTGTTCCGGTTCAGGGAGACAGAAGGATAGGCAGAGACAGTGTCAGTGCTATTTGTTCATTTAACTTGTGTGCAGGGAGAGAGAAGGATAGGCAGGGACAGTGTCAGTGATATTCTTTGCTAAACCTTGTGTGTAGGGAGAGAGAAGGATAGGCAGGGACAGTGTCAGTGATATTCTTTGCTAAGCCTCCTGCACAGTATACACCTGAAGCTAGCCCTTATTGCTGTGTTTTCCTGTTGTGTAACACAGGCAGGCATCTGCAGCACTTACAGCGAGCGTAGTGTGCCTCCTGCACATTATACACCTGAAGCTAGCCCTTATTGCTCGTGGTCTTTTTCTTTTGTGTTACACTAACAGGCATCTGCAGCACATACAGCGGGCATAGTGTGCTTCCTGCAAAATATACACCTGAAGCTAGCCCTTATTGCTGTGTTTTCCTGTTGTGTAACACAGTCAGGCATCTGCAGCACTTACAGCGGGCATAGTGTGCTTCCTGCAAAATATACACCTGAAGCTAGCCCTTATTGCTGTGTTTTCCTGTTGTGCAACACAGGCAGGCATCTGCAGTACTTACAGCGGGCGTAGTGTGCCTCCTGCACATTATACACCTGAAGCTAGCCCTTATTGCTGGTTTTCCTGTTGTGTAACACAGGCAGGCATCTGCAGCACTTACAGCGGGCGTAGTGTGCTTCCTGCACAGTATACACCTTAAGCTAGCCCTTACTGCTGTGTTTTCTTTCTTTTGTGTTACACTAAAAGGCATCTGCAGCACTTACAGCAGGCGTAGTATGCTTCCTGCAAAATATACACCCGAAGCTAGCCCTTATTGTTGTGTTTTCCTGTTGTGTAACACAGGCAGGCATCTGCAGCACTTACAGTGGGCGTAGTGTGCCTCCTGCACAGTATACACCTGAAGCTAGCCCTTATTGCTCGTGGTTTTTTCTTTTGTGTTACACTAACAGGCATCTGCAGCACTTACAGTGGGCGTAGTGTGTTTCCTGCAAAATATACACCTGAAGATAGCCCTTATTGCTGTGTTTTCCTGTTGTGTAACACAGGCAGGCATCTGCAGCACTTACAGCGGGCGTGGTGTGCCTCCTGAACATTATACACCTGAAGCTAGCCCTTATTGCTGTGTTTTCCTGTTGTGTAACACAGGCAGGCATCTGCAGCACTTACAGCGGGCGTAGTGTGCTTCCTGCACAGTATACACCTGAAGCTAGCCCTTACTGCTGTGTTTTCCTGTTGTGTAACACAGGCAGGCATCTGCAGCACTTACAGTGGGCGTAGTGTGCCTCCTGCACATTATACACCTGAAGCTAGCACTTATTGCTCATGGTTTTTTCTTTTGTGTTACACTAACAGGCCTCTGCAGCACTTACAGCGGGCATAGTGTGCTTCCTGCAAAATATACACCTGAAGCTAGCCCTTATTGCTGTGTTTTCCTGTTGTGTAACACAGGCAGGCATCTGCAGCACTTACAGTGGGCGTAGTTTGCCTCCTGCACAGTATACACCTGAAGCTAGCCCTTATTGCTCGTGGTTTTTTCTTTTGTATTACACTAACAGGCATCTGCAGCACTTACAGCGGGCATAGTGTGCTTCCTGCAAAATATACACCTGAAGCTAGTCCTTATTGCTGTGTTTTCCTGTTGTGTAACACAGGCAGGCATCTGCAGCACTTACAGCGGGCGTAGTGTGCCTCCTGCACAGTATACACCTGAAGCTACCCCTTATTGCTGGTTTTCCCATCTCCCTGCAGGCCATTAGAATGTCTGGAAGGCAAACAAGGAGAGGCAGACAGTCAGAAGCCAATAAAAGAGGGCAAGCAGGCTCTGTGTCTAGAGACAATAGTGCTGGTCGTGGACGGGGTGCATCGTCATCAGCACGTGGCCATGGGACACGCTTGTCCTTATTTTCGGCAGCTGGACGTGTTGAGCCGCATCATGCCGAAGACTTGGTAGAGTGGATGACCAAGCCCTCCTCATCCTCCTCATCCTCTCTCACCCAGGCTCAGGGTACTGGCAAAGCAGCTGCCAAAGCCTCCTCTTCCCTCGTATCAATGTCATCATCATCACTCCTTCCCTAGACCCACCATGTCCTCCTGAGGAGTCCCCCAAACTGTTTGAGCACAGTGTTGGGTACATGCTCCAGGAGGATGCCCAGCGTTTCGAAGGGTCTGATGATGATACCCAGCTAGAGGAAGGCAGTAGCGTGAGAGCAGAGAGAGGGGATGCTCAAGAAGGACAGCAATCTGGCAGTCATGTTCCAGCAGCTGCAGCATACTGCCAGATTGGCTCCACTGATGAGGAGGGAGGGGATGATGAGGTCACTGACTCCACGTGGGTGCCTGATAGGAGAGAGGAGGAGGAGGAGGATGAGGAGGAGGCACATCTCCAACGAGGCAGGATGCCCTCGGGGGGCCAGCGTAAGGGCAGCACACCGACTGAATCACACCGCAGAGCTCCGCCGGTGCAGGGCGCTGCCTCTGCCTGTTATTCCAAAAGTTCTTTGGTGTGGGCCTTTTTTGAGTCAAGTGCATCAGATCGCACCTCTGCTGTTTGCAACATATGTCTGAAGCATATCTCGCGTGGCCAAAACATCAGCCACTTGGGCACCACATGCTTGACCAGACATATGTTGACCTGCCATGCAGCTCGTTGGCAAGCGTATCTTAAAGACCCACACCAAAGAACAAAACGGACCTCTCCTTGCTACTCATCAGCTGGGATCTCCAACCCCACTGTACCTTCAGTTCTCTCTGAAACCTGCACTGAGAGGAATGAAGGTGTAGAATTAGGTGTGTCACAGCCAAGTACTTGCGGGCACTCTGCTAGCAGTACACAGACGTCCAATTCTAGCAGGCAAATTTCCCTGCCCCAGCTGCTGGACCGTCAAAAGAAGTTCACTCCCAGCTATCCACATGCCCAGCGGTTGAATGCTAGCTTGGTTAAATTGCTAGCAATTCAACTGCTGCCTTTCAGTTGGTAGACTCGGGCCCCCTTCCGTGAGTTTGTGCAATGTGCGGTTCCTCAGTGGCAGGTTCCCAAACGCCACTTTTTCTCACGGAAGGCGATTCCGGCTCTCTACCGGCATGTGGAAGGCAATGTCCATGCCTCGCTGGACAGGGCAGTCAGCGGTAAGGTGCATATTACCGCTGACTCATGGTCCAGCAGGCATGAACAGGGACGTTACCTTTCTTTCACGGCCCATTGGGTCACTCTTTTGGCAGCTGGGAAGGATGTAGGACAAGGTGCAGTAGTGTTGGAGGTTGTTCCGCCGCCACGCCTCCAAAATGCTACTACTGGTTGTGACACACCTCTCTCCTCCACCCCCTCCTCTTCTTCTTCCTCCATGGCCTCTTCCTGTGCTTTGTCCTCGGAACCAGCGGTGCTCCGTAGGCGTTCAAGGGGCTACGCATGTATGCAGGCAAAAAGATGACATGCCGTGCTTGCGCTGGTGTGTTTGGGGGACAGGGTCAGGGGAGCTCGGTTTTTTTCACCACTGGAAAAAAAAACGAGCTCCCCTGACCCTGTCCCCCAAACACACCAGTGGGGCATGATCAGGGATGCATGCACTGTCCTGGCACCATTTGAGGAGGCCACGAGGATGGTGAGCAGTGACAGTGCATGCATCAGTGACACTGTACCTCTTGTCCACCTTTTGGAGCATACGCTGCGTGGAATAATGGACAGGGCACTTGAGGCAGAACAGAGGCAGGAAGAGGAGGACTTCCTTGCCTCTCAAGGCCCCCTTTACCCAGACAGTGTTCCTTCTGTCCCACCCATCACACAGGAAGTGGACGATGAGCAGGAGGAGGAGGAGGAGGATTGTTACAGCATGGAGGTGGAGTATGGCACTCAGCTTCAACAGCAGCAGTCTTTTAGGGATGATTTACTGTCCCAACAAACCCGTGGACTTGTACGTGGCTGGGAGGAGGTGGCTGCGGATCATGTCGTCCTTAGTGACCCAGAGGACTCCGGACCGAATGCCTCAGCTAACCTACGCCTGCATGGCTTCCCTGATCCTGCAAAGTCTGCAGAAGGATCCTCATATTCTTCGGATCAAGGAGAGGGACCATTACTGGCTGGCCACTCTCCTTGATCCACGGTACAAGGGTAAGGTTGCGGACCTTATCTTGCCGTCGCAGAGGGAGCAGAGGATGAGAAATCTCCGGGAGGCCTTGCAGAAAGGTCTGTGCAACGCGTTCCCAGAGACTGGGAGGTTACAAACTCCTGGTCCGGGACAACGAGTTGCTGAGGCTTCGGTCAGTAGCAGAAGGAGCGGTGGAGAAGGTGGCCGTCTGACCGATGCGTTCAGACAATTTTTTAGTCCGCAACCCCAAGGTATGATCGGTTCCAGCAACCATCACCAGCGTCTGATATACATGGTGCAGGAATACCTAGGGGCAAGGTCAGACTTGGACACCTTTCCCACCGAAAATCCTCTGGCTTACTGGGTGTTGAGGATGGATCACTGACCAGAGCTTGCACAGTATGCAATTGAGCTACTGGCCTGTCCTGCATCCAGCGTTCTTTCTGAACGCACATTCAGTGCTGCTGGAGGCTTTGTCACGGATCACAGGGTGCGCCTGTCCACTGACTCGGTTGATCGACTGACCTTCATAAAGATGAACCAGTCTTGGATCACCACCAGCTACCAAGCACCTGAAGCTGATATAACAGAATAATTTATTTTCAAATGTCACATCCCTTCAAGACTGATGCTGAGTGACTGTCCTGTTATGTTGACTGACTATCCTCCTCCTCCTCCTCAATGATCCGATTCTTGATGATAGCTTGGAAGAACTTTTTTGTTTCTGGGTGCCGCCACCAGTGGCTAAGGCCCAATTTTTCAGCCCCTGTTTCACAGGGGCATGTAATTACAATTTTTGATGCAATGCTTTGCAGCAGGGCTCATTCCTGCACTCCAACTAGAGTATCTGGGAGAGGTTGCAGTGTCGTGGCACCAGCACCAGTGCCTAAGGCCCAATTTTTCTGCCCCTGTTTAACAGGGGCGTGTAATTACAATATTTAATGCAATACTTTGCAACAGGGCTCATTGCTGTGCTCCAAGTTCAGTATCTGTGAGGGGTTGCAGTGTTGTGGCACCAGTGCCTAAGGCCCAATTTTTCTGTCCCTGTTTAACAGGGGCATGTAATTACAATTCTTGATCTAATAATTCAGAGCAGGGCCCATTCATGCGCCCACCAAGAGTAACTGTGAGGGCTTACAGTGTTGTGACAACACCACCACCACCACCACTAAAGGCCCAATTTTTCAGCCCCTGTTCAACAGGGCCATGCAATTACAATTCTTGATCTAATAATTCACAGCAGGGCCCATTCATGCGCCCACCAAGAGTAACTGTGAGGGCTTACAGTGTTGTGGCACCAGCACCACCACCAAAAGCCCAATTTTTCCTACCACTGTTCAACAATGGCATGTAAATACAATTCCTGATATAATAGTTCACAGCAGGGCGTTCCAGCGCCCACCAAGAATAACTGTAAGGGCTCACAGTGTTGTGGCAACATCAACATGTAAATTTCAGCAGAGTATATACGGCAAGCCCCTACTTTCAAACATCCAACTTACAAACGACTTCTACTTGCAAACGAAAGTAGACAACAGGAAGTGAGAGGAAATCTACCCCTAGGAAGGGAAATTCTCTCCTGTAAAAGTTAATATGGGAAAAAGGTGTCTCCTCTCTACTGATGCTTTATCACCAATCCTTGTTTCAATAAAAACCCCACTTTTCAAAAACTTTTGTCATTGGGATGGAAAGTGAGGGGAAATGTTCTGAACAAGGGGCACAGACAGCAAAACAAATGTTACAGGGGTGATAACCCTTCCCTATGTTTTCCAAAAAGCTTAAAAATAGATTTTTTGTCTGGAGCTACACTTAAACAATGTACGTGTTCAAAATTACAAACAGATTCTACTTAAGAACAAACCTACAGTCCCTGTCTTGTTTGCACTGCCTGTATACTGCTGTTCAGAGTATATAGGGCCTTTTTTTTATTTTGTGTGCGGGGTTCCCCTTAATATGCATACAAGACCCAAAGGGGCTGGTAATGGGCTGGGGTAGGGGGGGGGGGGCTGGTGGGGTAGCCATGCCATTTTTCTCAAAGATTTTCATCCATATTACCTGGGACCAGACATTACATTAAAGCCGCAAGCAGTTTTAAATGGCTTTTTTCCTTTAGAAATGTCATTTTGTGCAGGGACAGTTCTAAACACGGGAAACACATGCCACTTCACAGGCATACTTTAGACACCCCCCAGGTACGATATTTAAAGTAATATTTCACTTTTTTTTTCACTTTATGCATCATTAAAATTACTGTTACCGAAAAACGGCCGTTTTTAAAACTTTGTTTTGCATTGATACATGTCCCCTGGGGCAGAACCCGGGTCCCCAAACCCTTTTTAGTACAATAACATGCATATTAGTCGTTATAATTAGCACTTTAGATTTCGAACGTTCGCGTCCATTGTATTTAATAGGGTTCTAACCTTTGCGCGAACTTTCGGTCCGTTCGAAGGTTCTGGTGCGAACCGAACCGGGGGGTGTTCGGCTCATCCCTAGTGGTGAGTGTCAATTACTGTGCTGGTATACAAAGGGGGTTGTACTGTATATGTGTATAGAGATAATACAATTATACCATCCTCCCTTTTCCTAACTGTGTCAGAGAGAAGTCAGAGCCGATTGCCAGGGGTTGGTAGCAGTGCATTACAGGGCCCAAACAAACAAGCAGCCCTCTTAAGCTGAGAGTATCGCTACACGTGGGGGCTCGGTCCGGGACCCGTGTATATTGCACGCTGCGATCAAGGCGGCCTAAAATAACAACATGGACTCGCAGGCAGTAATAGAATGGTGCGCAGAGGAGGATCCACTCCGGGCGGTAGTTATTGAACTCCCGGGAGAGATCCGGGAGAAAGAAGAGATAAAGCAACTAATAATGTCAATCTCCCAAAAATGGAAAGCATGGCCGGTAGATGTGAAGACAAATGCCGCGGGGACATATGCACTAATAGAGTGGACAAGAGGAGTCCCAGAAGAATTCAAAGGGCAAAGTATAAAAGACATAGATGACAGAACGTATCGCTTAGTGCATACTGGGGCTGTGAAGAAAGAGTCCCCACGGACCTCCCCACAGTTATCTCCGTCACTAATCTCCAAAATGGGAGGCAGTAGCGAAACAAAAGCACCAAAGTCACCCCTGACCACCATAGGTCCCGAACTGTTGACTGCTTTGGGGGACTTTGTCGTTAAATGCCAAAATAATAACACGGTGCATGTGGAAGCTGGGTACCGGAAACTTCGGGTGTTTTCAGGAACACAACCTGTGCCACCCGGGGAGGAAGATTTCGATACTTGGATCGAGCAGGCAATGCAGGCAGAAGGTGGGAAGTTCCAGAAGCGCAGAAGAAGCAGCGCATCAGTGAGAGCTTGAAAGGCCCTGCTGCTGAGGCGGTGAAAAACCTTAGGTGCAGCAATACTGTGTGTACAGCAATGGATTATTTGTCTATGTTGCAGGAAGAGTTTGGCCAGCTGGAGAAGGTGTCAGACTTGGTGTATAAATTTGAACATACCTTCCAACAGCCAAAGGAGAAGTTGTCCGAGTATGTCCGGAGACTGAATAGAATGCTGTGCCAGATTGTACTGAGAAAAGGGATGCAACCACAGGTCATAGATGCTACCAGGATAAAACAGATCCTAAGGGGAGCCTTGCGGTCGGACCCAGTCTGACTCCACCTGAAGACCTCTGACGGAGTCATGGCCCTGAACTACACAGACCTTGTGCGGATCATAAGGGACGAGGAGGCCCTGATGAAGGATCAAGAGGGGTTTGAGAGAACCACCCCACCTGTTTCGGTAGGAGTCAGAACGACAGTAGTCACAGAACGTGACCCAGAAGTAGAAACCTTGAAGTCTCAAATGGCCCAAGTACTGGACATGTTGACCTCTTTATTGGCCAAGAACTCTGGAGTCAAGGAGAAAGAGGAGATCCGGAAGGAACCGAGCCGGAACGTCCCTACTCCAGCATCCCCAAAAATCAGGAAGGTGATTGTCTGCTTAAATTGTGGAGGAGTTGGTCACCCTGACAGAAGGTGCCCCAGCCCAAGGAAGAACCGAGGCACTCAATACCAGCCAGCGGAAAACTTCAGAGGGCCCCGGTGAAGGAGTCAGCCGGGCGCCCGCTACCTACAGAAAGCTCCAAGAAAATCCAGAGACAAGCAGAGGAAAAAAAGAAGGGCAATAATGCCCCTCCAAAAATTTGCAATTTGACAACCAGAAAAAGATCAATGCATACCAGGTTAAAAAAGGGTTGAGGTCTAGAGAAAAATGGAAAAAGAAAAAAAAAACATTGGAAAAATCAAGGAGTCCCAGGGAGAAAATACCTCTCAAGAAGTTCCCGGATAAATTAGTTGGGCCCTCCCCTCTAGTCTTCGTTCAAGTGGAGGGAGTCTACGCAAAGGCACTCTTAGACACAGGAGCCCAAGTGACTCTCTTATACAGAGACTTTTATCAGAAGCATTTAAGTCACGTACCTTTGCAGAAGCTGGAAGACCTGAAGATAGGGGGGATTGGCACTCACAGTTTCTCCTACGATGGCTATGTTTCAATCAGGCTGGCCTTTGACCCCTCGGTGACCGGGAAGGCCGAAGCTTTTGACACTTTGGCGGTGGTGTGCCCTCGCCCACCAGGAGCCAATATGATGTCCATGTTGATAGGGACCAACACTGATCTGGTCAGGAGACTGCTAACCCCGTTGGTGCAAGAACGGAGTTCTCCCAGACAGAAGATTCACCCCATGCTGCAACAGGTCTACCAGAAGATGATCCTGGAGCAAAAGGCCCCGGAAGAGGGGGTGGGAAGAGTCTGGAGACTGTCTACAAGGGAGAAGATACTACAGCCTGGTGAGGTGATCTGTCTTCAGGCTACAGTAAAACTCTCCTGGGAGCAGCCGGGTCCCTTTGTGGTCGTGGAACCAGACCCCTTCAACACCCACCAAGGATTGGAAGTACTCCCTGAAGTGGTCCCGTTGAGGGCACTGAAGAAAGCCAAGGGACAGATTCCAGTGAGTGTTAGAAAAGGCACAAATTCTCCTGTAAAGATCCCAGCCTGGGTGCTACTGAGCAAGGTGAACCCTGCTACCCCAGTGACCCTGTCTGAATTGAAATCAAAAGATGGAGAAGCCACCTTGGAAGAGCTCTGCCTTGAAGATACAGCCCTGCCACAGAAATGGAAGGAGAGAGCCAGGGCTCAGCTGACTCGTGGAGGAGAATATTCTCTGAAGATGAGTTTGATGTGGGGTGTGCGAGAAGTGCCACCCATAAAATCCGTCTTCAAGAAGACAAGCCCTTTCGGGAGAGGGTCCGAAGAGTTCCACTGGCTGATCTGGAAGATTTGCGGGAGCAGTTGGCAGAGCTAAAGAGGACAGGGGTCATTAAAGAGTCCAGAAGTCCATATGCCTCCCCCATTGTGGTGGTAAGGAAGAGAAACGGGTCGCTGAGACTCTGCATAGACTATAGGACTCTTAACCGAAGGACCATTCCTGACCAGCATACTACCCCCAGGATAGAAGATGCTTTGCAGAGTCTGTCTGGGGCCAAGTGGTTCAGCGTCATGGACCTGAAGAGTGGCTATTATCAAATACCCATGCACCCTGAAGATAAGGAGAAGACGGCCTTCATCACCCCAGTGGGATTCTATGAATTTAATAGGATGCCCCAAGGCCTGTCAGGAGCCCCTGCTACCTTCCAGAGGTTGATGGAAAAGACCGTTGGGGACATGAATATAATTGAAGTCCTGGTGTACCTAGACAACATCATTGTCTTTGGGAAGACTCTGGAAGAGCATGAAGAAAGATTGGAGAAGGTCCTGAAACGTCTCAGTGAGAAGGGACTTAAACTTTCCAGAGAAAAATGCCAGTTCTATCAATCCTCGGTCCACTATCTGGAGCACATAGTATCTGCTGAAGGAGTGTCTACAGACCCTGATAAACTGGAGGCAGTCACCTCCTGGCCCAGACCAACTACAGTGACTGAGCTCAGATCCTTCTTAGGCTTCTGTTCCTACTACCGTAGATTTGTGGAAGGATTTGCATTTTAGACCCCTAAATGAGCTACTGAAGACGGAAGGAGAGCAGGATGAGACTGGTCCCAGGAAGTCTGGAGAGTCTGTGGAAGACCAGTGGACAGGGGAGTGCGAAGAAGCCTTCCAGATGTTAAAGAAGAGTCTTACCACTGCACCAGTCCTGGCCTATGCTGATCCAAAGAAGCCTTATGAACTGCATGTGGATGCCAGCCATGATGGTCTAGAAGGGGTGCTATACCAAGAGTATGAAGGGCAGTTGCGCCCAGTTGTCTACGTTAGCAGAAGTTTTGCACCCGCTGAAAAGAACTATCCCACCCACAAGTTGGAGTTCCTGGCCCTAAAGTGGGCATCAGTGGATAAACTCAGAGATTACCTGTACGGAGCAGACTTCAAAGTAAAGACTGACAATAATCCACTCACCTATCTCTTCATCACGGCCAAGCTGGATGCCTCTGGTCAACGTTGTTTGGCCGCCCTAGCCGGGTTCAACTTCAGCCTGAAGTATAGGCCCGGAGCTGGGAATCGTGATGCGGACGCACTGTCCAGAAGAGGCCATGCACCCACCCACCAACCAGAAGATTGGACCCAGGTAACCCCAGATGGGGTACGGGCCCTGTGTCAAGGAGTACAACTTCAAGCTAGTGGTGGGTCGAGGGCTGAAGAGATCAGTATTTCTGCCGTGGGGGTGCCTAAGTGTTACTGCAATGTGACTCAAGTCAGAGAGGATGACCTACCCAAATTGTCCAAGAAGGACTTAAGGAGAGACCAGCTGGAAGTTCCTTGGGGAAGATTAGCACTGGAGACATTGGAAGACCAGGATCCAGACAGAATTCTAAAGGGCCCCTCAAAGGTGACCCAGTTGGTCCACAAGGAATGGGACAAGTTGCAGGTACATCAAGGGGTGGTCTACCGAAGAGGCCCCTCTGATGACCTGGAAGATAAGTGGCAGCTATTTCTGCCGGAAAAGTACAGAAGAACCGTCTTAGCTGCCTTACATGATAATCATGGCCACTTGGGGGCTGAACGAACATTCCAACTTGTAAGGGATAAGTTCTATTGGCCTTGTATGCGGGCTGAAGTGGAAGAATACTGCCACTCCTGTGCACGCTGTATCCAGAGGAAGACATTGCCACGTCAAGCTGCCCCAATGGGCCATCTGCAGAGTCAAGGACCCTTGGACTTGGTGTGCATTGACTTTCTCTGTCTCGAACCTGACTTAAGTGGACAAGGAAATGTTCTGGTGATAACCGACCATTTCACCTGTTATGCCCAAGCTTTTCCAGCCAAAGACCAGAAGGCCTCCACTGTAGCTAAAATCTTAGTAGAGAAATACTTTGTGCACTATGGACTGCCACAACGCTTGCACTCTGACCAAGGGAGAGACTTTGAGAGTCGATTGATCAAGAAACTGTTGGACTCTTTGGGTATCAAGAAAACCCGCACCACCCCTTATCACCCTCAGGGTGACGCTCAGCCGGAGAAATTCAACAGGACTCTATTAAATATGTTAGGGACTCTAAGTAGTGAGCAGGAGCAGCACTGGAGCAAGCATATAGCGGCCATCGTGCACGCCTACAACAGTACCACTAGCGATGCCACAGGGTACTCTCCATATCGCCTTATGTTTGGCAGGGAAGCAAGACTGCCTGTGGATCTGGCATTCGGCATATCCACGGATCGCACTTCAGCCACCTCACATAAGGGCTATGTAGACAGACTGAGGAAGAGTTTGAAGCTGGCTTTTGAACAGGCTCAAGTGGCCTCAGAACAAAGAGGAGCCCGGAACAAGAGGAACTTTGACCTCAAGGTTCGAATCCAGGACCTCCAGCCAGGAGACAGAGTGCTGCTGCGCAACCTAGGAGTTCCAGGGAAGCATAAGTTAGCAGACAGATGGAGACCTGAACCATATGTGATCTGTAAGAAGTTACCAGAGCTGCCGGTGTATCAGCTAAAACCAGAAGGGAAGATAGGGCCACTGAAGACATGGCACAGAAACCATTTACTCCCACTTTCAGAAGCGGTTCGGATAACACCTGTGGAGGATTCCCCTGGACCGTCCTCAAGCTTGGAGACACCTAGGCCATACACTCGGTCTCAGGTCTCTCAGTTGGAGAAATGGATGTCTCGGATCAGAGTTTGGAAGAAGAAGAGCTTGGATGGTTGTGGCCTCCTCAGACCCCAGAACCCCTGTCTATAGATCTTCCACCCTCTGAAGGTACTGTGGATAGTACACTAAATGTGGAAGCCACTGAGTTTGTTCCGTCTAGTCCTCTGGTTGAAGAATGGGAAGATGCCACATGGTCACTTTCCGCTGAGCATCAAGATTACTCCCTACATCTTCCTACGTCTGATCTGGATGTACCAGAAGCTTTGGAGCCCAATGCACCCACTTTAGAAGAAGATACAGTGAGGGGAGAAACGGCCACCACAAGAGAACAAAGAGCCAAGAGAATCATTCGTCCTCCTCGGAAGTTAACCTATACCTAGATGGGGAAAAGTTCTGAGGATACAGTAACCACTGCTCGTAGGACATTGCCAATATCTGATCCTTCTACTGTGCATTTGGTGGAAGGCAACCCCAGCTCACTCTCTGGCACAGTTAGACAGGTCAGCCCCTTTGATGTAACCAGTGGGCAGGACAAACTCCTTTCCCCGTTCTGGTGGGAGTTTCCTCTGCCGACTTCTCTAGTTGCCCTTAATGAGTTTGTGTTTTCCTACTGTTGATGTTGTCTTTGAGGGACCAAAGATTTCAAGTGGGGGGAGTGTGTAGCGGGGTATAGTTTTACCCGCAAGACTACATTTCCCAGCATGCTTTGCGGCACCCAGGGTGCCATTCCCCGCGCAAGGACTGCTGGGGTGGACTTTAAAAGGGGAGAGGCGGGGCTCGTTCGCACTCTCTGAACGCCGCCCTCCTTGCAAGAGGATCCCCTGCACTCACCTGCTGCGCGCGCAAGGCCTGAAGCCTGGGCCTCGCGCCTTTGTTCCAGAGAACCTTCCGTTCCGCTGGGGAGTCTGTGAGGCATCCGATCCACCTGAGGTGCCATCATCTTCTGAAGGACCGAGGACTCAATGCATCGTGGGCATTGTGACGCCACTCACAGTAGCGGAGGAACCGGACAGGAATCGGTCCGGTCTGGGTGAGAGAGCGCCAGCTCAGAACCATATAAGAATAACTTTGTACCTATTAACTTTGCTCAGGCCCATTATTGAACACAGTTATACTTTGGAGAGACTGTTTGTGCTGAACTGAGTTTGTCAGTCTCTCCAGCTTTGCCTGGTTGGCGAATATCTGTTACCCCTTTTATTGGATTACAAATTGGTTTCTCCATGTGCACCTCCGACAGTTGCTAGCGAAGATTCTCCAGCAAACTATAACCTAAGTTATAGTCAGGCCTGACTGGGTAGTGTGGGACATTGTTGAGCGCCATTTTTATGCTCACGAGGGAGGATTGCAGCAGCGGGGTTGATGTGTTATTGCATTATTGACTGTCATACTGTACCTTTTTAATGTGCACACCTATATTGCAGGGATCTGCATAGAATATTGTATACAAATTACTCTGTTATCTTTCTACCTTCAGTAAAGAATTATAGTTAAGTACTTTGGTGGTGAGTGTCAATTACTGTGCTGGTATACAAAAAAGGGGGTTGTACTGTATATGTGTATAGAGATAATACAATTATACCATCCTCCCTTTTCCTAACTGTGTCAGAGAGAAGACAGAGCCGATTGCCAGGGGTTGGTAGCAGTGCATTACAGGGCCCAAACAAACAAGCAGCCCTCTTAAGCTGAGGGTATCGCTACAATAGCATATACTTTGTAATATACTAAATTATAATTTAGTTTCATCTCATTCTGCCGCCAGCTATTCAGTGCCAAAAAGCTGAATTTCTTCCTTGCAACCGTGGTAAAATAATCTGAATACTCATCTACTTGCTCATGTGATTGGGTCATTTACTTTTTCAGATGTCCAGATGATAGGATTCTCCTACAATATGAGTTTCACTTTTGGTTCACAAAGCTTAGGGTTACAATAGAACTTTGTTTTTTTAGCAAGCAGTGAAACAACAGCAAGAAATATGATTTGGATGGCAGGTACATTTATTTTTGTGCACACTTAATACTCTCATATGGCAGATTTAATATAATATCTACATTAGTTTAAAGTGTATTTGAGAGACATAAAATTATATTTGCTACATATGTAGCAAGCTTTCTCATATATTATTCATGCTTGTAAAAAGAATATACATTGTCTAATAAATGTAGCAACCGGACCCCTTTTCCCTACCTTTGGCTCACTTGTAGGAAAAGGGGCACACCATGCCACATGCCCATACCCTCCTGTGTGAAGAGGTTGAGCGGTGTAAATGTAACTGGGTCTCCACGGCTAGGTTCTCCAGAGAATGGTTCTCGTCTCCACTGCAATAAAGACAAGTCTCTATTTCCCCCAATAACTCCAAGGTCCACACCAGTTGCAACTCCAACGTGGAGTTTTTTTTTCTCATATGCACAGTCACTAGATAGGAAAGGGTGGATGGAGAACAGGACAGAAAAAGGTGTTGGAATAGGTCCAGGCACAAACGAATGTTTGACTCACTACCTGTATCTTCAAGTAGGTTCAGCTCACCCAGATAGTCTCCCATTAGAGTGGATCCTAGCAGCCGGAGTGATGCTCGAATTAAATTACACACAGTCTCTACGCAACTGTTACGGGTAAATTTGGGTCTCTGCCACAGACCTGGAGAACTTTGGGTCTCTGCCACAGACCTGGTGAACTTTGGGTCTCTGCCACAGACCTGGTGAACTTTGGGTCTCTGCCACAGACCCGGTGAACGTTGCTTGTGATATTAGGCCTCTTTCAGGAAGATGACATCCCTCCAGAGAGTTCTCGGGGCCCTTCCTTCACTGTGATCTCTCACCAGTCCCTCGGAACGGTCCTCCCCCAGCCTCCTCTTCCAGATACGGGTCTCCTCGCAAGGCAGCACCCTGGGATTCCTCCTCCCTCCGTGGGCCCCAGCCAAAGGTGCTGGACCCTAGGCCTTTAGTTGCAGCCCCAGGGCTAAAGGTGCCTGGGACTGATTTGCCAGTGTACCGGGTCAGGAACCCCACCCTAGGGCTAAAGGTGCCTGGGGTGGCCAATGAGCAGAACGACACACTACCTGGGGTAGGACCCCCGGGAATAGAGGAACCACCCCACAGGCAGTGTCTGTCCCTTTTATATCCTCTCCCGGCATGCACAGCAGGCCGACCACACCCACCATGCCACCGCCGAGAGGGGACATCCAAGGCACAGCACTATACCAGCGGTTCAACCCTAGCCCCCGATGGCAGCGCCATCCACAGGCCACAGGGAACTATACACCAGTATCCCACCTGCGGTATAAAATGGTTTAGCAAAGCCCTGTCAAATAAGGTGTTTGAGTACAACTACCACTCAAACATTCCCCTAAATTTGAAGACCCCGCTACATAAATATTAAGGCATTTATTCTGCTTACACTAGATTTTTAAAGTTGGACACCTGTCACCGAAAATGATATGCACATAGGTTAACGGTGTGAATACTGTGTAGAGAACTCTGCTGGGCCATCTTAATGCTGGCATAGATACTAAAAACGAGGTGCTAGTGGAAGGATACTGGTGAACGACCAATGTGTGTGCTTGGGGTGGTGCCCCCCTGGTACAGCATGCTCTTTTATTACCGTATAGCAGGGATATGCAATTAGTGGACCTCCAGCTGTTGCAGAACTACAAATCCCATGAGGCATAGCAAGACTCTGACAGCCACAAGCATGAAACCCAGAGGCAGAAGTATGATGGGACTTGTAGTTCTGCAACAGCTGGAGGTCCGCTAATTGCATTTCCCTGCCATATAGGATAGGAAATGGCATGACCCTTATTATACCAGTGTAGAAATAACTAAATCAATCAAATTGAATAATGTTTGAAATATGTTCCTGGTCTGTTGCATACTTTTTCAGACAGTCTATTCAAGTCTAAAGACAGGAACTTCTGTGCAAATCTCCATTCCCTAGATATATTTACCATATTGATGAGCCATCTGCTTGAAGGTTTTGTAATATAAGTCCAGTTCTCAGTATCAGCTTATGAATGAGGAAATGAAAGCCAAACAAGGCAGAAGCGTAAATGATTACCCAGCTTAAACAGTCAACAGCACAAATATCTTGTTAAACCATTTACAATAGTGGACCTGGGACAGACAGCTCCTGGGGGGTGCCACCCAACTAACACAGTTGATTACAGTAGCTGCTACACCATTCTATTTTCTCCTAAAAACAAAATATCACAGAAACCATTTTAATTTTAACATGCACATTTATTTAATAAACGTCTGTTTTAAATAATTCAGACTTCAAATTGTAATGTCTACCCATTATCTAGCCCCTGTGTGGGCGATTTACAAGCTTGTCTTTGTATGCTCGTGTTTATTCTCAAAACCAATTAACAGATTGAAACAGAAAATACTTCAGACCTAAAGCAAAACTCAGGTTAAATAACTAACACACAATGTCACGGACTTGGGCTACAGGAGAACCACCTGTCTTTCAGGTGGACCCGATTGGACCCTCTAGTCTCTTTTATGGAGCTGCGGTTGTCAACAGACATGTGCCTGTTGACATCCGATCCAACCCTGTCTGCTAAAAACAGACAGGTGGGGAACCATTCTCCATCCATCTAGTGCAGGGCTAGGCAACCTCGGCCCTCCAGCTGTGGTGAAACTACAAATCCCATCATGCCTCTGCCTCTAGGAGTCATGCCTGGTATTGTCAGGGTCTTGCAATGTCTTATGGGACTGAGGCAGCTGGACGGCCGAGGTAACCAACCCCTAATCTAGCGGATCGGATCAGATGGCAGTCGGGTAAACGCACAGGCGGTTCGTTTACATGCGACTGCCCATAGAGAAGACCGGGCTGCATAAGCAAAGTGGACACGGACTAGCTATCCTCTTGCTCAGCGGGGATCAGCATACAGATTCCACGCTGAGCAGGTGGACTACAAGGATATACCAAAATCACTCTGTAAGCAGTCATTTTAAATAATTATCATTTGTGGTTCCCCTGCTTTGAGAAAATGTCTGTAAATAATTAATAGATTTTATTATAAAAAATACTAAATCTATACATTTCCACCCCTGATTTACTGGACAAGGGCAGTGTGAATGTTAAAAATAAAAACAGTCTCTGCATTGCCCCAAGAGTTAAAATGTATTGCTGTGACAGAGTGAAGGTGATGACAATAAACAAATAACGTCTTTCTATCTGTTTGCAATGTTACATCCTGATCACATGTTTTTCACAGTGGCCTAAGGCTACATTCACACCTGATGGTTTTGTCGCCTGAAGCTACAAAATGCTAGGGGGGAAAAAATCTATGATTCTCTATGGAGATGGTTCACATCTCCACTCCAAAACGCCTGAAACCGAACGCCTGAAGCTCAAACAAGTTCAGGACCGGGCAGATTTGGGCGTTTTTCTGCTTTTTACATTGGTGACCCTTGGACCTGTACAAAATCGCGGTAAAAAATGCGGTAAAAAACGCTGCAAAATTGAGGTAAAATTGCGCGACTTTCTGCCTGAAAGCGCTATGTTCAGGTGTGAATGGGGCCTAAGAGGTGACGTATGCAGTTGTATGTTACCTGGTTTGTCAGTTCAGTCCTCATTCTCCACATTTCTCTGATGCTTTGGTCTGCCATCAAAGCCCTAAGAAATACCCAATACATGCTTCTACTTCCCCACAATCAAGCACTTCCTGAGCTGCCAGTGGCCCGGCATGAGCACTATCACATGGGGCCGGAAGGAGTGTTCTGAGAACTGGTTTAAATTTTCAGAAAGTTGAACCATTCTGGTGGCAGACCATGGTGGTGAGGGAAAATGGGAAGGGTGAGCAGAGGTCACTTATTCTGCAAGTGAGCAGTGAGCCTGTGTATGTGTATGTGTGTTTTTTTTTTTTGCATAGCTGTGGCAAAGTACAAATGTGCTTAAACTACATTTGACACGTATAGCCTGAGGCTGAAAATGATATGCATATTTCGATCTGAGGTAAGTAATACATAATCAGCTAGTATGCTATGCATACTAGCTGATTATGCCTTTGTCTTGCAGGGTTTTTTGTTTTTTCGTTTTTTTTTGGAGGGTTTACTTCCTCTTTAAAGAAGTCATATGCAAGCCACGAGGAAGTTGCACAGGGATTCCGGCTTCAAAGTCGTGCTAGTGTGAAGGGTGCCTTAAATAGAAATGAAAAGCAAAACATTTTTGTATAGATATAAAAAAGAAAAAACATTATAAATACCCTTTTTCCCTTTTTTTATAAGTGTAGCGCCCTGCTCCTGATGATCAGGCGCTATGTTAAATTTAGTGGGTGTCTGAGCTGGTAGTTAGCTCAGACTTTGTAATAAGGCTAAGTCAGCTTCTGTTCTGGCTATGGCTGTGTTTGGAAGGACTTCCCACTGTTTGCCTGTTTGCCTGTAGGTGGCATTACCCCCCCAGGCCAATGTTGGAACACAAGCAGGCCAAAGTGTATTGGGTATTTTTCCCCGGGAACAGCTCAGTGGGAGTGGTCTCCCCGCTGAGCATGCTGGGGAAGGGTACTTAAGGAGCAGACGCCATTTCTCGGGGCTCTCTTCGCCTCGTGGCCCTCCTGGCTCGAGGTATGTGATACTGGAATTTCAGCCGCGGAGCCATGTTGGGCCGAGGCTGCATCTCTGCCAGGCAGGCCCAGTTGTCCTGACTGGGGCCTACACTTTGAAGGTGATCCTGTGCAGTCTGTCCTGCGGGAGGAAGCCACTAAATGGAGGAAACCAGGGGGGGACCTGTCCTGGAGAGGACCAAGCGGAAGATCCTAAAGGTCTGTGGCAGAGACTGTTATTTCTTTATTTGTTCGTGCATTATCCCGGCTGCTAGGCCAAGTGAGAGGCCTATCCGGGTGAGCAATACCCACTTGAAGGAAAGTGGTGAGTGTGACTTCAAAGCTTAGAAGTTTCCCCAGTGATCTGCTGTGTGTGCCTGAACCTTCCCCTAACCCTCCATCCCTCTACCTATGCAAGTTTGTGTGGAAATAAATATGAAAAGCAGTGCAGCGCTAAAAGTTAAACTAAAGATAGCATCACAAATAGTCCAAAAGCGATATGTAGCAAGATGAGGCCAGAGGGTGTTGAAAAGGCAATAGAGGTGTAAAACTTCTTAGACGGAAAATGGGGTGCTGCAATCAATCACCATACATCCCAACATAGGCGTCTCCTCCCCCTGAAGCACAAACCGCTCACCTGAACGAATGGACCTCTGAGCAAACAGATGGTCAATCACGCTGTCCCTTATCAAGGGTAGTGGTAAGATGTTGTCTTCACGTAAGGTCCTTCTTTAAAACTCCTCAGTCGATAAGTGGTCTCCAAAACTTGCTCATACAAAGTGGATCATGTGAAAATATAATAGGATTTTTATAACAGCTTACCTGTAAAATCCTTTTCTTGGAGTACATCACGGGACACAGAGCGACATAGTCATTACTAATGGGTTATATAGATACCGTCAGGTGCTGGCACTGGCAACTTCCAAAACCGGAAGTACCCTCCCCTATATAAGCCCCTCCCATCCGGGAGCACCTCAGTTTTGTAGCAAAGCAATAAGTGTCCCCAAAGAGGGGCGGGAGCTCTGTGTCCCGTGATGTACTCCAAGAAAAGGATTTTACAGGTAAGCTGTTATAAAAATCCTATTTTCTTTCTCGTACATCACGGGACACAGAGCGACATAGTCATTACTAATGGGATGTCCTAAAGCAATGCCAAATGAGGGGGGGATACACCATATATAAGCTGAGCGCTATCAGACATGAGGATCTTTTGCGGCCTGCAACACACTGCGCCCAAAGGCGACATCCTCCTGACTTCTAACGTCCACCTGGTAGAACCTAGTAAACGTGTGAACTGAAGACCATGTTGCGGCCTTACAGATTTGAGCCAGGGAGGCCTGGTGATGCACTGCCCATGAAGTTCCAACTGCTCTCGTGGAGTGCGCTCTAACTTTGAACGGAGGCGGTCTCCTTCTCAAGCCATAAGCTTGCATAATGACCTGTCGAATCCACTTGGCTAAAGTAGATTTTGACGCTGCCTGACCCTTTCTGGGGCCTTCCGGCAGAGTAAACAAAGTATCCGTTCTGCGAATCTGAGCAGTGGCTTTTAGATAAGCTTTAACTGCTCTTACTACATCCAAAGAATGCAATAACTTTTCCTCTACCGAAGTAGGTTTGGGGAAGAAAGAAGGAAGAACCACATCTTGGTTCAAATGAAACCTCGATACCACCTTAGGAAGAAAGGCTGGATGAGGACGTAACACTACTCTGTCATTATGGATAACCAGATATGGCTCCTTACAGGACATAGCTGCTAATTCCGATACTCTTTTAGCCGAACAAATGGCTACTAGAAAAATCAATTTCCTGGTGAGAAGCACCAAGGAAATATGCTGTAATGGTTCAAATGGTTGTTTCTGTAGAACCGACAGAACCAAGTTTAGATCCCATGGACATATGGGAATATTAACCGGAGGACTAATACGCATCACTCCTTGTATAAAGGCTTTGACTAGTGAATGCGAAGCCAAGGGCCTTTGAAAAAATATTGACAAGGCCGAAATCTGACCCTTGATAGTACTCAAGGCAAGCTTCCTATCTACAGCCCACTGTAGGAAGTCCAGAATCCTACCTATTACGTACTTATGTGGATGCCATTTCTTGGCCTCACACCACGCGATGTACGCCTTCCAGATTCTATAGTAGATCTGCCTGGATACCGGCTTCCTGGCATTGATCATGGTAGATACCACAGCATTAGAGAGCCCTCTCTTTTTTAGAATGTGGGCTTCAATAGCCAGGCCGTCAAACCTAGGGCTGGTAAGGAAGGGTGGTATATCGGTCCTTGCGAAAGCAGGTCCGGACGACGTGGGAGAGTCCAAGGACTCCCCACTGAAATTTTACAATCTCCGCGTACCACGCTCTTCGGGGCCACGCTGGAGCCACCGGAATCACTGGTTTCTTTTCTACCCTGATTCTGCGGAGTAATCGAGGTAACCATTGTGGCGGTGTGAATGCATATATCAGCTTGAACTGATCCCAAGGGAACACTAGGGCATCCGAGCCGCAAGCTAGGGGATCCCTTGTCCGAGAGACAAACCTGTCCCCCTTTGCGTTGAATCTGGATGCTAGAAGATCTACATCCGATGTTCCCCACCGCTGACATATTGTCCAGAAAACCTCGGGGTGAAGGGACCCTTCCTCTGGGCCTAATTGCTGGCGACTTAGAAAGTCTGCCTTCCAATTCTCCACTCCTGGAATGAATACCGCAGATATGGCTGGGACATATTTTTCTGCCCATTTCAGGATGTAATTTACTTCCCTCTGGGCTGCACAACTCCTGGTGCCCCCCTGATGATTGATATATGCCACTGCTGTGGCATTGTCTGATTGAATTCTGACAGGGGACCCTTGGAGTTTGGATGTCCATGCTACTAGGGCATACCGGGCTGCTCGTATCTCTAAGAGATTGATGGGCAGGGCCTTTTCTGCATCCGACCATCTGCCCTGGAGAGACTATTGCTCCAGTACTGCTCCCCAGCCTATAAGGCTGGCATCTGTAGTGACCACCTTCCAAGAAATCGGACTGAAGGATTTCCTTTTTTCCAGATTCTGGGGAACCAACCACCAACGGAGGCTCTTGCGAACGGAAGGGGACAAGGACATTGTAAGTCTAGGGCCTGAACTTTTTTGTTCCAGGCTGACAGTATGGCCCCTTGCAAATTCCTTGAATGGAATTGACCGTAGGGTACTGCTTCGAATGATGCCACCATTTTTCCCAGCAGCCTCATATACAGGCGTATGGACGGCTGTCTTTTTTGTACCCACTAAGTGGATCAAATCTTTCAAAGACAACACCTTTCCTCGAGGCAAGAATATTTTTCTCTGGCCTGAATCCAACCCTAGCCCCAAGTATTCCAGACTTTTGACTGTTTTTTAGGGCTGACTTGTCTCGGTTGATAATCCAACCGTGAGATTCCAGATACTTGATTGTCTTGTGAACGACCACGTCTAGTTTTTTCACTGAGTGGTCTATCAGCAACAAGTCATCCAGATATGCCATTATCATTACACCTTGTGTTCTTAGATTGGCCAATAAAGGGCCAGAATTTTTGTAAACACTCGTGGTGCTGTGGCCAAACCGAAGGGTAAGGCTCTGAACTGAAAATGGCGCCCTTCTACTGCAAAGCGTAGAAATTTTTGGTGGACTGGAAAGATGGGAATGTGCAAATAAGCATCTTTGATGTCGATCGCGGCTAACCAATCCTCCCCTTGTAGGGCAGTGGCCACCGATCGGATCGACTCCATCGGAAAGTCCTGATATACAGGAATTTGTATAGCCCTTTTAGAATTAATATGGGCCTCCCGTCCGCGTTTGCTTCGGGACTGTAAAGAGGTTTGAGTAAAACCCGAACCCTCATTCTTCCAGGGGAACCTCCATAATTACTCCTTGGAGCAATAGTTGTTCTAGTGCCAACAGGAGGGACTCTCTCTTCCGGGGATCCCTTGGCACGTTTGACCTTAAAAATGGGAAGGAGGAGAGTCTTTTAACTCCAAACTGTATCCCAAACCTACTGCGGAGAGCACCTATCTGTCTTGATCGTGTCCCGCCAGGTCTCTTGCGAACAACTGGAGTCCTCCCCCCACCCGACTGAGTGGGGGCTTCAATGAATTTAACTTTGGGGGAGGTTTTGTACCTCCCCTGACCCAGGGTTTCTCATTACCCTGCTACTGTCCCTGTTTTTTACCCCCGGGATTTGACCGAGGAGGCCGTCGGAACTGTTACACAGCCGATGCCCCAGGGACTGGAGAAGCAGGCCTCTTAAAGAGGGACCTCTAACTCTGTTTTTAACCGGCAAGAGCGTATTTTTACCGCTGGAAATTTTCTGGATATATTTGTCCAGGTTTTCCCTGAATAAGCGTTCACCATGAAATGGGACGCTAACCAGCCATTCTTTACAGGGAGCTTCAGCAGACCAGTTTTTGAGCCATAGGAGCCTACGCATATGTACTATAGACAGCGTAAGGCGGGAGGCCTGATGGACTGAATCCTTTATGGCGTCAACCGCAAAGCCTAAGGCTCTAGGTAGATCAGCTAGGGCAAAGCCTGCTGATCTGTCAAGTCCCTCAAGACCTGTTTCAACTGATCCTTCACTGCTTAGCAGACCCCAATAGCTGCTACTGCTGGTTGTATCACCAAGCAGATTTTCATAAGGACTCCAATCTTTTATCTATTGGGTTCTTGAACATTTGGACATTATCCACTGGACATGTCAGTGATTTATACATACAAGAGATGGCTGCGTCCACTGTAGGGACCTTCCATTTTTTTTTTTTTTTGATGAACTTATCCTCCATGGGATAGACCACCGGAAATCTCTTGGGGGAATAAATATTTTCTCAGGACGTTCCCAATCCTGGTAAATGAGCCCTTTCAGTAAAGGGTGAAGTGGAAAAGAACAAACAGTCTGGGGGCTTCTAGCGACCCCAACGAGGATACAGTAGTGGTTGATGGTTCCGCAAGGTGCATTTTTAAATGCTGATCGGACCATGTTAGTCAGAGACTGAACCCATAATCTTTCAGCCTGAGATGCTGAGAAAAGGTTCCCCCACTGTTGATTCCTCTATAACAGAATCAACCTCATCCTGATCCCCTTCAGGCAGGTCGATCCCTGTATGGGACTGTTGCTCTGCTAACAGGCACTCTGAAGGAGGAGACGGAGATCGGGCGTGCTTTCCCTGACAGGGAGGCAGCGATAAATGTTGACAATCTCTCTCTAATCCTCCCAGAGCTGAGGAAAAAACCTCCTCTGTTACATACACAGGAGCAGGTGAACTGAGGACAGCCACAGTACCAAGTACCCCTGCGGGGTCTCTACGGTCACTTACCTCTGAACTTCAGGGGAGACTGGTGCAGCAGAAGTATGCCCAAGATCCTCCGAGCCCGATGAGACCCCTTCGCTTCCTGGAAGATTCAGTTCCGGAGCTTCTGGACGGCATATTCCTAAGCCTAAAGCTGAGGTATTCCAGCCGTAATACACCACTTTTACTGAGAATAGTCTAGCACAATTGCTGCTATATCACAGTTGGTGTCTACTAATGTGCCTTTCTAGGGGATGCCTGTATCAACCGCTTGCTGTATGCCCTTTTTTTAAATGTTGCCAGCTCTGTCTCTGTACTTCATAGCCAGCTCACCACACAAAACTGTGGTTTTTACATGCTGGGACGCCCGCACATGCGCAGAAGCGCTGCGGCGCACACAGAGCGTCATCCCCCAGGCTCCGCCCCCTTTCCTGGCTCACCTCTATATATAGAGGCGCGTGCACGTGCACGCGCGCGGCCACGTGCGCCTTCGGCGCTAATTTTGAAAAATGGAGACTAGGGACAAGAGCCAGGGCACCTCTTTGCCGCAGGCCGGGGGATGGACGAGCATTGCAACATGGCAGAGGAAGCAGTTTCCCATAAGAGAACTCACCATCTGCCTGGACTTGCTCTGCTGAGAAGAAACTAGTCCACATGACAAGAAACATTCCACAGCGGCCTCTAGTGGACAAACACAGGTACCGCAGTCTAATATCTTAAATATATATAAAAAAATATTTTTTTTTTTTTTTTTTCTTGACCACCATTAAAAATTATTACATTTTTTTAGTAGTTACAGGCATGCACAGAATTTTGCGGGAATACCATTAGGTAACAGACAGAAAGACAAATTAGGCTTGGGGGTCCCCCAATAGAACCAAGTTCCTGGGGGCCCCCACTTACCTGTTCCCCGCCGCAGGATTTTGTTTGGTCCACAAAAGCCCAAACTTCACCTATCACGGCAGGCATTGTAATCAAACCTTCAGGGACCGGGTTCCCAAGGATTCCACTCCCCTGGACCTGTATAGCACCCTGCACAGAAAACATCTTGGTCGTGGGTATGACCAGAGCTCTGGATCCCAGGGTCCAGCTCTCCTAAGAGAAGCATTACAGGCAAAACCTTGCTCTTCTCTGCAAGGCCCGGGTACCGACCGTTTAGCTATGAAGCTTTTTTGGTCGGATCCGGAATAGCTTACTGAGGCCCAAAAGAACCTGTACGCAAGCTCAGTGAAAAACACATGTTTCTTCTTGGCCAACACCTTAGACACTGGCAAAAAACTGAGGTGCTCCCGGATGGGAGGGGCTTATATAGGGGAGGGTACTTCCGGTTTTGGAAGTTGCCAGTGCCAGCACCTGACGGTATCTATATAACCCATTAGTAATGACTATGTCGCTCTGTGTCCCGTGATGTACGAGAAAGAAAAAGGAAACGCATAGTGCTCTCCATATATAAAAGCGACACATTTATTTCAGTAAATAAAATACTCACAAACACGGCACTATGACCTAGTGCACGACATGAAGTACATATGGATACAAAAACAGGTAGGTGGCTGTTCTGACATCACTATAAGCCCCCTGCACGCGTATCGTCCGTGGTGCAGGACTTCCTCAGCGGATATAGCAAGGGCTAGTGTGTCAGTGCTAAATTTATAGCATAAATTCCTGGTGTAATCAATTAACATGTCCCACCCACTTTGAACAAAAGGACTGCCCATCACAGGTGATGCAGGTGACTTAATCACACACATCAACAGAGACAGCACTCTCCCCAGTATTAAAATAATAAGATCCTGCATCATAATAACGATCCACACATTAACAGCAACCTGTAAATAAACAGCATGCAGTATCCTGCACGGACAGTATAAGGACAGGCAGTGTGTACATTATGCGCAGAGAAGGAGATAGATTAGATCCCTTACTAACCTATTGCTACATTCACTCACCATTCATGAGGTAGCCTGCTTCCTCACCTCCATGTCTATAATACAAATCAGACAAACATTCCCCATTGGTGCTAACGCCATCCTCCGCACCGCTCATCACAGGGGGCGGCGCCAACAATAAGTCACATGACCGCATGGACGTGGGATCACATGACGCGTCACCAAGGAGACCGTCAACAAGGCTCGCCTCCCGCACATAGATGCCGTCCTCCGCACCGCTCATCACAGGGGGCGGGACGTAGGGTCACATGACGCATCACCAGGGAGACCGTCAACACAGCTCGTCTCGATCACATACACAGCGGAAGTGACATTTTTAGGCCGGTAAACAGAGAAATAAATCTCACTAACTAGCAAGACAAATACTGCTCCAAAAAATTAAGGGATAGCAGTGGAAGCAATTAATCGGTTACTAGAAACAAACTGCATGAGCAAGCATGCAGTCTGACAGTACCATAAGGGAAATAAAATGGACATGAAAAGCTAATAATAATAATAAATAAATATTTTTTTTTTTAAAAAGCCAGAATAATAGAACAAAATGTTCTTACTGACAGTGCCAAATAGAGTACATAGATCTGGCCACAAACTAATGATTGCAAAAAATGGACACAATTAGCAACAACCAGTGAGTGCAAATCACCATACACAGAACTAAAATCCTCATAAATAGCAAATAATCCCACCCAAAATAATGTGGCAGAGGCCTAAATATAAGCCTCACCCTCACTAAAATGAATAAACTGAGACGTCAGAGCAGCCACCCAACCTGTTTACAATAAATGCATAAATAAAAAATCAATAAATTAACGGTCTGAAATAAAACAATTGAGGTCGAACTCAACGTTCAACCCCAATGGGACCCCAACTTTAAGTTCATATACCCAGAACGATTCACGTTGGCTGAGATGGAGATGTGGAAGCGCTGGGCATGCTGTGCCCTAAGTGTGAGGGCCTGGCTGTTCAGCTACGCCCGTTTGCCCGATGCTTACACTGCGGGGAGTACTTGTTCAGAGTGGACCAGCCTACTGAGTCGCCCCGTGCCTACCGGGTGGACTGGACCGCAGGCATCGCTACGTTGGAGAATGTTGCCCTCGGGCCTGTGGCCGAACCTGTACTTGTCGCGCCTGCTGCGGTGAGTGACCCTGGAGGGAATGCCGTTGCTGCTGTTGCTGCAGAACCAGCCGCGGACATTGTTCCGGATACCACCTCCACTGCAATTGTTCCCATTGCACCCACCCGGAGAAAGGTGGGATATGTGAAGGCTTCCCACGGCCACGGTAGAGGCCTACCCCAGATATAACCGGAACCGGACCCCGAGAGAGATGATATCCCAGGGAAGTCCACGTCAGGAACCGGTAAGACATCTGGGGAAAAAATATTCGGGACTGTACACAACTGGTTGCTGGCAGAGGAGAAGAAGTCCTTGTCAGATGTTTGTGGAAACACATTGGAGACCATGTCTCAGGAGTTATTGTGGAGCAACGTGGAAGATGTTGCCTTAGCACGTAGCTGTTCAGAGTGGACAGCTATGGACTCCGGGGAGACTACACCCAGGGTGGAAACCCCAGACATTAATAAAGGGACTTTGCCCGATAAAGAGATGTTACCTAAACCTGCCAAGTCTATGGTAAAGAAGTCACTGGACTTGTGTGTGTTACCTGGGAAGGGAAGCTCCCGATCTTTACCCAGACTTGCCCGTCTACAGACAGTACTTATAAAAAGGGTAGCCACGGGTACGGCCTGGAATTCCCCTACGTCCCAAAGGAGATAATGCAGGAGATTGAGGCCAACAGAGAGCAGTGGTACAGTGAGGCCATTTGGGACGATTTGTCCATGCCAAAGCCATTTAGAATCTTTGACTACTCTTTCATTATGGCTGAACACTTTAAAGGATGTTGGCTGCACTGGAGCTACGGTCGACACATTCACGCTGATCGGGTGATTATTTGCAGACCAGAAAAAGATGACATTGTGTATTTTATCACTACCCTGGACAAGCAAGGAAAACCACTGACTCTGCCGGATCCCAGGTTTTACCTGTGATCATTCAAAGTGACCATTTGTCTTCATTTCTATTTTTTTCTTTTCATGCAAGAAAGAAAATTTTCAACTGAGAGGAGGTTTTTTGTTTACCTTCTCATCATTTGCTGTGCTAACTGGACTCTGGGGAAATTAGTCAGTTAGGATTAGGGTTGCTGAAGACTTCAGAATCAAGATGTCCATCTGCTTCAGCCCTTGAATTAAGAAGACTCTTGTGTGTTACTTCTGACACTAGGTGGCAGTGATCAGTAGAGTAGGGAGAGACTTTTCAAGTTGATTATGCATCTTTTAAAACTAGAAGGAAAGTTCCACCTCTTAGGAGATGCAGCTTTGCTTCTTTTCAAATACCTTAGAGTTGTCATGTTTATTTTTCTGTGTGTCTTTGTTTGTTTTTTTCAGGTGAGCCGGATCTTCTGTCAAAACTGCTGGAGAGTGGGTGGTCTAGACAGTTAGTGAGGGGTCAAAATGTGTATGCTATTGTAATTTTATGTTACTGTTTTATATGTATAGTTCCCTTCTTCTTTTCCCTTCCCATCTAAGTTTTTTTGGTTCAGGTGCTGGTCCTCAGTATTGAGTGCCATATTTTTCTTCCAGACACTGGGGACAGTGTCTTGTTGTAGTGGGGGGAGTATGTAGCGCCCTGCTCCCGATGATCAGGCGCTATGTTAAATTTAGTGGGTGTCTGAGCTGGTAGTTAGCTCAGACTTTGTAATAATGAAGGCTAAATCAGCCTCTGTTCCGGCTATGGCTGTGTTTGCAAGGACTTCCCACTGTTTGCCTGTAGGTGGTGTTACCACCCCAGGCCAATGTTGGAACACAAGAAGGCCAAAGTGTATTGGGTATTTTCCCTCGGAAACAGCTCAGTGGGAGTGGTCTCCCTGCTGAGCATGCTGGGGAAGGGTACTTAAGGGGCAGACGCCATTTCTCTGGGCTCTCTTCGCCTCGTGGTTGTCATGGTTATGCAGTAATGTTTGTCTCTCAGCTTACCCCTTCTCGATGTGTTCACCTTAGAGGCCAGCCACTCTCACCTGGCTGCTTAAATAATCTCTCCTTCAAGCATGGCTCCACCCCAGGCCCTATCAGGGAACACTATATTAACCTGTGCACTGCAAGCCAGCCGTGCTGATCAACATTGTTTGTTAAGCTATTGTGTGTTTGGGTTCCTGCTTGCTGTGTGTTACGTCTGTCTCTGTTTTACCGATCTTGGCTTGTTCTCGATTATCCCTGTCTGCTTGTGACCTTGACCTTTGGCTTGTCCTTTGTTTATCCTTGTCTGCTAGTCTCCCCGACGTTTGGCTCATCCCCTCACTATCTCTTGTATCCTGAGCTGCTGCTTCCCCTCTATCCTTTATAGCCTACTGTAAGCGTGAGCTGGGGGACTCTGGGGGCTGCGACCTGGATCCAGTTGCAGCCCAGTCCATCCTCTAGAGGCTCTGGTGAACACCTGCTGGATCTTAGACTCCGCGCCCTGGGATTATTAGGCTCTAGCTCCCTGTGGGATCCCTGTTTGTGCTCCAGTGGTCCTGCCTTCCTTAATCACCCAGTGTTCCATCCGCAGCAGTCAGCCATATGGTCCACGGTGTGCATCTGTCACCTGACTTCAGGTGACCTGACAGTTTGATCAGCCATGGATCCGGCTGACGTGCCGCTTTCCATAGATGATCCATTACAGGGCATAGTCCACAGACTTGAGACCCAGGAATCGAATCAGACTCAGGTGATGCGATTCCCCCAGGATCTGGCTTCCTGCTTCAAGCAGCTTCAGGTCTCCTTGGGAACCCTGAGTCAGCAACCTCAAGCACAATCAGCGACTGCACCTATTCCAGTCGCAGTCACATTTTCACTACAACTGCCAGCTTTGTCCCGTTTCTCTGGGGACTACAAGGCCTGCAGGGGGTTCCTCAGCCAATGCACTATTCATTTTGAGCTCCAGCCTCAAAACTTTCTGTCTGATCGGGCAAAGGTAGCCTATATCATCTCCCTCCTCTCCGGTGAAGCTTTAGCCTGGGCAGCCCCTCTGTGGGAACTGAATGATCCAGTGGTTTCTAGCCTGTCTGAATTCTTGAAACTTTTTCGGATTATCTTCGAAGAACCAGCTCGTGTCTCTTTAGCGGACAGCGCCCTTTTACGTCTTCGCCAAGAGTCTACTTCTGTGGGACAGTATGCTCTTCATTTCCACATACTGACGGCTGAGTTGAGCTGGAACAATGAGGCCTTAGTCGCAACCTTTTTGCATGGCCTTTCTGATAGAGTGAAGGATGAATTAGCAGGAAGAACCATCCCCACTGACCTGGACGAAGTTATCTCCTTGTGTAACCAGGTCGATATTCGTTTTCAGGAAAGGACCCTAGAAAAGCGATGCTGGCACTCCTTGGTCTTTAGTCAGCCTGAGCTCCCCTCTCTTCGACCCAGGGAGCATCTCCTGCCATCTCCTGCCAGCTGAGGAACCCATGCAGCTGGGTCGGACCAGGCTATCCCCCGAGGAACGTGCTAAGCTCAGGACTCTGGGCCTGTGTCTCTACTGTGGGGGCAAAGGTTATTTTCGTGACACTTGCCTTCTTCGCCCGGAAACATCTGGAAGGTGGAGTATTGGACCCAGAAATATCACCTTCACCTTCTCGTCTTCTTCTTTCTGTGTTCATTCATGTTGGTGCTTCTTCTCATTCGGTCTCGGCATATCTGGATTCCGGAGCCGCTGGCAATTTCATGGACTGGGAAATCGCATCGTCCATGAGACTTAACCTTTTGCCCCTCACCACGCCATTGGTGGTCTTGGCGATTAATGGCACTGTTCTCCCAGGGGGTCCTATCCGCTTCCAGACCCTCCCTGTTAAGATGTTGCTAGGGACACTCCACCAGGAGTGGATATCCTTCCTTGTCTTACCTAAGGCCTCAACTCCTATCATTTTAGGTCTTCCTTGGTTACGGCTCCACTCTCCACATGTTGACTGGACTACTGGACAGATCCTGGCTTGGGGTTCCTCCTGTTCCTTGTCTTGCCTACCCAAGGTTGTTCCAAAAGAGAAACTTCCTGTTGCCACTATCCCAATATCTTTTGCTCTTCCTACTGCATATAGTGATTTTTGGGATGTGTCCTGCAATAGTCGGGATGATGCACTCTCTAGGTCACGTGGCACACTGGATGAGGAGCCCACCTGTGAACCTGAGCTGATCCTTTATTCCAGTTTGCATAACAATTTACCTTTGTCTTTCCCTAAACACCCTTGGATGCACAGCCAGGCTAGCTTGTCTGCAAGTTCTGCAGTCAATACGCCTTGCGATGCGATTCAGGTAGTCGCTACACCTGACCATGCTATTCATTCGGCCTCTGAACTAGTTATGCCAGTCCAGAAAATGCCCAGTGAACCTCCTACCTTTTCTTATTCAGGACCTTCTGCAACCTTGCCTCACCCTTATACTGTTACGTCCATTCAAACCTGTCTAATGGGTTCAATCCATCCTCATTCTGCTTGTCTTTTAGCTATCCAGCTTGACTCCTGTGACATGTCACCTTCTAACCAACCTGAACTCAGGGTTCCACTGACCTCTGCCTAGTCTGATGGTCCTGTGCTAGATGCCCAGTTCATCTTTAAGGGTCTGGGGGACCCTCCTCAGATTCCTGTTGATCCTCTCATGCCCTTGCTTATTCCTAAAAAGCCTTTGGTCCTCAATAAATCCTCCCATCCTCTCCCTACCTCGGTTCCGGTCTCTGAGGATAATCTAAAGTACGAGGTTAGACAAGTTCTGGATTCTCGGCTCTGCAGAGGCATTCTTCAGTACCTTGTGCATTGGAGAGGGTTTGGTCCTGAGGAGGCGTCTTGGATCGCTGCATCTGAGGTTGTTGCACCTCGTCTGTTGAGGAGGTTTCATCTGAGATTTCCCTTTAAGCCTGGGCCCAGGCGGGGGGAGGGCCCATGAGAGATGGGGTACTGTCATGGCTATGCAGTAATGTTTGTCTCTCAGCTTACCCCTTCTCCATGTGTTCACCTTAGAGGCCAGCCACTCTTACCTGGCTGCTTAAATAATCTCTCCTTCAAGCATGGCTCCACCCCAGGCCCTATCAGGGAACACTATATTAACCTGTGCACTGCAAGCCAGCCGTGCTGATCAACGTTGTTTGTTAAGCTATTGTGTGTTTGGGTTCCTGCTTGCCGTGTGCTACGTCGGTCTCTGTTTTACTGATCTTGCCTTTTTCTCGACTATCCCTGTCTGCTTGTGACCTTGACCTTTGGCTTGTGCTTTGTTTATCCTTGTCTGCTAGTCTCCCCAACGTTTGGCTTATCCCCTCACTATCTCTTGTATCCTGAGCTGCTGCTTCCCCTCTATCCTCTATAGCCTACTGTGAGCTGGGGGACTCTGGGGGCCGCGACCTGGATTCAGTTGCAGCCCAGTCCATCCTCACCACTAGAGGCTCTGGTGAACACCTGCTGTATCTTAGACTCCGCGCCCTGGGGAGTCTTAGGCTCTAGCTCCCTGAGGGATCCCTGTTTGTGCTCCAGTGGACCTGCCTTCCTTAATCACCCAGTGTTCCATCCGCAGCAGTCAGCCATAGGGTCCACTACCTTAGCGGTGCACTCCTGACCCCAACGGTGTACATCTGTCACCTGGCTTCAGGTGGCCTGACAGTGGCAGTCCTGGCTCGAGGTATGTGATACTGGAATTTCAGCCGTGGAGCCAGGGAAAGGCTGTTCAATGGGGGCATGTCAGGACAAGTCTGATTATGGAGGAGAGAACACTGAGTTCCCAGCACAGCTAGAGAACTGACCACAGTGTGCTCTCCAGCTTAGTGTGGTCAGTTTTAATGGGAAAGCCAGGAGGCTAGCAGAACCACCAGGAATTTCCAATAAAGGAAGCATTACAAAGAGAACGGGATACTTTTTCATACAAGTACATGGTACATATCAGGAATATGAAATGCTGGGGTAACAAACACTTTAAAGTGGTTGTAAAGGATGGAAGTTTTTTTTTATCTTAGTGCGTTAAGATAAAAAAAAAAACCTTCTGTGTGTAGCAGCCCCCCTCACAACCCCCTTATAATTACCTGAGCCCCATCTCGATCCAGCGATATTGCAAGAGAGACTCTGCTGTCCGGGACTCTCCCTCCTCATTTGCAAAGACAATTGGCTCCCAATGCTGTCAAAGTCAGTGAGCCAATGAGGAGAGAGGGAGTGGGGCCGGGCCGTGGCTTCATGTCTGAATGCATCTACTGCAACCTATTAGTGCATGTTTCCCTTCCTGTGTCTCAATGGATCTGTTACTCAATGGATCTCCTGCAGCTCCATATAGCCAGTGACGTTCATCCAAGGCTATACATATTATATACGGTATATATTTTGAGAATATGTAATTTGTTCTTAACATCAACTTGATTGTGTGTGTGTGTGTGTGTGTAGAAATTACACTTTGCTACAATGTAAAGTAGTGAGTGTACAGCTTGTATAACAGTGTAAATTTGCTGTCCTCTCAAAATAACTCAGCTTACCGCCATTAATGTCTAAACCGCTGGCAACAAAAGTGAGTACACCCCTAAGTAAAAATGTCCAAATTGGCCCAAAGTTTCAATATTTTGTGTGGCCACCATTATTTTCCAGCACTGCCTTAACCCTTTTGGGCATGGAGTTCACAAGAGCTTCACAGGTTGCCACTGGAGTCCTCTTCCACTCCTCCATGAAAACAACACAGAGCTGGTGGATGTTAGAGACCTTGCGCTCCTCCACCTTCAGTTTGAGGATGCCCCACAGATGCTCAATAGGGTTTAGGTCTGGAGACATGCTTGCCCAGTCCATCACCTTTACCCTCAGTTTCTTTAGCAAGGCAATGGTTGTCTTGGAGGTGTGTTTGGGGTCGTTATCATGTTGGAATACTGCCCTGCGGCCCAGTCTCTGAAGGGAGGGGATCATGCTCTGATTCAGTATGTCACAGTACATGTTGGTATTCATGGTTCCCTCAATGAACTGTAGCTCCCCAGTGCTGGAAGCACTCATGCAGCGCCAGACCATGACACTCCAACCACCATGCTTGACTGCAGGCAAGATACACTTGTCTTTGTACTCCTCACCTGGTTGCTGCTACACATGCTTGACACCATCTGAACCAAATAAGTTTATCTTTGTCTCATCAGACCACAGGACATGGTTCCAGTAATCCATTCCCTTAGTCTGCTTGTTTTCCGCAAACTGTTTCCTGGCTTTATAAGAGGCTTCCTTCTGGGACGACAGCCATGCAGACCAATTTTATGCAGTGACCCCCCACCCCTTCAACCTCTGCAGCAATGCTGGCAGCACTCATACGTCTATTTACCAAAGACAACCTCTGGATATGGCGCTGAGCATGTGCACTTAACTTCTTTGGTCAACCATGACCAGGCCTGTTCTGAGTTGAACATGTCCTGTTAAACCGCTGTGTGGTCTTGGCCACCGTGCTGCATCTCAGTTTCAGGGTCTTGGCAATCTTCTTATAGCCTAGGCCATCTTTATGTAGAGCAACAATTCTTTTTTTCAGATCCTCAGAGTTCTTTGCCATGAGGTGCCATGTTGAACTTCCAATGACCAGTATGAGAGAGTGAGAGCGATAACAACAAATGTAACACACCTGCTCCCCATTCACACCTGAGACCTTGCAACACTAACGAGTCACATGACATCGGGGAGGGAAAATGGTTAAAAAAAATTGGACATTTTCACTTAGGGGTGTACTCACTTTTGTTGCCAGCAGTTTAGACATTAATGGCTGTGTGTTGAGTTATTTTGAGGGGACAGCAAATTTACACTGTTATACAAGCTGTATACTTCTTTACATTGTAGCAAAATGTATTTCTTCAGTGTTGTCACATTAAAAGATATAATACAATATTTGCAAACGTGAAGGGGTGTACTCACTTTTGTGAGATGCTGTATATACTGTATGTATGTGTGTGTGTAGCCTCGTACACACGACCGAGTTTCTCGTCCAAAACCGACAAGAAAAGTGCAGAGAGAGCTTTATTGTCGAGAAAAACGTTCGTGTGTATGGTTTTACGACGAGAAAACTGACGTGAATATCGACGAGAAAGATAGAGAACCTGCTCTCTTTTTTTTGGTCCGGATTCTAGATTTTCTCGTCGTGTTTCTCGTCGACGAGAAAATGGTTCGTGTGTATGCTTTTACGACTCTTCAAAAAGCGCACATGCTCAGAATCAAGTATGAGACGGGAGCGCATCTTCTGGTAAAACAAGCCTTCGTAATGGAGATAGCACATTCGTCCCGCTGTAAATGATTGCATCGTTTAAATGTTGTGCATTTAAATCTTCTTTAGAATGTTACAATAATGAAAACTAATGAACTTGTTTTGCTGCTGATATTCACACAGAGTTCTGACTATCTATTTTAAACTTTTTTCATGCTGATCTTAAGAAGATTTAGCTGTATTATATCGTGCAAGATCTTCTGAATATTTATATGTTTAAAATTTTTTAGACAGATGTTAATTTTAATTTGTCTTTTTTGTCTTTTTTTTGATAGTGATCTCCATGATTTTATTTTTTATTTTTGTTGTGTCAAGTTTACACCCTAATTTTTTTTTATAACACCTTTAATGATATTTTTTTGTGTTATCTGTCCCTTTCCTTTTTTTGGTTCAAATGTATCTGCCTACTCCAAAGGTAAATAAATAATTATTATAAAAACACATAGTCAAGTATGAACTTGAAAAAAAAACATTTATTCTGGTATAGAACAAAATAAATAGAAGGCAGCACTGGAGAACCTGCTGCCATTTGTGCATCCATGGGACCCCAGAGCACACATCAACCCTGTGTGGATACTAAAATTGGGAGCTTGAGAAGCACAACAGTTGTGAGCACAATCTGATGCTGGCCTCCCAGAGGTCAGGAACAGCAGCAGGTGATATACATGTCCCAAGTCTGTGGTACTACAACAGGCTGCCTTCTGTCCGACCACAATAAAGTAAGGCCATCACTTCCTGGTCTTCTTGGCAGCCTTCCCTGCAGCCTTCCCTGAAGCCTTCTCTGCAGCCTTCCTTTTGCGTGTGGCTGGAGGCTGGGCCACTGGAGGGGTACTCCTGTCAGGAGGAGGAGAAGGAGGTGGAGGAGAAGGGGGTGGCGGAGAAGAAGAAGGTGAAGGAGGAGGAGGAGGAGGAGGAGGAGGTTGAGGTTGGGAAAGCTGGGCGACCTCACATATGGCCGTATTGGGGGTAATTCTCTCCATCACCCCCTTGTTCAGCAAGGTGATGAGCAGGGGCTCGCATAGGAGGCGTTGCTCCATGCTCATCACCTTGAACTTGGCCTCAACTAGGCCGGCAATGGCCTCTTCAGGGGATGTGGGCTCCTGGAGGGTGGCATGTGCCTCTCTAATAAGGGCCATTGCTGCCTCACTTGTGCTCCTGTCCCTCCTGCTTCTTTTAGGAAGGCGGATGGGAGGCACCTGCGATCTTGTGCTGCTACTCGGGCCGGTCACCTCCTGGCTGACAGTGGGCCCTGCCACCTCCTGGCTCACAGTGGGCCCTGCCACCTCCTGGCTCACAGTGGGCCCTACCTCCTCCTGCCTGACAGTTTCCAGACCCTCCTCCTGGCTGATTCCATCCTGTATATGAAAAAGGGACATCGTTTTATTTTTTGGTTTATTCTTTTCACACAAATTTGAGATCATGAATGTAGCAAATTGAATGTAATTTAAGAAAAAAGACAATTAATTTTATGACCACATCAGATTTCATTTTTTCCCCCCAATTTATGGCAGACTAATGTCTATAGATATTGATTTCACTTTTGTATCCCAATTTATTTTTGGATTTACATATTGGCTTATTTTTCCGGCATTAATTTTCTGACAATACATTTTCATTAAATACTATACCTGGCTCCAGATGTCCAAATCAGCTTCTTCCAGGATGGCTGCCTCCTCTTGCTCCAGAGAAGGCTCAGGTTGGCTGCAGGGAAGTGTGGGGGGAAGACTGGACAGTGATGGCCTTGCCTCAATGTGGTCATCCAGAAAGGACATCTTGCTGTAGTACCACAAATTCGGGACATATACATCAGCTGCTGCTGCTCCTGTCCTCTGAGAAGCCAGGACCTTAGAGCGTTCAGTCCTGTATGTGCCTCTCAAGCTCCCAATTTTAGTGTCCACCTGTTTTGCTGTTGCTGTGGGCACCTTGGTCTGCACAAATGGGAGCAGGCTCTCCAGCGCTGCTTTCCTTACACCTTTTTTGCGATGTCTGGGGTTTTTGGTTTCCCACAGAGCGGGCAGCTCCCTTACCCGGTCTATAAATTCCACAAGGAATTTCTTATCACTGATAAACACATTCATTTGTTTTCTGCAAGCCAAAAATAATGAAAAAAAAAATAATGTCAGTCACACAGTCTAACTTCCTGTAAATCTTATTCACCATATATGTCCTCGAACATTCTCTAGACAGTATAGGCCACCAATTTCACAAAGTCTCAAAATCACATACCTTTGTTCGCACGTCCGTCACTTTTACTCCTCTCTCTGCACACCGAACGTAGTATAGTCACATGTGTGTTTGCTATATATACACCATGCATGCGTAAAACTACGCACACGTCGCTCCGCACACGTCGCCCGCCCATGACGTTCAAAGTAACATCTTTTCCCCGTCTCTTCTCTTTCGGCGCGCAGACAGATATGGCGGATTCACAGCAGGTGTCTGCTAATTCCTCAAATAACGAGGAGGAGACAAGCCCAGAGACTGAGGAAACGTCACGATCAAGGAGGAGATTCAAGGCCTCGAATATGTCTTACGCGGAGATGGCGGAGATGATGGACATATTGCAAAAGTCGGATTATGACGCAAAGCATGGGCCGTATAGCAAACCTAATCGAAGGAAGGCCAAAATCATGAAGAAAGTCGTGAAGAGTCTGAAGAAGAATTTCGGGGTGAAACGATCAAATGAGCAGCTCAGAAAGAGGTGGTCTGACCTCAAACTGAGGGATCCAGAGCAGTTAAGGAGCATTAAGAGAATGCTTGAAAAAAGTAAGTACTTTTTTCACTGTTTTCCTATTATTGTATTTCACAACTTGCATGTTGCTCCATGTTATTGCATTTTTCTATTGTACCTTACAAAATGTCATCGTTTGAACTTGGTTTGGCACAGTAATCGTTCGTTACAGACACATCGTTCGGCCACTATGCACGAATTTTTAAGATTTTACAGGGTTAAAATAATTTACACAGCTGCTTGTTTTTATTCAATAGTTGTTATTACATTGTTGGCTAGATGATGTGTTTGTAAAGAGAATGAAATGCAAACTTTAATCAGTGTAAAGGAGAGGACACTCAGCAGCTGGTTCCACATCTGTACTTTTGAGCACTATAGTGTGGGCCACCAGAACCACATTTTTTGGGTGCCACACACAGGTGCATCAGTGCATTTTTGGGGTGCCTCCATGTGTAAAAATTGACAGCCAAAGGTGAATAGTCAAGAATATATTTTTTCTAAATAATGTCTTCATCTTGAAATCCCGCCCAAACAGACACTTGTACCCCACTTCCAAGCAATGTATCATGTTTTTTTTTTTTGTTTTTTTAATTTGTGTGATAACTATACCTTTTGTTTGATTCTCATAGGGGAGAGAAGACTGGGAGGAGAACACTCCGGGGAGCAAAAGAAACCCACACCTTCTAAACAACCCCAACCTCACCAAGACCCACAACCTGAGGATGTTGAGGAAGTTGAAGAGGGGGAGGAAGGAGAAGTGCAGGAAGGAGAAGTGGATGACGTGTGGAACTGGTCACCACAACAGGTCAGTATCTGTCACCACAGCTTCAGGTAAGAGATGTAGGCCTGCAGAGTTATAATTCCTTTTATTTTTTTTTATAGGGGATGAAAATGTTGTGGTGAAAGAAAGTACGCGTTTCTCTGCTGACAGTGCCCTACGAATCATACAGCAAGTGATGGAATGTAGTACAGAACTAGACAGAATTAAGCAAAGAATTATTGTGATGGATCAAACCTTTAAGGACATCCTAGATGTTTTGGGGAGAATTGAATAAGGCAACAAAACCCCCATTTTTTGTTTGAGATTGTTCTTCCCCATTTTTTAAGCTTTTAGACAATCAATCAAGCCAAAATTTGAATATGCACACAGTGTGTCAACATGTGCCATCTGCCATCAGGGGATATCCATGTACGGGTTTTGGGGGTGCAACCCCTTCCTCGTATCTCAAGTAGGTGAAATTAAGAAGGGGTTGCACCCCTAAAACACGTCCATTGATCACCCCTGATGGCAGATAGCACATGTTGACAATAGGGATCAGGAGTCTAAAATCCCAATTGAAAATGACTTCAAATTGTGTGCATATATAAATTTTGGCTTGGCCACGGGGGCCAATACCCCATATTAGGACGGCCAGATAGAGACATATTTTGTGTAATTGAATGTCTCATATTTCCAAGAGGTATCCAATGTTGTAGTTTGTTGAATGCTACTGATGGTTTTGTATTTTATTTTTAAAAAAAAAAGGCCGGTTTCTGGCCAGCCAAAAAATAATATATACATACTGTTCTATTTACCATGTGTGTGAATGTGCACAGAGTAAAATGTTTGAACAACAACAAAGTGTAGCTTCTTTTTCAAATACGCTATAACCTTATTTGTGTATTTTTTTGGTGTTACTAGTGAAATGGTTGGTATTTACTAAAGGAAAATACACTTGGCACTACAAATGCACTAAGACAAACTAGGAGACAGGAAAAAAAAAAAAGTTTAAAGATTTAATCAGATTTTTATTTTGGTCTTTCTCAAAGCATATTTAGACATTAGGGATGAGCTTCGTGTTCGAGTCGAACATACGTTCGACTCGAACATCGGCTGTTCGATCGTTCGATGAAGATCGAACGATTTGGGCCGTTCGCGCCAAATTCGAGTGACGCGAACGGCCCACAATGCACTACGCCATCGCAGTGTCATCCAGGCGCTGTGATTGGCCAAGCATGCACTGTGACCCCGCATGCTTGGCCAATCACAGCGCCGGCAGCGAGGAGAGCAATGATTGGCCACAGGCAGGATGCCTGTGGCCAATTATTGCTGAGGGTGTTTAGTACACGCCCCACACTATAAAAGGCCGCCAGCACGGCGGCCTAGTGTAGTGTGTTCCGGAGCAGGGATAGAGCAGCATAGGCAGGGACAGTGACTGTTATTTCTTTCTTGCTTAACCTGGATTCCTTTAGTTTAGGGAAAGAGAAGGATAGGTAGGGAGAGTGTCAGTGTGTTTTGTGCTTGTGCTATAGTGTGCTTAAAAAAAACATTTATTCTAGGGACAGAAAACTGTAGGTAGGGACAGTGTCAGTTTCTTTCACTCTGCAAGTCCTTGTTTCCAGGGACCTGGAAGGACAGTGAGTGAATTGTCCTTGTGCTATATTGTGCTTAAAAAAACATTTATTCTAGGGACAGAAAACTGTAGGTAGGGAGAGTGTCAGTTTCTTTCACTCTGCAAGTCCTTGTTTCCAGGGACCTGGAAGGACAGTGACTGAATTGTCCTTGTGCTATATTGTGATTAAAAAAAACATTTATTCTAGGGACAGAAAACTGTAGGTAGGGAGAGTGTCAGTTTATTTCACTCTGCAAGTCCTTGTTTCCAGGGACCTGGAAGGACAGTGACTGAATTGTCCTTGTGCTATATTGTGATTAAAAAAAACATTTATTCTAGGGACAGAAAACTGTAGGTAGGGAGAGTGTCAGTTTATTTCACTCTGCAAGTCCTTGTTTCCAGGGACCTGGAAGGACAGTGACTGAATTGTCCTTGTGCTATATTGTGATTAAAAAAAACATTTATTCTAGGGACAGAAAACTGTAGGTAGGGAGAGTGTCAGTTTATTTCACTCTGCAAGTCCTTGTTTCCAGGGACCTGGAAGGACAGTGAGTGAATTGTCCTTGTGCTATATTGTGATTAAAAAAAACATTTATTCTAGGGACAGAAAACTGTAGGTAGGGAGAGTGTCAGTTTATTTCACTCTGCAAGTCCTTGTTTCCAGGGACCTGTAAGGACAGTGACTGAATTGTCCTTGTGCTATATTGTGATTAAAAAAAACATTTATTCTAGGGACAGAAAACTGTAGGTAGGGAGAGTGTCAGTTTATTTCACTCTGCAAGTCCTTGTTTCCAGGGACCTGGAAGGACAGTGACTGAATTGTCCTTGTGCTATATTGTGATTAAAAAAAACATTTATTCTAGGGACAGAAAACTGTAGGTAGGGAGAGTGTCAGTTTATTTCACTCTGCAAGTCCTTGTTTCCAGGGACCTGGAAGGACAGTGACTGAATTGTCCTTGTGCTATATTGTGATTAAAAAAAACATTTATTCTAGGGACAGAAAACTGTAGGTAGGGAGAGTGTCAGTTTATTTCACTCTGCAAGTCCTTGTTTCAAGGGACAGAGAAGGACACCTGAAGGTAGCCCTTATTGCTTTTTTCCCATCTCCCTGCAGGCCATCTATTAGAATGTCTGGAAGGCAAACAAGGAGAGGCAGACAGTCAGGAGGCAATAAAAGAGGGCAAGCAGGCTCTGTGTCTGGGGGCAACAGTGCTGGTCGTGGACGCGGTGCATTGTCATCAGCACATGGCCATGGGACACGCTTGTCCTTCTTTTCGGCAGCTGGACATGTTGAGCCACATCATGCCGAAGACTTGGTAGAGTGGATGACCAAGCCCTCCTCCTCCTCCTCATCCTCTCTCACCCAGGCTCAGGGTACTGGAAAAGCAGCTGCCAAAGCGTCGTCTTCCCTGGTATCAATGTCAGACAAATCATTAGTCACTCCTTCCCTAGACCCACCATGTCCTCCTCCTGAGGAGTCCCCCGAACTGTTTCAGCACAGTGTTGGGTACATGCTCCAGGAGGATGCCCAGCGTTTCGAAGGGTCTGATGATGAAACCCAGCTAGAGGAAGGCAGTAGCGTGAGAGCAGACAGAGGGGATGCTCAAGAAGGACACCAATCTGGCAGTCATGTTCCAGCAGCTGCAGCATACTGCCAGATTGGCTCCAGTGATGAGGAGGGAGGGGATGATGAGGTCACTGACTCCACGTGGGTGCCTAATAGGAGAGAGGAGGAGGAGGAGGATGAGGAGGAGGCACATCTCCAACGAGGCAGGATGCCCTTTGGTGGCCAGCGTAAGGGCAGTACACCGACGGAATCACACCGCAGAGCTCCGCCTGTGCAGGGCGCTGCCTCTGCCCGTCATTCAAAAAGTTCTTTGGTGTGGGCCTTTTTTGAGGCTAGTGCATCAGATCGCACAGCTGCTGTTTGCAACATATGTCTCAAGCGTATATCGCGTGGCCAAAACATCAGCCGCTTGGGTACCACATGCCTGACCAGACATATGTTGACCTGCCATGCAGCTCGTTGGCAAGCCTACCTGAAAGACCCACACCAAAGAACAAAGCGGACCTCTCCTTGCACCGCATCAGCTGGGATCTCCAACCCCACTATAACTTCAGTCCTCTCTGAAACATGCACTGAGAGGAATGAAGGTGTAGAATTAGGTGTGTCACAGCCAAGTACTTGCGGCCACTCTGCTAGCAGTACACCGACGTCCGATTCTAGCAGGCAAATTTCCCTGCCCCAGCTGCTGGACCGTCGAAAGAAGTTCACTCCCAGCCATCCACATGCCCAGCGGTTGAATGCTAGCTTGGCTAAATTGCTAGCGCTTCAACTGCTGCCTTTTCAGTTGATAGACTCGGCCCCCTTCCGTGAGTTTGTGCAATGTGCAGTTCCTCAGTGGCAGGTTCCCAAACGCCACTTTTTCTCACGGAAGGCTATTCCGGCTCTCTACCGGCATGTGGAAGGCAATGTCTTGGCCTCGCTGGACAGGGCGGTCAGCGGTAAGGTGCATATTACCGCTGACTCATGGTCCAGCAGGCATGGACAGGGACGTTACCTTTCTTTCACGGCCCATTGGGTCACTCTTTTGGCAGCTGGGAAGGATTCAGGACAAGGTGCAGTAGTGTTGGAGGTTGTCCCACCGCCACGCCTCCAAAATGCTACTACTGGTTGTGACACACCTCTCTCCTCCACCCCCTCCTCTTCTTCTTCCTCCATGGCCTCTTCCTGTGGTTTGTCCTATGAACCAGCGGTGCTCCGTAGCCGTTCACGGGGCTACGCAAGTACGCAGGCAAAAAGATGCCATGCCGTGCTTGCGCTGGTGTGTTTGGGGGACAGAAGCCACACTGGGGCAGAGGTCCTGTCTGCTCTGCAGGGCCAGGCCGAGAGGTGGTTGACGCCACGCCAGCTTAAGCCAGGAATGGTGGTTTGCGACAATGGCACCAACCTCCTCTCCGCCCTCCGACAGTGACAACTGACCCATGTGCCCTGTGTGGCTCACGTCCTTAACCTGGTGGTGCAGCGGTTCTTGGGCAGGTACCCGGGCTTACAGGATGTCCTGAGGCAGGCCAGGAAAGTCTGTGTGCATTTCCGCAGATCTTATAATGCCAGTGCTCGCCTGGCTGAGCTGCAAAAGGAGTTGAACCTGCCCAAGAACCGCCTTATATGTGACATGCCCACCAGGTGGAACTCAACGTTGGCCATGCTGCAGCGGCTGCACACGCAGCAGAGGGCCATCAATGAGTACCTGTGCGACTACGGCACCAGGACAGGGTCAGGGGAGCTTGGTTTTTTTTCTCCACGCCAGTGGGGCATGATCAGGGATGCATGCACTGTCCTGGCACCATTTGAGGAGGCCACGAGGATGGTGAGCAGTGACAGTGCATGCATCAGTGACACTGTACCTCTTGTCCACCTGTTGGAGCACACGCTGCGTGGAATAATGGACAGGGCACTTGAGGCAGAACAGAGGCAGGAAGAGGAGGACTTCCTTGCCTCTCAAGGCCCCCTTTACCCAGACAGTGTTCCTTCTGTCCCACCCATCGCACAGGAAGAGGAGGAGGAGGAGGAGGAGGAGGAGGAGGATTGTGTCAGCATGGAGGTGGAGGCTGGCACTCAGCATCATCAGCAGCAGTCTTTTAGGGATGATTTACAGTCCCAAGAAACCAGTGGACTTGTACGTGGCTGGGAGGAGGTGGCTGCGGATCATGTCGTCCTTAGTGACCCAGAGGACTCCGGAGCGAATGCCTCAGCAAACCTACGCTGCATGGCCTCCCTGATCCTGCAAAGTCTGCGGAAGGATCCTCGTATTCTTCGGATCAAGGAGAGGGACCATTACTGGCTGGCCACTCTCCTTGATCCACGGTACAAGGGTAAGGTTGCGGACCTTATGTTACCGTCGCAGAGGGAGCAGAGGATGAGACAACTCCGGGAGGCCTTGCAGAAAGGTCTGTGCAACGCGTTCCCAGAGACTGGGAGGTTGCAAACTCCTGGTCCTGGACAACGAGTTGCTGAGGCTTCGGCCAGTCAAAGAAGGAGCGGTGGGGAAGGTGGCCGTCTGACCGATGCGTTCAGACAATTCTTTAGTCCGCAGCCCCAAAGTATGATCGGTTCCAGCAACCATCGCCAGCGTCTGATAAACATGGTGCAGGAATATCTAGGGGCAAGGTCAGACTTGGACACCTTCCCCACCGAAAATCCTCTGGCTTACTGGGTCTTGAGGATGGATCACTGGCCAGAGCTTGCACAGTATGCAATTGAGCTACTGGCCTGTCCTGCATCCAGCGTTCTTTCGGAACGCACATTCAGTGCTGCTGGAGGATTTGTCACGGATCACAGGGTGCGCCTGTCCACTGACTCGGTTGATCGACTGACTTTCATCAAGATGAACCAGTCTTGGATCACCACCAGCTACCACACACCTGATGCTGATATAACAGACTAATTGATTTTAACATGTCACATCCCTTCAAGACTGATGCTGATGCTGAGTGCCTGTGCTGTTATGTTGACTGGCTATCCTCCTCCTCCGAGTCCTCAATGATACGATTGATGATGATAGCTTGTAAGATCATTTTTGTTTATGGGTGCCGCCACCAGTGCCTAACGCCCAATTTTTCAGCCCCTGTTTAACAGGGGCGTGTAATTACAATTTTTGAAGCAATACTTTGCAACAGGGCTCATTGCTGTGCTCCAAGTACAGTATCTGTGAGGAGTTGCAGTGTTGTGCCACCAGTGCCTAACGCCCAATTTTTCAGCCCCTGTTCAACAGGGGCATGTAATTACAATTCTTGATCTAATAATTCACAGCAGGGCCCATTGCTGCACCCACCAAGAGTAACTGTCAGGGCTTACAGTGTTGTGGCACCAGCACCACCATCAAAGGCCCAATTTTTACTACCACTGTTCAACAATTATATGTAATTAAAATTCCTGATATAATAGTTGACAGCAGGGCGTTCCAGCACCAACCAAGAGTAACTGTGAGTGCTTACAGTGTTGTGCCAACACCAACAACTAAGGGGCCTATTTCTGCAGAGTATATACGGCAGGTCCCTACTTTCAAACATCCAACTTACAAACGACTCCTACTTGCAAACGCAAGAAGACAACAGGAAGTGAGAGGAAATCTACCACTAGGAAGGAAAATTCTCTCCTGTAAGAATAAATATGGGAGAAAGGTGTCTCCTCTGTACTGATGCTTTATCAGCAATCCTTGTTTCAAGAAAAACACCACATTTCAAAAACAGTTGTCATTGGGACGGAAAGTGAGGTGAAATGTTCTGAACAGGGGCACAGACAGCAAAACAAATGTTACAGGGGTGATAACCCTTACCTATGTTTTCCAAAAAGTTTAAAAATAGATTTTTGGTCTGGAGCTACACTTCAACAATGTACCTGTTCAAAATTACAAACAGACTCTACATAAGAACAAACCTACAGTCCCTGTCTTGTATGCACCGCCTGTATAGGGCTGTTCAGAGTATATAGGGCCTTTTTTATTTTATGTGCGGGGTTCCCCTTAATATCCATACAAGACCCAAAGGGGCTGGTAATGGGCTGGGGTAGGGGGGGGGGGGGGTCATGGGGTAGCTATGCCATTTTTCTTAAAGAATTTCATCCATATTACCGGGACCAGACATTACATTAAAGCCGCAAGCAGTTTTAAATGGCTTTTTTTTCCTTTAGAAGTGTCATTTTGTGCAGGGACAGTTCTAAACACGGGAAACACGTGGCACTTCACAGGCATACTTTAGACACCCCCCAGGTACGATATTTAAAGGAATATTTGACTTTTTTTTTTTCACTTTATGCATCATTAAAATGACTGCTCCCGAAAAACGACCGTTTTTAAAACTTCTTTTTGCATTGATACATGTCCCCTGGTGCAGAACCCGGGTTCCCAAACCCTTTTTAGGACAATAACATGCATAATAGTTGTTATAATTAGCACTTTAGAATTCGAACGTTCGCATCCATTGTATTTAATAGGGTTCTAATGTTCGTTCGAACTTTCGGTCCGTTCGCGGGTTCTGGTGCGAACCGAACCCGGGGGTGTTCGGCTCATCACTATTAGACATGGCCTGGCATAGGAATTGCCCCCCTACCCGTGAAATATTCCAGATATTTCTGACGAACCTCACGGGCATTTTGGGGGGGCAAGCCAGAACGGCCAGATTCTAGGCCCGCAAGGGTATTGCCAGATGAAAGTCCTGCCTCAGGCAATATTGAGGCCATATAATTTGGTGATTTCCGGATCAGAAAGTTATGTAGCACACAGCAGCAGAAAACAACATAGTTAATCTTGTACTCCGCCAAGTGAATTGGAGTCATGAAAAGGCGGAACCGGCTGGCCATTATCCCAAAGGCATTTTCTACGACTCTTCGGGCCCTGGCCAGCCGGTAGTTGAACACCCTCTTCTCCGGGGTGAGGGTCCTCTGGGGAAATGGCCTCATGAGATGCGGTCCCAGTCCGAAGGCTTCATCAGCCAAAAACACAAAGAGGAGTCCTTCAACATTCCCTGCATCCGGTGGCAATGCAAGGTCATCACTCTGGAGACGGAGGGCAAACTCTGTCTGGCTGAAGGATCCCCCATCGGACATCCGGCCATTCTTCCTCACATCCACATAGAGGAATTCATACCGTGCTGACACCACCGCCATCAGCACAATGCTATGAAACCACTTGTAGTTGAAGAAGTAGGACCCAGAACGGGGTGGTGGCACGATGTGGACGTGCTTCCCGTCAATTGCTCCACCGCAGTTGGGGAAGTCCCACCGCGTGGCAAACTCCGATGCCACAGTCTGCCATTCCTGTGGCGTGAAAGGAAGCTGTGGAGTCAAACAAGATAAAAAAATATTAGTACTTTTGCACATAACATTGCAAGCAGATTATACTAAAATACATTCTAGCCCAACATCAATCTAAGTTTCCGTATAATGTGTTTGTAAAAAGTATAATGGAAGGCTCAAGTATCATATTCATCACCCCCTCTGATGGTCCATTATAATCAAATTTGGGGGGGGCTAGATGTGTTTGGCCACAGGATAGCATTGCAGTGGCGGTGCGTCCAGAGTGGGCGCTGGAGCGCTGCCCCCTCTCTCCTGCGCCCGTCACTCAGAACAATACATAGGTTCATGCCTTGCATGAACCTATGTATTGTCAATGCTGCCCACTATTCAGGTGGATGGCCCCCTGTTATGGACGGCCATATGAATAACAGCGGCAGTTTTTTTGTGGAAATTGCCTATCAGAGCCAGCGGGTCAAATAGCCTTGGCGATTACAGCCTGAGGGATGTAATTGGATTCATAAAAGTTAACCAGGGGACGCAGGGGGGGGGGTGCATTCCTTGGGTAAAAACTGACAGGCTCCTCTGCCAATCATGTTCACCAAGTCTGTTTAATGGTAACCTGATTGGCTGATGCAACATCGAGGACAGGAGAAGACATCAAGGAGAGAAGAAGGATGGCACTGACCAGAAGAAGGTAAGTGCAGGGCTGGGGGTGAACTGGCTGCATTTGAGGGGGCAAACTGGCTGCATTGGAGGGGGCAAACTGGCTGCATTGGAGGGGGCAAACTGGCTGCATTGGAGGGGGCAACTGGTGGCATTTAATAGGCACAGTCGCAAAAATGGAGGAAGTTTCTAGATAAAATTTTGGGGTGTCCCCCCAAACATTTTGAGCAGCAGTCGCCACTGCTGGAAAGGTTAGTGAAGTGAAATATGCACGGAGGAGAAAAAAGAGGCATTTCTAAACTTCCGGCATGCATGAGGACAAAGGGGACATTCTCAGCATATTACAATCATGGTAATTACTAATTAGGGAAGGATGAAAGAAATACAATACATTATTGTAGTGAAATCATATAGTCCACAGTTGACCCAATACTTAGGTTATTATGATGATGTGTATAAGTTATGTTTCCCGCAGCATCACACCCAAGTTCTCCAGAGAATGCACTTTATTGACTTCCAATACAGAACAAAGTCCAATACTTGCACAGATGACAACAAACCCAACAGAGTATATATTGTGAGGGGGTTAGCTCGGCAGCGGGTGTGTGTGACCCCCGGGATGGGCTCCCCACACAAAAACAGGCCCAGCAAACGGAGGTTGTGGTTTTCAAAATCAAAAAGGTGCGGTTTATTTTCTATTTACAGTGACAAAACACAGCAAAGCAAAAGAAACATAAATAAAATAAATCCTGGTCAACTTGACCTCTGAGTAAACATACAGGTTTCCTAACTAACAACTGGGATCAGCCTAGTGCTGTCCTAGTCCCTAAGTCCCTGGTTTTAAATGTCCAAGCAAATAGCCACACAGGCTTTGTCTCACCGCACAGGGGTTCACTCTCCCTAGACAGTCCACACAGGTCTGGTTCCAGGCATGAGCAAACACCTAATGAATCTGGGAGTTCTTATAGAGGCCTAAATGAGCTGACAAGCTTCAGCTGGTCTCATCAACTCCCTGTCTGCACGACGCCCCACACTCTCCCTAGAGGTATGAGTCATCCATGAGCCCACTAGCCTCAGCTGGGCTTATACAACTCTCCACCTAGTTGTATAAGTCGGCGTAAAGCCTGAATCTGGGCGAAATATATCTACCCCCCTGGATGCAACCAGGTGACTTTACCTTCCTGCTGTCACATACCCCCCCTCTTGTTTTAACCTCGGGGTTGGAACACCAGCAATCAGGCATTCATGTACTCGAGACAAAGCATCCACATTCCCCATTTGAACGCCAGGGCGATGCTTTACTGTGAAGTTGAATTCCTGGAGGGCCAGGAACCACCTATTCACTCTTCTATTTGTTTCCTTGTTTTGAGCCATCCACTTTAATGGAGCGTGATCCGTAACCATGTCAAAGTGCCTACCTAGCAGGTAGTACCGAAGGGAATCTAGAGCCCACTTCACCGCTAAACACTCCTTTTCAACGGTGGCGTAATTTACCTCATGGGACTTCAACTTCCTGCTGAGGTAAATGACTGGGTGCTCTTCCCCGTTCCAGACCTGGGACAATACTGCTCCTAACCCCACATCTGACGCATCACTTTGTACGACAAAGTCTTTAGAGAAGTCGGGTGAGTACAACACTGGCTGGCTACATAAGGCTTGTTTCAAGAATTGGAATGCTGCCTCAGCCTCGGGGGTCCATTTAATCATGACCGACCCTTTCCCCTTCGTCAGGTTGGTTAGGGGCACAGCCTTAGAAGCAAAGTGGGGAATGAATCGCCGATAATACCCAGCGATTCCCAGAAAGGCTCGTACCTGCTTCTTGCTGTTGGGACGTGGCCAACTCTGGATGGCCTCGACTTTGTTGAGTTGGGGTTTTATTACTCCCCTCCCAATGGTGTACCCAAGATATTTGGCCTCCTCCTGCCCAATGGTACACTTCTTGGGGTTAGCCGTAAACCCCGCTTCCCGAACAGAGTCCAGGACTGCTTGCACTTTTGGCAGATGTGAGGCCCAATCTGTGCTATGGACAATTACGTCATCCAGGTAAGCCGCAGCATACTTCCGATGGGGCCTCAGCATCTGGTCCATTTTCCGCTGGAATGTGGCCGGCGCATTCTGTAACCCGAACGGCATTCTTTTATATTGGAACGCCCCGTCTGGGGTTACAAATGCGGTTTTCTCTTTGGCCGACTTGGCCAGGGGGATTTGCCAATACCCTTTTGTGAGGTCAAGAGTCGTCATGTATCGGGCTGTTCCCAGCCGGTCGATCAACTCATCTATACGTGGCATGGGGTAGGTGTCAAATTTTGTAACTTTGTTCAACTGACGAAAATCGTTACAAAATCGCCAGCTCCCATCCGGTTTAGGCACCAACACAATGGGACTAGACCAATCACTTTGGGACTCCTCTATCACCCCTAAGTTCAGCATTTTCTGTACTTCCTCCCGTATTGCCTCCCGTCGGGCCTCTGGGATCCGATAGGGTTTTAACTTCACCCTTTCACCGGGCGGGGTAATGATGTCATGCTCTACCCCAGATGTTTGTCCCGGCAGCTCAGAGAATACCTCCTTGTTGCGAAGCACAAACTCCTTAACCTCCTGTTGTTGGGGTTGTGACAAGGTGGCTGCTATTCCAACCTCAGGAATCACGCAACCAGTTTGAGCTGGTGACCAAGTGTCTGCGACTAGGGACTCTCTATCCCTCCAGGCTTTCAACAGATTAACGTGATAGATCTGTTCGGGCTTTCGCCTTCCTGGTTGTCTGACCTTGTAATTCACTTTGCTCACTTTTTCCATTATCTCATAGGGGCCTTGCCATTTGGCAAGGAATTTACTTTCAACCGTAGGGACAAGTACCAGTATCCTATCCCCCGGGGAAAAGGTACGGGTCTTGGCTCCACGGTTGTACACTCTCTGCTGTGCTAACTGCGCTTGGGCCAAATGTTCCTTCACGATGGGCATTACCTGTGCAATTTGGTCTTGCATCAGGGCGACATGCTCAATCACACTCCTGTGGGGAGAACTCTCACTTTTCCAAGTTTCCTTGGCAATATCCAACAGCCCTCTTGGGTGTCTCCCATACAGTAACTCAAAGGGGGAGAATCCCGTAGAGGATTGGGGCACCTCCCTAATAGCAAACATCAGATAAGGAAGTAGACAGTCCCAATCCTTTCCATCTCTATCCACCACTTTCTTCAACATTTGTTTTAGGGTTTTGTTGAATCTTTCAACCAGCCCATCGGTTTGGGGGTGATACACAGATGTACGTAATTGCGTCACTTTGAACAATTTACACAGCTCCTTCATAACCCGGGACATAAAGGGTGTACCTTGGTCCGTAAGCAGTTCTTTACAAATACCCACCCGGCTAAACACAAGAGATAGCTCTTTGGCTATGGTTTTGGCCGAGGTATTTCGGAGAGGGATCGCTTCTGGATAACGGGTGGCATAGTCCATTATAACTAATATGTACTGGTGCCCCCTAGCGGACTTGATTATAGGCCCTACCAAATCCATGGCGATCCTCTCAAACGGGACCTCAATGATGGGTAGAGGGACCAGCGGGCTACGGAAATGTGGCATCGGGGCCGACCTCTGACACACAGGGCAGGAGGAACAATAATTTTCTATGTCCTTCATCACCCCCGGCCAATAGAATCTCTGTAATACCCTCTCTCGGGTTTTCTCTGTCCCCAGATGACCTCCAAGAATGTGCCCATGGGCCAACTCCAACACCAACTTCCTGTAAGGTTTGGGCACCACAAGCTGCTCAACGGTTTCTTCTGCCCTTTTTGCCACCCGATACAGTAGGTCCTTCTCTACGCTGAAGTATGGGTAAGTGCAGGTATTATCTGGGTTCACTAACTCGCCATCTATTTTCACTACGTTTTCCCGTGCCCTTATTAGGGCGGGGTCTTTCAACTGTTCTGTGGCAAAGTTTTCCCTGTGAACCTCAAGATCAGAAAACTCCACAGACGGTAGGTTTTCGTCTGAGGAGGTGGGCTCCTCTCCAGTTTCTTGAGTCTCCCCTGCCAATACTGATAAGGGAAATTCCGGAGAGTCCTCACCACTCTCAGGGGAGTTCTGGCTATCACATTCCTGGTACATAGGGGCACCAGTGGGGGGCTCAGGATCATCCCACAGTTCCCAGAACTTCGGAAAATCCCTTCCCACAATGGCGTCATGCGGTAACTGAGATACTAAGCCCACTGGATGAGAGAGGGTACCTTTGGGGGTCTCGAAACACACTGTAGTCACTGGATACTCTCGGGTGTCCCCATGCACACAAATAACAGCTACCTTGCTATTCCCAAAGACCTCTGTTTTAACTAACTCAGCCTTTATCAGGGTCACAAAGGCTACCTGAATCCAGCAATACCACAACATTTCTACCATTAACACACATTTTGCATAAATGTTTCTCAGTTCCTCGAATGGCAGTGCATGCGACTGTCGCACACAGCGACTGACGTCTGCCCGTCAGAAAGTCACACTGCATGGGTTCCTCCATAACCGGGCAATTGGCTGCAATATGTCCCGCTTGCCGGCAGCGGTAGCAAACGATCCTTCTTGCCGCCTCTTGAGCCGCTGATTTCCCAGGCTGTTCTCGCCAAACTTGGGGTAGAGCTCCCACCCTCTCACTCTCTCCACCCTCACCCCTTGGAATCCTCTTATCCGCCCCTGGGGATGGTCTGGTCTTAAGGTGGAAAGTCCGAGTGTCTCTGGAAGAGGCCGTCAGGTTCTCTGTAGCCAAGTATTTCTCCACACGATCCACAAGACCATCGGCCGTCTCTGGGTCTCCATGGCTTACCCACTTTTGGATGGCAGTAGGAAGAGCTCTCAAAAACCGATCCATTACAACACGTTCCACAATCTTTGGTGCGGACAAAGTCTCTGGCTGTAGCCACTTTCTGCTCAGGTGAATGAGATCATACATTTGAGACCTGGGGGGTTTTCCAAGCTGGAAAGTCCAGTTATGCACACGCTGAGCCCGGACAGCCTGGGTGACACCCAGCCTTGCCAAAATTTCAGCTTTTAGCATCACATAGTCTTTTGCTTGGTTAGTAGGCTTGTGCAATTCGTTTCGTAACGAATTGAAATTCGTCCGAATTTAGCAACTTTCGGACATTCGGAAGCATTCGAATTTCCGAACAAAGCAATTACGAATAAGACCGAATCCGAAATAAATTATACCGCAAATAGCGAATGCCCGAATGTCTTCGGCATAATTCGTTATGAAAAAGTTACGAATGTACGAATCCATACGAAGCACAATAACACTCACTCTGCTCTGCTCTCTGCTTCTCCCACACCGTGCTGAACTCCCTCTCAAAATGGTGTACAAGGGCGGAGGTTATAGCCGTATGTAAAAAACGAAAGTAAAATACGAGATTTCGAATCCATTCGAAGCACAATAACACTCTGCTCTGCTCTCTGCTTCTCCCTCACCGTGCTGAACCCTCTCAAAATGGTGTACAGGGGCGGAGCCTATAGCCGCATGTAAAAAACGAAAGTAAAATACGAGATTTCGAATCGTTACAAATAACCGCTATGTATTTAGAAAAGTACAAATCCATTCGAAGCACATTAGGCATAATAGGCAGCGTCGTTGTGAGAGAGACACGGAAAATTACGAATCAACGAACCCAAAAAAAGTTACGAAAGTAGGAGTTGTGTCCAGAATCAACGAAAAACAACGTACTCTACCGAAAGTACGAATTATAAAGCAACAAAAAATTCAACGAAAAATGTCGCTTGCAAAAATACGAATGAGTCCGAACACGAAAAATCCCGTCTAGCAAAATTACGAATGATTACGAATCAACAGGACCGGAAAGAAACGAACCGAAACGGAACTAATTTTTCTGTTGTGCACAAGTCTATTGGTTAGGCTCTAGGTCATAGTAAGCTTTCTGCGATTCACCAGTTAACAGAGGAGCCACCAGTCCAGCCCACTGCTCCTCAGGCCACTTTTCTCTTTCAGCGGTCCTTTCAAATGTGGTCAAAAATACCTCTGGATCATCCTCTCCAGTCATTTTTGTCAATAAACGACTCACCCCAAAGGACGCGGTATTAGTGGGACGGCTTTCCTCACTGGTCTGCGGACGTTGCTGCATTACTGCTTCCATTTGTTGTAGTCTCTGCTCTTGCTTCTGTAACAGGTCTATGAAGCGGGCCTCAGATTGCTGCTGGGCTTGTTGCTGAGCTGCAAGGCTCTGTTGATGAGCTTGCTGCTGGGCTGCAAGGCTCCTTTGCAAACCTGCATTTGTCTGCTGTTGATTGGCATTTGCTAGAGCCAGCTGTTTCAGTATCTCCTCCATGCTGGCTTAAAAAAAAACTGCCACTGGTTCTCCACCAACTGTGAGGGGGTTAGCTCGGCAGCGGGTGTGTGTGACCCCCGGGATGGGCTCCCCACACAAAAACAGGCCCAGCAAACGGAGGTTGTGGTTTTCAAAATCAAAAAGGTGCGGTTTATTTTCTATTTACAGTGACAAAACACAGCAAAGCAAAAGAAACATAAATAAAATAAATCCTGGTCAACTTGACCTCTGAGTAAACATACAGGTTTCCTAACTAACAACTGGGATCAGCCTAGTGCTGTCCTAGTCCCTAAGTCCCTGGTTTTAAATGTCCAAGCAAATAGCCACACAGGCTTTGTCTCACCGCACAGGGGTTCACTCTCCCTAGACAGTCCACACAGGTCTGGTTCCAGGCATGAGCAAACACCTAATGAATCTGGGAGTTCTTATAGAGGCCTTAATGAGCTGACAAGCTTCAGCTGGTCTCATCAACTCCCTGTCTGCACGACGCCCCACACTCTCCCTAGAGGTATGAGTCATCCATGAGCCCACTAGCCTCAGCTGGGCTTATACAACTCTCCACCTAGTTGTATAAGTCGGCGTAAAGCCTGAATCTGGGCGAAATATATCTACCCCCCTGGATGCAACCAGGTGACTTTACCTTCCTGCTGTCACAATATATATATGATTCAAAGTCCCATTTCTCCTAGATCATATTCTAGACCTGTGCTTTCCTATCCATGCAGAGTCTCCATGCAGAAATATATATCCTGTGCCTTCATATTCCTACAGAATATCTCCTATGCCTTCATATTCCTACAGAATATCTGCTATGCCTTCATATTCCTACAGAATATCTCCTATGCCTTCATATTCCTACAGAATATCTCCTATGCCTTCATATTCCTACAGAATATCTCAAGACTAGACTGACTATCAGTTTATATGGCTTACCTATTAAATGACTGAGCAATTTGATTGACTGTCTTTGATCTACACTCTGTCATTCAGGATGACAGAGAATGACCCCCAACCTAGCCGGAGACGACCACAGCCATCATTTGCATTCTTGCATAATAACATCAACATGCTTTCTTTTGACACATGCAATTAGATTAGGGATACGAAAGGTTGCCTGAACACTGCTTTGATACGTAAAAATAGACTCGTCCTGGATTCCTGCATATTGACATAAACAAGTCCCCTTGATATGTGTAGTAAATCCTGTTTCGCCCTTTGGTCAACAAACATCCTTCAATTAAGTTAACAGGCCACCTCACCCACCTTGCATAAGATCAACACATCAAAGCTGTTTTCTGGCCTCTCTCATATGTGTAATCCAGCTGACTCTGACAACTGAATTATCAACTGAAATCTGGCCTGGTCAATAATGTACTCACATATAAACACACATATATATATATATATTGTGAGGGGGTTAACTCGGTAGCGGGTGTGTGTGACCCCCTGGTTGGGCTCCCCACACAAAAACAGGGCCAGCAGACGGAGGTTGTGGTTTTCAAAATCAAAAGGTGCGGTTTATTTCTCTATGTACAGTGACAAAAACACAGCAAAGCCAAAAAGAAACAAACAAAATAAATCCTGGTCAGTTTGACCTCTGACTAAACATGCAGGTTTCCTAAACTAACAACTGGGATCAGCCTGGTGCTGTCCTAGTCCCTAAGTCCCTGGTTTAGTAAAAGTCCAAACAAATAGCCACACAGGCTTTGCCTCACCGCACAGGGGTTCACTCTCCCTAGACAGTCCACACAGGTCTGGTTCCAGGCATGAGCTAACATCTAATGAAGCTGGGAGTTCTTATAGAGGCCTAAATGAGCTGACAAGCTTCAGCTGGTCTCATCAACTCCCTGTCTCACGACGCCCAGCACTCTCCCTAGAGGTATGAGTCATTCATGAGCCCACTAGCCTCAGCTGGGCTTCATCAACTCCCTAGTTGTATAAGTCGGCATAAAGCCTGAATCTGGGAGAAATATATCTACCCCCCTGGATGCAACCAGGTGACTTTACCTTCCTGCTGTCACAATATATATATATATATATATATATATATATATACACACATATATATATATATATCTAATAACATAACGTCCCACATAAATCAGCCAACATATTACAACATATACCCCCACTTGGGTCGGTTCTAACTACTAGAACTGACCCATAAATCAAGCAACAAACATCATTATGATTTGAGGTACTGGATGCTTTACAATGGCTCATCTGAAATATGAAGTTGAGACTGGTTACATCTCTCTTCACCAGCCCCCCTAAAATATTCCCATGGAACAGTTATTACATAATATAACTTTAGACCATGACTGGAAAAGGATTTGGTAAACATCCATGGCCCATATAGCTGTTAGACCTTATTTCAAAGCTTGCTCTTGCGCAAATCTCATCACGATCTTGAATATTGCGCAAAAATTAGCTGATGTCACAGTCCATTCTGACTTCATCACATCTCTCACCATGTCACTGAAAGTAAAGCTTGGTATGTTTTGGGAGCTCCAATCCACATAAGTCCAGGATTCTCTCATCTCCAGGCTTAAAGTTTTCATTCTTAAAGATGCTTTTACGCAATCACCAGCAAATCCTAAAATTCTGCTTCCATCTTTATAGTAAGAAGAACCATCAATATACCCGCAGTCCCTTCCAAGGTCAAAAAGGTTTGGATACGGCAGTAAAACTCTGTGCTGCAAACTATTTCCTTGCACTTGACATTCATGAGCTTCACCTTCAATCATCAATCCACCAATCAGGACACTGGGTTCTTTTAACATCGAACCCTCAATATTCTCAACAAAGCTGTAATCCATCTTGCAAGCATTTCGCAATTAACATCTGCTTCTTTCCATTCCCTATTTGTGCAATGATGACCTTTTGTGTACCTGTCAAGTAATTTGCTGATTGACAGCCACAATTTGAATTTGCTGTAGGCCACCCCTCATTGCCTTTAATAGAGCAGTTACTTGTATCATTCAGTCCATAATTCCACCAGAATGGTATATCAACATATATATATATACCCCCACGCAATGGTTCAAATGGAATCAGCTTGACATCAGTGTCTATCAGATCTTCTATCCCGACAAAGCGGCAGTGGAAATTCTTGTCAGTATCTTTTCATGAAAGGTAGAAAGGTCTTTGTCATCCATATAAGTCGTAGCCTTCAGCATATTATAAACAACTGATTCAACAAAATTCAAATCATGACTAGAGTGATGAATTTCACTCACCCCTCTTATAAATTGAGGCTGGGTTCACACTAGTGGGACACGACATCTGTCCTAATTTGGATCCGACTTTGCCCTGCGACATGAAGCCGACATATGTCCAACTTTCAATGAACGGGGATCCGACTTGGATCCCCGCCAATAGCAGGCACTGTGTTTGGTATGAATCTTGAGGGGGAACTCCACGCCAAATTTAAAAAAAAACGGCATGGGTTCCCCCTCCAGGAGCATACCAGGCCCTTGGGTCTGGTCTGGATTTGAAAGGGAACCCCCTACGCCGAAAAAACGGCGTGGGGGTCCCCCCTAAAATCCAAACCAGACCCTTATCCGAGCACACAACCTGGCAGGCCGCAGGGGAAGAGGGGGGACGAGAGAGCGGCCCCCCTCCCTCCTGAACCGTACCAGGCCACATGCCCTCAACATGGGGGGTTTGGTGCTCTGGGGCAGGGGGGTGACCTGCGGCCCCCCCCACCCCAGAGCACCCTGCCCCCATGTTGATGAGGACAGGGCCTCTTCCCGACAACCCTGGCCGTTGGTTGTCGGGGTCTGCGGGCGGAGGGCTTATCGGGATCTGGGGGCCCCCCTTTAATAAGGGGGCCCCCAGATCCCAGCCCCCCACCCTATGTGAATGAGTATGGGGTACATCGTACCCCTACCCATTCACCTGGTGGGAAAAAAATGTCAAGAAAAAACACAACACAGCTTTTTAAATTAATTTATTGCACAGCTCCGGGGGTCTTCTTCCGACATCGGGGGTCTCCGCGCTCTCCGGTTTTTTCTTCCGCCGGGCCTCCGCTATCTTCTTCCAGCTCTTTTTCTAGCAGAGGCCCGGTCTTCCCGTCGTCTTGTCCGGCTCTCCATTGTCCTTTTGCCGGCCCCTCCACTACCTTCTTGTAGCTCTTTTGCTAGTGGAGGGGCCGGTCTTCCCGTCGCCGTCTTCTTCTCTCTTCTCCTCCTCGATGTTGACGCGTCACTTCCTCCCGCTGTAATACTGGCTGTTCGCTCTGCTCCGAATTAATATAGGCTTCTCATGACGTCACAGTCACATGCTCCCATGACGTCACAGTCACATGCTCCGGGGCCACCGGAGCATGTGACTGTGACGTCATGAGAAGCCTATATTAATGCGGAGCGGAGCGAACAGCCAGTATTACAGCGGGAGGAAGCGACACGTCAACATCGAGGAGGAGAAGAGAGAAGAAGACGGTGACGGGAAGACCGGCCCCTCCACTAGCAAAAGAGCTACAAGAAGATAGTGGAGGGGCCGGCAGAAGGACAACGGAGAGCCGGACGAGACGACGGGAAGACCGGGCCTCTCCGCTAGCAAAAGAGCTGGAAGAAGATAGCGGAGGCCCGGCGGAAGAAAGAACCGGAGAGCGAGAAAAGAACCGGAGAGCGAGAGAAGAACCGGAGAGCGGGAGAAGAACCGGAGAGCGGGAGAAGAAGAAGGCGACGGAGAAGACCGGGCCCCGCTAGCAAAAGAGCTGGAATAAGATAGCGGAGGCCCGGCAGAAGAAAGAACCGGAGAGCGTGGAGAAGAACTGGAGACCCCCGAAGACGGAAGAGACCCCCGGAGCTGTGCAATAAATTAATTTAAAAAGCTGTGTTGTGTTTTTTCTTGACATTTTTTTCCACCAGGTGAATGGGTAGGGGTACGATGTACCCCATACTCATTTACATAGGGTGGGGGGCCGGGATCTGGGGGCCCCCTTATCAAGGGGGGGCCCCCAGATCCCGATAAGCCCCCCGCCCGCAGACCCCGACAACCAACGGCCAGGGTTGTCGGGAAGAGGCCCTGTCCTCATCAACATGGGGGCAGGGTGCTCTGGTGTGGGGGGGCCACAGGTCGCCCCCCTGCCCCAGAGCACCAAACCCCCCATGTTGAGGGCATGCGGCCTGGAACGGTTCAGGAGGGAGGGGGGGCCGCTCTCTTGTCCCCCCTCTTCCCCTGCGGCCTGCCAGGTTGCGTGCTCGGATAAGGGTCTGGTTTGGATTTTTGGGGGGACCCCCACACCGTTTTTTCGGCGTAGGGGTTCCCCTTCAAATCCAGACCAGACCCAAGGGCCTGGTATGCTCCTGAAGGGGGAACCCATGCCGGTTTTTTATTTAAAATTTGGTGTGGAGTTCCCCCTCAAGAGCAGCAGAGCACAAGTCGCATGCCAAAGTCGGATCATGCAAGACTGCGGTCCGAATTTTAATCCGACTTCAATGATAGTCAATGGGCTGAAGTCGGACCAAAGTAGTACAGGGAGCATTTTCAAAGTCGGACCGACATGTGTCGGACCAGTTAAGACGGCTCCCATAGGGAAACATTGATTTTCACACGTCATGCGACATGAGCTCCCAATGTCGGAGCGTTTGTCGCCCCAGTGTGAACCCGGCCTTAGGAAAACCACCCAACATCCTATAATTTATGCATTGCCAAGCCATTGTGCAGCATCACCTCAGATGTTAAATCTATTGATATCAATATGCATTATGTCATATGTACGGATGTTATAAAATTATCTTAGGTTTCAAATGCTTCGCTCTGGTTTTAAGATAAAGTTCAAGAAATAAAACATAAAAAAAAAATGAAAACATAAAACATATCAGGGAAAGGGAGAAAATGAAAAAATAGGGCGTTGGGGAAGTCCATTGAAAAAAAAAATTTAATTAAAAAAAAATAGAAAAAAAGAAATTTGAATGTTCAAGAAAAAAGTCCATTGCTTGATTGATGAATATTGAGAGAGTGTCCATAGATTCCTTATATATTGTCTTATTCAGCATTTCTCCCCCACTAGCCCACTTCTGTTCACATTCAAACGAGTTCCTCCAGGGGTCTGAAAGACAAAAATTCTCAGACAAAAACTCAATAAGCAAAGTCCTTAGTATTTTTTTTGAAGTTAAGACAAAGTACTATTTACAGTTTACAGTCTAAAGCTAATTCACCCCCACTGCTAGAGAAGTGTCATTTGCATTCAAAAACAGATCTGGAGAATGAACATTTGCATTTATGACACCCTGTACAACTGTTCCAATAATGTGTCACGTTCTTTTCTCATCTTGTCATACTCAATTTTCAGGTGGTTACGGCACCAATGTAGTGAAATCATATAGTCCACAGTTGACCCAATACTTAGGTTATTATGATGATGTATATAAGTTATGTTTCCCGCAGCATCACACCCAAGTTCTCCAGAGAATGCACTTTATTGACTTCCAATACAGAACAAAGTCCAATACTTGCACAGATGACAACAAACCCAACAGAGTATATATATATATATGTAGCGGGCAGTTCCTCCCCTCTCCCCGTCCCCTCTATTAAAGTTCTGCTCGCAATGTCTCTGGTCTAGGGGTATGATAGGGGAGGGAGAGGGTGCGCTACGCCTGGCTTCCACCACAGGTGTAAAAGTGGTATCAGCAATGCCTTTCTTTACCTTCGGGCCTGTGTTGTGCATCAGATCCTCCCTCCAAGAGTCTCCGAGAACCTCGTCTGCCAGGAACTGAGCCACACACCGTTAAAGTCCAACACTCCTTTATTTAGAACATAACATGGACTCCCTTGGCTATAGAACAGAAAAAGGAGGTGTGTGTACGAATAGGCCCAGACACAAGTTCGATCCTCCACTCTCCTCCAAAGAGTGGGCTATGGTCTCCGCACGAGGATAATTTACCTTCCGGACGGTCTCCGACAAGAGACTCACCCGTCACCGGCAGTATGCTGCACCGAGTCTTCAGATGAGGAGCTCTTCCCGGTCCATTACGCCCACCTCGGATTCAGGCATCCATCTCCGGAGTACCTTAGGATCCTTCCCTCGCGGAACTCAGTGTTGGGCACTGAGCTCCGGACCGCCGTCCGAGTACCTCATCCCAGGCTAAAGGTGCCAAAGGTGGAACACGATCTCGGGTGGTCCTCTAGGCCTAGTCCGCCTAGAGGACGAGCACGAACTCCGTCCGCAGGCTAAAGGTGCCAGGGACCAACTCCTCGTGACCAAGATGGCCGGCCCCCTTTATCCTCTCTCCCAGCAAGCACGGCGGGTTCCCCGCCCCACCATACCGCTGCCACGAGAGGAAAAAATTAGGCTCAGCACTCCACGGTATCCGTCCGTTGGCCCATGGTGACAGCGCCACCCAGTGGACCGCCGGAGACACACCACTGGTGTCACCGAAAAATTAAAAAATTTCCCCGGGAAAGTAAGTACCCGCTACATACTCCCCCCTGTCATTTGACACTGGTCCCCAGTGTCTGGAGTAAACCACATCCTCAACAACTGACATGATCCAGTCCAGAAACCATTAACAATTGAAAAACAAAAACTTTTTGGAAACTCTCCTAACGAAGAAGTTGTGTCTGAGCCCCTGTAATAAAAGAGGAGTGAAAGACAACACATTCAACATGAAAATCACATTTCAACATTTTACTTTTCCCTCCCCATCCTAACTAAAGACCTCCCCAGAGTATGTAATCTTGCTGGGATGTTCTCCTGCAGAGGGAAAAGAAATAGAATTTAACATGTAAAACCCTGACACATGTATCCGTGTGTATGAGGAAAATAAACTTCTCCTAAAAGAAATCCCTGTTTCTCCAAAGAGTGAGTGCGTGAAAAGTGTTTGTAACGTTGCGCGACACTGCCACCTGGTGACAGCCTCGCGGTAACTGCACCCGTGGAACTTCTTCTCCTTTCTCTCTAACCCTATCTACCCCAGAGTCTGTGATCTCCTTGCAGGAAGATAGAAACAAACAGGAACAGTCCCTCTTTTTTTTTTCTCTTAGGCACACAAAAACACAATTTCCCCAGAAAGTTCAGCAGCATGATAATATTGGAGTCTTTCTCTCCTAAAGGTAGAAGCGGGGATGTGGCAGAATCAGTGGCTTCAAGTGCTGATCCATAGTCTCTAGATGGTACTCTACATCTTCGCCTTCTTTGCGTCTGATCACTACTTTGTCTGCGTGGATGTGTCTTCCCACCATCCATTCTGCCTTGCAGTCTTTGAAGCGCTGTGAAGCCTTTGGAGAACATGTTAGGTATCTACGGGCGTGTGGAACTTTGAGGTGGGTCCACACAAAGTCATTGTACCAGCGCTCCCGGCACACTTCCACCTCATATAGCAAGTCCTTCAATAAGTAGGGGTACTCCCATCTGTACTCCGCTGCAACCTTTTGGCTAAATAAGCGCTGTAGTCTTGCCAAAGGAGGCATGGTAGCTCTGTCCCCTTCACCAGGCAAAACAACTGAGTCTGGATGACGAGGTGCCTTGACCACCTCCATTCTGGGCATTGGGGGCCGCAGCAACAGTCTCTTAACCCCAGCGTCAGATACAGATGGCGCCGGGAATGCAGGGACAAGTTGAGGAAGGGATTCTCCTTCAGGCGCTGACGCCTCCACCCGGGGTGTGCTCTCTCCTATGGACATAGGTGAATTCCAAATTCCACAGAACGAAGCAAGCGGTATCCCGTCCCAGCCCTTCTCGGCAAACAAGTCATCTATCAGGGCATCATCTCCCATATCAGAGAGAGATTCCAGGTCGGAGGTGTCACACTCCTCCGCGGGTATGTAGCCCTGTGTGGAAACAGAACATCCACACTCCGGGGACTTGCTAGGCCATGCCTTCTCGACACCTCCTCCCTCACACCAAGTCTTCTCTGCCGGCTTACCGTGGCCTTTCCTGGGACATCCGGAACTCCCGTCAACGGATCCCTCTGGGTCTGGCGTAAGCATGCGAGATGGTCCACCACCACCGCTGGTCGGGGCTACCACGCTGGTTCTTTTCTTTGGTGGCGGACGCTGTGAGACAGTGGTGACTGAGTCAGCATCCTCGGATTTCTCCCGTTGATGTTTCACGACCTCCTCCGCGGTCGTTGCAGTGTGCGCAGGGGTGACTCTCACAGCCGCGATTCCTCCCTTCTGAGTGGCGGTACCTGAAGCCCGGCCTGGGTAGATGGTTTTCGGCCTCTCAACCTCCGGATCCACTTCGAATGTGAACTCCCCACAGGCCTCACAACGTCCGAACGGCTTCAACAGGCACACCAGTCCCGAACACCCGGAGCAAATCATACCCAGGGCCTCAACGTCCATACATGAGTATAGGGCAAATCGACCCCTCGGCTTCAGTCGGATCCCCGTATCCGTTATCGGAGCAGCAGCAGTCAATGTTGTAGTCGCCGGGTGAACCGGTTTCCATAAGGCGGGTCCAAACATGGCGACCTGTTGCTGTTCCATCTCACACTGCAGAGTTTTCACGCCAATGTCCCACGTGTAGTCCGTCACATGTATTGGACTCCTCCCCTTTTGCTCCAGTTCGCGGCCTTTTCCACTTTGGCTTGGTTGAGACATGCCCACAAACTAAGCGGTGGGGGTTGTGTCTGGTGGCGCAGTGCAATTAAAAACCCCCACGTGTAGTCCGTCACACGGCTGGGTTTTCCCCCTTTCACCACTCTTCCTGCGCGGGCCTTTCCCCTTTTGAGGTCATGTCCACGACTTTCGAGCAGGGCTGCACTTTGGCCTATTCGTTTAACTCTGTCCAGCAGACACCTTCTACCAAGTGATGCACAACACATATCCCGGACCCGAGCCCCCACGTGTAGCGGGCAGTTCCTCCCCTCTCCCCGTCCCCTCTATTAAAGTTCTGCTCGCAATGTCTCTGGTCTAGGGGTATGATAGGGGAGGGAGAGGGTGCGCTACGCCTGGCTTCCACCACAGGTGTAAAAGTGGTATCAGCAATGCCTTTCTTTACCTTCGGGCCTGTGTTGTGCATCGGATCCTCCCTCCAAGAGTCTCCGAGAACCTCGTCTGCCAGGAACTGAGCCACACATCGTTAAAGTCCAACACTCCTTTATTTAGAACATAACATGGACTCCCTTGGCTATAGAACAGAAAAAGGAGGTGTGTGTACGAATAGGCCCAGACACAAGTTCGATCCTCCACTCTCCTCCAAAGAGTGGGCTATGGTCTCCGCACGAGGGAAATTCACCTTCCGGACAGTCTCCGACAAGAGACTCACCCGTCACCGGCAGTATGCTGCACCGGGTCTTCAGATGAGGAGCTCTTCCCGGTCCATTACGCCCACCTCGGATTCAGGCATCCATCTCCAGAGTACCTTAGGATCCTTCCCTCGCGGAACTCAGTGTTGGGCACTGAGCTCCGGACCGCCGTCCGAGTACCTCACCCCAGGCTAAAGGTGCCAGAGAACACGATCTCTGGTGGTCCTCTAGGTCTAGTCCACCTAGAGGACGAGCACGAACTCCGTCCGCAGGCTAAAGGTGCCAGGGACCAACTCCTCGTGACCAAGATGGCCGGCCCCCTTTATCCCCTCTCCCAGCAAGCACGGCGGGTTCCCCGCCCCACCATACCGCTGCCAAGAGAGGACAAAAGTAGGCTTAGCACTCAGCGGTATCCGTCCGTCGGCCCATGGTGACAGCGCCACCCAGTGGACCGCCGGAGACACACCACTGGTGTCACCGAAAAATTCAAAAATTTCCTCGGGAAAGTAAGTACCCGCTACATATATATGATTCAAAGTCCCATTTCTTCTAGATCATATTCTAGACCTGTGCTTTCCTATCCATGCAGAGTCTCCATGCAGAAATATATATCCTGTGCCTTCATATTCCTACAGAATATCTCCTATGCCTTCATATTCCTACAGAATATCTCAAGACTAGACTGACTATCAGTTTATATGGCTTACCTATTGAATGACTGAGCAATTTGATTGGCTGTCTTTGATCTACACTCTGTCATTCAGGATGACAAAGAATGACCCCCAACCTAACCGGAGACGACCACAGCCATCATTTGCATTCTTGCATAATAACATCAACATCAACATGCTTTATTTTGACACATGCAATTAGATTACGGATACGAAAGGTTGCCTGAACACTGCTTTGATACGTAAAAATAGACTCGTCCTGGATTCTTGCATATTAACATAAACAAGTCCCTTTGATATGTGTAGTAAATCCTGTTTGGCCCTTTGGTCAACAAACACCCTTCAATTAGGTTAACAGGCCGGAAGAATATGAATAAACTAAGGAATGGACTAATTTAACAGGCCACCTCACCCACCTTGCATAAGATCAACACATCAAAGCTGTTTTCTGGCCTCTCTCATATGTGTAATCCAGCTGACTCTAACAACTGAATTATCAACTGAAATCTGGCCTGGTCAATATTGTACTCACATATAAACACACATATATATATATATATATATATATATATACACATATATATATATATCTATATATATATACATATATATATATATTGTGAGGGGGTTAGCTCGGCAGCGGGTGTGTGTGACCCCCGGGATGGGCTCCCCACACAAAAACAGGCCCAGCAAACGGAGGTTGTGGTTTTCAAAATCAAAAAGGTGTGGTTTATTTTCTATTTACAGTGACAAAACACAGCAAAGCAAAAGAAACATAAATAAAATAAATCCTGGTCAACTTGACCTCTGACTAAACATACAGGTTTCCTAACTAACAACTGGGATCAGCCTAGTGCTGTCCTAGTCCCTAAGTCCCTGGTTTTAAATGTCCAAACAAATAGCCACACAGGCTTTGTCTCACCGCACAGGGGTTCACTCTCCCTAGACATTCCACACAGGTCTGGGTCCAGGCATGAGCAAACACCTAATGAATCTGGGAGTTCTTATAGAGGCCTAAATGAGCTGACAAGCTTCAGCTGGTCTCATCAACTCCCTGTCTGCACGACGCCCCACACTCTCCCTAGAGGTATGAGTCATCCATGAGCCCACTAGCCTCAGCTGGGCTTCATCAACTCCCTAGTTGTATAAGTCGGCGTAAAGCCTGAATCTGGGCGAAATATATCTACCCCCCTGGATGCAACCAGGTGACTTTACCTTCCTGCTGTCACATACCCCCCCCTCTTGTTTTAACCTCGGGGTTGGAACACCAGCAATCAGGCATTCATGTACTCGAGATAAAGCATCCACATTCCCCATTTGAACGCCAGGGCGATGCTTTACTGTGAAGTTGAATTCCTGGAGGGCCAGGAACCACCTATTCACTCTTCTATTTGTTTCCTTGTTTTGAGCCATCCACTTTAACGGAGCGTGATCCGTAACCATGTCAAAGTGCCTACCTAGCAGATAGTACCGAAGGGAATCTAGAGCCCACTTCACCGCTAAACACTCCTTTTCAACGGTGGCGTAATTTACCTCATGGGACTTCAACTTCCTGCTGAGGTAAATGACTGGGTGCTCTTCCCCGTTCCAGACCTGGGACAATACTGCTCCTAACCCCACATCTGACGCATCACTTTGTACGACAAAGTCTTTAGAGAAGTCGGGTGAGTACAACACTGGCTGGCTACATAAGGCTTGTTTCAAGAATTGGAATGCTGCCTCAGCCTCGGGGGTCCATTTAATCATGACCGACCCTTTCCCTTTCGTCAGGTTGGTTAGGGGCACAGCCTTAGAAGCAAAGTGGGGAATGAAGCGCCGATAATAACCCGCGATTCCCAGAAAGGCCCGTACCTGCTTCTTGCTGTTGGGACGTGGCCAACTCTGGATGGCCTCGACTTTGTTGAGTTGGGGTTTTATCACTCCCCTGCCAATGGTGTACCCAAGATATTTGGCCTCCTCCTGCCCAATGGTACACTTCTTGGGGTTAGCCGTAAACCCCGCTTCCCGGATAGAGTCTAGGACTGCTTGCACTTTTGGCAGATGTGAGGCCCAATCTGTGCTATGGACAATTACGTCATCCAGGTAAGCCGCAGCATACTTCCGATGGGGCCTCAGTATCTGGTCCATTTTCCGCTGGAATGTGGCCGGCGCATTCTGTAACCCGAACGGCATTCTCTTATATTGGAACGCCCCGTCTGGGGTTACAAATGCGGTTTTCTCTTTGGCCGACTTGGCCAGGGGAATTTGCCAATACCCTTTTGTGAGGTCAAGAGTCGTCATGTATCGGGCTGTTCCCAGCCGGTCGATCAACTCATCTATACGTGGCATGGGGTAGGTGTCAAATTTTGTAACTTTGTTCAACTGACGAAAATCGTTACAAAATCGCCAGCTCCCATCCGGTTTAGGCACCAACACAATGGGACTAGACCAATCACTTTGGGACTCCTCTATCACCCCTAAGTTCAGCATTTTCTGTACTTCCTCCCGTATTGCCTCCCGTCGGGCCTCTGGGATCCGATAGGGTTTTAACTTCACCCTTTCACCGGGCGGGGTAATAATATCATGCTCTACCCCAGATGTTTGTCCCGGCAGCTCAGAGAACACCTCCTTGTTGCGAAGCACAAACTCCTTAACCTCCTGTTGTTGGGGTTGTGACAAGGTGGCTGCTATTCCAACCTCCGGAATCACGCAACCAGTTTGAGCTGGTGACCAAGTTTCTGCGACTAGGGACTCTCTATCCCTCCAGGCTTTCAACAGATTAACGTGATATATCTGTTCGGGCTTTCGCCTTCCTGGTTGTCTGACCTTGTAATTCACTTCGCTCACTTTTTCCATTATCTCGTAGGGGCCTTGCCATTTGGCAAGGAATTTACTTTCAACCGTAGGGACAAGTACCAATATCCTATCCCCCGGGGAAAAGGTACGGGTCTTGGCTCCACGGTTGTACACTCTCTGCTGTGCCAACTGCGCTTGGGCCAAATGTTCCTTCACGATGGGCATTACCTGTGCAATTCGATCTTGCATCAAGGCGACATGCTCAATCACACTCCTGTGGGGAGAACTCTCACTTTCCCAAGTCTCCTTGGCAATATCCAACAGCCCTCTTGGGTGTCTCCCATACAGTAACTCAAAGGGGGAGAATCCCGTAGAGGATTGGGGCACCTCCCTAATAGCAAACATCAAATAAGGAAGTAGACAGTCCCAATCCTTTCCATCTCTATCCACCACTTTCTTCAACATTTGTTTTAGGGTTTTGTTGAATCTTTCAACCAGCCCATCGGTTTGGGGGTGATACACAGATGTACGCAATTGCGTCACTTTGAACAATTTACACAGCTCTTTCATAACCCGGGACATAAAGGGTGTACCTTGGTCCGTAAGCAGTTCTTTACAAATACCCACCCGGCTAAAAACAAGAGATAGCTCTTTGGCTATGGTTTTGGCCGAGGTATTTCTGAGAGGGATCGCTTCTGGATAACGGGTGGCATAGTCCATTATAACCAATATGTACTGGTGCCCCCTAGCGGACTTGATTATAGGACCTACCAAATCCATTGCGATTCTCTCAAACGGGACCTCAATGATGGGTAGAGGGACCAGCGGGCTACGGAAATGTGGCATCGGGGCCGACCTCTGACACACAGGGCAGGAGGAACAATAATTTTCTATGTCCTTCATCACCCCAGGCCAATAGAATCTCTGTAATACCCTCTCTCGGGTTTTCTCTGTCCCCAGATGACCTCCAAGAATGTGCCCATGGGCCAACTCCAACACCAACTTCCTGTAAGGTTTGGGCACCACAAGCTGCTCAACGGTTTCTTCTGCCCTTTTTGCCACCCGATACAGTAGGTCCTTCTCTACGCTGAAGTATGGGTAAGTGCAGGTATTATCTGGGTTCACTAACTCGCCATCTATTTCCACTACGTTTTCCCGTGCCTTTATTAGGGCGGGGTCTTTTAACTGTTCTGTGGCAAAATTTTCCCTGTGAACCTCCAGATCAGAAAACTCCACAGACGGTAGGTTTTCGTCTGAGGAGGTGGGCTCCTCTCCAGTTTCTTGAGTCTCCCCTGCCAATACTGACAAGGGAAATTCTGGAGAGTCCTCACCACTCTCAGAGGAGTTCGGGCTATCACATTCCTGGTACATAGGGGCACCAGTGGGGGGCTCAGGATCATCCCACAGTTCCCAGAACTTCGGAAAATCCCTTCCCACAATGGCATCATGCGGTAATTGAGATACTAACCCCACTGGATGAGAGAGGGTACCTTTGGGGGTCTCGAAACACACTGTAGTCACTGGATACTCTCGGGTGTCCCCATGCACACAAATAACAGCTACCTTGCTATTCCCAGAGACCTCTGTTTTAACTAATTCAGCCTTTATCAGGGTCACAAGGCTACCTGAATCCAGCAATACCACAAAATTTCTACCATTAATACACATTTTGCATAAATGTTTCTCAGTTCCCCGAATGGCAGTGCATGCGACTGTCGCACACAGCGACTGACGTCTGTCCGTCAGAAAGTCACATTGCATGGGTTCCTCCACAACCGGGCAATTTGCTGCAATATGTCCCGCTTGCCGGCAGCGGTAGCAAACAATCCTTTTGGCTGCCTCTTGAGCCCCTGACTTCCCAGGCTGTTCTCGCCAAACTTTGGGCAGAGCTCCCACCCTCTCACTCTCTCCACCCTCACCCCTTGGAATCCTCTTATCCGCCCCTGGGGATGGTCTGGTCTTAGGGTGGAAAGTCCGAGAGTCTCTGGAAGAGGCCGTCAGGTTCTCTGTAGCCAAGTATTTCTCTACACGATCCACAAGACCACCGGCCGTCTCTGGGTCTCCATGGCTTACCCACTTTTGGATGGCAGTAGGAAGAGCTCTCAAAAACCGATCCATTACAACACGTTCCACAATCTCTGGTGCGGACAAAGTCTCTGGCTGTAGCCACTTCCTGCTCAGGTGAATGAGATCATACATTTGAGACCTGGGGGGTTTTCCAAGCTGGAAAGTCCAGTTATGCACACGCTGAGCCCGGACAGCCAGGGTGACACCCAGCCTTGCCAATATTTCAGCTTTTAGCATCACATAGTCTTTTGCTTGGTCAGGCTCTAGGTCATAGTAAGCCTTCTGCGATTCACCAGTTAACAGAGGAGCCACCAGTCCAGCCCACTGCTCCTCAGGCCACTTTTCTCTTTCAGCAGTCCTTTCAAATGTGGTCAAAAATACCTCTGGATCATCCTCTCCAGTCATTTTTGTCAATAAACGACTCACCCCAAAGGACGCGGTATTAGTGGGACGGCTTTCCTCACTGGTCTGCGGACGTTGCTGCACTACTGCTTCCATTTGTTGTAGTCTCTGCTCTTGCTTCTGTAACAGGTCTATGAAGCGGGCCTCAGATTGCTGCTGGGCTTGTTGCTGAGCTTCCAGACTCTGTTGGTGAGCTTGCTGCTGGGCTGCAAGGCTCCTTTGCAAACCTGCATTTGTCTGCTGTTGATTGGCATTTGCTAGAGCCAGCTGTTTCAGTATCTCCTCCATGCTGGCTTAAAAAAAACTGCCTGCATTCTCCACCAACTGTGAGGGGGTTAGCTCGGCAGCGGGTGTGTGTGACCCCCGGGATGGGCTCCCCACACAAAAACAGGCCCAGCAAACGGAGGTTGTGGTTTTCAAAATCAAAAAGGTGTGGTTTATTTTCTATTTACAGTGACAAAACACAGCAAAGCAAAAGAAACATAAATAAAATAAATCCTGGTCAACTTGACCTCTGACTAAACATACAGGTTTCCTAACTAACAACTGGGATCAGCCTAGTGCTGTCCTAGTCCCTAAGTCCCTGGTTTTAAATGTCCAAACAAATAGCCACACAGGCTTTGTCTCACCGCACAGGGGTTCACTCTCCCTAGACAGTCCACACAGGTCTGGGTCCAGGCATGAGCAAACACCTAATGAATCTGGGAGTTCTTATAGAGGCCTAAATGAGCTGACAAGCTTCAGCTGGTCTCATCAACTCCCTGTCTGCACGACGCCCCACACTCTCCCTAGAGGTATGAGTCATCCATGAGCCCACTAGCCTCAGCTGGGCTTATACAACTCTCCACCTAGTTGTATAAGTCGGCGTAAAGCCTGAATCTGGGCGAAATATATCTACCCCCCTGGATGCAACCAGGTGACTTTACCTTCCTGCTGTCACAATATATATATATATATATACACACATATATATATATCTAATAACATAACGTCCCACATAAATCAGCCAACATATTACAACAATTATCATACATGAAATACATAAAATGTGATGTTAATGGAGAAAACTTACCCTAATATAGTCCTCCTGCAGGACTTGGATAATGGCAGAACAGGTGTCTGGGATTATGAGGCCCAGAGCCTGCGGGGAGATGCCTGTCGTGAACTTCAAGTCCTGCAGACTTCTCCCTGTCGCCAGGTAACGTAAGGTGGCGATGAGCCTCTGCTCAGCACTGATGGCTTTCCACATAACGGTGTCCTGCCTGGTAATATAGGGGGACACCAAAGCCAAAAGATGCTGAAAAACGGGGTCAGACATCCGCAGAAAATTCCTGTAGTCCTCAGGATTATTCTCCACGATCTCCCGCAGCAGAGGCATATGGCAGAATTGGTCTCGCTGGAGCAACCAATTCTTGGTCCATGAACTTCTCCTCACCCCGTTCATGGACTTGTCTTGGTCCAAAACAAGCAGACCAACACCAAGCGCCCGCACAGCATGAACTCGACGACGAGAACGTACCCGCGACATGGCTAGGAAACGGTCGTCTGATCAGAACGTACTAAACAGAACGCACTTTAGAACAGCAAGGCCTATGAAGAACAAACTGAAATTTAGAAACGAACGGGCAAGAACGCACTGTAAAACAGATACGACCTGCCTACACGCCCTGAAAGACAAGATACGAACCCACAAGCACAAACTGAACCGCAGAAAATGAACTGAAAGCACGAAGACTGAAAAGCGCGAATCGTCTCTTCCCAAACTTTTACTTCACACGCGGTAACACGAGATCAGCAAAAGCAGCCCAAGGGGTGGCGCCAGTGAAATCGATCTACCCCTTTATACTGCCGTTGTATGTGCTGGATGTGACCGCGCAGAACAACAACGAGGTTTGGAATTGTCAGTGTGTACGCATTGGAAAGTTTGACGAGAAACTCGTCAAGGTTCACAAGAATCTCGTCGAGAAAAACGACGTGTTTTTAACGACGAGAAACTCGGTCGTGTGTACGAGGCTTGTGTATATATATATATATATATATATATATATATTGTGACAGCAGGAAGGTAAAGTCACCTGGTTGCATCCAGGGGGGTAGATATATTTCGCCCAGATTCAGGCTTTACGCCGACTTATACAACTAGGTGGAGAGTTGTATAAGCCCAGCTAAGGCTAGTGGGCTCATGGATGACTCATATGTCTAGGGAGAGTGTGGGGCGTCGTGCAGACAGGGAGTTGATGAGACCAGCTGAAGCTTGTCAGCTCATTTAGGCCTCTATAAGAACTCCCAGCTTCATTAGATGTTAGCTCATGCCTGGACCCAGACCTGTGTGGACTGTCTAGGGAGAGTGAACCCCTGTGCGGTGAGGCAAAGCCTGTGTGGCTATTTGTTTGGACTTTTACTAAACCAGGGACTTAGGGACTAGGACAGCACCAGGCTGATCCCAGTTGTTAGTTTAGGAAACCTGCATGTTTAGTCAGAGGTCACGCTGACCAGGATTTATTTTGTTTATGTTTCTTTTTGGCTTTGCTGTGGTTTTTGTCACTTTACATAGAGAAATAAACCGCACCTTTTGATTTTGAAAACCACAACCTCCGTCTGCTGGCCCTGTTTTTGTGTGGGGAGCCCAACCAGGGGGTCACACACACCCGCTACCGAGTTAACCCCCTCACAATATATATATATATAAGGCCAGATTTGTGGAGTTCACAACTAATAGTTGCCCTATGGACAGATTCACCCACCTGAGCTGTGAAGCTCTGCAGCTCCTCCAGAGTTCCCATTGGCCTCTTGGCTGCTTCTCTGATTAATGCTTTCCTTGCCTGGCTTGCCAGTTTAGGTGGACTGCCATGTCTTGGTAGGTTTGCAGTTGTGCCATACTCTTTCAATTTTTGGATGATGGATTGAACTGTGCTCCGTGAGATGTTCAAAGCTTGGGAAATCTTTTTACAACCTAACCCTGCTTTAAACTTCCCCACAACTTTATTCCTGAACTGTCTGTTCACTAAGGGTCTCTAACAAACCTCTGAGGGCTTCACAGAACATCTGTATTTATACTGAGAATAAATTACACACAGGTGGACTCTATTTATGAATAGGGTGACTTCTGAAGGCAATTGGTTCCACTAGATTTTAGTTAGGGGTATCGGTGTAAAGGGGGCTATATGCAAATGCAGCCACACTTTTCACATATTTATTTGTAAAAAAAATTGAAAACCATTTATAATTGTCCTTTCACTTCACAATTATGTGCCACTTTGTCTTGGTCTATCACATAAAATGCCAATAAAATAGATTTACGTTTTTGGTTGTAACATCACAAAATTTGGAAAATTTCAAGGGGTATGAATACTTTTTCAAGGCACTGTATTTACTAAAACAATTGCATTTCCATGTTCTTTCTCCTCACCCCGTTCATGGACTTGTCTTGGTCCAAAACAAGCAGACCAACACCAAGCGCCCGCACAGCATGAACTCGACGACGAGAACGTACCCACGACATGGCTAGGAAACGGTCGTCTGATCAGAACGTACTAAACAGAACGCACTTTAGAACAGCAAGGCCTATGAAGAACAAACTGAAATTTAGAAACGAACGGGCAAGAACGCACTGTAAAACAGATACGACCTGCCTACACGCCCTGAAAGACAAGATACGAACCCACAAGCACAAACTGAACCGCAGAAAATGAACTGAAAGCACGAAGACTGAAAAGCGCGAATCGTCTCTTCCCAAACTTTTACTTCACACGCGGTAACACGAGATCAGCAAAAGCAGCCCAAGGGGTGGCGCCAGTGAAATCGATCTACCCCTTTATACTGCCGTTGTATGTGCTGGATGTGACCGCGCAGAACAACAACGAGGTTTGGAATTGTCAGTGTGTACGCATTGGAAAGTTTGACGAGAAACTCGTCAAGGTTCACAAGAATCTCGTCGAGAAAAACGACGTGTTTTTAACGACGAGAAACTCGGTCGTGTGTACGAGGCTTGTGTATATATATATATATATATATATATATATATATATTGTGACAGCAGGAAGGTAAAGTCACCTGGTTGCATCCAGGGGGGTAGATATATTTCGCCCAGATTCAGGCTTTACGCCGACTTATACAACTAGGTGGAGAGTTGTATAAGCCCAGCTAAGGCTAGTGGGCTCATGGATGACTCATATGTCTAGGGAGAGTGTGGGGCGTCGTGCAGACAGGGAGTTGATGAGACCAGCTGAAGCTTGTCAGCTCATTTAGGCCTCTATAAGAACTCCCAGCTTCATTAGATGTTAGCTCATGCCTGGACCCAGACCTGTGTGGACTGTCTAGGGAGAGTGAACCCCTGTGCGGTGAGGCAAAGCCTGTGTGGCTATTTGTTTGGACTTTTACTAAACCAGGGACTTAGGGACTAGGACAGCACCAGGCTGATCCCAGTTGTTAGTTTAGGAAACCTGCATGTTTAGTCAGAGGTCACGCTGACCAGGATTTATTTTGTTTATGTTTCTTTTTGGCTTTGCTGTGGTTTTTGTCACTTTACATAGAGAAATAAACCGCACCTTTTGATTTTGAAAACCACAACCTCCGTCTGCTGGCCCTGTTTTTGTGTGGGGAGCCCAACCAGGGGGTCACACACACCCGCTACCGAGTTAACCCCCTCACAGTTGGTGGAGAACCAGTGGCAGTTTTTTTTAAGCCAGCATGGAGGAGATACTGAAACAGCTGGCTCTAGCAAATGCCAATCAACAGCAGACAAATGCAGGTTTGCAAAGGAGCCTTGCAGCCCAGCAGCAAGCTCATCAACAAGCCCAGCAGCAATCTGAGGCCCGCTTCATAGACCTGTTACAGAAGCAAGAGCAGAGACTACAACAAATGGAAGCAGTAATGCAGCAACGTCCGCAGACCAGTGAGGAAAGCCGTCCCACTAATACCGCGTCCTTTGGGGTGAGTCGTTTATTGACAAAAATGACTGGAGAGGATGATCCAGAGGTATTTTTGACCACATTTGAAAGGACTGCTGAAAGAGAAAAGTGGCCTGAGGAGCAGTGGGCTGGACTGGTGGCTCCTCTGTTAACTGGTGAATCGCAGAAGGCTTACTATGACCTAGAGCCTGACCAAGCAAAAGACTATGTGATGCTAAAAGCTGAAATATTGGTTATAATGGACTATGCCACCCGTTATCCAGAAGCGATCCCTCTCCGAAATACCTCGGCCAAAACCATAGCCAAAGAGCTATCTCTTGTTTTTAGCCGGGTGGGTATTTGTAAAGAACTGCTTACGGACCAAGGTACACCCTTTATGTCCCGGGTTATGAAAGAGCTGTGTAAATTGCTCAAAGTGACGCAATTGCGTACATCTGTGTATCACCCCCAAACCGATGGGCTGGTTGAAAGATTCAACAAAACCCTAAAACAAATGTTGAAGAAAGTGGTGGATAGAGATGGAAAGGATTGGGACTGTCTACTTCCTTATTTGATGTTTGCTATTAGGGAGGTGCCCCAATCCTCTACGGGATTCTCCCCCTTTGAGTTACTGTATGGGAGACACCCAAGAGGGCTGTTGGATATTGCCAAGGAAACTTGGGAAAGTGAGAGTTCTCCCCACAGGAGTGTGATTGAGCATGTCGCCCTGATGCAAGATCGAATTGCACAGGTAATGCCCATCGTGAAGGAACATTTGGCCCAAGCGCAGTTGGCACAGCAGAGAGTGTACAACCGTGGAGCAAAGACCCGTACCTTTTCCCCGGGGGATAGGATATTGGTACTTGTCCCTACGGTTGAAAGTAAATTCCTTGCCAAATGGCAAGGCCCCTACGAGATAATGGAAAAAGTGAGCGAAGTGAATTACAAGGTCAGACAACCAGGAAGGCGAAAGCCCGAACAGATATATCACGTTAATCTGTTGAAAGCCTGGAGGGATAGAGAGTCCCTAGTCGCAGAAACTTGGTCACCAGCTCAAACTGGTTGCGTGATTCCGGAGGTTGGAATAGCAGCCACCTTGTCACAACCCCAACAACAGGAGGTTAAGGAGTTTGTGCTTCGCAACAAGGAGGTGTTCTCTGAGCTGCCGGGACAAACATCTGGGGTAGAGCATGATATTATTACCCCGCCCGGTGAAAGGGTGAAGTTAAAACCCTATCGGATCCCAGAGGCCCGACGGGAGGCAATACGGGAGGAAGTACAGAAAATGCTGAACTTAGGGGTGATAGAGGAGTCCCAAAGTGATTGGTCTAGTCCCATTGTGTTGGTGCCTAAACCGGATGGGAGCTGGCGATTTTGTAACGATTTTCGTCAGTTGAACAAAGTTACAAAATTTGACACCTACCCCATGCCACGTATAGATGAGTTGATCGACCGGCTGGGAACAGCCCGATACATGACGACTCTTGACCTCACAAAAGGGTATTGGCAAATTCCCCTGGCCAAGTCGGCCAAAGAGAAAACCGCATTTGTAACCCCAGACGGGGCGTTCCAATATAAGAGAATGCCGTTCGGGTTACAGAATGCGCCGGCCACATTCCAGCGGAAAATGGACCAGATACTGAGGCCCCATCGGAAGTATGCTGCGGCTTACCTGGATGACGTAATTGTCCATAGCACAGATTGGGCCTCACATCTGCCAAAAGTGCAAGCAGTCCTAGACTCTATCCGGGAAGCGGGGTTTACGGCTAACCCCAAGAAGTGTACCATTGGGCAGGAGGAGGCCAAATATCTTGGGTACACCATTGGCAGGGGAGTGATAAAACCCCAACTCAACAAAGTCGAGGCCATCCAGAGTTGGCCACGTCCCAACAGCAAGAAGCAGGTACGGGCCTTTCTGGGAATCGCGGGTTATTATCGGCGCTTCATTCCCCACTTTGCTTCTAAGGCTGTGCCCCTAACCAACCTGACGAAAGGGAAAGGGTCGGTCATGATTAAATGGACCCCCGAGGCTGAGGCAGCATTCCAATTCTTGAAACAAGCCTTATGTAGCCAGCCAGTGTTGTACTCACCCGACTTCTCTAAAGACTTTGTCGTACAAAGTGATGCGTCAGATGTGGGGTTAGGAGCAGTATTGTCCCAGGTCTGGAACGGGGAAGAGCACCCAGTCATTTACCTCAGCAGGAAGTTGAAGTCCCATGAGGTAAATTACGCCACGGTTGAAAAGGAGTGTTTAGCGGTGAAGTGGGCTCTAGATTCCCTTCGGTACTATCTGCTAGGTAGGCACTTTGACATGGTTACGGATCACGCTCCGTTAAAGTGGATGGCTCAAAACAAGGAAACAAATAGAAGAGTGAATAGGTGGTTCCTGGCCCTCCAGGAATTCAACTTCACAGTAAAGCATCGCCCTGGCGTTCAAATGGGGAATGTGGATGCTTTGTCTCGAGTACATGAATGCCTGATTGCTGGTGTTCCAACCCCGAGGTTAAAACAAGAGGGGGGGTATGTGACAGCAGGAAGGTAAAGTCACCTGGTTGCATCCAGGGGGGTAGATATATTTTGCCCAGATTCAGGCTTTACGCCGACTTATACAACTAGGTGGAGAGTTGTATAAGCCCAGCTAAGGCTAGTGGGCTCATGGATGACTCATATGTCTAGGGAGAGTGTGGGGCGTCGTGCAGACAGGGAGTTGATGAGACCAGCTGAAGCTTGTCAGCTCATTTAGGCCTCTATAAGAACTCCCAGCTTCATTAGATGTTAGCTCATGCCTGGACCCAGACCTGTGTGGACTGTCTAGGGAGAGTGAACCCCTGTGCGGTGAGGCAAAGCCTGTGTGGCTATTTGTTTGGACTTTTACTAAACCAGGGACTTAGGGACTAGGACAGCACCAGGCTGATCCCAGTTGTTAGTTTAGGAAACCTGCATGTTTAGTCAGAGGTCACGCTGACCAGGATTTATTTTGTTTATGTTTCTTTTTGGCTTTGCTGTGGTTTTTGTCACTGTACATAGAGAAATAAACCGCACCTTTTGATTTTGAAAACCACAACCTCCGTCTGCTGGCCCTGTTTTTGTGTGGGGAGCCCAACCAGGGGGTCACACACACCCGCTACCGAGTTAACCCCCTCACAATATATATATATATAAGGCCAGATTTGTGGAGTTCACAACTAATAGTTGCCCTATGGACAGATTCACCCACCTGAGCTGTGAAGCTCTGCAGCTCCTCCAGAGTTCCCATTGGCCTCTTGGCTGCTTCTCTGATTAATGCTTTCCTTGCCTGGCTTGCCAGTTTAGGTGGACTGCCATGTCTTTGTAGGTTTGCAGTTGTGCCATACTCTTTCAATTTTTGGATGATGGATTGAACTGTGCTCCGTGAGATGTTCAAAGCTTGGGAAATCTTTTTACAACCTAACCCTGCTTTAAACTTCCCCACAACTTTATTCCTGAACTGTCTGTTCACTAAGGGTCTCTAACAAACCTCTGAGGGCTTCACAGAACATCTGTATTTATACTGAGAATAAATTACACACAGGTGGACTCTATTTATGAATAGGGTGACTTCTGAAGGCAATTGGTTCCACTAGATTTTAGTTAGGGGTATCGGTGTAAAGGGGGCTATATGCAAATGCAGCCACACTTTTCACATATTTATTTGTAAAAAAAATTGAAAACCATTTATAATTGTCCTTTCACTTCACAATTATGTGCCACTTTGTCTTGGTCTATCACATAAAATGCCAATAAAATAGATTTACGTTTTTGGTTGTAACATCACAAAATTTGGAAAATTTCAAGGGGTATGAATACTTTTTCAAGGCACTGTATTTACTAAAACAATTGCATTTCCATGTTCTGTGTACTGTAGGATAACAGATATAGTAAATGCAGGGTCCTTGATTTAGTAACATTTTAACCCTCTCCCCCATTGACTGTGAGTAATAAATTCACTTTTGTTTTACTCAGAAGTAAATGGCACCTATCTGTTCACATTTCCAATCACTGACTGGGACAATAAATAGATCTGCACCCTGAGGTAAAATGTCAGCCCACCCTATCTCTGGGAGTATCAACATACCTCCAGGGTCAGGGAGGTGATACATATACAGTATGTATGTAGCAGAATTCTGGATACAACCCGGAGAATGAGGTTATGGCTTTTTTCTGTGATTGGAAGTGAGAACTTAGTCCCCATGCACACAGGGCGTTTTTACAGCCACGTTTTTTACAGCTTAAAAACGCCTGTCCATGTTTTGTAAACATTTTTTGACCTTTTTTTCAAAAAAAATAAATAAATCCTGGAGCTCAAAAACGCAAATCGCTGCGTTTTTACGCGTTTTCGTGGCGTTTTTGCGCGTTTTCGCGGCGTTTTTGCGCGTTGGGCGTTTTTGCAGCTCAAACCTGGAGCTCCAGAACGCACTGGAATTGGGGTTTTTTTGCAGCTGGAAAACGCCTATGCCACTTGGAGCTCATAAAAGCTCTATGTGTGCATGACACAATAGAATAACATGGATGGGCGTTTTGCAGCTGTAAAAAAAAACGTCTAACGCTGCTGTTAGGAGCTGCAAAAATGCCCTGTGTGCATGGGGTCACATTAGGTTTTCTCTCTGAAGAGCGATACGTGTTCGAATCATTCATCAGAGAGCCTTTTTGCAGTCAGTGAGGAGGCATTGTATCGCTTCCTTATGGGATGTGTACATCTCCAGCCGCTGTCTCTGGGGTCTCTGGGACTGTGAAAATGTGACTTACCACAATCATAGGCGTGCGTAGCCTATCGCATAAGGGTGTGCACCCAAAGCTTAAAAACACATACCATTTTAACCGATTGCCGCCCGCCGGCCGTCAATTGATGGCTGGGCAGTGTGGCTCTCGTTCTGGGAGGGCGTCATATGACGTCCTCGGCTTCTCGGCCCACTCGGGAACCGATGCGCGTGCCCGGCGGCCACAATGCCCGCCGGGCACCCGCGATTACCCGGTAACAGAGCAGGACCGTGGATCTGTGTGTGTAAACACACAGATTCACGTCCTGTCAGGTGAGAGGAGACCGATGGTGTGTTCCCAGTACAGAGGAAGACCGATCGGTCTCCTCCCCTTGTGAGTCCCCTCCCCCTACAGTTAGAATCACTCCCTAGGTAACACATTTAACCCCTTGATCGCCCCCTAGTGTTAACCCCTTCCCTGTCAGTCACATTTATACAGTATTCAGTTCATTTTTATAGCACTGATCGCTGTATAAATGTGAATGGTCCCAAAATAGTGTCAAAAGTGTCCGATGTGTCCGCCGCAATATCGCAGTCACAATAAAAACTGCAGATCGCCGCCATTACTAGTAAAATAATAAAAATGTCATAAATATATCCCCTATTTTGTAGACGCTATAACTTTTGCACAAACCAATCAATATACGCTTTTTTTTTTTACCAAAAATGTGTAGAAGAATACATATCGGCCTAAACTGAGGAAAAAATTTGTTTAACCACTTGCCGCCCGCCCTATAGCGGATTGACGTCGGCAAAGTGGTTGCAGAATCCTGACAGGACGTCATATGACGTCCTCAGGATTCTGAGCCGCTGCGCGCCCCCGGGGGCGCGCATCGCGGCGATCGTTGCTGCGGGGTGTCAGTCTGACACCCCGCAACACCGATCTAGGTAAAGAGTCTCCGACGGAGACTCTTTACCACGTGATCAGCCGTGTCCAATCACGGCTGATCACAGTGTAAACAGGAAAAGCCGGTCATCGGCTTTTCCTCACTCGCGTCTGTGAGACGCGAGTAGAGGAGAGCCGATCGGCTGCTCCTCTGACAGGGGGGGTTTGTGCTGATCGATTATCAGCACAGCCCCCCCGAGGATGCCCACTGGACAACCAGGGATGCCACTAGACCACCAGGGATGCCACTAGACCACCAGGGAAGCACACCATAAATATATATAAGGTATGCCACCCTAGACCACCAGGGATAATGGATGCCAATCAGTGCCACAATGGATGCCAATCAGTGCCCACAATGGGCACCACTGATTGGCAGGCATTATTGTTTGGCACTGATTGGCATCCATTAGTACAGTACAGTGCCACCTATCAGTGCCCACCCATGCCACCTATCAGTGCCCACCCGTGCCACCTATCAGTGCCCATCCATGCCGCCTATCCATGCCCATCAGTGCCCACCCGTGCCGCCTATCTGTGCCTACCCGTGCCGCCTATCTGTGCCCACCCGTGCCGCCGATCTGTGCCCACCCGTGCCGCCGATCGTTGCCCATCCGTGCCACCGATCGTTGCCCATCGGTGCCCATCCGTGCCGCCTTATCCGTGCCCGTCAGTGCAGCCCCATCAGTGCCCATCAGTGAAGGAGAAAACTAACTTATTTACAAAGTTTTGTAACTGAAACCAAAAAAATAACTATTTTTTTTTCAAAATTTTCGGTCTTTTTTTTATTTTTTAGCAGAAAATAAAAATCGCAGAGGTGATCAAATACCACCAAAAGAAAGCTCTACTTGTGGGAACAAAATGATAAAAATTTAGTTTGGGTACAGTGTACCATGACCGCGCAATTGTCATTCAAAGTGCAACAGCGCAGAAAGCTGAAAATTGGTCTGGGCAGGAAGGTGTTTAAGTGCCCAGTATGGAAGTGGTTAAAAAAAAAAAATGATATTTATTATAGCAAAAAGTTAAAAATATTGTGTTTTTTTCAAACTTGTCACTTTTGTTTATAGCACAAGAAATAAAAACTGCAGAGGTGATCAAATACCACCAAAAGAAAGCTCTATTTGTGGGGTACAGCGTTGCATGACCACGCAATTGTCATTCAAAATGTGACAGCGCTGAAAGCTGAAAAATGGCCTGGGCAGGAAGGGTTTAAGTGCCCTGTATTGAGGTGGTTAAAATGTATTAAAACACCGCACTTCATTAGTCTGACACCACCCTTACCTCTCAGTGCTGTATTCTGGCCTAGGCCGACTAGGCCCAGGCCTAGTGCGGCACTTTGCGGGGGGCCGCCCCCCCACACGAAAATTGCACCCGTGCCCTCCTCCCGACTCCCGCACGCAGGGCCACTATCAGGGGAGTACTGCTAAGCAGTGCAGTGACTCGCGCCGGGTGCGAAGGGGGCCAGGAAGCAGTTGAAAGAGGAGCCGTCAAGCCGCCGCCCCCCTCCCCCCACAGCCATGATTCTGATGTGGCCAATGATGGGGAGGGAAACAGCAGGCAGGAAGCTGGGCGGCGGCGCAGCGAGTCCTATTAGAGCCGCTCTCTCTCTCTTCGGGTTACAGAAAGGGAAGGGGGCGGCGGGGGAGATACAGACAGCCCGCAGCTCTCCTCTCCCTGTCACAGCGCTGCTTCCGAGTTCTCTGGCAAATAGAGTAGCGGCGATGTGACAGGGAGAGGAGAGCTGCGGGCTGTTTGTATCTCCCCCGCCGCCCCCCTTCACTTTCTGTAACCCGAAGAGAGAGAGAGCGTCTCTAATTGGATTCACTGCGCCCTCCCCATGATTGGCCACAGCAGAGGGCCAATCAGAAGACTCTGGGGCATCATGGGAAATGTAGTTCCGGCCCCAGTGTGTCCATAGACACCAAGCTACAGCCCCCAGCATGCAAGCACTCTGCTGGAGGGGAGAGAGGGGGTGTTAGACGAGGAGCAAAAGAGAATACTGTGCTGGGGGAAACCAGAGAGGGAGCCACACTGTACCCCTGTACCCGCACCACCAGAGAGCCACGCTGTACCCACACCACCAGAGAGCCACGCTGTACCCGCACCACCAGAGAGCCACTCTGTACCCCGCACCACCAGAGAGCCATGCTGTACCCGCACCACCAGAGAGCCACACTGTACCCGCACCACCAGAGAGCCACGTTGTACCCGCACCACCAGAGAGCCACGCTGTACCCCGCACCACCAGAGAGCCACGCTGTAACCCGCACCACCAGAGAGCCACGTTGTACCCACACCACCAGAGAGCCACGTTGTACCCACACCACCAGAGAGCCACGCTGTACCCCGCACCACCAGAGAGCCACGCTGTACCCCGCACCACCAGTGAGCCACGCTGTACCCTGCACCACCAGAGAGCCACGTTGTACCCGCACCACCAGAGAGCCACGCTGTACCCCGCAGCACCAGAGAGCCACGCTGTACCCCGCAGCACCAGAGAGCCATGCTGTACCTGCACCAGCAGAGAGCCACGCTGTACCTGCACCACCAGAGAGCCACGCTGTACCTGCACCACCAGAGATCCACGCTGTACCTGCACGACCAGAGAGGGAGAAAGACCGAGCCACTGCCAGGATACAGACATGCTATACTACTGACTAGAGTCACCCCGTGCCACCCAGAGTGAGCGAACGTCCACCCAGAGGGATCATTGTTGCGATTTCGCTGGGTCTGGTAAGAGGGCCTGTTGGCCATTATCCATTACTATTTCCAGGGACTGAGCCATTAGGAAGTGCCCATCCCTCTCTGTCCTCTTCCCACGGCGTCCCTCTGTCCTCTTCCCACGGCATCCTTCTCCCACGGCGTCCCTCTGTCCTCTTCCTACGGCATCCTTCTCCCACGGCGTCCCTCTGTCCTCTTCCCACGGCATCCTTCTCCCACGGCGTCCCTCTGTCCTCTTCCTACGGCATCCTTCTCCCACGGCGTCCCTCTGTCCTCTTCCCACGGCATCCCTCTGTCCTCTTCCCACGGCGTCCCTCTGTCTTCCTCCCATGAAGATGACAGGGCGGGTCTTAAAAAGGAAGGGGTGTGGCTTTGACAGGAAGGGGTGGGTCATATATAAATTAGGGGGTGCGCAAGTTTAGTCAGGCCTAGGGCAGCACAAAACCTAAATACACCACTGTTACCTCTATATGTTGATTTTACCTATCAGATGGATATAATGTTATGAAAACAAAGAATAAACTGCGCTTGTAAAAAAAAACAAATGTACAGCTGCAACGATCTACTGAGATATTATCACAAAACAAGATAGGTAAAAATTGTATGTTGCGCTAATGTTGTGGCTGATGGGTGTGCAATGCAAACACTGTCTGCAGCCATACAGCTATAATACCTGTGATTCAAAGGTGCAATAGCTGTATGGATTCAGACAGAGTTTGACAGGAGTAGTAAGTAATGGTATAGCAACAGTTCAGCTTACTACACACAGGACATTAGATTCTTCTTTATCTTACCAGAAAAAAAAAAATACACAATCTTCTAATGATGCCTGCTGCATACCAGCCCTCCGTCACCTGATGGGATTACACCTGATCTGAGCACAGCCACTCTCAGCCAACTCTGCCATCGGGATTTACTGAGAGCATATCACCTGTCCACCAGCCAGGGCTACCAGTGATTGTGGGCAGCGGTGGCCTGGACTATAATCTTCGTATCGGCAAAGGTGGACCTCTTAATGTGAGATCTGGGGTCAAAAATACCTCAGATCTCATATTTACACTAAAATGTAAAAAAACGTCTTCAGATCCGTGCTATAGCCGAATGGCGGCTACAGCGCGGACCTATTTTGCCAGGAGGGCGTCAATAGACGCCCTCCCATGCTCCGGCGGCCTGCGTGCCCCCTGCAGGGCGCGCTCTGTGATCAGCGAGTCTATGAGATCACTCGCTGGATCACAGATCGGAGTAAAGGGTCGATCCCGACCCCTTACCAGGTGATCAGCTGTCAGCCAATGACCGCTGATCATGTGATGTAAACAGAGCCGGTAATCGGCTATTTTTTCTCCTCACGCTGATAGCGTGAGGAGAAAAAAAAACGATCACCGGCGGCTGTCAGAGGGACATCAGTCCTGATCAAGAAGAGCTGCCACCAGCTCATCTGTGCTCACCTGCCAGTGCACAACAGTGCCGCCTACCAGTGCCCACCAGCACCACCTATCAGTGCCCACAGTGCCACCCATCAGTGCCCACAGTGCCACCCATCAGTGTCACAAATCAGTGCCTCATCAACAGTGCTGCCCATCAGTGTCACCTACCAGTGCCCATCAGTGCCACCTACCAGTGACCATCAGTGCCACCTCTCAGTGCCACCTGTCAGTGCCCATCCGTGCCATCTATCAGTGGTACCTATCAGTAACACCTATCAGTGCCACCCATCAGGGCCCATCAGTGCCGCCTTATCTGTGCCCATCAGTACCGCCCTATCTGTGCCCATCAGTACCGCCTTATCTGTCCCCATCAGTGCCACCTTATCTGTGCCTATCAGTGCCGCCTTATCTGTGCCTATCAGTGCCCACCAGTGCAGCCTATCAGTGCCCACCAGTGCCGCCTCATCAGCGCATATCAATGAGGGTGAAAAATTACCTGTTTTGCAAATGTAGCCCATGGGTTGCTACTAAAGTTAATATAAAAATGATGGTATGACAATAAAACAGTCCAGTCTCTGAAATATTAAAATACACAAAACAGCGCTAAAAATTCAATAATAATAGACCCGTGGTTAAGAGCACTGATGGAAAAAGTCTTAGATGTAGTACAGGTGATGTAAATAGTTCAAAGTATTGAATGGTGTCTATGAGTAGTAATCCTAGCGTGCACCTTCCACTAGAAAGACCAATAATCGCAATCCACCGCGTAATGCACACACCCCCAGGGGGGTTAAACTCACCAGAAGCCTATAATAAATGGGCCTTAAGTAAGATGTCTATCATTGGATCACGCTCTCTGTTGAAGCCAGGTGACAAAACGCGTCAGTTCGTGACCCACGACATCCTGCGACCCACGACATCCTGCAACCCGGAAGTGACGTGTGCGCTCCACCATTCTCCACTCCTCATCCAGGAAACTGCTGCAGTGTCTGCAGGGATATGCTCGCTTTCCTTTGGACGGCTGGAATACGGTGATAGCGCCCTCTTGGGTCACTTTCCATTCTGTTTTAAACTGTTATTGATGTACGTAGATAGGTTTAAAGGGACTTCTAGTGTATGGGCAATTTGGTTAAATAAACAGGATTACACTATTTGCTGCTATTCTTGTTTTTATGACCTGGTTTGGAGTTCCTGTACCTGTTGATCCCGGCGGATGGTGATGATCCTTTACAAAGTGGCTGATGAGACATCTTACTTAAGGCCCATTTATTATAGGCTTCTGGAGAGTTTAACCCCCTGGGGGAGTGTGCATCACGCAGTGGATTGCGATTATTGGTCTTTCTGGTGGAAGGTGCACATAGGATTACTACTCATAGACACCATTTAATACTTTTAACTGTTTACATCACCTGTACTACATCTAAGACTTTTTCCATCAGTGGTTTTAACCACGGGTCTATTATTATTGAATTTTTAGCGCTGTTTTGTGTATTTTAATATTTCAGAGACTGGACTGTTTTATTGTCATACCATCATTTTTATTTGTATCCATATTTTTAAACAGCTGCTCAGTGTTTTGAATATTTTGTAAATTATATTTATTTAATGTTTTCCTTGTTTATGCTGCTTAGGGAGCTGTAGGTTTGATTTGGCGCTGAGTGGGTGTTCTGTAGGCCTTTTTGTACACCCCCTATTTCCACACTAAAGTTAATATGTTGAGTAGGGATGAGCTCGCTGTTCGAGTCGAACGCATGTTCGACTTGAACATCGGCTGTTCGGCGAAGCCAGAACTTTGTGGGCCGTTCGCGCCATATTTGTGTGGCGCGAACGGGCCACAATGAACTGCGCCATCGCAATGCATTGCTGGCTGATGATTGGCCAAGCATGCACTGTGACCCCGCATGCTTGGCCAATCACAGCGCCGGCAGCGAGGAGAGCCATAATTGGCCACAGGCAGGATGCCTGTGGCCAATTATAGCTCAGGGGGGTTTAGTACACGCCCCACACTATAAAAGGCCGCCAGCGCAGCGGCCTTGTGTAGTATGTTGGCGTGCAGGGAGAGAGTAGGATAGGCAGGGACAGTGTCAGTGTTATTGTCATATGTGCTTAACCTAGCGCAGTTACAGTGAGTGTAGTGTGTTGGCATGCAGGGAGAGAGCAGGATAGGCAGGGACAGTGTCAGTGTCATCTTTGCTTGTTAACCTGCAGCAGTTACAGTGGGTGTAGTGTGCCTCCTGCACAGTATACACCTGAAGCTACCCCTTATTGCTGGTGTTCGTGTTGTTCTGTTGTGTAACACAGGCATCTGCAAGCAGTTACAGTGGGCGTAGTGGACCTCCTGCACAGTATACACCTGAAGCTACCCCTTATTGCTGGTGTTGGTGTTGTTCTGTTGTGTAACACAGGCATCTGCAAGCAGTTACAGTGGGTGTAGTGTGCCTCCTGCACAGTATACACCTGAAGCTACCCCTTATTGCTGGTGTTGTTCTGTTGTGTAACACAGGCATCTGCAGCAGTTACAGTGGGTGTAGTGTGCCTCCTGCACAGTATACACCTGAAGCTACCCCTTATTGCTGGTGTTGGTGTTGTTCTGTTGTGTAACACAGGCATCTGCAAGCAGTTACAGTGGGTGTAGTGTGCCTCCTGCACAGTATACACCTAAAGCTACCCCTTATTGCTGGTGTTGGAGTTGTTCTGTTGTGTAACACAGGCATCTGCAAGCAGTTACAGTAGGTGTAGGTGCCTCCTGCACAGTATAAACCTGAAGCTACCCCTTATTGCTGGTGTTGTTCAGTTGTGTAACACAGGCATCTGCAGCTGTTACAGTGGGTGTAGTGTGCCCCCTGCACAGTATACACCTGAAGCTACCCCTTATTGCTGGTGTTGGTGTTGTTCTGTTGTGTAACACAGGCATCTGCAGCAGTTACAGTGGGTGTAGTGTGCCTCCTGCACAGTATACACCTGAAGCTACCCCTTATTGCTGGTGTTGTCCTGTTGTGTAACACAGGCATCTGCAAGCAGTTACAGTGGGTGTAGTGTGCCCCCTGCACAGTATACACCTGAAGCTACCCCTTATTGCTGGTGTTGTTCTGTTGTGTAACACAGGCATCTGCAGCAGTGGGTGTAGGTGCCTCCTGCACAGTATACACCTGAAGCTACCCCTTATTGCTGGTTTTCCCATCTCCCTACAGGCCATTAGTATATCTGGAAGGCCAACAAGGAGAGGCAGACAGTCACAAGCCAATAAAAGAGGGCAAGCAGGCTCTGTGTCTAGGGGCAACAGTGCTGGTCGTAGACGCGGTGCATCGTTATCAGCACGTGGCCATGGGACACGCTTGTCCTTATTTTCGGCAGCTGGACGTGTTGACCCGCATCATGCTGAAGACTTGGTAGAGTGGATGACCAAGCCCTCCTCATCCTCTCTCAACCAGGCTCAGGGTACTGGCAAAGCAGCTGCCAACGCGTCCTCTTCCCTCGTATCGATCTCATCAGTCACTCCTTCCCTAGACCCACCATGTCCTCCTGAGTAGTCCCCCGAACTGTTTGAGCACAGTGTTGGGTACATGCCCCAGGAGGATGCACAGCGTTTTGAAGGCTCTGATGATGATACCCAGCTAGAGTAAGGCAGTAGCGTGAGCACAGAGAGAGGGGATGATCAAGAAGGACAGCAATCTGGCAGTCATGTTCCACCAGCTGCAGCATACTGCCAGTTTTGCTCCAGTGATCAAGAGGGAGGGGATGATGAGGTCACTGACTCCACATGGGTGCCTGATAGGAGAGAGGAGGAGGCACATCTCCAACGAGGCAGGATGCCCTCCGGGGGCCAGCTTAAGGGCAGCACACTGACTGAATCACACCTCAGAGCTCCGCCTGTGCAGGGCCCTGCCTCTGCGCGTTATTCCAAAAGTTCTTTGGTGTGGGCCTTTTTTGAGTCGAGTGCATCAGATCGCACCGCTGCTATTTGTAACATATGTCTGAAGCGTATCTCGCGTGGCCAAAACATCAGCAGCTTGGGCACCACATGCTTGACCAGACATATGTTGACCTGCCATGCAGTTCGTTGGCAAGCGCACCTTAAAGACCCACACCAAAGAACAAAGCGAGTGTAAAATAATAGAATATTACTAAAGCGCTACTAAATGTGAAATTTGTGTACAAATCAAACAAAATTAGGATACCCAAATGGTGACAGCTGCAACCAATCAAGGAATTCTGGGATCCTAAACGTGTAAATAAATAAATATATTGGTGCGCTAGGACCAACCCTAATATGTGGCACAAATCAATAAATGTTCAATAACAATACATCCACTAAAAATAAATATAAAGTGATCCTGTGCTATTAATGCAAACTATATCCTCCATGGATATACCTCCGTGCATAAATAAATAGCAGCAATGGATTAGTATAAAGTGCAATGAGTAGCTATACGCAAAACCTTCAAATGAGCAATATAACTGTAGCGCACCAACCCCCAGACTTTACCTGCTTTTCTTCTGCTTGTCTCCTCCGCAGGAAAAGAATGAGGCACACCGCACCACAAGTCCGTACCCTCCTGAATAGGGAGGTTGAGCGGTGTTAGTTTCTCGAGCCTGCTTGCAGCCGGTGTCAAAAAGCCTCCAGTGCTGACCTCGTTTCTGCAGTAGTCAGAAACAAGTCTTTAAGTCTCCCCAGTAAGCAACTGTCCACACCAACTGAAAGGTCCAACACTTATTTATTCCTTTTTGCACAATAAACAGTCTCTTTGAGAGCAGACAGGTTGGGACAAACACAGGTCAGATAAGGTGGGAGAAGGTCCAGGCACAAACTTGAATTTGGGTTTCCCCTGCTCTGATCAGCACGAACAGGTTTGGCGCACGGTCTCTGCCACAGACCATGAGGTTGGTCACTGCCACTGACCGGGTGAATAAATATGAAAAGCCACTGCTACTGACCTTGGGTGCGTAGTATCACTGCCACTGTGATTTAAAAGAACACACACTTCCTTCCGTTAGTGAATTAGCCCTATAGGACAAGAACATCCCTCCGGAGAGTTACCAGAGGCCCCATCTGTCACCACGACTCTGCGCTGGGTCTTCAGAAAGGGTCACCTCCCTGGCCTCCTCATCCTGTATACGGGTCCCCTCGCAAGGCAGATCCCTGGGAGTCTCGGTCCCCGGCGGATCCCAGCCGAAGGCTGCTGGGCTCCGGGCCTTTTTCCAAAGTACCTTACCCCAGACTGAAGGTGTCTGGGATGGAACAGCAGCTCTGTCTCTGGGCCAAGGGCACCCAGAGACAACCCGACCAGGCCTCTGGGCCTAGGGCGCCTGGAGGCGACACACACGCACCCAGGCTTGAGGTGACTGAGCGCGGAACCAACGATGACCCCTCTGGAAGATGGCCGCCCCCTTTTATATCCTCTCCCAACAGGCACAGCAGGTTCCCCGCCCTGCCGCACTGCTGCCGAGAGAGGACAAAAAGGACACAACCTTGTACTGCGGTTCAACCCGGGCCCACGGCAACAGCGCCACCCATAGGCCCCAGTGAACTCACACACCAGTACTATCTCCCAGGGACAGAAATGGTCCATGAGACCTAACAATTAGTGCATCTGAGCCTCGTTACCACTCAGATGCTTCCCCCTAAATGTAACCACCCGCTACATAACATTGTAGCCAAATAAAATCTATATTTAAGATTTAATATCCGAAAGATATGATATGGGTTAAATAAGAGTTCTTTTGACCAGAAGTGAAAGCTTTAACATAATGAACATTTATTATGTATTTGTTGAAGTCTAATCTAATACACAGAACCTCTCTATGTAGTCTTAGACCAGCAGGAAATAGTAGGATAAAATATACAAAGTATTTACATGGAGGAACATAGAGCATATTCCTCTGAAAACATTACAGTACAAGCATGTGTAGTTACAGGTTAAACAGACTTTTCGCATAGTTACCCCTTTAGACCCATCCTTGAGGCTATCCTTCCATAAAGAGCGAGCTCCCTTGTCCTCCCCCCTGAGTATATCTCTCTATCCTGATATCCCATAGGTTGGCCTAGCTTGGGTCATGATTGGAGGGCTTACTCCATAAGTCAGCCCCCTTTCATGCAAATCCTGGTGACTCTATCTGGGCAGGAGACCTGCAATATGAATTTTCCCAGAACTATAGGTGAGGCTCTCTTCATTGTAAATCACAGCATGGGACTCATTGGCGAGAGTGGGTTTAATTCAATGGAATTGTCTCTCCACGATTGGGGCTCCGCAATGTCTAGCTGTTAAAAAAAGGGCTTTCATAGGTGCTAATTGAAATATATTCAGTTAGCTAAATGAAATATATGTACAGCCAGCTATTTGAAATATATTCATATTTACAATATTTTACAGCGATTAAATGGAAATTATACATATCCCATAAGGCAACAGATGGCCCCTTGTGGCCAGTTGAGAATATGAGACTCGGCCACACCTAAAATAATGGGTTATGTATAATATCCTTTTATTTGGAACTTTTGGCTTTGCACTCTGAAATGAAATAAAACTCTTTGAGAAGAAACAAAACTTTTAAAATTTCCGTCTCTACAGTTTCATATTCTGGATCCCAATATTGGTAGTCATCCCTTGTTCTGGATGCAATAAGTCCATAATGAAAATCATAAGATACAAAACCCACAAAAACAAAGGGGAAAAAAAATAAACATGAGGCTCCTTGTTCTCGACCGTCCAATAATAATAATTTGTGCGAAAGTCAATAATGTCAATCTGGTCATGTTGCCCTTGCTTCTGGGACAGACTTCCATGGTGATTCCACTTGGATACAGCATACAGTAATGGCCTTTGGACCAACTTTCCTGGCTTTCTGTGATTGTACTTTATTAATGTGGGCAAAATTAGAGAAGGAAAAACTTGAGTACTTTTAAGACATATGCCTTCAAATGAATGCGTATCTTGTCATTCTGAGTATTAAGGACATTTGATTAAAATTGTTATAGATATACTGCGACCTAATGTGAGTCCCTTTCCCATTGGCAGGTGTAAAAATTAAAATGGTTGCGCCCTTAAGCCAGGTTGTCTGATTTCCATCCCCCATCTTTCTTCCTCCATTGTCATATGCCTGCCAGTAACTCTGCCCCGCCTTCTGCTGAATACCCCTGTGTGTGTGTATGACCCTTTGAGTGTCCAGGGGGATCTTGTTGCCATGGCAAATCACCACAAACTCCTTTTACTGAAGCTGTGTTCAGTTATACCAACCCTGATGGGTTAAAGCCTTGGCGGGTGCCAAACTTTTGTGCATATAGCTCTGTCCTTGGCTACCGTGTGTAGCTACTGTATGAGTCCTGCCTTTAGCAGGCTCGGAAGCGGTCATAACTTTAAGAGGTCTCTGTGCAGATTTAGGCAGTGTCATCTAAGCAGCCAAAAATAACTTGATTTCAGAATGCGGATAAGTGGGATGTCACCAGTTACTTGTGGCTTCAGGGATGATTAGACTAAATTTCTTCTTAAAGCGGAGGTTCCGCGGTCCCTCGTTTTTTTTTTTCTAGGTGCATGTAATGGGGTTACAGAAAACATGTAAGCACTCACTTGTCCTGCGATTGGAAACAACCCCCGTCTATTTCAGTTATAAATTCTGACTTTTATAAATTGATCTTCTTTTTGCCATTTTGCTTGTGGGCACTGTGAAGCCCACAAGCAGAGACTTCCGGGATGCGGTGAATGCATCCCAGCATTCACCGCTGTATCATCAGTATTGTCGGCGAGCGAGCGAGGTTGCCATGATAACGGGTGACGTCATTCAAAGGGCGCCGGGGAAAGAAAAAGATACGCCCACTCCCGCGGGAGGAATACCCGGAAGTCCTGATTCGGAACGACTGATTCACGGTAAGTACAAGCGCAAAAAAAAAAAAACAATAGGCATATGTATATGTATCTGCTACATAGATTAGTATAATATGATGTCAGGATTTAGGGTGAACCTCCGCTTTAAGTACAATTGTACTATACTTTCTGCTATTTACCCATCACTATGAGTCTCACCCGTCCCAGTATATCTATATGATCTTCAAGCAATGCTATTTAAACTTTGGTTATGGCACAAAAAGAAAACTGACCAACATAAAAAAAAAAAATACCAATGACCACCTTTGATGACTGCCAAATATTAGAATTGTAGAGAGGACACTATGTCACATATACAAGGAAACGAGTCACATGACTGTTGCTAAACCCAGGTGTTACTGTTACTATTGTCATAGTTGGTAATAGCTACAATGACACACATTTATATAAAACCATTATCCCATGCTGAAGGACAGAAAAAAAACTGTTGGATCTTTGTCCCATCCCCCAAAATGCTATAGGGAAGTTTTATTATTCTATATCAACATTTTTAACTGTTATAAATGTTCCCATATAAGGTTCCCCCTACTCCCCTCTTTTTTTTATTTATTTCACCCTAGGGAAGCCAAACTCCAGAATCACCCAGCAAAAAAAAAATAAGGTGATATAGGACAGAAAGAGAAAAAAGATTTCCTTAAAAGAAAAAGGAAAAAGAAAAGATAAGAGAAAAACTGATCCAAAAAAAGGTAAAAACCCAAAATTCAGATTGAATGCTGCCCCAACCTTTAACTTGTGAAAGAGCATTGAATCTGTACTTGTGTTAAAAAAAATTTAAGCTGCCTTAAACATTACAGCTATACAAAAGGCAATGCCCTTTCTCAGTAGTGAAAAAACTACACCAAAAAAGGTAAAAAAAAAATGGTAAAAAACAAAAAGTAACAAAAAAAATAATCAGATTTAATGCTGCCCCAACCTTTAAATTGTTAAAGAGCGTTGAATCTGTATTTTGTTAAACAAAAAAAAAAATGATTGAAACTGCCTTTAAACATTGCAGCTATACAAAAGGCAACGCTCTCTCTCAGTAGTGATTAACATATTAATTGATTCTCAGTGAAAATCAATTTGCCAGTCCCCCAGGCCACAGAAAGTTGTATCGAGCGGCCAGAAACTGTTTAATGAAACAGACCACAAACAACCAAAAAAAAAAAATTTTATTTAGTTGCCTGACTAATTAATTCCATTGCCAGATTTTTCTTAAAATAAGACATAAAAAAAAATGTTTTAAGGTCCTCTGTGTCTTTAAAGAAATTTGACCAGTCTTGGTCCGTTCATCCGTCCTTGTGTGTGTGTATTTCTTCCTAAAATCCAAAACTCAAAACCATTAATAACACCTCACTGTACCTCTTCTGAGAGGTTTGTAATGGGCTACCTGGCAGTATATGGTTGGAACAGACTTTCAACAGAGGTAATGAGTCCATCAACAGTGAATACAGTGAAACATGTACCGACTCCCCCACATATCTGTACTCTGACAAACATAAAGTTATAGGAAAACATGATGGGGTTTGTAAGTACTTACAGTCTAAGAAGACCCCATGTCAACATTAAACCTTTACACATATTAACAACACATGCGTCAATTCGGAAGAAAAAAAAACAAGACAAAACCTAATGCCGCGTACACACGACCGCTTTTCTCGACGAGAAAAACGGCATTTTTTTTTTCGCCGAGAAAAACGATCGTCTGTGGGCTTTATGTCGTTTTTCTCGTCGAGAAAAACGGCAGAAAAAACAACGAGAAAAATTAGAACATGTTCTAAATTTTCTCATCGTTTTTTCCATCATTTTTTTCCGCGGCAGTTTTCCCATAGGGAGACACTGCCGCGGAGCCCACAGACGGTCGTTTTTCTCGTCAAGAGAAAAAATTACGGGAAAAACGACCGTGTGTAGGGAACCCTTGGAACCGAAGCGGTTCCCTCGTTTTTCCTGTCATTATTCACAGCGTTTTTTTAACCGCCGTGAATAATGATCGTGTGTACGCGGCATTAGACCTACTGAATCCATAAGATGCCATAAGGTAATGTATTATGTAGTTTCCACGTGTCAGAGTGAATGAAGCTTCACTCTAACCACAGGAAAGGGAGAAAAAAAAAACAACTTCCTATATACTATAGGACTCGAGATCTCGTATCTGTGCACAGGTTATTTATTCGCAAATACATTTCAATTTGTAAAAAAAGGTATAAATTTAAACTGGTACCAGTATTGAGCTCATTACAAACGAGAGAGAGAGAGAGAGAGAAAAAAATAAAAAAAATAAACATAAACAGTACAAAGCATGCGCATTATTGTGATCACACTTATTGATGGCCATAAAACAAAAATCTTGTTTACCCATTGACAGTTCATACACATCCATTCCATCACTCAGACACACACAATCGTTTAGATTGAATCCCCTAGATTTTTTTTAGAACTTTGGTCATTTGCAAATGAATTGCTAGGCATTTCTGGCCACTTGGAGAATACTAAGGGACTGAATAAGAAAAACAAAACAAAAACCCTGGAATACTATACTTTACCTTTTGTTAGGCGCGTATTTACGCATATGAACAGCTTTATATGTCCATATACTTTCAGGACTCACTTACCCTGAAAAAAAAATAACTTGTAGCAAAACAGTTATTACTTTAGTCCACTTTTTTTCTTTAACTTATTTAACGCAAACAATACAACATTCTTACATGTACATTGGTAAATGGTCAATGACTTCCCACTTTGATCTAGTGAAACGAAATGCCCTAGACCTCTAAAACATAACTTCTAGCTTGCATTTCATTCCCGGTTTTAGTGTACTGGTCTGGTTCCCGATGGATAAATTTACTCCCTCCATATTTCAAATTCAAGGAGTCAATAACGTTTCTTTTAAAGGATTGGAATTCTTTCACAAACTCATCCCGTTCCTGTTTCATTTGCCTAATCTCATACTGTAAAGCCTCATTTTCGGCCTTAATAGTTGAGGAATGGATGTATTTTGTATTTTCATATTTCTTAGGCTTTTCACCCCAGCGAGGTGAGTACACTTCCACGTCACGCCTCTTGGCTGTATACTGATTTGACTTTAATATCTTTTCACCAGAAGATGAACAAAACTGGGAAATGTGGCCGAATAAACCACAGAATTTTCACAGAAAATGTCATTCATGTATGGCGTAGTAAAACTTAAAGCAGGTTCATGTACCCAATAGTTTTACTACGCCATACATGAATGAAATTTTCTGTGATCACCATTTTTACTAGCAGCTTCACGATGCCTGTATTCTTTTATTGCCCTTTTTTTGTTTGATGTGTTCTTTTTTGGAATAAACTAGCCTTTTTTACTACACACCACCTGACTGATCTATACTATGAGGAGACATCTTTTATTCCTTTTCATGATCAACATTGCTTTCTGGCTGTCTGGATCTTGAGGATACTAGGATAGAGGAATTCCAACCTCCCGTGGATGTCGTATCGGTCATCGGTGGAAGATACCATTCCTTAAAGGAAGTTCCAGTCCACACGTGTATCTGAGTGGATCATCTGTATGCCTTATTGACCCACCGCTGCTGGCGTGTGAGTCCACACGCAGGGGTAGGAGTATTTATTTCCCCCCCCTCGGTGTTGGAAGTCACATTCCTGGGTGTTGTACATCTCAAATCATCCATCGGAAGCATAGTCGTCCTGTGTGGGCTACCGTGGACTTTTATCTTTTGGCTTGAAGTTACAGTGACTCCATTATATATCATATATGTTCCTTATAGTTGGACTTTACACACCCGTCAATATGTTTCAATACATCTATGTTTCACTTTATCACCATTATTAATTATATGCCTACTGATTAGTATATATAAATTTTTTTGGTTGTTTGTTCATATTTATTCTATCCATTGTAGTCACGGCCCATTGGCCTTACACGAGTGTTATAGTTCATTATTACCCACGTTGCATACGTGAGGTACACATATTTCAAGAATTGGTTTATATATCAATTTTTTACATTCACTTTGTTCACGGCGCCACATCTATTTATTTATTTTTCCTTGTTTACAATATGTCTGATTGTTAATGCTGGCAGCCTATTACACATTAATTTCATTTTTTGGTAGCACAACTTTTTTCACATTTATTTGACATATTTGTCCTAGAAACTCTTATGCCCCATACACACGATCATTTTTAATGTCATTTTTAAAACTGACGTTTTTCTCGTCATTTTTTTTCTTGTTTCCTCTCAAGCCTGTCTTGCGTACACACCATCATTTTAAAAAATGTTCAAGAAAAGCGCAGTGACGTACACCACGTACGACGGCACTATAAAGGGGAAGTTCCGTTCGAATGGGGCCACCCTTCATGTTAGTAAAGTTTGTTGAGAGACGATTCGCTCTTTTCAGTCTAGTGCTTTTCAGTCCGTTACAGCATGACGAATGTGCTATCTCCATTACGAACGCTAGTTTTACCAGAACGAGCGCTCCCGTCTCATACTTGATTCTGAGCATGCACATTTTTTTCACGTCGTTAAAGCATACACACTATCGTTTTTCACGTCGTTAAAAAAAACGACATGAAAAACGACGTGAAAAAAGAGAGCATGTTCGAAATTTTTAATGCCCGTTTTTCACGTCGTTAAAAATGCTCTGGAGCATACACACGATCATTTTTAATGGCCATTTTTTTTAATGGCATTTTTAACGGCATGAAAAATGATCGTGTGTATGGGGCATTAGAGTACTGATATTACTTTTGGCTATTTCTAGATCTTCCTTGAGAGAAATGGTTTGCAATAATAATGACCTATAATTGTTAGCTAAGCAACAGGCCGCAAAAATTAGTGCAGTCTTACCTTCACGTTTGTTGTATTTTTTCTCTGTACGTTTTATATTCACATAATCTTGTGCATGGTGCCATGGGTTTTTAGATTCCTCCATTGCTCTTATTATCTTAGCGCTATTTTTAACTTTAGCAATCCTGGCCATCAATTTTTCCATGATTTACAAGTTCTGTGATGATACAATAATACACCACAGAACTGACTTGACACAGTAGTCTAGCCCTAAGAATATGCACCAGAGTGGAGATACAAGCCTTAAAATAACACTACTATCTTCACAGAATGCAGTCTAAACCCAAAAACAAAAGTGCTGAGATCCGCACAAAAGGAACCATAGGTATACTGCTCTGTTTACATCACTATTTGCTACACCCAATTCAGTTTACCAAAGAAAAAAAAGAAAAAAAAATCAAGGTATAAAATACAGTATGCTAAATGCACCTTATTTTACACTATTAATAATCTTTCTCAGATATTAGCTACAGTAGTAAAACTTCCACAGTTTTGTACTTTACCTGACATCAATGAGAATATTACTGCTTGTAAATTCCCACAGTTAAAAAAACTAAACAAAAACAAAAAACAAAATCTTTTGTAGGTTTCTATGTCCTAAATATTTTCAATGTCAGTGGAGATACAATTTAAATAAAAATAAAAACCTAGTTGAACCTTTTCAACAACGCAACCAAGACCACTTTTTTTTTCAGTGTCTTTCTAATAAAACTCACCCTAAAGCAAACTCAAACACTGGTTAGAGATAGCCATGAAGCTTGGTGAGGCAGAAAAGCAATAATTTAAAAAAAATTCCCGCCATTTAAAAATTATTATTTTTTTTCCACAAAACCAAGGGCTCCTATTTTAGTGTCCTCTTTCCAATAAAACAACAATCAAAAATCAAAACAAAAATCCCTCTACTTCCTCCCCATTAAGTTTTTAATGGTACATCCAAAGTACTCATATCAATTATGATTTACAGGATATTAAAAAATAATGTGGTGTATCCTCCCTCATCTTAGAGTTAATCTAATACCCACTAATAAAACCCAAACATTTACCTATATTTTCCCTAGATAGATTGGATAAGCTGACACAGCTTAAATTCCTCCTATCTCTAATACACAAATTTTGTTATTATATTAAATACTTTCAGTCCTGTACTTATCTTCATTGGTCGCCACTTGTAGCCAAATAAAATCTATATTTAAGATTTAATATCTCAAAGATATGATATGGGTTAAATAAGAGTTCTTTTGACCAGAAGTGAAAGCTTTAACATAATGAACATTTATTATGTATTTGTTGAAGTCTAATCTAATACACAGAACCTATCTATATAGTCTTATACAAGCAGGAAATAGTAGGTTAAAATATACAAAGTATTTACATGGAGGAACATAGAGCATATTCCTCTGAAAACATTACAGTACAAGCATGTGTAGTTACAGGTCAAACAGACTTTTCGCATAGTTACCGCTTTAGACCCATCCTTGAGGCTATCCTTCCATAAAGAGCGAGCTCCCTTGTCCTCCCCCCTGAGTATATCTCTCTATCCTGATACCCCATAGGTTGGCCTAGCTTGGGTCATGATTGGAGGGCTTACTCCATAAGTCAGGCCCCTTTCATGCAAATCCTGGTGACTCTATCTGGGCAGGAGACCTGCAAATTGAATTTTCCCAGAACTATAGGTGAGGCTCTCTTCATTGTAAATCACAGCATGGGACTCATTGACGAGAGTGGGTTTAACACAAAGGAATTGTCTCTCCACGCTTGGGGCTCCGCAATGTCTAGCTGTTAACAAAAGGGCTTTTATAGGTGCTAATTGAAATATATTCAGTTAGCTAAATTAAATATTTTGTCAGGTCACCTGTGGCCAGGTGACAGATGCACACCGTAGGGGGTTAGGAGTGCACCACAAGGTAGTGAACCCTATGACTGACTGCTGCGGATAGGATACTGAGTGGTTGTGGAAAGCGGGACCAGAGGAGCACAACCGGGATCCACAGGAAGCTAGAGCCGAGATACCCCAGGGCGCGGAGTCTAAGACCCAGCAGGTCTTCTCCAGAGCCTCTAGTGGTGAGGATGTTACGCTGCAGGCTGGGTCCAGGTCGCGACCCCTAGAGTCTCCTAGCTCACGCCTCGTAGGGTAAGGAGGAAAGAGGGGGAGCAGTAGCACAGGATACAAGAGTAGTGAGGGGAAAGGCCAAGGTCGGGGTCACAAGCAGGCAAGGATAAACGAAGGACAAGCCGAAGGTCAAGGGTCACAAGCAGACAGGGATAGTCAGGAACAAGCCAAATCGTAACAGAGAGACAGACGTAGCACACGGCAGGCAGGAACACAAACACACAATGCTTAAGCAAACACGTTGATCAGCAAGGCAGGCTTGCAGTGCACAGGTTAATATAGTGTTCTGTGATAGGGCCTGGGGTGGAGTCAGGCAGGGAGGAGATTATAAAGGAAGCCAGGTGAAGGAGTCCAGCCTCTAAGATGAACACATGAAGAGGAAAAGGTAAGATGGCAGACAGACATTAGTGCATATCTGTCAGGGTCACCTGTGGCCAGGTGACAGATGCACACCGTAGGGGGACAGGAGTGCACCGCGAGGTAGTGAACCCTATGGCTGGCTTCTGCGGATAGGGAACTGGGTGGTTGTGGAAAGCGGGACCAGAGGAGCACAACCGGGATCCAAACGGAAGCTAGAGCCAAGATTCCCCAGGGTGCGGAGTCTAAGACCCAGCTGGTCTTCTCCAGGGCCTCTAGTGGTGAGGATGTTAGCTGCAGGCTGGGACCAGGTCGCGGCCCCTGGAGTTTCTTAGCTCACGCCCCGTAGGATAAGGGGAAAAGAGGGGAAGCAGCAGCACACGAAGAGAGAACCGAATAACAAGCTGAAGGTCAGGGGCCACAAGCAGACAAGGATAACGAAGAACGAGCCGAAGGTCAAGGGTCACGAGCAGACAGGGATAGTCGGGGACAAGCCAATAACGTAACAGAGAGACAGACGTAGCACACGGCAGGCAGGAACCCAAACACACAATGCCTAACAAACACGTTGATCAGCAAAGCAGGCTTGCAGTGCACAGGTTAATATAGTGTTCAGTGATAGGGCCTGGGGTGGAGTCAGGCTGGGAGGAGATTATAAAGGAAGCCAGGTGAAGGAGGTCTGGTCTCTAGATGAACACATGAGGAGGAAGGTAAGATGGCAGACAGACATTAATGCATATCCATGACAGTACCCTCCCTCTTACGAGGCCTCCCCCTTCCCCGCCTGGGCCCAGGTTTAGAGGGAAACTTCAGATGAAACTCCTTTAACAGACGAGGTGCAAAGACCTCAGATGCAGTGATCCAAGACCTCTCCTCAGGACCAAACCCTTTCCAATGAACGAGGTACTGAAGAACGCCTTTACAGAGTCGGGAGTCCAGAATTTGACTGATCTCGTACTCCTGATTATCCTCAGAGACAGGCGCCACGGTAGGGAGAGGACGAGAGAATTTATTGAGGACTAAAGGCTTTAGAAGAGCAACATGAAAGGAGTTAGTGATTTTAAGGCTCTTAGGAATCTGGAGTTTGAAACAAACCGGATTCAGTTTAGCAGTTACCGTGTATGGACCGATGAATCGTGGAGCAAACTTCAGAGAAGGAACTCGGAGCTTGATGTTCCTGGTAGAGAGCCAGACTTTGTCCCCTGGCTGAAGAGAAGGCGGTTTACGCCTGCGGCGGTCGGCAAAGCCTTTGAATTTTTCAGCAGCTGCCCGGAGGGAATCATGAACGTGGCCCCAAACGGAATTGAGAGACTCCTGAACCGAAGCCAAAGCTGGAATGTCTGGAGAACAGATCATGGGAAGAGGAAGTTGAGGGTGTTTTCCATAAACTGTGAAAAAGGGTGTCTTCTGCGAACTGGTATTCACATGATTGTTATGGGAGAATTCTGCCCACGGGAGTAGAGAGGACCAATCGTCATGGTGAGAAGACACAAAGGTGCGAAGAAAGACCTCTAACTCCTGATTAACCCTCTCAGTCTGTCCATTGGATTGGGGATGGTAAGAAGAAGAAAAATCCAAGACAATATTGAGGGATTTGCAAAAGGCTCTCCAAAAACGAGACGTGAATTGGACTCCCCTGTCGGAAACAATATGAGAAGGGACCCCATGTAGGCGGAGAATTTCCCGAATGAAAATGGGAACCAAGGCAGGGGCAGAAGGAAGACCAGGAAGAGGAACAAAATGAGCCATCTTGGAGAATCGATCGATTACCACCCAAATGACTGTATTATTCTCAGACAGTGGGAGATCGGTGATAAAATCCATGGCAATATGGGCCCAGGGTTCCTTAGGAATGGGCAAGGGCATGAGGAGACCAGCAGGAGCTTGTGTGGAGGATTTGGACTGAGCACAGACATGACAAGCTTTAACGTAGTCTTTGACGTCTGAGCGGAGATTAGGCCACCAGTAGTGACGACTGATGAGTAGGAAGGATCGGAGGAATCCAGAATGCCCTGCCACCTTGGAATCATGTCCCCAACGAAGGATCTTAGCTCTTAGCTCAGTGGGGACAAAGGTCTTACCAGGCGGAATTTTTGACTTCAGGGTGGTAGAATGGGCAACAATGCATGAGGTGGGAATGATCGGCTCAGGTTCAGGGGCGGACTCCTCGTCCAAAGTGTCAAATGACCTAGAGAGCGCATCAGCCCGACCGTTGCAGGAACCAGGTTTGTAGGTAATCGTGAAATTAAAACGGGCAAAGAAGAGACTCCACCTGGCATGTCTAGGATTCAGACGTTTAGCATTCTGTAGATACTGTAAATTCTTGTGATCGGTAAAGATCGTTATGGAGTGAGGGGAACCCTCCAAGAGATGACGCCACTCCTCTAACGCCAATTTAATTGCGAGAAGTTCCCGATCACCGATGGCATAATTCCTCTCTGCCTGAGAATTTGTTTTGGAGAAGAACGCACATGGTTGGCGTCTCTTCTCAAAGATTTGAAGAAGCACAGCTCCCACCCCCATTGAGGAAGCGTCCACTTCAATAAAAAATGCATTCCCAGGATTTGGTCTCCTCAAGAGGGGGCCAGAAACAAAGGCCTGTTTCAGGTTGTGAAATGCAGAGACAGCTTCGGGAGGCCAGTCTCTGGCATTCACACCCTTCTTGGTCAAAGCGATAATAGGCGCGGCAATGGAAGAGTAATTCCTTATGAACTGCCTATAATAATTAGTGAAGCCAAGAAAGCGCTGTGTGGCCTTGAGGCTAGCAGGAAGAGGCCAGTTGGTGATAGCCAAGACCTTCCCAGGGTCCATACAAAGACCCGAACATGAGACGAAGCACCCCAAAAACAGGACCTCAGAACATTCAAAGGAACATTTCTCTAGCTTGGCATAGAGATTGTTCTCTCTAAGACGTTGAAGTACAGTGCGGACATGGTTTCTGTGGACGAGCAGATTTTCAGAAAAGATCAGAATGTCATCCAGATAGATGACAACAAACTGGTACAGCAGATCTCTGAAGATTTCATTGACAAAGTTTTGAAACACGGCTGGAGCATTACACAGACCAAAAGGCATCACCAGATATTCGTAATGCCCGTCTCTAGTGTTGAATGCAGTCTTCCATTCGTCACCCTCCCGTATTCGAATGAGATTGTACGCGCCTCTGAGATCCAACTTGGTGAAAATGGAGGCCCCCTTCAACCTATCGAATAGCTCAGATATTAAGGGTAAGGGGTATCGATTTTTAATAGTAACCGCATTTAAACCCCGATAATCGATGCAGGGTCTTAAGGTACCATTCTTTTTGGCAACAAAAAAGAACCCTGCCCCTGCAGGCGATGAGGATTTCCGGATGAAACCTCTCTCCAGATTCTCTGCGACATACTCCGACATGGCCTGGGTCTCTGGGATGGACAGAGGGTAGGTACGACCCCTGGGTAGAGTTGCTCCGGGGACAAGATCAATAGCACAGTCAAAAGACCTGTGGGGAGGAAGCACCTCAGCTGATTTCTTACAGAACACATCCCGGTAATCGCTGTATGCAGCAGGAAGATCAGAAGAAACAGAAGTGGCAGCAACCGGAAGACTCTCCTTGGGGGTCACCTTGAGAAGACACGACGAGAAACATGAGGAACCCCAGGCCAGGATCTGCCCAGAGACCCAGTCCACATGTGGAGAGTGGAGCTGTAGCCAAGGGAGGCCCAATACAACTGGGGTAGAGGCCTTGGGTAGAATAAGAAAGGATATCCACTCCTGGTGGAGAATCCCTACCGACATCCTAATGGGTAGCGTCTGGAAGCGAATAGGGCCCCCTGGGAGAACAGTGCCATCAATTGCCGAGACTACCAATGGGGTAGTGAGAGGTGAAAGGGTAAGCTTCATAGAAGAAGCAGTTCTCCAATCCATAAAATTGCCGGCAGCCCCGGAATCCAGGTATGCAAGGGTTGACTGAGGAGAAGTGCCTACATGAAGGAACACCGGCAAGAGCAGGCGAGAAGGTGATGTTTCTGGGTCCAATACTCCACCTTCCAAATGTATTAGACCCGAGCGTTTCCCGGACGAAGCGAGCAGGAGTCACGAAAATGACCCTTGCCCCCACAATAGAGGCACAAGCCCAGAGTTCTGCGCCTAGCACGTTCTTCGGGGGTTAGTCTGGTCCGGGCCAGCTGCATAGGTTCTTCAGCAGGTAGAGGATGCTCCACGGAATGAAGGGAGGGGAGCTCAGACTGGCTAGGACCCAGAGAGTGCTGGCGTCTTTTTTCTAAGGACCTCTCTTGAAAACGAATGTCGATCTGGTTGCATAATGAAATTACATCGTCCAGACCTACGGGAATGGCTCTTCCCGCTAATTCATCTTTCACTCGGTCAGAGAGGCCATGTAAAAAGGTAGCGACCAGGGCCTCATTATTCCAGCTCAATTCAGCTGTGTGGATACGAAACTGAAGAGCATATTGCCCCACTGAACTAGATTCTTGGCGAAGACGTAAGACAGCACTAGACGCTGAAGAAGCCCGAGCTGGCTCTTCGAAGATGTTACGAAAGAGCTTCAAGAAATCGGACAGACTGGAAACCACCGGATCGTTCCTCTCCCACAGGGGGGCAGCCCAGGCCAAAGCTTCACCGGAGAGGAGGGAAATGATATAGGCTACCTTAGCCCGGTCAGACAGGAAGCTTTGAGGCTGAAGCTCAAAATGAATTGTGCATTGGCTGAGAAACCCCCTGCAGGCCTTGGAGTCCCCAGAGAAACGGAACGGAGCTGGCAATCTTAGTGAGTGTGAGGCTGCGACTGGTGCGATAGGTACAGCCGCTGGTTGTACTTGGGGTTGCGGATTCGGGGTTCCCAAGGAGACCTGAAGCTGCTCGGATCGAGAAGCCAGATCCTGGAGGAATCGCATCACCTGAGTCTGATTTGATTCCTGGGTCTCAAGTCTGCGAACTATGCCCTGCAATGGATCATCCGCGGGAAGCGGGATGTCAGCCGGGTTCATGGCTGATCAAACTGTCAGGGTCACCTGTGGCCAGGTGACAGATGCACACCGTAGGGGGACAGGAGTGCACCGCGAGGTAGTGAACCCTATGGCTGGCTTCTGCGGATAGGGAACTGGGTGGTTGTGGAAAGCGGGACCAGAGGAGCACAACCGGGATCCAAACGGAAGCTAGAGCCAAGATTCCCCAGGGCGCAGAGTCTAAGACCCAGCTGGTCTTCTCCAGGGCCTCTAGTGGTGAGGATGTTAGCTGCAGGCTGGGACCAGGTCGCGGCCCCTGGAGTTTCCTAGCTCACTCCCCGTAGGATAAGGGGAAAAGAGGGGAAGCAGCAGCACACGAAGAGAGAACCGAATAACAAGCTGAAGGTCAGGGGCCACAAGCAGACAAGGATAACGAAGAACGAGCCGAAGGTCAAGGGTCACGAGCAGACAGGGATAGTCGGGGACAAGCCAATAACGTAACAGAGAGACAGACGTAGCACATGGCAGGCAGGAACCCAAACACACAATGCCTAACAAACACGTTGATCAGCAAAGCAGGCTTGCAGTGCACAGGTTAATATAGTGTTCAGTGATAGGGCCTGGGGTGGAGTCAGGCTGGGAGGAGATTATAAAGGAAGCCAGGTGAAGGAGGTCTGGTCTCTAGATGAACACATGAGGAGGAAGGTAAGATGGCAGACAGACATTAATGCATATCCATGACAATATCCATGACAGTACCCTCCCTCTTACGAGGCCTCCCCCTTCCCCGCCTGGGACCGGGTTTAGAGGGAAACTTCAGATGAAACTTCTTTAACAGACGAGAGGCAAAGACCTCAGATGCAGCGATCCAAGACCTCTCCTCAGGACCAAACCCCTTCCAATGAACGAGGTACTGAAGAACGCCTTTGCAGAGTCGGGAGTCCAGAATTTGACTGACCTCATACTCCTGATTATCCTCAGAGACAGGCGCCACGGTAGGGAGAGGACGAGATAATTTATTGAGGACTAAAGGCTTCAGAAGGGCAACATGGAAGGAGTTAGTGATTTTAAGGCTCTTAGGAATCTGGAGTTTGAAACAAACTGGATTCAGTTTAGCAGTTACAGTGTATGGACCAATAAATCGTGGAGCAAACTTCAGAGAAGGAACTCGGAGCTTAATGTTCCTGGTGGAGAGCCAGACTTTGTCCCCTGGCTGAAGAGAAGGCGGTTTACGCCTGCGGCGGTCGGCAAAGCCTTTGAATTTTTCAGCAGCCGCCCGGAGGGAATTATAAACATCACCCCAAACAGAATTGAGAGACTCCTGAACTGAAGCCAAAGCTGGAATATCTGGAGAACAGGTCACGGGAAGAGGAAGTTGAGGGTGTTTTCCATAAACTGTGAACTGGTATTCACATGATTGTTATGGGAGAATTCTGCCCACGGGAGTAGAGAGGACCAATCGTCATGATGAGAAGACACAAAGGTGCGAAGAAAGACCTCTAACTCCTGATTAACCCTCTCAGTCTGTCCATTGGATTGAGGGTGGTAGGAAGAGAAAAAATCCAAGACAATATTGAGGGATTTGCAAAAGGCTCTCCAAAAACGAGACGTAAATTGAACACCCCTGTCAGAAACAATATGAGAAGGAGCCCCATGGAGGCGGAAAATCTCTTGAATAAAAATGGGAACCAAGGCAGGAGCAGAAGGAAGACCAGGAAGAGGAACAAAATGAGCCATCTTGGAGAACCGATCGATTACCACCCAAATGACCGTATTATTCTCAGACAGTGGTAGGTCGGTGATAAAAACCATGGCAATATAAGCCCAGGGCTCCTTAGGAATGGGCAAGGGCATGAGGAGACCAGCAGGAGCTTGTAAGGAGGATTTGGACTGAGCACAGACATGACAAGCCTTAATGTAGTCTTTGACGTCTGAGCGGAGATTAGGCCACCAGTAGTGACGACTGAGGAGTAAGAAGGATCGGAGGAATCCAGAATGACCTGCCACCTTGGAATCATGTCCCCAACGAAGGATCTTAGCTCTTAGCTCAGTGGGGACAAAGGTCTTACCAGGAGGAATTTTAGCCTCCAGGGTGGTAGAATGGGCAACAATGCACAAAGTTGGAATGATCGGCTCAGGTTCAGGGGCTGAATCCTCGTCCAAAGTGTCAAATGACCTAGAGAGCGCATCCGCCCGACCGTTGCAGGAACCAGGTTTGTAGGTAATCGTGAAATTAAAACGGGCAAAGAAGAGACTCCACCTGGCCTGTCTGGGATTCAGACGTTTAGCATTCTGTAGATACTGTAAATTCTTATGATCAGTAAAGATCGTTATGGAGTGAGGGGAACCCTCCAAGAGATGACGGGAAAAAAAGGGGGGAATCGCGCTAACCCCTGACCAACACTAAAAAGTGAAGGAATAATTAATGTAAATCCCAAAAAACATCAATCAATGAAAATTAATAAGTGAAAAATTAATAAGGTTAATAACATAATCTGGATTGCTCAAGAATGTTATGTGACCTAATTGAAATCATATAATACATAGAAAAAGTCCTTTAAATCAAGTCTATTAAGTAACACCAGTGCTCCGTGTAGAAAACCGGAGCGGGGCGGAGCGACGCGCTGACGTCACCTCTAACGCTTCCGAGAAGGACGGGTGTCTGATGTATGTGCAGCGGCCGGCACACCAGACTTTAAAGGCGAATTTTAAACTGCAAATTGTAAGTGCAATATTTTTTAATCTGAATAAACTTTTAAAACGTTTAATGCACTATGTGGAGTTTGTTTCATCTCTTGCATACTGCATGCGCCCACTGACGATTATCGGAGGCTGGTGCTCCAGGAATCTTATGTGCTGTGTTGATCCATGGGAGGAACTGCTTGATCTCTGCATATACTGATCCTCTGTCATGGGGGGTCGTTTGTAGCTGGTAAGGAGGAAATCCTGCTATTTGGTGGTGGAACGTCACAAATTTATTTGGATGCAACATCTCACTTTTTATGGTTTTCTACACGGAGCACTGGTGTTACTTAATGGACTTGATTTAAAGGACTTTTTCTATGTATTATATGATTTCAATTAGGTCACATAACATTCTTGAGCAATCCAGATTATGTTATTAACCTTATTAATTTTTCACTTATTAATTTTCATTGATTGATGTTTTTTGGGATTTACATTAATTATTCCTTCACTTTTTAGTGTTGGTCACGGGTTAGCGCGATTCCCCCCTTTTTTTCCCTTTTGCTAACATGTAGGGTGGTTTACATTCTAATCGCAGCTCCCATCAGATATTGAGTTACCAGTGAGAGTATCTGGTTTTTATTCTTGGCATATTTAGCGCAGTTTCTATATATTTTTTCCATTCTCCAAGAGATGACGCCACTCCTCTAACGCCAATTTAATTGCGAGAAGTTCCCGATCACCGATGGCATAATTCCTCTCTGCCTGAGAATTTTTTTTTGGAGAAGAACGCACATGGTTGACGTTTCTTCTCAAAGAATTGAAGAAGCACAGCTCCCACTCCCATTGAGGAAGCGTCCACTTCAATAAAAAATGCATCCCCAGGATTAGGTCTCCTCAAGAGAGGTCCAGAAACAAAGGCCTGTTTCAGGTCATGGAATGCAGAGACAGCTTCGGGAGGCCAATCTTTGGCATTCACACCCTTCTTGGTCAAAGCGATAATAGGCGCGGCAATGGAAGAGTAATTCCTTATGAACTGCCTATAATAATTTGTTAAGCCAAGAAAGCGCTGTGTGGCCTTGAGGCTAGCAGGAAAAGGCCAGTTGGTAATAGCCAAGACCTTCCCAGGATCCATACGAAGACCCAAACATGAGACAAAGCACCCCAGAAACAGGACCTCAGAACATTCAAAGGAACATTTCTTCAGCTTGGCACAGAGATTGTTCTCTCTAAGACGCTGAAGTACAGTGCGGACATGGTTTCTGTGGATGTCCAGATTTTCCGAAAAGATCAGAATGTCATCTAGATAGATGACAACAAACTGGTACAGCAGATCCCTGAAGATTTCATTGACGAAGTTTTGAAACACGGCTGGGGCATTACACAAAACAAAAGGCATCACCAGGTATTCGTAATGCCCGTCTCTAGTGTTGAATGCAGTCTTCCATTCGTCACCCTCCCGTATTCAAATGAGATTGTACGCGCCTCTGAGATCCAACTTGGTGAAAATGGAGGCACCCTTCAACCTGTCGAATAGCTCAGATATTAAGGGTAAGGGGTATCGATTTTTAATAGTAATCGCGTTTAGACCTCGATAGTCGATGCAGGGTCTTAAGGTACCATCCTTTTTGGCAACGAAAATGAACCCTGCCCCTGCAGGCGATGAGGATTTCCGGATGAAACCTCTCTCCAGATTCTCTGCGACATACTCAGACATGGCCTGGGTCTCTGGGATGGACAGAGGGTAGGTACGACCCCTGGGCAGAGTTGCTCCAGGGACAAGGTCAATAGCACAGTCAAAAGACCTGTGGGGAGGAAGCACCTGATTTCTTACAGAACACATCCCGGTAATCGCTGTATGCAGCGGGAAGATCAGAAGAAATGGAAGTGGTAGCAACCGGAAGTCTCTCCTTGGGGGCCACCTTGAGAAGACACAACGAGAAACATGAGGGACCCCAGGCCAGGACCTGCCCAGAGACCCAGTCCACATGTGGAGAGTGAAGCTGTAGCCAAGGAAGGCCCAATACAACGGGGGTAGAGGCCTTGGGTAGAATGAGAAAGGATATCCACTCCTGGTGGAGAATCCCTACCGACATCCTAATGGGTAGTGTCTGGAAGCGAATAGGGCCCCCTGGGAGAACGGTGCCATCGATTGCCGAGACTACCAATGGGGTAGTGAGAGGTGAAAGGGTAAGCTTCATAGAAGAAGCAGTTCTCCAATCCATAAAATTGCCGGCAGCCCCGGAATCCAGATATGCAAGGGTTGACTGAGGAGAATGGCCTACATGAAGTAACACCGGCAGGAGAAAGCAAGAAGGTGATGTTTCTGGGTCCAATACTCCACCTTCCAAATGTATTAGACCCGAGCGTTTCCCGGATGAAGTGAGCAGGAGTCACGAAAATGACCCTTGCCCCTAAAATAGAGGCACAAGCCCAGGGTTCTGCGCCTAGCACGTTCTTCTGGGGTTAGTCTGGTCCGGCCCAGCTGCATAGGTTCCTCAGCAGGCAGAAGATGCTATACGGGACAAAGGGAGGGGAGCTCAGACTGGCTAGGGCCCAGGGAGTGCTGGCGTCTCTTTTCTAGGGACCTCTCCTGAAAACGAATGTCGATCTGATTGCACAAAGAAATTACATCGTCCAGACAGACGGGGATCGCTCTGCCCGATAATTCGTCTTTCACTCGGTCAGAGAGGCCATGTAAAAAGGTAGCGACCAGGGCCTCATTGTTCCAGCTCAATTCAGCTGTGTGGATACGGAACTGAAGAGCATATTGTCCCACTGAACTAGACTCTTGGCGAAGACGTAAGAGAGCACTAGCCGCTGAAGAAGCCCGAGCCGGCCCCTCGAAGATATTACGAAAGAGCTTCAAAAAGTCGGACAGGCTGGAAACCACTGGATCATTCTTCTCCCACAGGGGGGCAGACCAGGCTAAAGCTTCACCGGAGAGAAGGGAGATGATATAGGCTACCTTAGCCCGATCAGACAGCAAGTTTTAAGGCTGAAGCTCAAAATGAATCGTACATTGACTGAGAAACCCTCTGCAGGCCTTGGAGTCCCCAGAGAAACGGAATGGAGGTGGCAGTTTTAGTGAGTGTGTGGCTGCGACTGGTGCGATAGGTGCAGCCACTGGTTGTACTTGAGGTTGCGGATTCGGGGTTCCCAAGGAGGCCTGAAGCTGCTCGAAGCGAGAAGCCAGATCCTGGAGGAATCGCATCACCTGAGTTTGATTCGATTCCTGGGTCTCAAGTCTGTGAACTATGCCCTGCAATGGATCACCTGCGGGGAGCGGCATGTCAGCCGGGTTCATGGCTGATCAAACTGTCAGGTCACCTGTGGCCAGGTGACAGATGCACACCGTAGGGGGTTAGGAGTGCACCACAAGATAGTGAACCCTATGACTGACTGCTGCGGATAGGATACTGAGTGGTTGTGGAAAGCGGGACCAGAGGAGCACAACTGGGATCCACAGGAAGCTAGAGCCGAGATACCCCAGGGTGCGGAGTCTAAGACCCAGCAGGTCTTCTCCAGAGCCTCTAGTGGTGAGGATGTTACGCTGCAGGCTGGGTCCAGGTCGCGACCCCTAGAGTCTCCTAGCTCACGCCTCGTAGGGTAAGGAGGAAAGAGGGGGAGCAGCAGCACAGGATACAAGAGTAGTGAGGGGAAAGGCCAAGGTCGGGGTCACAAGCAGGCAAGGATAAACGAAGGACAAGCCGAAGGTCAAGGGTCACAAGCAGACAGGGATAGTCAGGAACAAGCCAAAATCATAACAGAGAGACAGACGTAGCACACGGCAGGCAGGAACCCAAACACACAATGCTTAAGCAAACACGTTGATCAGCAAGGCAAGCTTGCAGTGCACAGGTTAATATAGTGTTCTGTGATAGGGCCTGGGGTGGAGTCAGGCTGGAAGGAGATTATAAAGGAAGCCAGTTGAAGGAGTCCAGCCTCTAAGATGAACACATGAAGAGGAAAAGGTAAGATGGCAGACAGACATTAGTGCATATCCATGACATATATGTACAGCCAGCTATTTGAAATATATTCATATTTACAATATTTTACAGCGATTAAATGGAAATTATACATATCCCATAAGGCAACAACATACATAAATAAAAAATCCAATAGACCTGAACAGGGTTCATGAAATTCTAATCAAGATGCTATATACAGTGCCACAGTCTTCCACCTGAGGCACTGGTCCGACGTGCAGAAATGATAACTTGTTAATCCATACGCAGAGTCAAATACATTAAAAACAAGAGAAAGCAATCATAGTGCAGCATAATCTGATAAAGGAATCCAATCAAGCAGACTTAATAGGTATACCACTCACATGTACCATAGGACAGAAACACATAACATAGCTCAGCAGAGCGATCTCTTCATTCAGTGTCTATGTGTGATAGACCACTGCTGACAACGTCACTCGGTTCCTCCCTACCCGTTACATCAGTGCCAACTGACTTATTCATGGGTCCCATGGTGGCTCTGATGTGCATATTACCGCTGACTCATGGTCCAGCAGGCATGGACAGGGACGTTACCTATCTTTCACGGCCCATTGGGTCACTCTTTTGGCAGCTGGGAAGGATGCAGGACAAGGTGCAGTAGTGTTGGAGGTTGTTCCGCCACCACGCCTCCAAAATGCTACTACTGGTTGTGACACACCTCTCTCCTCCACCCCCTCCTCTTCTTCTTCCTCCATGGCCTCTTCCTGTGCTTTGTCCTCGGAACCAGCTGTGCTCCGTAGGCGTTCAAGGGGCTACGCAAGTACGCAGGCAAAAAGATGCCATGCCGTGCTTGTGCTGGTGTGTTTGGGGGACAGGAGCCACACTGGGGCAGAGGTTCTGTCAGCTCTGCAGGGGCAGGCCAAGAGGTGGTTGACGCCACGCCAGCTTAAGCCAGGAATGGTGGTTTGCAACAATGGCACCAACCTCCTCTCCGCCCTCCGACAGGGACAACTGACCCATGTGCCCTGTGTGGCTCACGTCATTAACCTGGTGGTACAGCGGTTCTTGGGCAGGTACCCGGGCTTACAGGATGTCCTGAGGCAGGCCAGGAAAGTCTGTGTGCATTTCCGCCGATCATATAATGCCAGTGCTCGGCTGGCTGAGCTGCAAAAGGAGTTGAACCTGCCCAAGAACCGCCTTATATGTGACATGCCCACCAGGTGGAACTCAACGTTGGCCATGCTGCAGCGGCTGCACACACACCAGAGGGCCATCAATGAGTACCTGTGCGACTACGGCACCAGGACAGGGTCAGGGGAGCTTGTTTTTTTTTCACCACGCCAGTGGGGCATGATCAGGGATGCATGCACTGTCCTGGCACCATTTGAGGAGGCCACGAGGATGGTGAGCAGTGACAGTGCATGCATGAGTGACACTGTACCTCTTGTCCACCTGTTGGAAAATGTGCTGCGTGGAATAATGGACAGGGCACTTGAGGCAGAACAGAGGCAGGAAGAGGAGGACTTCCTTGCCTCTCAAGGCCCCCTTTATCCAGACAGTGTTCCTTCTGTCCCACCCATCACACAAGAAGAGTAGGAGGAGGAGGATTGTGTCAGCATGGAGGTGGAGCCTGGCACTCAGCATCAGCAGCAGCAGTCTTTTATGGATGATTTACAGTCTCAAGAAACCCGTGGACTTGTACGTGGCTGGGAGGAGGTGGCTGCGGATCATGTCGTCCTTAGTGACCCAGAGGACTCCAGACCGAATGCCTCAGCTAACCTACGCTGCATGGCCTCCCTGATCCTGCAAAGCCTGCGGAAGGATCCTCGTATTCTTCGGATCAAGGAGAGGGACCATTACTGGCTGGCCACTCTCCTTGATCCACGGTACAGGGGTAAGGTTGCGGACCTTATCTTGCCGTCGCAGAGGGAGCAGAGGATGAGACATCTCCGGGAGGCCTTGCAGAAAGGTCTGTGCAACGCGTTCCCAGAGACTGGGAGGTTACAAACTCCCAGTCCTGGACAACGAGTTGCTGAGGCTTCGGTCAGTCATAGAAGGAGCATAGGAGAAGGTGGCCATCTGACCGATGCGTTCAAACAATTTTTTAGTCCGCAACTCCAAGGTATGATCGGTTCCAGCAACCATCGCCAGCGTCTGATTTACATGGTCCAGGAATACCTAGGGGCAAGGTCAGACTTGGACACCTTTCCCACCGAAAATCCTCTGGCTTACTGGGTCTTGAGGATGGATCACTGGCCAGAGCTTACACAGTATGCAATTGAGCTACTGGCCTGTCCTGCATCCAGCGTTCTTTCGGAACGCACATTCAGTGCTGCTGGAGGCTTTGTAACCAATCACAGGGTGCGCCTGTCCACCGACTCGGTTGATCGACTGACCTTCATAAAAATGAATCACTCTTGGATCACCACCAGCTACCAAGCACCTGAAGCTGATGTAACCGAATATTTTTTTTTTTAAATGTCACATCCCTTTAAGACTGCCTATGCTGATGCTGAGTGACTGTCCTGTTATGTTGACTGACTATCCTCTTCCTCCTCAATGATCCTGCTGATAGCTTGGAAGAAAATTTTTGGTTCTGGGTGCCACCACCAGTGGCTAAGGCCCAATTTTTCAGCCCCTGTTTAACAGGGGCATGTAATTACAGCTTTTGATGCAATGCTTTGCAGCAGGGCTCATTCCTGCACTCCAACTAGAGTATCTGGGAGAGGTTGCAGTGTCATGGCACCAGCACCAGTGCCTAAGGCCCAATTTTTCAGCCCCTTTTTTAACAGGGGCGTGTATTTACAATTTTTGATGCAATGCTTTGCAGCAGGTCTCATTGCTGCGCTCCAAGTACAGTATCTGTGAGGGGTTGCAGTGTTTTGGCACCAGTGCCTAAGGCCCAATTTTTCTGCCCCTGTTTAACAGGGGCATGTAATTACAATTCTTGATCTAATACTTTGCAACAGGGCTCATTGCTGCGCTCTAAGTACAGTATCTGTGAGGGGTTGCAGTGTTGTGGCACCAGCACCAGTGCCTAAGGCCCAATTTTTCAGCCCCTGTTCAACAGGGGCATGCAATTACAATTCTTGATCTAATAATTCACAGCAGGGCCCATTCATGCGCCCACCAAGAGTAACTGTGAGGGCTTACAGTGTTGTGGCACCAGCACCACCACCAAAGGCCCAATTTTTCCTACCACTGTTCAACAATGGCATGTAATTACAATTCCTAATATAATAGTTCACAGCAGGGCGTTCCAGCGCCCACCAAAAGTAACTGTGAGGGCTTACAGTGTTGTGGCAACACCAACACCTAAGGGCCAAAATTCTGAAGAGTATATACGGCAGGCCCCTACTTTCAAACATCCAACTTACAAACGACTCCTACTTGCAAACGGAAGGAGACAACAGGAAGTGAGAGGAAATCTACCCCTAGGAAGGGGAATTCTCTCCTGTAAGAGTTAATATGGGAAAAAGGTGTCTCCTCTCTACTGATGCTTTATCACCAATCCTTGTTTCAATAAAAAAAACAAATTTTCCAAAAACATTTGTCATTGGGACGGAAAGTGAGGTGAAATGTTCTGAACAGGTGCACAGACAGCAAAACAAATGTTACAGGGGTGTTAACCATTCCCTATGTTCTCAAAAAAGCTTAAAAATAGATTTTTTGGCTAGAGCTACACTTAAAAAATGTACCTGTTCCAAATTACAAACAGATTCTACTTAAGAACAAACCTACAGTCCGTGTCTTGTTTGAACTGCCAGTATACTGCTGTTCAGAGTATATAGGGCCTTTTTTATTTTGGGTGCGGGATTCCCGTTAATATCCATACAAGACCCAAAGGGGCTGGTAATGGGCTGGGGGTGGGGGGTACCCATGCCCTTTTTCTCAATGATTTTCATCCATATTGCCGGGACCAGACATTACATTAAAGCTGCAAGCAGTTTTAAATGGCTTTTTTCCCTTTAGAAATGTCATTTTGTGCAGGGACAGTTCTAAACACGGGAAACACGTGCCACTTTACAGGCATACTTTAGACACCCCCCAGGTACGATATTTAAAGGAATATTTAACTTTTTTTTTTCACTTCATGCATCATTAAAATCACTGCTTCCGAAAAAACGACCATTTTTAAAACTTATTTTTGCATTGATACATGTCCCCTGGGGCAGGACCTGGGTCCCCAAACCCTTTTTAGGACAATAACTTACATATTAGCCGTTATAATTAGCACTTTAGATTTCGAACGTTCGCGTCCATTGTATTGAATAGGGTTCTAAAGTTTGCGCAAACTTTCGGTCCGCTCGCAGGTTCTGGTGCGAACCGAACCGGGGGGTGTTCGGCTCATCCCTAATGTTGAGTAGTTTATTGTTTCTTAAGTAAGGGTATGGCTCTTTCTAGTGACCTCTGAACTGTGTCAGGATTTTTTCCTTCTGTTTAAAAAGCAAAACAGCTATGCATTGTGGGATATGTAGTTTGGATGAGGAAGTGACTCATGTTATTTAAATCAGTTTGAGACTACAAGACCCACAATGCCAAGTCACAGAACAGCCTGCTGGGAGGAGAGATAAAAGGACAGGCGTGGCCTGCTTTCGGCCTCTCTGGACACCATTAAACTGCCAGCAGGAGGTCTGTGTGTGTGACCAGGAGTGAGAGACTGCGGCCTACAGCGGAGAGCCGGATCGCCCGCCCCAGAGGGAGCTTTGTGGACAGCCCTGCTAATCGAGCAGGTGGATCAGCCTGCGCTTCAGAGCATTTGAAGCCATCTGCTTTCCTGCCCATCGGAGGTAGGAGCACGGTGTGGCGGAGTCATCTTCACTGACGGAGGCACCTGCAGGAGATTCCGGACAGAGTCTGTCAGCCAGCTGGGATCCACAGTGGTGAGAGGGCCCATGCCCATCCAAGTAGTGACTGCAGTATTGCTGAGTGAGTTTCTTTCCTACAGACTGCTGCTGAGACCTGTAGTTCCATGGCTGTGGATCTGCTACACCTGAGCATCTTACAACCAGACTTTGGGGCCTTGCTTTTCTCCCCCCATACTGTAAGGTCAGTACTGTATTACTCACACATTAAAAGGAATTAACAAGTGGGAACAGTCTTCAGCTAAGCAACCAATAGCATTTTATTCTACAGTTATTGCCTTTTTGTTTCTCTTGGATTACAAATAACTAAACAAGTCAACACTGCAGTATAATATCTGGCTAGCTGAAGACACACTGAAAATTGAGGAACATTCATCACTTTATTCCTTTACAAAGCTCTACTGCTCTACATTGGAGAATTGCTCTGAACTGCAACCTAGGGTGAGCCATTTAGTGAAATATAGTTAGAACTTGCATTGTATTACTGTATTCACTGGTTGTGCATTTTTGGTACTGGTCTGTGTGCTGAGGCCTCAATACATGTGTTAAAGGTATTGAGGGCCTATCTCCCTGTGCACCTGTTCACATATACCCTCTCAGGTTGTCATCAGGTTATAAGTACATATGTATGTGCACTGAATAATATTTTTGTCAATCATACATTGTGTCCATTCATATCATTGACTGTGTTTATTCTTTATTACTTTGCCTCAGTAAACATATCTGAGTAGTTCATTAATATTGTGTGTGAGTCTCTATTTACTACCACAGCTGGTGATGTGACGGAACCCAGGGCCTTGGTAAATATACTTCATGGTTTATCATTATTGTGTTTTCTCTCTATTGCTGGGTTCCACACTAATATTATCAAGTAGGTGTGCCAGAGGGGTTGGGAACGTTCTTGGGGTTGAGAGGCAGAGTACAGAACGAAACATACATTAAGCCGCTCCTCCAGGGGTAGCACTACACAAAATTTTATAACAAACTATGAAACATGTTTTTTTTTTTCTAAATTCTCAATTTTTTTTTGTTTGTTTAGCAAAAAATAAAAACCCCACTGGTGATCAAATACCACCAAAAGAAAGCTCTATTTGTGTGAAAAAAATATAAAAAATTTAATTTGGGTACAGTGTTGTATAACTGCGCAATTGTCATTCAAAATGCGTCAGCGCTGAAAGTTGAAAATTGGTCTGGGCAGGGGGGGGGGGGGGGGGGGTTTAAGTGCCCAGTAAGCAAGTGGTTAAGAGCTATGGGCAGGAAGTGGAATTTGACTTCGCTTCCGCCCTCCCATGCTATGGAGCCGAGCGGGGGCCATCTTCCCCTCGGCAGCCAGGCAACCACGAGAAAGGACACGATCGTCTCCGCCGCTATCCGGTAAGTGGCGGAGACGACCGGAGCGCAACGGGGGGGGGGGGGTGGACACCTCTCTTGCCTACGATAAAAGTGATCTCGCGGGGAATCCACCACGGAGACCACTTTTAGCCTAAAGAAAATCGCACTGCGTTCCCGAAAATGCCAGGTTTATGGCAGCTAGCTGCTGCCATAACACTGGTATTTAGCGTCAATGTATCAACGTACGGGTACGTTGTTTTGTGTGAAGTGGGCAAAACTTTTTTTACATTTTATTTAGAGCGGAGAGAGATTAGAACAACTGTCAGGTTTTTATTGCTGTCTGTGCTCCTGTTAGAGAAGGTGAATCTCCCTATTTGTCCCGTTTACTGTTATCACCAGGAGTGAAAGTACACTATAATCACAAAATGTTGGGTTGTCACCAGACCAGGGATAGAAGGGGAATCTTCCAAAGAGGACATCCAGTGATTTTCTCACTTTGGAGAGTTTTCGTCTCACTTCCTGTTTTGATTATGACAGGAAGTGAACTGACTGGTTATTATAACCCTCCCTTACCCTCATTTTTTATTTTATTTTTATTTGCCTGTTGTTCTACTTTAAACATATAAAAGATATTTGTAGCTATTGGGCTAAAAAATACATAGGCTAAAACAGCAACACAATTGCAGACAATAACAAAGTAAACTATCATTCCACATAATAAAGAAATGGTGGAAATTACCACATAACACAAATTAGGAAACAAAGCCATCCAATGCATTTAGTATACCTGATTATTATAGTGCTTCTTCAGAACTGGACAGTAGTAATGAGTAGGGATGAGCTTCGAGTTCGAGTCGAACTCATGTTCGACTCGAACATTGCCTGTTCGCCCGTTCGCCGAACAGCGAACCATTTGGGGTGTTCGCGGCAAATTCGAAAAGCCGCGGAACACCCTGTAAAAGTCTATGGAAGAACTCTAAAGTGCTAATTTTAAAGGCTTATATGCAAGTTATTGTCATAAAAAGTGTTTGGGGACCCGGGTCCTACCCCAGGGGACATGTATCAATGCAAAAAAAAGTTTTAAAAGCTGCCGTTTTTTCGGGAGCAGTGATTTTTTTTTTATATAATCAGTATTTTATTGTTTTCAAAAAATGACAGATAACAGGACATGTTCAACAGTTGGTGGTTAAAATAGAAAACACTGACCTCGCAGGGCCGCGATAGCAAGAGCGGTACGAAAACATAGGTTGAACAGGGGAATATATATACAATTACAAAGCCATGGTGACAGATACCTAATGGGGTGCTCCCTGTGTCTACTGGGTCGACAAGCATTATGGGGGCCCAAAGGGGACCTTGGCATAGAAAATAGCTGTGGGGGGTGTGGGCAAAATATATAGCTTCTTGACCTGCCCATGTACAGCCCTGTCCCCGGCTATGAGCCAGGGGGCTGTTTCCCAAAATGTACTACATGTATGGCACCGTGGCCCGCGACCAGGGCAGGGGGGAGGCCCAGAGGCCTCCATCAAACCGCCCCCCACCCTCCCCGCACGCCAAGGGCACCAAAAGGCGTCGAAGTGTACCCCCTCGGGGCCGCCAGTGCCCCTGTATAGTCAGGGGACGGCCCCGTGAGCACAGAGGGACTCCTGCATCTACACTCTCCCACAGCTAAACAATAGGTATTTGAACTCGACACCAGTATAATAATAAGGCCACTATAGAACTTGTAAGATAAAATAGGAAAGGAACAGAGGGGAAGGAAAGAAAAAAAGAGAAAAAAAAAAAAAAAAAGGGAAAAAAGGGGGGGGGGGGGGAGAAGAAGAGGAAGGGGGGGCGTACCTGCGGTCTAGGAAAGGGCTGCGTTCAGATCCACACCGAGCACGCCACGCCAGGATCAGGCCATCTGTATAGCCAAGTGCCAATGTCTGCAGCCTACTGAGGGAATGTCGTTCTGTCTTCTAGGCACGCCGTAACCTGTGTGTTTTAAGGGAGGGGTCTGCCAATTCCAGTAAGGCAATATCCAAACTGGAGGGTACGCAGTCAGGGTCAGAAACATATTCAGACCAGGGTGCCCAAACGTTGGCAAACCGTTCCCGGGAGCCTCGACAAGTCGCTATCCAGTCCTCTGCCTCTCGCACCGCATTCACCCCACCGATCCACTCCGCCCGAGTAGGAATTTTGGGCTTTTTCCAGTATATTGGGAGCAGGCGCCTTAAGCAGGTGGGGCAGCACACTTTTCTTGAATCGGCTGAGTGAAATCGGGGGGACATGCAGAAGGAAATGCTTTGGAGAAAAAGGAACATCTATCCGTGTGTAGCGGGGTGTTCCCCTTTAATGCAGAGAGACAAGAAGTTCCAGGTGAGAGGTGAGTCAGGAGGAAGTAAAGAGACATTATGGAAGTGAAAGCAGAGGAGAGAGAGACTACATCTCCCAGTACATCTTGCAGCACCCAGGGTGCATTGCTCCAGAACAGAGACTGCTGGGGCAGACTTTATAAAGGGGAGGCGGAGTTTTGGTCGGCCTCTTTGGACCCCCCTCTCCTAGCAAGAGGATGTCTGTGCTGAACTGCTGTGTGCACAAGGCCTGAAGCCCGGGCCGTGTGCTCCTTTCCAAAGAGCCCTCTGCCAGCCTAGCAGAGCCTTAGAGACATCTAATCCTCCTTGCTGCAGTACACCAGAAGGATTGAAGACTTGGATGTCGGTGGATTCCTGTTCCCAGACGAATCGATGGAGGAAAGGGACTTGGACTTGTCCAGGTGGTGAGAGCTGTTTAAAGACAGATACTTTATCTTTACTATTCGTTGGGATTACAAAGTTGTTCTTCAAGTGCACCACCGAGAGATTGCTAGCAAATATTGTTTCACTGAACTTCCATTTAGATCAGTCAGGCCTGACTGCATAGGTAGACATTGCTGGGTGTTAGTCTACCCATGAGGGGAAGTAGCTGTAAAAGGGCAGCGCTAGAGTTGCATAGCAATACTTTATTATTCTGATTACTCTGTTTATCTTTATTACTGTTTATTGCAGGGATCTGCAACTTGTTATACTGTTGTTTATTACTTGCCCATTAGCCTCAGTAAAATATCTGGGTAAAGTACATTTGGTGTCAGTTCCGCTTACTTTAATAGGAGTTTTAAAGTATATTCTGTGTATGTTTGTTATAGGACTGCGTCACCAACAGTTGCGATCACGCGGTCCTATCTCTCTATCACCAGCTGTGCCACGGGAGGTTAGAGCTGATTGCCGGGGGTTGACAGCGGTGCACTGCAGGGCCCAAATCAATATCAGCGGCTCTCTTAACTGGGGGTAGCGCTACACGTGGGGGCTCGAGTCCGGGATCCTTGTACGTTGCACGCTGCAATCAAGCCGGTCAGAAGTACCAGCATGGACCCGCTGGCAATGTCACAGTGGTGCGCAGCGATTGGCGCCGATCCAACCGCGGCGGTAGTCATTGTACTCCCGGGGGAAAGATGGAAGGAAGAGGAGATAAAACAGCTCGTATTGTTACTGTCTCCGAGCCACAAAGCATGGGTGATGGATTTTAGGCCAGATCCAGTGATCTCGTTTACATACGCACTGGTAGAATGGAAAAACGAAATCCCAGAGCATTTTAAAAGTCAGAGTATACAAGCCATAGATAATCAGATCTATCACTTGATACATACGCTGCCAGTGAAGGAAGAATGGTTTCAGACACCAAAGCCATCACTCCCACAATTATCTCCACCACTATCCCCTAAAGCAGAAAAGCTTAAGGAACTATTAAGCCCGGGATCACCGCTGGCCGCTATAGGGCCTGAATTGTTGAATGCTCTAGGAGACCTTGTAATTAAGTGCCAGAAAAGCAGTACGGTGCATGTGGAGGCCGGTTACCGGAAGCTTAGCACCTTCTCAGGGAAGCTCCCCGTCCCTGCGGGGGAGGAAGATTTTGACACTTGGGTGGAACAGGCATTGCAGGCAGTAGAAGCATGGGAGGTGCCTGAGGCACAGAAGAGACAGCGAGTCTTAGAAAGTCTGAAAGGTGCCGCGGCAGAAGCGGTGAAGAGCTTCCGGTTTGGAAATGAAAACTGTACAGCTCAAGATTGCCTGGCCATGCTGCAGGAAGAGTTTGGTCAGCTGGAGAAGGTGTCAGAGATGATTTATCAAATTGAACACACGCTCCAGCAGCCGAATGAGAAACTGTCAGAATATGTTAGAAGGCTGAACAGGCAGTTATGCAAGATTGTACTGAAGAAGGGAATGCTGCCCAAAGATGCAGATGAAGCACGCATGAAGCAGATCATGAGGGGAGCGCGGCGCTCAGACCCGGTCTGGCTGCACCTGAAAACCTCAGGAGGAGGAATGTCACTAACCTACTCTGATCTAATAAAAATTATTAGGGACGAAGAGGCGCTGGAGGAAGATCAGCAGGTGGCCAAGGCGAATGTCACACCTGTACCAGTGTTGGTCCATTCGGTCAAGAGCCCAGAAAGAGATGCGGAGGTTGACACTCTGAAATCGCAAATGGCCCAAGTGTTGGAGATGCTGACCTCTTTGATGGAGAAAGATCAGAGAAGACGAGAGAAACCAAGCCCAAGAAAGGAGTTGTTCCCGAACACCTCAGCACCGGCCTCCCTACAGGACCGAGAAGAGATGATTTGCTATAACTGCGGAGGGAGTGGCCACTTTGCTAACGTATGCTCCAGCCCAAAGAAGAAGAGAACAGATAATTGCAAGCCGGCGGGAAACTCCAAAGGGCCCCGGTGAAGGAGTCAACCGGGTGCCCATCATCTTCAGTGCGCTCCAAACTAAAAAAAAAGGCCAAGAATGGAGGAGACAAAACTCCTAGGAGGAGGTATAGTACACCCCCACCAAGATGTACCCCAGAGGGAGGGGGCAAGACCCCTCAGTGGAAGTACAGCACCCCAAAGAAGGAACATCCACCTAAAAGGAACAATAACATCCCTCAGCGGGTTTGTGCCCCCATTGAGAGGGAGAAAGTCAATGCATGCCAGGCTCAGGAAAAATTAAAGTCCAAAAGGAGCAGGGCAAGGGTCGAAAGCCAAAAAAAAAGAGGTGACCCCAGTCTGGCCATACCCAAAGGAACTGGTGGGCCCGTCTCCTACTGTGCCCATTCAAGTGGAAGGAGTCTATACTAAAGCTCTTTTGGACACCGGAGCACAGGTGACTTTACTATACCGGGACTTCTATGATAGGCACTTGAGTCATCTGCCTATCCAGAAGATAGAAGAGCTGGAGATATGGGGACTTGGAACCCAGAGTTTCCCTTATGATGGGTACCTGCCCATAAAGATGACTTTCGACCCATCCGTGGCTGGGAAGGCTGAAGTGTTTGACACCCTGGCAGTTGTGTGTCCCCGGCCGCCTGGAGCCAGCAAGATTTCCCTGATCATTGGGACAAACACGGATCTAGTCAGGAGACTCCTGACCCCTCTAGTGAAAGAGAGAAACCATTCAGCCACCAAAATCCATCCCATGCTAAAGACGGCCTACCAACGTCTGGTCTTAGAGCAGAAGACCCCGGGAGAGGGGATAGGGAAGGTGTGGAGACTTGGCAGAGAAGGAGTAGTGCTACAGCCCGGAGAAGTAACCTGTCTTAGGGCCACTGTGAAGCTTTCGTGGGAACAACCTGGCCCCTTTGTCATGCTGGAATCAGACCCAAGGGAAGAGTCCTCAGGCCTGGAAGTGATACCAGAAGTGATTCCGTTCAAGGCCCTGAAGAAGGCCCATGGCAGAGTTCCGGTGAGTGTTAGGAACACTACGGGAGGACCCATGGAGATCCCTGCCAGAGTGTTGCTTGGTCAGGTGAGCCCTGCTGCCCCGGTCACTTGGTCCGAAGTCAAGGGGACGGGTGACGGAGGAGATGTTTGGGAGAAACTGTCCGTGGAAAACCCGAACCTACCCAGGGCTTGGAAAGAAAGAGCCAAGGCCCAGCTGACCCGGTGGGAGAAGATCTTTTCCGAAGATGAATTCGATGTGGGGTGTGCAAGAAGTGCCACCCATCGGATCCGCCTCCAAGAAGATAAGCCCTTCCGAGAGAGGGTCAGGCGGGTCCCCCTGGCAGATCTGGAGGATCTGAGGGAACAACTTGTAGAACTAAAGAAGACTGGTGTGATCCGGGAGTCTAGAAGTCCCTATGCCTCCCCAATCGTGGTGGTCAGAAAGAAGAATGGGTCGTTGAGGCTTTGTATCGATTACAGGACTCTCAACAGGAGAACCATCCCTGACCAATACACCACGCCAAGGATAGAAGATGCCCTACAAAGTTTGTCTGGAGCCAAATGGTTCAGTGTGATGGACCTCAAGAGTGGGTACTATCAAATCCCTATGCACCCAGAAGACAGGGAGAAGACAGCCTTCATAACCCCGGTGGGATTCTTCGAATTCAATAGGATGCCTCAGGGTCTGTCTGGAGCTCCTGCTACCTTTCAACGCCTTATGGAGAAGACTGTTGGAGACATGAATCTTATAGAAGTCCTTGTGTACTTGGACGATGTCATTGTCTTTGGAAGAACCTTGGAAGAACATGAAGCCAGGTTGGAGAAAGTATTGAGAAGACTCAGCGAAGAGGGACTTAAGCTTTCCCCCGAGAAGTGTCGGTTCTACCAGTCTTCTGTGAACTATCTGGGGCACATAGTGTCTGAAGAAGGGGTGGCCACAGATCCTGAGAAGTTGGAAGCAGTCACTTCCTGGCCACGACCCACCACAGTAACAGAGCTCAGATCCTTCCTGGGGTTCTGCTCCTATTATAGGAGGTTTGTGGAGGGGTTTGCTCGGATTGCCCGCCCGTTGAATGAATTGCTAAAGGCAGAAGGGGAAGAGGATGACTCAGGGCCCAGGAGGCCTGGTGAGTCAGTTCAAGATCAGTGGAACCCAAGGTGTGAAGAGGCCTTTCATGCTCTGAAGAGGAGCTTAACCACTGCCCCAGTCCTGGCCTACGCCGACCCTACCAGACCTTATGAATTACATGTGGATGCCAGCCATGAGGGTCTAGGTGGTGTACTCTACCAAGAACATGAAGGACAACTGCGACCAGTGGCCTATGTGAGCAGGAGCCTGACCCCCTCAGAAAAGAATTACCCCACTCATAAGCTGGAATTCCTGGCCCTCAAATGGGCGGTAGTAGACAAGCTAAAAGACTACTTGTATGGGGCAGAGTTTACTGTGAAGACAGACAACAACCCCCTGACCTACCTCTTCACCACCGCGAAACTAGATGCCACCGGACACAGGTGGTTGGCCGCATTGTCTGGATTCAACTTCAGTCTGAAGTACAGACCAGGAGCCGGAAATAGGGATGCAGATGCCCTGTCCCGGAGGTCTCATGCCACGACAAATGACTGGGAAGATTGGACCCAAGTGGCACCGGACGGGGTGCGGGCCCTTTGTCAAGGGGCTGAATTCCAAGCCAGAGGAGGCTCCAGAGCAGAAGAAATAGGGGTTACCATGGTAGGAGTCCCCAAACACTATTGTGGGGTAACTCAACTGGAGGAAGACAACCTACCGAGACTGTCCAAGAAGGAGTTGAGGTGTGACCAATTGGAAGACCCCATGGGGAGATTGGTCCTCGAAGCCCTGGAGAATCAGGATCCCAACAAATTCCTACATCACCCCTCAAAGGAGGCTCGCCTGTTGAGGAAGGAATTGGACAGGCTACAGGTACATCAGGGAGTGGTCTACCGAAGGGGCCCCTCTGATGACTCAGAAGATAAGTGGCAGTTATTTCTTCCAGAGAAGCACCGAGAGACTGTACTAATTGCCCTGCATGACCATCATGGTCACCTAGGGGCAGAAAGGACCTTCCAGCTTGTCAGAAATCGGTTCTATTGGCCCTGCATGAGGGCAGAAGTAGAGGAGTATTGCCATTCCTGTGCACGATGCATTCAGAGAAAGACCCTACCCCATCAAGCTGCCCCAATGGGCCACTTACAGAGTCAAGGCCCAATGGATCTGGTATGCATTGACTTTCTCTGCCTCGAACCCGACCTGAGTGGATTGGGGAATGTTCTGGTAATAACCGACCATTTTACCCGCTATGCTCAAGCTTTCCCAACCAAAGACCAGAAGCAGGGCCGGCCCTACCATGGGACCCGATGGGACCATGGTCCCAGGCGGCACTTTAAGAGGGGCGGCAACAGGGGCGCACTGCCTGAGGATCTGGGTTTCCCTCCATCTAGTGTGCAGTGTCATACTGTACTGCATCGCCGGCGCCGCTGTCACTGGCCGCAGTGGCAAGACCCACTTCAAGGGTCTCTCCAGCGGCCCCTGCTTCACTGCCCAAACTGGTTGCTAGCCGCGGACCGCTTTGTGTCTAGCAACCAGTGACGTAAGGAGAGAGAGGCCCATCATTCATTGCAGAGAGTATTTCACTTCCTCCTCCTCCGCTAGCTCCACCCACCTCCTCCCTGTATGTAACAGCATGAGATCGGAGCGGCTGTGTGTGTGTGTGTGGAGAGAGAGCAGCTGCGGGCTCTTCTCCCCCCTCCTTCTCCTCCTCATGCTGCTGTTCCTAGGACAGCCACCGCTATGTTTCTTCCCCCTTTTCCTCCCATTGGCCAGGGAAAAAAACTAAAAGGAGAAAAGAGGATTATGGGATATGTAGTGCAAATGGCTGGCCCATTGCAATTCTAGGGGGGAAACTGCAGCCCCCAGCATGCCCATCTGAAGGGGAGGGAGAGAGAGCCAGGCTGAGTGACAGGCTGCATCTGGTGACAGGCATCAGTGACAAGTGACAGGCTGCATCTGGTGACAGGCATCGGTGACAAGTGACAGGCTGCATCTGGTGACAGGCATCGGTGACAAGTGACAGGCTGCATCTGGTGACAGGCATCAGTGACAAGTGACAGGCTGCATCTGGTGACAGGCAATGGTAACAAGTGACAGGCTGCATCTGGTGACAGGCATTGGTGACAAGTGACAGGCTGCATCTGGTGACAGGCAATGGTGACAAGTGACAGGCTGCATCTGGTGACAGGCAATGGTGACAAGTGACAGGCTGCATCTGGTGACAGGCAATGGTGACAAGTGACAGGCTGCATCTGGTGACAGGCATTGGTGACAAGTGACAGGCTGCATCTGGTGACAGGCATTGGTGACAAGTGACAGGCTGCATCTGGTGACAGGCATTGGTGACAAGTGACAGGCTGCATCTGGTGACAGGCATTGGTAACAAGTGACAGGCTGCATGTTGTGGCAGGCTATGGGTGGCAAGTGGCACAGCTGCATCTGGTGGCAGGCAACGGTGGCAAGCAATAAGCTACATCTGGTGGCAAGCAATGGTGGCAAATGACAAGCTCAGGGTTCCCACTGATTCTGCATTATGGTGAGTTAAACTATTTCATTATATATTACAATGTAGTAATAGAAATAATGTGATTTGATCATCCTGACACCATATCAATCATAATGTTAGGATGATTTAAGTGCTAACACCAGCCATTCGCCCGACAAATCACCCGCTGCCTAATTCCCTGTCAGCGAGACTACACCCCCCCCCCCTCATCTTTTTTTGGTAAGGAAGGGCGGTATCCCTGAATGGCAGTTTGGAAATGTGGTCAATGCAGCGCTGTTGTTGCAGCATGTTGCATCACTGAGCTGGGATCAGAGCGTAGCTGGTCGGTGGCAGTGGAGAGAAGGGGGGAGCTTTCGTGGTGCTACACAATACTCTTTGCAGGAAGGAGCTAGGGTGACCACATTTTTAAACTACTATTCACGGACACCCCCCCTTCCCAAACATCAGCTTGTGCTGTAACGAATCACAGCACAGTGATTGGACACAAGAGGTGGGATTTATGATTTCTCCAATCACATGCAGGGGGCGGGGATTGTGCTCCTCCAGGCATTCCCGGCCAGGACAAGTACTGTCAGTGAGTAAAGAGGTGATGTGGCGGCCTTTTTTGGGGGCATCAGATTGGCCTAGGGGGGTGGCTGTGTCAGTTTCATTCCGGGACACTGTATTGTCCTGGAATGAATGTGCCCGGGACAGACCTGCAAAATGCGTGGTCACCCTAGAAGGGGCATGTCTCTTTGCTGAATATATGGGATGTCTCTTGCTGAATATATTGGGCTGTCTCTTTGCTTTATGGAAACGTCTCTTTGCTGGATGGGCATAGGATTTTTTTTTTTTTTGGGGGGGGGGGGGGGGGGGCAGCATTTCATTCTTGGGCCCAGGCAGCACAATGTCTTCGGCCAGCCCTGACCAGAAGGCATCCACCGTGGCCAAGATACTTATGGAGAAGTATTTTGTCCATTACGGACTACCACAGAGACTCCACTCAGATCAAGGAAGGGACTTTGAGAGTCGGTTGATCCGAAGACTTTTGGATTCATTAGGAATAAAGAAGACCAGAACCACGCCTTACCACCCACAAGGAGATGCTCAGCCGGAGAGATTTAACCGGACCCTGCTCAACATGTTGGGAACCTTAGAAACAGAGAAGAAGCAACACTGGAGTCAGCACATATCAGCCCTAGTACATGCCTATAACTGTACCACAAGTGACGCCACTGGCTACTCCCCTTATCGACTTATGTTTGGGAGAGAAGCAAGGCTACCTGTGGACCTGGCCTTTGGCACTTCTATAGACAATACCTCAGCTACATCCCACAAGGGATACGTGGACAGACTTAGACGTAGCTTGCAGGTGGCCTATGAACAAGCCCAGGCGGCTTCGGATCAAAGGGGGGCCCGCAACAAGAGAAATTTTGATCTGAAGGTTCGAGTGCAAGATCTGCAGCCCGGGGACCGAGTACTGCTACGCAATCTGGGGGTCCCTGGAAAACACAAGCTTGCCGACAGGTGGAGATCTGAGCCCTATGTTGTCTGTAGGAAGTTGCCCGGTTTGCCTGTCTACAAACTAAAGCCAGAAGGAAAGGTGGGTCCACTGAAGACGTGGCATCGGAACCACCTGCTCCCACTTGCTGAGGCAGTCAGAATACCTCCCGTGAGAGACTCCCCTGAACCGGCCTCTATCCTGGATATTCCTTGGCCCGAACACTCGGTCCCAGACCTCTCGAGCCAAAGATGGGGAGGCCTCCCAATTGAGTACAGAAGAAGGTGGAGAACTGGACTGGCTGTGGCCTCCCTCGACTCTGGGAACGTCCGCCATAGATCTCCCAAATGGAGGGGATACCCCAGATGCAACGCTGAATCCGGAGGCTACTGAATTCATACCCTTCAGTCCCTCAGCTGATTACTGGGAAGATGTTCCTGACACTTGCGCAGAGGAGAACTCTAGAGATTCCATACGTCAGTCGACTTCCGAATCAGAGGTTCCAGAACCAGCAATGTTACCTGAACTTACTCCTGAAGAAGAGCCTGTGGTGCCAGAGTCAGAAGCACCAAGAGAGCAGAGGGCTCGCAGAGTCATCAGGCCTCCCAAGAAACTAACTTACCCCCAAATGGGGACGAGCTCAGAGGACTCTGTTGTAACGGCTAGGAGAAGTGTTGAACAACCTGATCCTTCCACCGTCCATTTGGTGGAGGGCAACCCCAGCTCACTCTCTGGCACAGTTAGGCAGGCCACTCATGGTAGTGTGACCTGTGGGCAAGAGAGTTCCATCCCAAAGTTTTGGTGGGAATTCCCTATGCCAACATCATGCTCGACATTGTCCAAAATGGTAAACAGTATTTGTTGAAGTTTATCTTTGGGGACCAAAGAGTTCAAGTGGGGGGAGTGTGTAACGGGGTGTTCCCCTTTAATGCAGAGAGACAATAAGTTCCAGGTGAGAGGTGAGTCAGGAGGAAGTAAAGAGACATTATGGAAGTGAAAGCAGAGGAGAGAGAGACTACATCTCCCAGTACATCTTGCAGCACCCAGGGTGCATTGCTCCAGAACAGAGACTGCTGGGGCAGACTTTATAAAGGGGAGGCGGAGTTTTGGTCGGCCTCTTTGGACCCCCCTCTCCTAGCAAGAGGATGTCTGTGCTGAACTGCTGTGTGCACAAGGCCTGAAGCCCGGGCCGTGTGCTCCTTTCCAAAGAGCCCTCTGCCAGCCTAGCAGAGCCTTAGAGACATCTAATCCTCCTTGCTGCAGTACACCAGAAGGATTGAAGACTTGGATGTCGGTGGATTCCTGTTCCCAGACGAATCGATGGAGGAAAGGGGCTTGGACTTGTCCAGGTGGTGAGAGCTGTTTAAAGACAGATACTTTATCTTTACTATTCGTTGGGATTACAAAGTTGTTCTTCAAGTGCACCACCGAGAGATTGCTAGCAAATATTGTTTCACTGAACTTCCATTTAGATCAGTCAGGCCTGACTGCATAGGTAGACATTGCTGGGTGTTAGTCTACCCATGAGGGGAAGTAGCTGTAAAAGGGCAGCGCTAGAGTTGCATAGCAATACTTTATTATTCTGATTACTCTGTTTATCTTTATTACTTTTTATTGCAGGGATCTGCAACTTGTTATACTGTTGTTTATTACTTGCCCATTAGCCTCAGTAAAATATCTGGGTAAAGTACATTTGGTGTCAGTTCCGCTTACTTTAATAGGAGTTTTAAAGTATATTCTGTGTATGTTTGTTATAGGACTGCGTCACCAACAGTTGCGATCAAGCGGTCCTATCTCTCTATCACCAGCTGTGCCACGGGAGGTTAGAGCTGATTGCCGGGGGTTGACAGCGGTGCACTGCAGGGCCCAAATCAATATCAGCGGCTCTCTTAACTGGGGGTAGCGCTACACCTGTTACTAATTTTATTTGGTCTCGTAAGTCTTCCCAAAATGGTTTAATTAGGGGACAGTCCCACCATATGTGGAGGAACGTACCTCGGAGTCCACAGCCGCGCCAACAGAGCTCGGATGTAGAGGGGTAAATGCGGGCCATCTCCGCTGGTACCCGGTACCAACGGGACAGCAATTTAAAGTTTGTCTCCTGAGTCTTGGAGTCAATGGAGGACGAGTGGGTGAGGTAGTATAAGTGAGTCAGTTGTGTGTCCGTAAGAACGTGTCCTAGGTCGGTTTCCAAGCGCCGGATGTAGGCGGGCCTGGGCTGAGAAGCAGTCGAGTCTAGAAGTCGGTACAGTTCTGACACCAGGTGAGGGGCAGGAGTCTCTGCAATGAAAAGGCACTCAAATTGGGTGAGGGACGATGTGTCTCTAATCGTGTGACCATGTACCTCGAAGAAATGGTGTAGTTGCCTGTATTTCCAGAAATTCATTCGCTGGCCCTGATGTCCGGCCTGGAGAGCCTCAAAACTCAGGAGTTTGCCGTCTTTCATGAGTTTGCCACAACTAGCGTTTCCGTCATCCACCCATGGCCCAAAAAAGGCCATTTGTTCACCTGGGGGGAACCAATGGAAACCGCCCAACGGGGACAGCGGGGACATAGGGGGGGCCAAGTTCAGCAGTGGGTTGATCTTGTCCCACACCGACAACACCTGAGTCGTCAGTGGGGAGGTCGTCTCGGATAGCCCCCTATGTTCCAGAGATAGCCATGGCGCGTAGGACAAATTCCTGCCCGCCATGCTCTTCTCTAGGGAGACCCAGAGTTTCGAGTGAGTGTGGAAACGCCAATTGAGGATCCTCTGCAGGGCTATAGCCCGGTAGTATCTCCTAATGTCCGGGACCCCCAAGCCGCCCCCCCGCTTTGGCTGCTGTAGCACCCTCAGGGCTATTCTGGGTTTACGCGCGTTCCATATAAAGTCAGATAGCATGCTAGATAGACGGTCAAAGAAAAGTCTGGGTAGCGGAACTGGGAGCATTTGTAGGTAAAAGAGTATGTGCGGTAACACGTTCATTTTTATTATGTTCACCCGGCCTGTCCAAGTAAAGGCAGTACGCGTCCAGTGCGAGAGATCACTCTTGACCGAGGCCAGCAGTGGGGGGTAGTTAACGGCGTATAGGGTGTCAAATCGGTCTGTAAGTTGTATACCCAGGTAGCGTATAGACGATGTGGCCCAGGTAAAGGGGAAGGCAGCTTTGAGACTCGAGACTAAGTGGGGGGGGGCAGGCAAATGGGAAGAATCTCCGACCTCGTGAAATTGATCTTGAAGTTGGAGATCAACCCAAAGAGTTTCAGTTCCTTCATCAAGTTGGGCAACGAGAGTAGGGGGTCTGAAAGGTGGAAGAGGACATCATCGGCGTATGCCGAGAGCTTATGTTCTGTGTTCCCCACCTGCAGTCCTTTAATATCTTTGCTGGCACGCACTGTGCGGAGTAATGGCTCCAGCACCAGAGCAAACAAGGGGGGGGACAGGGGACACCCCTGCCTCGTGCCGTTTCTAATGGGGAATCGAGAAGAGAGGGTCCCATTGACTTTGACCTGTGCGCAAGGCGTGGAATACAGGGCCAGAACCGACGCCATCATCCGCGGGCCTAACCCTATTGACCTAAGTACTGCTGTTAAATAAGAGCAGTCTACACGGTCAAAGGCCTTTTCTGCGTCCGTCGAGAGAATTATGTATGGCTGTGGGTTCGGACGGGTCTGGGCCCAGTGGACGAGATGGACAGCTCTGAGGGAGTTATCTCTGGCCTCTCTGCCTGTAATGAAGCCGGTTTGGTCTGGGTGGACAATCTCAGGTATAAGGTGTTTAAGTCTGTTTGCTAGTATTTTTGCCAGGAGTTTTATGTCTAAATTAAGGAGGGAAATGGGACGGTAGCTCTGGGGGACAGTGGGGTCCCTGCCCTCCTTTGGAATCACAGTGATGTGGGCCAAGAGGGCCTCAGAGGGGATGTCTTTCCCCCCTGCTATAGAATTAAAGTATTTGCACATGGGGGTCGCCAATTGAGAAAAAAAGGTCTTGTAATATGCCTTAGTAAACCCATCAGGGCCAGGACTCTTCCCATTGGGCAAGGACTCCACCGTTGCCCCAAGCTCGGTCGTTGTGATCGGTAGCTCCAGGGCCAAGGACTGGTCCTCTGTGAGGGGGGGGAGACCGGCCGAGGCAAGGTATTCCCGAATCAATTGTTGTCTAGCTTCATGTGTGGTAGGAGGGAGCTCAGAGTCTAAGTGATAAAGTGTGGCATAATAATCTCGGAACTCTGAGGCAATCTTAGAAGATTGCATCGTCATTCCCCCTGAGGAGGAGCGCAGTTTTTGTATGTACGTCAGGGCATGTCTTTTCCTAAGGGCCCGCGCTAGCATCCGCCCGCATTTGTTCCCATGTTCGTAGTATTTGTGGGCCATATAGCGAAACCGTTTACGGGTTTGGCGGTCAAGAAGGCGCAGGAATAGTTCCCGCAATTCAGTCAGTGCCTTCAACGCCTCAGAGGTCCCATTTGCCTTGTGTTGAAGTTCAGCCCTCTGGAGGGCAGCGTGTACCCTCAAGAATTCTGTCCCACGAGCCTTTTTAAGTCTGGATCCCTGAGAGATCAGCTCACCTCGGACCACAGCCTTATGGGCTTCCCAGATCACCCCCTCTGTCAGAGCATCTCCCGCGTTTTCACTAAAGTAATGGGTCAAGGTGTCGGACACATCCTTCACCACCACCACATCGTCCAACAGATTATCATTCAACCTCCACGTCCAGGCCCGATGTGTGCCCGAAGGTAGGGTGAAGGCAACCGTTATCGGGGCGTGGTCTGAAATGGAGATGGTGCCAATGGACGCAGTGTGAAGGAGTTCTAGAGTCTTAACATCCACATAGATGTGGTCTATACGTGTGTAGACGTCGTGTACTTTAGAGTAGTAGCTGAAGTCACGGTCCAAAGGGTGTAGAACTCGCCAACAGTCTGTTAGGAGATGGGATTGGAGCATCTTGCGGAAGTGTTTAAGGAACACATAGGAGTGTGGGGATCTCGCATGGGACGTGTCGAGCAGAGGGTCAGGGCTGATGTTGAAGTCACCTCCAAGAATCAAGAAGCCTTCTCTAAAGTCAGCCAGGCGTTCCAAAGTAGAGTCAATGAAAGTGAGTTGGTCTGTATTTGGGGCGTATATCGTCGCAAACGTATACGTCTGGCCAGCAATACTGCCCTTAAGAAACACATATCTACCTAGGGGGTCTATTTTACTGTCAGAGGGTTGGAAGGGGCAAGATTTGTGGACAGCAATGGCCGTCCCTCTAGACTTAGGTGTAGGGGAGTTGCTAAGGAACCATTGATTAAAAAGATGAGTAGGTAGCTTAGGAAGGGACTGCGGCGTAAAGTGGGTCTCCTGAAGGAAGACCACCTGGGTTTTTTTAGGCGCTTTAACTCCCACCACAATTTACTACGCTTGTGGGGTGAGCAAAGACCTCTGACATTATATGAGCTTACCTGTAGCTTAGCCATAGGGAGAGGAAAGATGGTCGAAGCTCGCAGATTGGTGGCTTGCTCGGTGTGGGTGACGCAGCGGCAGGTCGCTCCTGAATGAAAAGAGAAGGATAGGGAAGAGAAAAGGAGGGGGGGGACGGAAAAAAGAAGAAAAAACACATGAAACAAATACAAAATACAACACAAACATGGCAGAGTGGCCGGAGCCATCTGAACATAGAAAACCTCTAAGGGCCATGCTCGGGATCCCGTCCCCTATAAGGGGAGGGGGCCCGAGTCCTAGCCCACGATCCCTATGGGGATCAGATCCCAAAAAAGAGTGGCCTACGGGGGGTACGTGGACCAACATAGGGGGGTAGGTGAGGGGGGCTCCCAGCCCCGCCCATATCATCTAACACGTTGCAGTGGGGGAGGGGAAGAAGAGGGGATACTTCTTGTGGGTGAAAAACAGAGTATATTGGGGCACCAAAGCCTGTTGTAGGTGCTCAAGGCACGACCTAGGAGTCTATGGCTTGGTTATCAAAGGGAAGGCAAATTAGAGAGTGGACCCTCCTCAAAATGAGTCACACTGTTAGTCCCTTGAGGAGACTGGGCCTATGGAGGATTCAGAAGGATGTAGTCTGCGATCTTGTCTGCGAGTCTTGCGCTTGGATGCTTGCCACGGCTGAGGTGGCGGTAGCCTGGTAGCAGAAAAGTCTGGTGTTCCCCTCCAGTCAGGAAAATCCACCGGATCCAGGTCTAGAGAGGACAAAAAAATTGGGAGATCATCCTTAAAATGACGTGGGGTTCCCCCCAAATATCCATACCAGATCCTTCAGGTCTGGTATGATTTTTTTTTTTGCTCAAGTATAGGCCGAGGTAAGCCAGGGAGCGGGACTTGGTGTTTGGTTGGAGGTGTCGGGGAGCCCATCGGAGGGGGTAACTCCACATCCACAGGGAGTTACAGGCCTGCGGAGGAATGTGACACCTCCGACCTGGAGTCGGTCTCCGATGCAGGAGACGACGCTGAAATTGATGAGCTTTTTGAACGGAAGGGCTGGGACAAGATCCCCCCGTCCTCGTCCCGTGCCAGAAGGGACCCACCTATGTTCACTGGGAATAGTACACCCCGGGTGGAGGCCTCGGTGCCTGAGGAGGGATCCAGTCCCCTGCCTGCCCTTCCGCCCTCGGAGTCGCCTATGCTTGCTGCTGTGGAGAAGCGAGTGCCATTGTGGGCCCCTATGCCCGACCTTGAGGTGGTGAAAGCACCTCGGCATCCGGATGCTCCTGTCCTGCCTGGTGAGGGAGACCGCACTACAATGCCACCTTTGTCCCGGCTACAGAGACTTTTCGGCCAGAAGGTCGCCAGCGAGTATGGGTGGGAGTACCCGTACTTGCCAAAAGAACTTCTGTATGAAGTGGAGGCCTGCAGGCAGCGGTGGTACGATGATTTCATCTGGACTCACATTAAAGTACCTCAGGCCCACAGATACCTTTCCTGTTCTCCTACAGCCTCAAAAAGATTCAAGGACTGTAAAGCTGCATGGATGCTGGGTCGGCACATTCACGCGAACAGGGTGGTCATTTGCCGAAAGGAGGGGGATGATGTTGAATACCATATGGAGACCTTCGACAAATATTTGAAATCCCTGATACTACCACACCCAAGGTTCTATCTGTAGGATAATAGACTCCTGTGTTTTGTTGCTGAAAATTCTGGAGTGCCTTTGCCGGAACTCAGGGACTCTGTACCCGATAAGGGAGGCCTACTTTTGGAAGGATTGGGAGCAGTTTTGTGTTTTTGTTCTCCCTTTCTTTCTCCACTGCAAGGATACTGAGACTTTGGGGTGTAGTTGAGTCAGGGCCAAAGTACAGATGAAGAGGTTCCTGAGCAAGAAAAGGAGTTGTATCGCGACACCGCCACTAGGTGGGGGTGTTGCGCAACGATGGTCACACACACCACACATAATTTTTTTTGGAAGGAAGGGGTTTCCTCTAGGGGGAGTCTGTTCATTCCAAATCACATTCTGTGTTAGATAATGTGTTCTTTTCCCCTCTGCAGGAGAACGTCAATCAAGTCTGCTGAGAATGGGGCGGATCTTAGTCAGTGATGTGGGAAGGGGGAATATTTTTTTTTCTTCTCCTTAGCAAAGAGAAGTTTATATTGTTATGCAATTGAATGGTTTACCTCTGTGTATGTTCTTTGTTGTTGTTTTTTATTTTTTTCCTTTCCTTTTTGGTTCAGGCACAAACAAATTTTTTTAAATTGTAATTTTTTTTCTTTTTTTATGGTTAGTTTGTCTCTGGATTAAATTTATGCTTACTCTGATATAGAGGGCATAAATTGGTTCCAGACACTGGGGCCCAGTGTCAAATAACTGGGGGGGATGTGTAGCGGGTGGTCATATTTAGGGGAAGCATCTGAGTGGTAACAGGCTCAGATGAAGTAATTGTTAGGATTCATGGACCAATTTATGCCAGTGGAGAATATCAGTGGTGTCCAGTTCCTTGGGGACTATAGGTGGCGCTGTCACCATGGGCCGGGGTTGAACCACCATTGGAGGGCTGTGCCCTTTGTGTCCTCTCGCGGCAGTAGTACAGCGGGGCGGGGAACCTGCTGTGCCTGTTGTGGGAGGGCTTAAAGGGGGCAGACATCTTCCGCTTGGGGTCCACGCCCAGGCACCTTCAGCTGGGGGTGAGTGATGGTGGTCTCCGGGTGCCCTAGGCCCGGAGGCAGAGCTGCGGTCTCGGCCCAGACACCTTTGGTCTTGGGTAAGGTACTTTCTGGAGGCCTGGGGCCCAGTACCTTCGACTGGGTTCCGCGAGGGCTCCTAGGGTGTCCCCCGGTGTGGACGCCCAAATCTAGGACGGGGAGGCCAGGGAGGTGACCCTATCAAAAGACCCGGTGCAGCATTCGCTGGTGACGGTGGGGCCTCTGGTGACCTTCTAGAAGGTAGTTTAAGCTCTTACAGTCGGTGGCAGCGACTGTGTGTCAAGCCTGTTGGTGTTATACAGAACAGGAGAAAAACAAGTTCAAGTTTGTGCCTGGACCTTTCTTTCCCACCTCGTCTGAACTGTATGTGTTACAACCTGTCTGTTCTCACAGAGACTGTTTATTGCTACGAATAAATAAGTGTTGGACTTTCAGTGGTGTGGACAGTAACTTACTGGGAGCTAAGGGCCCTATCTCCACCTGCATGGACGGTGGAGATCATTCTCAAGAGAAGGTTTGGCTCTGGATGGAAACACAGACCCGAAGGTATAGTTTGATTAGTTCCATCTTTGCATACAGTATGGTGTGAGCTGGTGGTGCGCCACACTCTCCTCCCTGGTCCCCTAGACGAGAGCCAAGTGTCAGAAGGGAGTAAAGGGTGAGGTCGCTACATTTGTATCGGTGCAAACAATATAATACCGAACATGTCAAACATTAGTATTCCAAAACAAAAACAAGCTTCAGTACCCCCAATTTTCCATGTATGGCATTTTAAAAGCCCCTACAGGTCATCAGTTTAACATTAAGGTGCTATTAAAGGCTTTTTATTATAATAAAAATGAAAAAACATGTTATATTTATCTGCTTTTGCAAAAATATGGCACAGAGTGGTCCTTTACCTCCTTTTTGGCAGTCCCCCACTGACGCTGTCCTCCTTTTTTTTTTGAGTCCCCCTTAGCAAGTAGTGTGCTATGGGGGCACCCCTGTGGGCATGCTTCTGAGCCGGGTTGTATGCATCCATAGACACACACAGTGCTGGTAAGCCATGCCCCCACTCCCTCCTTACAGGTGTTTGACTGACAGCAGCAGGAGCCTATGGCCACTGTCTTCAGTGTCTCCTGTGAGGTCAGGAATTGAAAGGAGCAGTCCTACAGACAGAATCGTGCTGGAGTGGTGACAAAAAGCAGGTAAGTATTTAGGGATGTGGGAGGGATGGGGGGTGCTGGGTGGGTAGAACAGATATAATTAACATATAAAAGGGGTTATATTTGTAAAATTTTAAGAAGTGGCTGCCTATGTATCATTGCAGGTTTCCTATCATAAAGGAAAAGTGAGTAAAGCTGTAGAAAGCCTCTATATCCTGGGGGGGAGGTCTCTGGGAGCCGCAGAAGAGCTTGCAGGAGCGGACATTCTCCATTGCATAGTTGCCAACAGTCACGTGTCCCGGCCAATCCGATTTTTCCCGTTTTCCCCGAATTTGGACGCCGCAGGCCGCCGCCGCTAGAGGTCCACGGCTGGCGGAGACAATGTCTCCGCCGGCCGCCATGTTCAAGAAGACCAAAACACGGATGTAGTACAATAGAAAATAAAGCCGCTGCGGCGCCGCCCACACCCCGCACCTCCCCGGTGGTGGGCGGCGCCGCAGCAGCTTTATCTTCTATTGTACTACATCTGTGTTTTGGCTGGCCGGCAGGCCACCCCCCCGCCCCGCCCCGCCCCGCCCGCTGCAGGTCTGTCTGTAATGGAAAGGGGCGGGGGTCGGCAGCGCCACAGTTTAATTTTTTTTTTTTTCAGCCACACTGTCGGCTCTGCCTCTATTTTGTTCCCCTTCGGGGAAGGGGAAACAATAATGGCGGCCGAGACAGGAGACGCCTGTGGTTAAGGGGGGACTCCACTGGGGATGCCTGTGGTAAGGGGGGACTCCGCTGGGAACGCCTGTGGTAAGGGAGGACTCCGCTGGGGACGGCTGAGGTAAGGGGGGACTCCGCTGGGGACGCCTGATGTAAGGGGGGACTCCGCTGGGGACGCCTGATGTAAGGGGGGGACTCCGATGGGGACGCCTGATGTAAGGGGGGACTCCGCTGGGGATGCCTGAGGTAAGGGGGGACTCCGCTGGGGACGCCTGATGTAAGGGGGACTCCGCTGGGGAAGCCTGAGGTAAGGGGGGACTCCGCTGGGGACGCCTGAGGTAAGGGGGGACTCCGCTGGGGACACTTGATGTAAGGAGGACTCCACTGGGGACGCCTGATGTAAGGGGGGACTCCGCTGGGGACGCCTGATGTAAGGGGGGACTCCGCTGGGGACGCCTGATGTAAGGGGGGACTCCGCTGGGGACGCCTGATGTAAGGGGGGACTCTGCTGGGGACGCCTGATGTAAGGGGGACTCCTCTGGGTACACCTGATGTAAGGAAGGACTCCGCTGGGTACGCCTGAGGTAAGGAGGGACTCCTCTGGGGACGCCTGATGTAAGGAGGGACTCCGCTGGGGACGCCTGATGTAAGGAGGGACTCCTCTGGGGACACTAGATGTAAGGGGGGACTCCACTGGGGACGCCTGATGTAAGGGGGGACTCCACTGGGGACGCCTGCATAGTTACCAACAGTCCCGAATTTCCCGGGACAATCATGATTTTTGGACCCTTGTCCACAAGTGTGGAGGGGGCTCTGCTGGGGAGGCACCTGATGCAAGGACGGACTGCTGGGGAGGCACCTGATGCAAGGACGGACTGCTGGGGAGGCACCTGATGCAAGGACGGACTGCTGGGGAGGCACCTGATGCAAGGACGGACTGCTGGGGAGGCCATCTGGTGGCAGGCGACGTGGCAGGTAACACGCTCAGGGCTTCCACTGATTCGGCATTATGGTGAGTTGAATGATTTCATTTTATATTACAATGTAAAAATAGAAATAATGCACTTCAATCATCCTGACACCGTAACAACCATGGTGCCGGGATGATTGAAGCGCCAACAGGTGTTTTGGAGTATCCTTATCTGCCAATTTTGTTACACATTACTATTGTGGTGTAGGATCTGGCTTCTTTCTTTCTATTTCTTTCTCTCTCTTTCTCTCACCTCGGACTCTAGCCACACCCCTTTGAACCACGCCCATTTAAAACCACACCCACTATCGTACGTAAACCACGCCCATTTTTCGCGCGCCACATTTTTCACTCCAGCATGACACGCCTACAAACGAATGCCCCGCCCCCTGATTATAGCAAGGCTCCGCCTCAATACAAAAAAAGTGTCCCAGATGTTTTTTTTGCAATGTTGGCAACTATGCCATTGGTGAATTCATTGTTTCTCTTTGCTGGTCTCTCCTCCCCTCCGGTTGATGAGAGATGTCTGGTGTTTCTTTTCATCATCTTTCCTGTCCCATTCAGGAGATCAATGTCTGTAATTGGGGGACGTACAGTAGGTGGATGTTGTGGCTGCAAGGAAATTGTAAGTATGTTCAAATATTGACCCCCCAAACCCAAAATATAAGCTTAAATGTTAAAACTACTTTGTAGAAGGAAAAGGTACCCCATGGGGCTTTGAATTGCAGAAAAAAATGTAATAATATTCAAAAGTTTAACTACCTGGAGCCCGGCGCATAGTCTATTGACGGCCTCAAGGTGGCTCTAGATATCCGGGAGGCCGTCAATAGACGTCCTCGGCTCCTCCGACCACTGGGGGGCGCGCAAGCGCCGCCGGCGCGTCACTGACATGCCGATGTGCGTGCCTGGCGGCCGCGATGTCCACCAGGCACCCGCGATCGGCGTGTATACACACAAGGATGTGGATCTCTGTGTGTAAACACAGAGATCCACGTCCTGTCAGGGAGAGGGGACCGATGCTGTGTCCCTTGTACATAGGGACACAGATCGGTCACCTCCCCCACTCAGTCCCCTCCCCCCACAGTAGTAATCACTCCCAGCTTACACATTTAACCCCTTCCTTGCCCCCCTAGTGTTAACCCCTTCACTGCCAGTGTCATTTTTACAGTAACCAGTGCATTTTTATAGCACTGATCGCTGTAAAAATGACAATGGTCCCAAAATGGTGTCAAAAGTGTCCGATATGTCCGCCATAATGTCGCAGTCACAATAAAAAATCGCTGATCGCTACCATTACTAGTAAAAAAAAATTATTAATAAAAATGCTATAAAACGATGCCCTATTTTGTAGACGCTATAACTTTTGCGCAAACCAATTAATAAATGTTTATTGCAATTTTTTTGACCAAAAATATGTAGAAGAATACGTATCGGACTAAACTGAGGAAAAAAACGTTTTTTTTTTAAAAAAAAATTGGGATATATATTATAGCAAAAAGTAAAAAATATTGTGTTTTTTTTCAAAATCGTCGCTCTATTTTTGTTTATAGCGCAAAAAATAAAAACCGCAGAGGTGATCAAATACCACCAAAAGAAAGCTCTATTTCTGGGAAAAAAAGGACGCCAATTTTGTTTGGGAGCCACGTCGCACGACCGCGCAATTGTCATTCAAAGCGTGACAGCGCTGAAAGCTGAAAATTGGCCTGGGCAGGAAGGGGGTTTAAGTGCCCAGTAAGCAAGTGGTTAAAGAAGTTGTAGCACACGGACCCTTTTCCCTTGCTTTGGCTCAATTGCAGGAAAAAGGCACACCGTACTATATGCCCGTACCCTCCTGGATGAGGAGGTTAAGCGGTGTTATGTATTTGGGTCCCACAGCTAGGTTCTTCCATCAGTTGGTTCTCATCTCCTAGGATATAGGGACAAGTCTCTGTACTCCCCCCAGTAATTCCAATGTCCACACCACTTTAAACTCCAACGTTGAGTTTATTTTCTCAATGTTCAGCAGATAGGAAAAGGGTGGAAGAGAGACAGGACAGCAAGGTCTTGGAGGTTAGTCCAGGCACAAATGGATATCACAATCACCACTCTATCCCAAAGTAGGTTTAGCTCACCAGGATAGTCTCCTACAAAGTGGATCCTAGCAGCCGAAGTGATGCTCGGATGTTTGATCAGGTTCTTTCCCTAGATGCGATCGGGAGACTCTCTGCCACAGAATCTATCAGACCCCGAACCTCTTAGCTTCTTGGGTACTTAAGGACAGGTGCCAGCAGCAGCACATTACTAGGCCCTTGGTGGATAGAATAATCCCTCCAGAGAGTTACCGGGCCCCTTCCTTCACCGTGAACTCTCACCGGTCTGTCAGAAAGGTCCTCCCCCGCCTTCTCTTCTTAGAAGTGGGGTCTCTCGCGAGAGGCACCCTGGGACTTCCCCTTTGAAGCAGGCTCCAGCTAAGGGTGCTGGGCCCAATGCTGAAGATGCAGCCCCAGGACTAAAGGTGCCTGGGACCGGTGCACACGTGGCCCCATGGACTGGAGGGCCATGCCACGCACTTGGACTCCGACTCCTCTCCTAAGACCCCTCCCAGGCGGCGTCTGCCCCTTATGTATCCTCTCCCGGCATGCACAGCAGGTTGACCACGCCCACTGTACCGCTGCCGAGAGAGGACACCCTAAGGCACAGCACTAATACCAGCGGTTCAACCCTGACCCATTATGGCAGTGCCACCTACAGACCACAGGGAACTGCACACCAGTATACCATCCTGAAAATAAAGCAGCACAACCTATAAATTGAGAACGGTCTGAGCCTAACTACTATCTCAGACCAGCCCCCTAAATTTGGGTATATAGCACCCCTAAATGCGGTGGGCGCTACAAAGTATTTTATTAAAGATACATAATGGAGAGAGCGTCTGGTGGGATCAAGACATGAGTTCCATAATACAATTTAAAAGCATATGTATGTGAATGGATACAATCATATGAGTTCATGTGGCAATAAAGTAGGTTAACTTATGCTAAAAAAAACAACGCGTTTCGACCTTTGACAGTAGAGGTCTTCTTCTGGGGGAAAGGATTGAGAGCACGAACTCTGGAAAGAGATACATATGTATAAATGAAATTTGTTGAAACAAAAAACAAACATACATGTGTTATACAGTAGTATATGTACAATAATTTTTTCGCCATATTGGCATAAATGGGTATATTTACCAAAAAATAAATAATGTCAAAAGCTGAAACCATAGGTCCACTGCGGACCCCATCACCAAGAAACATCGCTCCCAAGAAACCACGCAGAGAGGGGGGGTCGAGGAGGAAGACCAAGCTGCAGGTAAGCGGGCATCCTCTAGGCCTACGAGAGGTCGCATTCACTGACCCCATATCAGGCGGGGGGCGGGGCAAGAGCCAATGGGGGGGGGGACTGAGGGGAGCCAAACAGAACCAGATGAAAAAAGGGGAGCACAGACCCAACAAGAACAGACCACAACCCTAAAAAAAGTATATAAAAAAGGGAAAGATTACAACCTTAAAAATACTAGATAAATAATCAACAGGTAAAAAAAGGGGGGGAGGGGGGGGAAGAAGAGAAGGGGGGGGGGGAAAGTGTTAAAACGACTTTATTTTATAGATATATTATCACTATATATCAGAAATGGGAGAAATTGAACACAAAACCTTATACAAACTGTGATTTAACCCCTCCCCCCCTCCTGTCACAGCTGTATACAGCTATTCCCCCATCCCCAAACTCCCCAAAACGAAACTTTTATATCAATAAATATTTATATTTCAATAAATACTAGAAAAAGAAAACTAGAAAAACAATAAAATAGTAAGCCTGTTTAGCGATATGGAGATAGCTTCTGTCGTCACACAGCGATGCGATCACCATCCAGCTCTGCAGTCAGACTCAAGTGACAGTTGGAGCTGCGCTCAGGTCACATGACCTCACCCCAGGTGCAGCTAGTTGCTAAGCAACATTTTCTTAGGGATCCCATAACTGGAACTAATATCTATAATAAAGAAATATATATATATATATATATATATATATATATATATATATATATATATATATATATATATATATATAGTTAATTCAATAAAAGATTCACTAAAAGATAAATACCACATATTTTTGAGTTAAAATGACTCATTTGGTATTTATCTCAAAAGCAGTCACTTCAATAGATAAACATGCATTATTTACCAAATGCAGGAAATATTTATGTTTTGTGATATTTATCACTTAAATTTTGTGTTATTTTTTAAAAAAAAATCCCAATTTTTTTTTTTTAACATGTTAACACTACACTAGAAGAAGATAATTCTGTAAAAAACGCACACAGAAATATTAGAAACTGTGAAAACATTCTAGTGAGCTTTCATTCACAACATGATCTCCCTCTGGTGAAATGTTACAATTTATTTTCATTCCTGAGCTCAGAACAAGACAAAAAAGTGTAGTGCTAAACTAAATGAGAACTGCACTGGAATGAAGTGCAGCTTGTAACAGTGATAAACAGTCAAAATAAACAACGTAACATTCAAGAAGTGATAAATGAATAAATGAAAATATTCAAATAGTCCTCAGTGATATGAGTTGTGTAACATAAAAGTCACCAGAAAATACTGAGTTCATTAACCACTTAACGACCGCCCACTGTAGTTATACGTCGGCAGAATGGCACGGACAGGCACAATCACGTGCCCGTACGTGACTGCCTTCGTATGGGTGGGACCCCCCTCCGGTACAGTGGGCGGCCGGGATCGCTTCGGGAGCGATCCGTGATGAGGGGGCCGCCATTCGATTTTGGCCACCCCCTCGCGATCGCTCCCAGCGAATCAAATGCTTCCTCTGCCTGTGTGATGTTTACACAAGCAGGAGGAAGTGATGTCATCCCTCATGCGGCGCTCACATACACCGAGCGCCGCATGAGAGAAGATGTCAGGTTAGTGCACAAACACTACACTGACACCAGGACACATAGGTACATAAATCGCCCCCCCAGACACCCCCAGATCACCCCCCAGCCCCCCAGTCACAGTGTCACTGATTGCAGTGACTATTTATTTACTGATCACTGCAATCAGTGACATTTGTGACTGTAAAAATGTCAGGGCAGTTAGTTTTAGGTCCAGTGTAGCCCCCTAACCCCCCCCCCTAATAAAGGTTTAACCCCTTGATCGCCCCCCAGGTAACCCTTTCACCCCCTAGCACCGCCGTCACTAAGCGATCGTTTTTCTGATCGCTGTTTTAGTGTCGGTGATGCCGATAGGTAGCCAGTTATTTTTTTTAGGTTCGCCGCAGGTTTTTATAGCATCGGGTACCCCCATATATTACCTAAAATAAAGGTTTAACCCCTTGATCGCCCCCCAGGTAACCCTTTCACCCCCTAGCACCGCTGTCACTAAGCAATCGTTTTTCTGATCGCTGTTTTAGTGTCGGTGATGCCGATAGGTAGCCAGTTATTTTTTTTAGGTTCGCCGCAGGTTTTTATAGCGTCGGGTACCCCCATATATTACCTAAAATAAAGGTTTAACCCCTTGATCGCCCCCCCAGGTAACCCTTTCACCCCCTTTTGCAAGTGTCACCAAGCGATCGTTTTTCTGATCGCCTTCTTAGTGTCGGTGATGCCGATAGGTAGCCAGTTATTTTTTTTAGGTTCGCCGCAGGTTTTTATAGCGTCGGGTACCCCCATATATTACCTAATAAAGGTTTGACCCCCTGATTGCCCCTAGTTAACCCTTTCACCAGTGATCACCATATAAGTGTTACGGGTGACACTGGTTAGTTAGTTAGCTTTTTATAGTGTCAGGGCACCCGCCGTATATAACCCAATAAAGGTTTAACCCCCTGAACCAATTAGGTTTTAGCGTCAGAGAGGGTCTGCGTCGCCCCAGGCAGCGTCAGGTTAGTGCCAGGAACGCTAACACCCACGCGTGAAGCATACACCTCCCTTAGTGGTATAGTATCTAAACAGATCAATATCTGATCTGATCAGATCTATACTAGCGTCCCCAGCAGTTTAGGGTTCCCAAAAACGCAGTGTTAGCGGGATCAGCCCAGATACCTGCTAGCACCTGCGTTTTTCCCCTCCGTCCAGCCCAGGCCACCCAAGTGCAGTATCGATCGATCACTGTCACTTACAAAACACAACACACATAACTGCAGCGTTCGCAGAGACAGGCCTGATCCCTGCGACTCCAGTGCTGTAGGAGGTGATTTCACCACCACAGTTAAAAAAAAAGAGAGCATATATGCCGAAGCATGGGGGCAGCAGGGGCGGAGGAGCGATTTTGCTCCTAATGCCGCGTACATACGGTCGAAATTCCGACTGAGGCTTGCCCGTGGAAAAGTCTGACCATGTGTGTGCGGCATAACTTTTGCGGGAGGATGCCCCCATGCTTCGGCATATATAAATGGTGCATGTATGCCCATCATTAGAAGTGGGTGGATGAAGGGCGGTATTCTAATGGTGGGCATACCCACAGATCAATCTCTTTTTTCGTTCAGCCAACAGGCTGCATGAAAAAACAAGATTACAATACATGTCCAACAAGGACCAGCATGTTGCTGGACTTTGAATGGTTATACCAGATTGATGCCTGTGGGTTTAGGTATCATCTTGGTATCATTCTTTTCAGCCAGCGGCCGGCTTTCATGTAAAAGCAATCCTAGTGGCTAATTAGCCTCTGGACTGCTTTTACAAGCAGTGGGAGGGAAGTGGGAGGGAATGCCCCCCCGGATATAAAAAGCGCCATTGGGAAATTGGGAAAGCATTTTATCACACCGATCTTGGTGTGGTCAGATGCTTTGAGGGCAGGGGAAAGATCTAGGGTCTAATAGACCCCAGTTTTTTCAAAAAAAGAGTACCTGTCACTACCTATTGCTAGTATAGGGGATATTTACATTCCCTGAGATAACAATAAAAATGATAAAAAATAAAAATATATGGAAGGAACAGTTTAAAAATAAAATAAAAAAGCAAAATTAATAATAAAAAATAAAAAAAAAGCACCCCTGTCCTGCCCTGCTCTTGCGCAATGGCGAACGCAAGCGTTGGTCTGGCGTCATATGTAAACAGCAATTGCACCATGCATGTGAGGTATCACTGCGAAGGTCAGATCGAGGGCAGTAAATTTGGCAGTAGACCTCCTCTGTACATCTAACGTGGTAACCTTTAAAGGCTTTTAAAAATGTATGTAGTTTGTCGCCAATGCGCGTTTGTGCGAAATTTTAAAGCATGTCGTGTTTGGTATCTATGTACTCGGCCTAAAATTATCTTTTTTATTTCATCAAACATATGGGCAATATAGTGTGTTTTAGTGCATTAAAATTAAAAAAAGTGTATTTTTTTCCCCAAAAAATGCGTTTTTGAAAAATCGCTGCGCAAATACTGTGTGGAAAAAAAAGCAACACCCACCATTTTAATCTGTAGGGCCTTTGCTTTAAAAATATATATAATGTTTGGGGGTTCAACATAATTTTCTTGCAAAAAAAATATATGTTTTCATGTAAACAAAAAGTGTCAGAAAGGGCTTTGTCTATAAGTGGTTAGAAGAGTGGATGTAAGCTTCCTAATGTTGTGTATAAAATGCCAGAACAGTTCAAAATCCCCCCAAATGACCCCATTTTGGAAAGTAGACACCCCAAGCTATATACTGAGAGGCATGTCGAGTCCATTGAATATTTTATATGTTGACACAAGTTGCGGAAATAATAAAATTTATTTTTTATTTTATTTTTTTTTGCACAAAGTTGTCACTAAATGATATATTGCTCAAACATGCCATGGGCATATGTGGAATTGCACCCCAAAATACATTTTGTTGCTTCTCCTGAGTACGGGGATACCACATGTGTGAGACTTTTTGGGAGCCTAGCCGCGTACGGGACCCCAAAAACCAAGCACCGCCTTCAGGCTTTCTAAGGGTGTAAATTTTTGATTTCACTCCTCACTGCCTATCACAGTTTCGGAGGCCATGTAATGCCCAGATGGCACAAACCCCCCCAAATGACCCCATTTTGGAAAGTAGACACCCCAAGCTATTTGCTGAGAGGTATGGTGAGTATTTTGCAGATCTCGCTTTTTGTCACAAAGTTTTGAAAATGAATTTTACTGAAGAAAAAGTCTTACCTGTCTGGCAGAAATGCTGTGGTAATAAACACTGCCTAATGCCGCGTACACACAGTCGGAAGTCCGACAGAATTTTTTCATCGGATATTCCGACCGTGTGTATACCCCATCTGACTTTTTCCGTCGGAAATTCCGACGAACTTAGATAGAGAACATGTTCTCTTTTTTTACGACGGAAAATAATTCTATCGTAAATTCCGTTAGTCTGTATGCAATTTCGACAGACTAAAAACCACGCATGCTCAGAATCAATTCGACGCATGCTCGGAATCATTGAACTTCATTTTTCTCGGCTCGTCGTAGTGTTGTACTTCACCGCGTTCTTGGCGGTTGGAATTTGGTGTGACCGTGTGTATGCAAGACAGCTTGAGCAGAATTTAGTCAGAAAAACCCGTCAGTGTTTGTTCAAACGGGAAAGCCGGTCGTGTGTACGCTGTATAATTCTATTGTTGTCTAAGTAGAAACGTGGTCCCAAGCAATTTTTTGCAGATGACACTGTGATGAAAAACGGTGAAAACCATATTTTATGGAGCAAGATTTTTTTTTTATGATACACAGAGGTTAGAAAAGAAAATGCCATCCGATTAGGATTTACATCTATTTTAAAGAGTGATACAGAGTGTAATAACCCACTGACTCATAGTACTGGCATGCAACTGGAAGTACACAAAAGCCAAAAGCTATCGTTTGGCATTTGTTCCAGGAAAGTGGTTTGTGAAATGGCTGTTGGTTATCAATTCTTCATCGAGAACACTTTTCACATACATTTCTATTAATCTTTTATAGTAGCATTCAAGTCTTAACAAAAGGCAGATTCCTGTCGCTGCTTTGGGAATTCGATTAAGAAGAAATGTGCTAGTCTCTCTCCCTTTCTGTATATGTATTTATACACAAACATTTTATGCACAGATAAGACTCTAATATATCCTGTCCTGTAGATATTTATGTTTAACTTCCTTGGCCATTTTTTTTTTTTTTTCCTTTGCTGACTCCCTTTTTACATGTCGGTTGTCTACGAGCAGCGAGGAAAAAAATTCCTTTATTGCATGAGGAGGCGTGACTTGTGAAATGTTACTTTCGGAACATTACTGAAAGAGGATAGTATCAGTACTAAAGCAAAAATTGTTTAAGGAAGTTTAGGGAAGGGGACAGAAAAAGTTAGGTGAAATGAAACTGCATACTGGCAGGTCACATGAAAAGTGATCTGTGCTCAAAAACTTAAAGGAATACATTTTGTTTAGTTTCCAGCATTATAGTTGTATTTCAAAGTGAGTGTTTGACTTGTAGCTGAGACGGGAACTTCCTCTTTGAGCACAGAGATTGCTGCTGCCTGCTGGTTACAAAGGCAGGAGTCCCCATGAGTTGGTATACAGAGAGTGCAGCCTTGTTACCATGTATACTGGTGGTTTGGTCCTCTGCAGCATTCATCGCCTCTTACATTTTCGCTGTACTAGAGGGACATGTGGTGCCTTTTGTACCTTACATAAGGTAAGTCTTACCTGGGGTGTGTCGGATAAGTCATACTGGGGTGTATGGGGGAAATCTTTAAGCATCAGTTATTCATATCTGTACTTACTGTGAATATTGGGGTTTTATTTACTAAAACTGGAGTGCGCAAAATCTGGTGCAGCTCTACATAGAAACCAATCAGCTTCCAGGTTTTATTGTGAAAGCTTAATTTAACAAACTGAAGTTAGAAGCTGATTGGCTACCATGCACAGCTGCACCGGATTCCTAGTGCACCAGGTTTAGTAAATCTCCCCTATTGTGTACCTAGTTCATTCATGATCAGTGTTGTGTGGTTTGTAATACTTTGTATAAAGATTGTTCTCTCTTTCTGTGTGAAAGTGTAAATCACATCAGTGTTTTTTGTTGACGGTTTTGTAGTTGCATCAGAAGAAGGATTTGTCAACACAGTTTCTTTTATTGTTCTGCATTGACGTTGACATGTTAGGCCCCTTTCACACGGATGGATAGAATGGTGCTTTTAGCTGCGGATTTTCTAGTTTTCTACCGCAGCTAAAAGCACACAATGCTTTCCTATGGCCCCATTCACACACAGCGTTTAGCTGCGATTTCGTTACATGCGGTTCGGTGCGAATAGAAAAAATAGAATTGAATGCGTCCAGGTGCGATGTAGCGCAGCTATCAGCACATAACTGCAGGTAATCGCAGTGCACTGTGTCAGCTGCGGATAGCAGCGTGAACAAAAGAAAAAAACATCAGGAAGCACATAAAATTAAAAATGGTTGCTATGGGGATGACAATAATGGCCAAACGCAGCCGCATGTAAACGCAGCTAAAAGCAGTGTACAAATGCAGCTGATCGCTGTGCCTGGGGTCTTGAATTTCAAAAGAAAGAAACATGCTTTTAACTGCGGCAGAACAGCGGCCCGTGTGAAAGGGGCCTTAGATATGACTATTGATGTAAATCATTAGATCTAAACATACCGTATGTGTGTAAACCAGGGTTGCCAACTGCCAGCAAATTTACTGACAGTTTGTAAAAATTGTGATATTTTTTTTTACAACTGCCAGTAAATATCGGGGGCCAATAAGTTCATATGGTGTTGACTTTTTAAGTTTAAATCAAGCAAATTACTTTGTTATAGGTATTGTCAGTGTTTCTATAGCATGTTTATAGTGTTCAAATATTCACTGTGTTAGGCCTCGTACACACGTCCGATTTTCTCGTCGTAAACAGTCAAGAAAAGTGCCGCGAGAGTTTTTTTGTCTAGAAAAACGTTCGTGTGTATGGTTTTACGACGAGAAACTTGACGAGAATCTCGACGAGAAAATAGAGAACCTGCTCTCTATTTTCTCGTCAGGAGTCCAGATTTCCTCGTCGTGTTTCTCGTCGGCCTGTTTTGTGACGAGAAAATGGTTCGTGTGTATGCTTTTACGACTCTTCCAAAAGCGCGCATGCTCACAAGCAACTATGAGACGGGAGCGCATTTTCTGGTAAAACAAGCCTTCATAATGGAGAGAGCACATTCGTCACGCTCATAAATATTTCATCGTTTAAATGTTCTGCATTGAATTCTTCGTTAGAATGTTACATTAATCAAAACGAGAGACCTTCTTTTGCTGCTGATATTCACACAGAGTTATGCCTTATTTTAAACCTTTTTCATGCTGCTCTTTATAAGATTTATGTGTATTATATCGTGCAAGTTTTTAGGAATAATTTAAATGGTTAGATTTTTCAAAATGATGTTAATTATAATTTCTCAATGTTTTGATAGCGATCTCCCATTTAATTTTCTAATCTATATTTTTAAAATTTCACACCATGTTTTTGAGCTAATCAGATTTAGTTATTCTTTTGGGGGGGGGGGTGATATCTGTGCCTTTTATTGTCAGTCAAATGTATCTGCTTACTCCAAAGCTTGTTTTTTTTTATTTAAAAATACACATAGTCAAGTATGAACTTAAACAAAAAACACATTTATTCATGTTTATAAATTAAATAAAGAGAAGGCAGCGCTGGAGAAGCTGCTGCCATTTGTGCATCCCAGGGACCCCAGAGCACACAGCAACCCTGTGTGGACACTAAAATTGGGAGCTTGAGAAGGCCCACATTTCAGAACACAATCTGATGCTGGCCTCCCAGAGGTCAGGAACAGCAGCAGGTGAGATATATGTCCCAAGTGTGTGGTACTACAACAGGCTGCCTTCTGTCCGACCAGTGCGACCACAATGAAGCAAGGCCATCACTTCCTCTTCTTCCTGGCAACCTTCCCTGCAGCCTTTACTGAAGCCTTCCTTCTTCGTTTAGCTGGAGGCTGGCCCACTGGAGGGGTACTCCTGTCAGGAGGAGGAGGTGGAGGTGTAGCAGAAGGGGGTGGGGCAGAATTGGTCCCGCTGGAGCAACCAATTCTTGGTCCATGAACTCCTCCTCACACCATTCATGGACTGGTCTTGGTCCAAAACAAGCAGACCAACACCAAGCGCACGCACAGCACGAACTCGACGACGAGAACGTCCAGGCGACATGGCTAGGAAACGGTCGTCTAATCAGAACGTACAGAACAGAACGCACTTTAGAACAGCAAGGCCTATGAATAACGAACTGAAATTCAGAAACGAACAGGCAATAACGCACTGTAAAACAGATACGACCTGCCTAGACGCCCTGAAAGTCAAGATACGAACCCACAAGCACAAACTGAACGGCAGAAAACGATCTGAAAAGTACGAAGACTGAAAAGCGCGAATCGTCTCTTCCCAAACTTTTACTTCAGACGCGGTAACACGAGATCAGCAAAAGCAGCCCAAGGGGTGGCGCCAAGAAAAAAGATCTTCCCCTTTATAGTGCCGTCGTACGTGCTGGACGTGAGCGCAGAGAACCACGAGGAAATTGGAAAATGACAGTGTGTACGCATAGAAAGCTTGACGAGAAAATCGACAAGCTTAACAAGAATCTCGTCGAAAAAAACGACGTGTTTTTTACGACGAGAAAATCGGTCGTGTGTACGAGGCCTTAGTCTTAAAAAAGGAGTTTTGTAATTTCTCAGGTTGTCAGTAAAAAAAAATGTGCTCCGCCAGTAAATTTCCCATGTTTTGTTAGTAAAACATGCTGTGGGAGTTTGGCAACCCTGGTGTAAACGCGTATCCTCATAACTTAAATCTTAGCTTGCAAAAAAAGGAGGACTTATGCTTACCAATGAAAATGCACCTGCCTGTACGTATGTAAGCGCAGGCACTTTACGAACCACTTGCATTTTTTATGCAGGATCTTTTTACCCTACTTTTATGATACAGTATCTCACAAAAGTGAGTTCACCCCTCACATTTTTGTAAATATTTTATTATATCTTTTCATGTGACAACACTAAAGAAATTACACTTTGCTACAATGTAAAGTAGTGAGTGCACAGCTTGTATATGCTGTATAATTTTCTGTGCCCTCAAAATAAACCGCTGGCAACAAAAGTGAGTACACCCCTAAGTGAAAATGTCCAAATTGGGCCCAAAGTGTCAATATTTTGTGTGCCCACTATTATTTTCCAGCACTGCCTTAACCCTCTTGGGCATGGAGTTCCCCAGAGCTTCACAGGTTGCCACTGGAGTCCTCTTCCACTCCTCCATGACGACATCACGGAGCTGGTGGATGTTAGAGACCTTGCGCTCTTCCACCTGCCGTTTGAGGTTTGAGGATGCCCCACAGATGCTCAATAGGGTTTAGGTCTGGAGACATTCTTGGTCAGTCTATCACTTTTACCCTCAGCTTCTTTAGCAAGGCAGTGGTCATCTTGGAGGTGTGTTTGGGGTCCTTATCATGTTGGAATACTGCCCTGCAGCCCAGTCTCCGAAGGGAGGGGCTCATGCCCTGCTTCAGTATGTCACAGTACATGTTGGCATTTATGATTCCCTCAATGAACTGTAGCTCCCCAGTGCCGCCAGCACTCATGCAGCCCCAGACCATGACACTCCCACCACCATGCTTGACTGTAGGCAAGACACACTTGTCTTTGTACTCCTCACCTAGTTGCCACCACACACGCTTGACACCATCTGAACCAAATAAGTTCATCTTGGTCTCATCAGACCACAGGACATGGTTCCAGTAATCCATGTCCTTAATCTGCTTGTCTTCAGCAAACTGTGGGCCTTCTTGTGCATCATCTTTAGAAGAGGCTTCCTTCTGGGACGACAGCCATGCAGACCAATTTGATGCAGCGTGCAGCATATGGTCTGAGCACTGACAGGCTGACCCCCCACCCCTTCAACTTCTGCAGCAATGCTGGCAGCACTCATACGTCTATTTCCCAAAGACAACCTCTAGATATGATGCTGAGCACTAGCACTCAACTCCATTGGTCGACCATGGCGAGGCCTGTTCTGAGTGGAACCTGTGCTGTTAAATCGCTGTATGGTCTTGGCCACCATGCTGCAGCTCAGTTTCAGGGTCTTGGCAATCTTCTTATAGCCTAGGGCCTAGGCCATCTTTATGTAGAGCAACAATTCTTTTTTTTTTAGATCCTCAGAGAGTTCTTTGGCAAGAGGTGCCATGTTGAAATTCCAGTGACCAGTATGAGAGAGTGAGAGCGATAACACCAAATTTAACAGACCTGCTCCCCATTCACACCTGAGACCTTGTAACACTAATGAGTCACATGACACCTAGGAAGGAAATGGCTAATTGGGCACAATTTGGACATTTTCACTAAGGGGTGTACTCACTTTTGTTGCCAGCGGTTTAGATATTAATGGCTGTGTGTTGAGTTATTTTGAGGGGACAGTAAATGTACACGGTTATACAAGCTGTAACCTCACTACATTATAGCAAAGTGTAATTTCTTCAGTGTTCTCACATGAAAAGATATAATAAAATATTTACAAAAATGTGAGGTCTGTACTCACTTTTGTGAGATACTGTAGGTATTTTTTTTATGGTCATGTGCATGAAGCTGTAGAGAAGTATGGGTTATCTCTATACCACAAGCATAAAACAATGGGTAATGGTTATAATTTTCCATCATGCTGGTTCTCTGACATATGCAGTACCAGATTGTAGCCCATGCATAATAAGGCTGCATGCACACCGGCATATTAAAATACTCCAATTTATGCTGCATCTTTCTGCGAGGAGACCAGACTGAAGATGGGCCAAAATGTGAGAGACAGAGTATTCCATGGGGTTCAGCAGTCTGTTCTTGCACCAGGCATAGTAAGCCTTCCATATGCGATGATAAATCTTGCAGGAGTTGGATTTTCTTGAAAAAAGTAGGAATAACAAAGTGACAAATACGCCTATCCTTCAAGACCCAGGTTTCAATAGACATGCTGTTAGAGCCACCTGCTAGGAAGTAGGATGGAACACAGGGCCTTAGGTCAGTATGCTCAGTCTGTTTGTAAGAGGCCAAGACTTGTCTGCCAGAAGTGTGATTATTACTTTGTACCATGTCCTTGTGAACCAATTTAATGCAATGAGAATTACTGGAACCCTATCCTAGTCTATCTTGCACAACAGTCAAGGGAGGATATTCATCATAGGGAAGGCATAAGTCAGCCAGTTGAGAACAAGTAATCTCCAGGGCATCTACTATTCTATTTGTAACGAGGACCAGAGAATCTCCTCAAAAAAGGGTAGAGAAAAAGGAAGCGCCACCTAAGTGCAGTATTAAAAGATTCTTTTAATGACAAAAATATCAATCACACTTACAGGCCAATAGAAGGAGCAGTGGCTCCGAGTGCGTAGCCTGCCTATCCAACCCTTCTCACTCTGTGGAGTCCTCCCCCGGAAGTGATCCCGTGACCCGTGACCTCAGCCCCAGCTTCTTCCTGATGGCCACAGGATCTGTTCCAGGCTGAGCAGCAACAATGACTGCAGCTTTCCATCTCTACATAGAAAAACGGATCCGGATCTGAGGCTTCCCTACGGACCACTGACACACAGATGAGCCTTTGTATTTCCTGTTTCCTACTCTGCAGCTTCTACATCTGTGCAGCCCATGGACCCGGGACGAGGACTACAGGATCTTTACAGATGAGCCTTCCTTTGCTTCCTTTCCTGTAAGTGTGATTGATATTTGTGTCATTAAAATAATCTTTTAATACTGCCCTTAGGTGGCGCTTCCTTTTTCTCTACCCTTTTTTTGTCTACCACAGAGTCAGCTCTCTGAGGACAGCAGCCGCCATCCACCAGCCATATTATCTGCCTTTTAACCCTTGAACTGCCTGTTACCATTATTATTTTAAACAGACTCATTTCTATATCCCCATTTACTTATGCACTTTGGGTTTGCGCTATCAGTTACCTTTTCCAGAGAATCTCCTCAGTTTGTTGGTAAACCTGGATGCCAGGATGTCCATATCTGGCATCCCCCACTGCTGACAAAAATTTCAGAAGATCTCAGGGTCCAGAGGCCATTCCTCAGGGTCTATGCATTGGTGACATATGAAGTTTGTGTGTCAAGTGTCCTCTTGAGGGATGTAGATGACTGTTAGAATTTGAATTTCTGCCTAGCAGAGTACCAGACTTGTTTCTCTAAAGGTAGCTCGACTTCTGGTGCCCCCCTATTGGTTTATGTAGGCCATATCTGTGGCAAAGTCCAACTGTACCCTGACAGAATAGGAGCTCCACCATGCAAGGGAGAGCTTTTTCTGGCTGGACCTAAGCTTTGGATTAGATTTGCTTGTTTCATGGTGTGAGGATGTTGGATTGAAGAGGTCTGGAGTGAAACTAGGCAAAGAAAACAGTTTCAAAGGGTTCTACAGTGTGGCCTAGAACCTTCATGCAGAAGCTAACTGAGGTGTGATTTTTGGATCTGAGGGTCTGCGAGGTGGAACTTAGGGAAGCAATTTTCTGGCTTGGGCCATGTCTATTATTACTAAAAATGATATAAACCAAGGCTTATATCAAATATTAAAAGTATAATGTAAAAATTTCCATTTAAACCATACTATCAGAAAAACGATATTCATGAACATCCAAACATATAGTGAATCATGTGAAAATATCTGTGAAAGACTCTGCACAAAAGTAAAATGCAAAGTCTGTTTTAATACGTCCATTAGTGTATCCACCTCCATGCTCTTTATTCTTTGGATAGTTAGAAGGCTTACCAGATAATAGTGACATCTTATACATACAGTAAGTGAGTCATATAATGCTTTTTATCAAAGATTACTGTATGTAGCACACCCCTCATCAAAGCTGCTGAGTTAGGCTTCCCCCACTGCTGCACGCCAGTCTCTTAGCATTTCCTTCATTCCCTCAGACACAGAAGTCAGTCCATGGCTTGTTTTTGTTGTTTTATTAGGGGATGATAACTTGGATGGGGTAGGGAATTATATATACTATTATAATAGTCCAACCTCAACTATTTACACGGATCTTCTTCCTCCTGCGCAACCTTGGTTCATTTGTACAGCACCTGCTGCTCACTCCTGGTGAAACTAGCAGTATATCACTAGTTCAGCAAAGGCCCATTACAGGCAGACGTTCTCAGCCCCTTTGTTAAAGTAGCACAAATGGAGTAAACAGCATAACACATTCCTATATGCTTGCCTGTGGCCACTGATCCCAGCTCCACTTGATTGCAGAATGCTAGCCCACCTGGCTGCCACCAGCTGCACCAGGCGGCTCTTCCTCCCAGTCCTCCTGACTGACTCACACATGGAGATTTCCCAGGGCAAGGTTAGATTAAAGCGGGGGTTCACCCAAAATGGAACCTCCGCTTTTCGGAACCCTCCCCCCCTCCGGTGTCACATTTGGCACCTTTCAGGGGGAAGGGAAGTGTCCATTTTTTAAAAGTCAGCAGCTGCAGTATTTGTAGCTGCTGGCTTTTTAAAAAAAAAAATTCCGGTGAACCTCCTCTTTAACACTTGGCACACCACGGTCTTCAAGAGAGCACAATACTGTTACAACTGACAGTCTCTACCCTTGTCTTTGTCCCTACACCATGCTGATCTACTCACTGTCTCTTCTTGCTCTCTCCCACTGCCTTTCCGGAATGAATCCCTCCAACTGCCTTCTGTGGTGGGATCCTTCCAGGCCAGCTATCCCGAGCTCCAGCCTGAGGCAACCCCCCTTGGTAAGGGGGTTTCCCAAGGGCCACTGACAGCCTCCCTCAGCACTGCTTCTCCATTTTCCACTCTACTTTCCTGCTGGCATGGCCCATGTCTATTTATGGGGTTTCCTTAGTACCCTGCCAGGCCCACTCCTGGGGATTGGCCAAGGGTCCATGAATATTCAAGACAGCTCCTCCTCACTCCCACCCACTAGTTCCAGAACATTCCCCAATGCTCTGGAAACAGGGGGGAAGGTATTAGAGAGCTGCCAGGATGAGTCAATCAGCCCTGGTCCCTAGTAACCCTGAGCCAATTCAATGACTCAGGTATAACCCAGAACCAGCTATATTTTCCCTACACTGCCACTACTAGTAGCACACACTAGGGGGTGCTACATGTATATGTAGGAGGACATCCAGGTTCTCTACTTTCCACCAGGACTTTCACATGGGGTCTAGATGGGGTAATGTAACGTACTCCAACTCCTTATCCTGAGCATGTACTGAATATTCCATAAAATTTTAACCTTACTGGGCAATTTTTTAATTTATGTGTTCAGTTGGAGGGATAGTGCCTCATCAACGGTGTCAGTGGGAGGAATGGTGCCTCATTATTGATGTCAGTTGGAGGTTTAATCCAAAAAAGGTAAAAGAGAATCCAAAATTTTTGGTTGTCCCTAGAAAAATAAGGAGAAAACTTCCAATGAAGGCACTAGTTCTGGTGACCTGGGGGCCCTCAAGGGATTCCTTATAACCTGTTAACCCCGTTAGTGGGCGAATAAAGGGTTAAAAGCTTTGCAGGCACTTCAGCGGCTCTGCTTATTGATTTAATGGGCAGGTATACACCGCTTCTTAACCACTTAAAGACCGCCGCAGATGTGTGAGCAGGAGAATCCGTGAATCCGAGCAGGAGAATCCGTGATTAGTGATTCATATGAACACTGGTGCGTTTGTATAACTGGGAACGGAACAGCGGTGAACTGTGTGTTTGCAGGCCAGAACTGTGATCTGTGGCCAGCGGTCCCTATACTCACTGCCAATGCCAGATTTATATGAACATTTGTGCATCTGCATAACTAAAAACTGAAACTGAACAGCGGTGAGCTGTATGTTTGTAGACCAGATCTGTGTCCAGCGGTCCTTATATTTGCCGTCAGAGCCAGATGTTAATGAACACTTGAGCGTTTATATAATTAAGAACTGAACTGTGGTGAACTGTGGTGCTGTCAGAAAGTGCAAGCCTAGCCCAGTTCTCTACCTCCTCAAAGCTGTTTGCTTGGCTAAATAACAGGATATAAGTGGAGGGAGGGAGGGCTTTTTGAGGAAAAGAAAAAAAAAAAAAAAAAGGAACGTATCCAGGGCCAGGTTTGTTTGTGCACTGGTGTGCTATAGCATTTAGGCACTTAAGAATTGAACTTTAAAAGTGGCAACTGCAGATTTTTTTTTTTTTTTGATGTTTCACTTCCATTACTATTTTTATCATTTGCCTTTGCTAAAAAATTGCTTTTTAGAGTGCTGTGCCCCCTTAGATCTCCGTTCCTGAAGGCCCCTGTGGGTGGAATATATAGGTGCAGCTATCTACAGATATTTCAATAGAGAAAATCAGAAATATTTATAGTACTTTTAAGAGGGCTAAAAGGCTAAGAGAGGAGGAGGATAATACATAAACCGAGGCTGGGTGAGAAAAATTCATTATATGACATTGTGTTAAAATCTTTACCCATTATTGCTATCGTTATTTTTTTCTCCCCCCTTATTGAACTTATGGAACTGTATTACTGAATAAATGAATAGTTGAACCATGATGTGGAGAAAGAAAGGAATCTGGAAGGTGAAGTGATAAAGGGAGGAAAGAGAGTTTTTTTTTTGCTGGACTGTACTTTTTGGCTTACCTTTTGCTTACTCTCCCCCCCCCTCTTGCCTCCTTACTCTCCAAACTTGGTGTAGAGAGAGGGGAAAGCATTGTACCATGTATGAATTTGGATTAAATCTGGATTAAAGTCACTCCCATTATTATGTCTAAAAAGCATGAAGGATCCTTAGTTACACGCTCCGCAAAGAGTCAGGCAACAGCGTCTGCAATAGCAGCAGCAGCAAAACTTGAGCGCTTTGCCCGAACTTCACTGTCCCCAGCAAAGGGGATCCAACAGCAGCCAGCACAAGCAGGATCCCCAATGGATAGGAAAAGCCAGGGCAAGGGTCAGGTACAGGCAAATTCAGTAAACCAAGCGGCAACACCTAGCGTAAAAACTGGGAGTGCCGAAGGGGCAGGGAGAGGAAAAATCAATACGGTAATTTCTACAACAGCTCCCGCTAAGCCAGCCGAGGCGAGTATGGAGAGTGGACATTCAGGAAGGGAGGCAGAGCCTACATTAAGGGACCTTTTGAATGCCATAAATGCATGCAAGGACTCAATAACTGCCTTTGACATCCAACTGAAAGGAATAAAGGAGGAAATACACTCAATGGGGGATAAATTAAGTAGGACAGTGGAAAGAACTACTATCCTAGAGGAGAGACTAAGTACAATGGAGGATGTCTTATTTCCACTCAAACAGGAAGTTAAGGGGTTGAAGAAACAAATGGACATGCAGGGGGATAAGATCGACGAATTGGAAAACAGAAATAGAAGTAGCAACATCAGAGTGATAGGCATGCCAGAACAGAGCGAGGGAAGTGACCCTATAGCATTCTTGGAGGGATGGTTCAAAGAGACCTTTGGGGCTACTTCTTTTACACCATTTTTTGGGATTGAGCGCGCCCATCGGGTCCCCTTTAAACCTCGTCAGGCAAGCGGATACCCTAAACCAATACTCGTAAAAATGTTCAATTTTAGCAATAAAGCGACCCTGCTTCGGAAGGCCAGAGAAAAGGGGGATATCAAATATAGGGGGGTTAAAATCTCACTTTATCAGATTTCTCGCCAGACCTACAGAGGCGCAGAGCGGCTTTTATTCCAATTAAGCGTACCCTCCAGCAATATAAGATTGTCTATGCCTTGCTTTACCCTGCCCGTCTGCGAGTGACAGCGATGGGAGGTACACATCTTTTTGATTCCCCGACAAGCGTGGAGAAGTGGTTGGAGGACAATAAAAAAGACCTATAGCGCTTATGGCAGCATGAGACAAACGACAAGTGAAAAATGGAGGAAAGGATTTTTGCCTTTATGAACCCCTAAATATATATATATATTTTTTTCTCTTCTTCTTCACATCTAAAAAACACTGTGATAAACAGAAAAGCACCTTAGTTGAAATAATTGGTTTATAATATATGGGGAAGATTTGGGGAAGATTTGATTTGACAAACATAACACAAGGTGGAGAGAAAATAGAGAGAAACTTAAAAATACTTTAAATAGCACTTCAAAAACACGAGGGAAAGAGACACAGTGTGATCACTAAGGAGGGGGAGTGGGAGGGGGGAGGTGGACATCTATAAGGGTATAGATGTACGCTGAGTGGGTGAGGAGAGGGGATGTGTGTAGAGTGGAGGTCACTGGTACAGCCCCTAGGGTAGGCCCAGCTGGGCAAAGGGGGAGAGGGTGGGGGAGGAAGGAGAGGGGAAGGGAAGTAAAGGGGGGTAGGGGGGGAGAGGTGGGATAGGGGAGGGGGAAGGAATAGGGGGAAGCAGGATAAGGGAGGGGAGGGGAGACACATTACAATCAAAAATCAGGAGATACGATTTTGAAAATGATTCACAACTACAAACACAAGCATGGACATATATGTTTTTCAAATACACTAGATGGTATAAAAACACTATTTGTAAGCTTTTGGGTAACACTGCCAATATTAGGTTAATTTTATATAGGTATATATATTCTGGGTTTGATAGTAATTTATTTAGAGGAGTATTTATTTTTTTTTTTTTTATTTGCACAAGTACTACCTCGTTTTTCTCAATGGCCAACGTAAATAAAATGGGCATATTACTTATGACATGGAATGTCAGGGGGTTGGGGGATAAGGTCAAGAGAGATGCAATGTTTAAATACTTCGGTAGATTGCAACCGCAGATAATTTGTCTCCAGGAAACACACATGCAACCTGAATCTGTCCACCTGTTGCGTTCATGAAAATACCCGACGCAATATCATTCCATGTACTCCTCTTACTCCAGGGGAGTCAGTATTCTGGTGTCTGTTAATGTCCCCTTTGAATGCATTCAGCAACAGGTGGACAGAGAGGGCAGATACGTATTTTTGCTGTGTAAGCTTAACAGGTTACTATGTATTGTTGCTGCGATCTATATTCCTCCGCCATTTTCGGAGGCGCCTCTTAGAAAGTTGGCGCAACTTATGGCATTATTCCCAGAGGTCCCGGTGTTAGCGTTGGGGGATTATAATAATACCCTAGATCCAGGACTGGATAGAATGCAACTGGTTTCTAGAGGGGCAAGGTCCACATTTGGTAGGACAGCTTTTGCCTCCTTGCTCTCTGAATTGGGACTACACGATGTCTGGCGGGAGAGACATGATGGGGAGAGATGCTATTCGTGCCATTCCGCTTCACATGGTGGACTCTCCCGGATCGACATGGGTCTAGGAAACAAGGTTTTAATGCAGAGGGTAAGGGACTCCGCCTATGAGCCAAGATTATTGTCAGATCACTCTCCATTTTGGGTACAGATAGATATTACTGCTACATCGGGCCGCCCACTGTGGAAAGTGAACCCTTTTTGGCTGACCCTGTTCCCGTCCCCAGATGAGACCGTGGGGGCATTGCAGGAATTCTTAGATTTTAACAGGGGATCGGCTAGTGCAGCGGTTGTATGGGACTCACTTAAAGCTTTCCTGAGGGGACGTCTCATTAGAGAAATTACAGGTATTAAAAAAGGCTCTAGGAAATGGGAGAACAAAGTACGAGATGAAATGAAAGCTAGAGAACAGGCACTGGTAGCAGACCCCTTCCAAGCTAATCATGACTCCTGGAATGAGGCGCAATCTTTATACAACTCTGTTTTGTTAACAGCAGCAGAGAAGAGGAGATATTTCCATCAGCAGAGTTATTTTGAGGAAGGGGAAAAAACGGGTCATCTTCTTGCCTTGGTGGCTAGGGAACAGCGGGACTCTTCTGGCATTCAGGCTATAAGAGTGGGGTCTGGGGAAACACACACTCTTGGCTCTGAAATCTTAGATGACTTCCATCAGTTTTATAGGAATTTATATTCCTCTAAAACTAATTATACGGAGTCAGAACTGGCCCGGTTTTTGCAAACTTGCCCGTTCCCCCAGCTGTCAGAGGTAGATAGGGAGATGTTAAACCTCCCTATTACATTGACAGAATTGAAAGATTCCCTAGATGAAGCCCTGCACCATAAGTCCCCAGGCACGGTTGGATTACCAGCGGAGGTGTACTCCCAGTATGGAGAGATTCTTCTTCCACCCTTACTGGAGGCCATATCAGAGGCAGCGGAGACAGGTAGCCTGCCAGATAGTATGCAAGAAGCTATAATAATAGTACTCCCCAAGCCAGGCAAAGACAAGCTCCAGCTAGACTCTTATCACCCGATCTCTTTATTGAATATGGATGTCAAGCTTTTGGCTAGAGTTCTGGCTACGAGACTATCCAAGGTGATTGATAAGCTGATCCATAGAGATCAATCTGGATTTATACCAACACGTTCAACAGCAGATAATATACGACGGCTGTACTTGAATTTACAGGTGCCGGTGGATAACCTGGGGGGTAGGGCCATTCTGTCGCTGGATGCTGCTAAAGCATTCGATAGTGTGGAGTGGCCCTACCTCCTGGAAATCCTGATAAGATTTGGATTGGGGAAGAAATTCATAACATGGGTGAAGGTGCTTTACTCCAAACCGAGAGCCAGACTCCGTATCAATAACAATCTTTCTTCCTCATTTGAGGTACATAGAGGTACCAGGCAGGGGTGTCCGTTATCCCCACTGCTGTTTGCTTTGGCGGTCGAACCCCTGGCTATCTTGAATCGTACTGCGTCAGAGGTGGTCGGATTTCGTAGGGGTCAAAGGGAGGAAAAAATCTCCTTATATGCGGATGATGCACTTATTTATCTGGGGGATACGGCCGCATCGTTGCAAACAGTGATGGGTATCATAGGAGATTTCAGAGGTTTTTCAGGTTTCACTATAAACTGGTCTAAATCAACAATAATGCCCATAGATCCGTTGACAGAACCACTACCAGCTGGTGCGGAGCAGATCGCCATAACCAAGAACTTTAAATATTTGGGGATAGTGGTATCCCCAAGTCCAGCGGAATATCTTCAGCTGAATCTGGGCCCACTACTGAAAAGACAGAGAGGGAAATGCAAAAGCTGGTGCAGGCTCCCTCTGTCAGTGGTGGGACGGGCAAATTTAATAAAAATGGTATGGGCCCCACAGTTACATGTTTTTTACAACTCCCCTATGTGGATCCCAAATAAATGGTTCAAACGAATAGATACCCTGATGCGGGATTTGATATGGAAAAAAAAGATAGCCAGGATAAGCTTAACCACCCTGCAATATAGTAAGGACAGGGGGGGATTGGCAGTACCCCACCCCAAAATGTATTTTCTGGCCTCACAGTTCCAGCAGTTGGCGGGATGGGGCAGGGAAGAAAAAGAGGATCCTACAAGTATCCTGGTGACTACGGTGGCTCCTACACTAAAGGCAGCATCTCATTTGGAGATGGACTTGCCTAGTATACCACACTCTGCACCTACGGGTATTCTCCTTAAAAAGGTCTGGGGGGAGATCCGGAAGGCTTTGAGGTTAAGGGGCCCACTGCCCTTTACCCCGATATGGCAAAACCCTAGATACCCAGAGTTACAGGACCTAGAGGGCTTTACCTCCTGGAAAGAGAGAGGGATTTGTTTTTTTTCGCAACTGTACGAGGGAGAAGTGTTAACCACTTAAGCCCCGGACCATTTCGGGCCATTAGGACCAGGCCTGTTTTTGGGATTCGGCACTGCGCTGCTTTAACTGTAAATTGTGCGGACATGCAATGTTGTACCCAAATGAAATTTGCGTCCTTTTCTTCCCACAAATAGAGCTTTCTTTTAATGGTATTTGATTGCCTCTGCGATTTTTATTTTTTGCGATATAAACAGAAAAAGACCGAAAATTTTGAAAAAAGATGATATTTTCTAATTTTTGTTATAAGAAAAATCGAATAAACTCAATTTTAGTCATACATTTAGGCCAAAATGTATTCAGCCACATGTCTTTAGTAAAAAAAATGTCAATAAGCGTATATTTATTGGTTTGCGCAAAAGTTATAGCATTTACAAACTAGGGTACATTTTCTGAAATTTACACAGCTTTAAATTTATGACTGCCTATCTCATTTCTTGAGGTGCTAAAATGGCAGGGCAGTACAAAACCCCCCCAAATGACCCCATTTTGGAAAGTAGACACCCCAAGGAAATTGCTGAGAGGCATGTTGAGCCCATTGAATATTTTTTTTTTTTGTCCCAAGTGATTGAATAATGACAAAAAAAAAATTACAAAAAGTTGTCACTAAATGATATATTGCTCACACATGCCATGGTTATATGTGGAATTGCACCCCAAAATACATTCTGCTGCTTCTCCTGAGTACGGGGATACCACATGTGTGGGACTTTTTAGGAGCCTAGCCACGTACGGGACCCCGGAAACCAAGCACCGCCTTCAGGATTTCTAAGGGCGCAAATTTTTGATTTCACTCCTCACTACCTATCACAGTTTCGAAGGCCATAAAATGCCAAAATAGCACAAAACCCCCCCAAATGACCCCATTTTGGAAAGTAGACACCCCAAGCTATTTACTGAGAGGCATGTTCAGTCCATGGAATATTTTATATTTTGCCACAAGTTGCGGGAATATGACAAACTTTTTTTTTTTTGCACAAAGTTGTCACTAAATGATATATTGCTCACACATGCCATGGGCATATGTGAAATTACACCCCAAAATACATTCTGCTGCTTCTCCTGAGTACGGGGATACCACATGTGTGGGACTTTTTGGGAGCCTAGCCGCGTACGGGACCCCAAAAACCAAGCACCGCCTTCAAGGTTTCTAAGGGCATACATTTTTGATTTCACTCCTCACTACCTATCACAGTTTTGAAGGCCATAAAATGCCAAGATGGCACAAAACCCCCCCCAAATGACCCCATTTTGGAAAGTAGACACCCCAAGCTATTTGCTGAGAGGCATGTTGACCCCATTGAATATTTTTTTTTTTGTCCCAAATGATTGAATAATGACAAAAAGAAAAAAAAAAATGTACAAAAAGTTGTCACTAAATGATATATTGCTCACACATGCCATGGTTATATGTGGAATTGCACCCCAAAATACATTCTGCTGCTTTTCCTGAGTACGGGGATACCACATGTGTGGGACTTTTTGGGAGCCTAGCCGCGTACAGGGCCCCAAAAACCAAGCACCGCCTTCAGGATTTCTAAGGGCGTAAATTTTTGATTTCACTCCTCACTACCTATCACAGTTTCGAAGGCCATAAAATGCCAAAATAGCACAAAACCCCCCCAAATTACCCCATTTTGGAAAGTAGACACCCCAAGCTATTTGCTGAGAGGGCATGTTGAGTCCATGGAATATTTTATATTTTGCCACAGGTTGCGGGAATATGACAAACTTTTTTTTTTTTGCACAAAGTTGTCACTAAATGATATATTGCTCACACATGCCATGGGCATATGTGAAATTACACCCCAAAATACATTCTGCTGCTTCTCCTGAGTACGGGGATACCACATGTGTGGGACTTTTTGGGAGCCTAGCCGCGTACGGGACCCCAAAAACCAAGCACCGCCTTCAAGGTTTCTAAGGGCATAAATTTTTGATTTCGCTCCTCACTACCTATCACAGTTTTGAAGGCCATAAAATGCCAAGATGGCACAAACCCCCCCAAATGACCCCATTTTGGAAAGTAGACACCCCAAGCTATTTGCTGAGAGGCATGTTGAGCCCATTGAATATTTTTTTTTTGTCCCAAATGATTGAATAATGACAAAAAGAAAAAAAAAATGTACAAAAAGTTGTCACTAAATGATATATTGCTCACACATGCCATGGTTATATGTGAAATTACACCCCAAAATACATTCTGCTGCTTCTCCTGAGTACGGGGATACCACATGTGTGGGACTTTTTGGGAGCCTAGCCGCGTACGGGACCCCAAAAACCAAGCACCGCCTTCAAGGTTTCTAAGGGCATAAATTTTTGATTTCACTCCTCACTACCTATCACAGTTTTGAAGGCCATAAAATGTCAAAATAGCCCAAAACCCCCACAAATGACCCCATTTTGGAAAGTAGACACCCCAAGCTATTTGCTGAGAGGCATGGTGAGTATTTTACAGCTCTCATTTGTTTTTGAAAATTAAGAAAGACATTTTTTTTTATTTTTTTTTTTTTTTTTTTACATTTTCAAAACTTTGTGACAAAAAGCGAGATCTGCAAAATACTCAACATACCTCTCAGCAAATAGCTTGGGGTGTCTACTTTCCAAAATGGGGTCATTTGGGGGGGTTTTGTGCCATCTGGGCATTCCATGGCCTCCGAAACTGTGATAGGCAGTGAGGAGTGAAATCAAAAATTTACACCCATAGAAATCCTGAAGGCGGTGCTTGGTTTTTGGGGTCCCGTACGCGACTAGGCTCCCAAAAAGTCCCACACATGTGGTATCCCCATACTCAGGAGAAGCAACAGAATGTATTTTGGGGTGTAATTCCACATATGCCCATGGCATGTTTGAGCAATATATAATTTAGTGACAACTTTTTGTACATTTTTTTTTTTGGTCATTATTCAATCACTTGGGACAAAAAAAAAAAATATTCAATGGGCTCAACATGCCTCTCAGCAAATAGCTTGAGGTGTCTACTTTACAAAATGGGGTCATTTGGGGGGGGGGGGGGGGGGTTTGAACTGTCCTGGCATTTTATGCACAACATTAGGAAGCTTATGTCACACATCATCCACTCTTCTAACCACTTGAAGACAAAGCCCTTTCTGACACTTTTTGTTTACATGATAAAAAAATTTTTTTTTGCAAGAAAATTATGTTGAACCCCCAAACATTATATATTTTTTTAAAGCAAAGGCCCTACAGATTAAAATAGTGGGTGTTGCATTTTTTTTTCCACACAGTATTTGCGCAGCGATTTTTCAAACGCATTTTTTGGGGGAAAAACACACTTTTTTATTTTTAATGCACTAAAAAACACTATATTGCCCAAATGTTTGATGAAATAAAAAAGATGATCATAGGCCGAGTACATGGATACCAAACACGACATGCTTTAAAATTGCGCACAAACGCGCAGCGGCGACAAACTACATTCATTTTTAAAAGCATTTAAAAGCCTTTACAGGTTACCACGTTAGATTTACAGAGGAGGTCTACTGCTAAAATGACTGCCCTCGATCTGACCTTCGCGGTGATACCTCACATGCATGATGCAATTGCTGTTTACATATGACGCTAGACCGACGCTTGCGTTCGCCTTTGCGCAAGAGCAGGGGGGGACAGCGGTGCTTTTTTTTTTTTTTTTTTTTTTTTTTATTATTTATTTGGCTTTTTTATTTTATTTTTAAACTGTGCCTTCCATATTTTATTTTTTTACCATTTTTATCGTTATCTCAGGGAATGTAAATATCCCCTATGATAGCAATAAGTAGTGACAGGTACTCTTTTTTTGAAAAAAATTGGGGGGTTAGACCCTAGATCTTTCCTCTGCCCTCAAAGCATCTGACCACACCAAGATCGGTGTGATAAAATGCTTTCCCAATTTCCCAATGGCGCTTTTTATATCCGGGGGGGGGGGGACATTCCCTCCCACTGCTTGTAAAAGCAGTCTAGAGGCTAATTATCTGCTAGAATTGCTTTTACATGAAAGCCGGCTGCTGGCTGAAAAGAATGATACCAAGATGATACCTAAACCCGCAGGCATCATTCTGGTATAAACATTCAAAGTCCAGCAACATACCAGTACGTTGCTGGTCCTTGTTGGACATGTATTGTAATCTTTTTTTTCATACAGCCTATTGGCTGAACGAAAAAAAGAGATTGATTGGTGGGTATGCCCACCATTAGAATACCTCCCTTCATCCACCCACTTCTAATGATGGGCATATATGCCGAAGCATGGGGGCATCCTCCCGCAAAAAAGTTATGCCGCGTACACACGGTCAAGCCTTCGTCGGAATTTCGACCGTATGTACGCGGCATAAAAGGTTATGCCGCGTACACACGGTCGGACTTTTCCACGGGCAAGCCTCCGTTGGAATTTCGACCGTATATACGCGGCATTAGGAGCAAAATCGCTCCTCCGCCCCTGCTGCCCCCATGCTTCGGCATATATGCTCTTTTTTTTAACTGTGGTGGTGAAATCACCTCCTACAGCGTTGGAGTCACGGCTTTATGTATCGTGGGAGCAAACGCTGTTGCTGTCAAGATAAATAGATCCGCGCTGCAACTGAATGGCGTACCTGCTAAGCAAATGGTGGTTAACATTAAAACAAAGTAACATTACAGTACAACAGTAAGACCTTACCATGCCATACCTGCAAAGCAAATACCAAAACAAAACCTAGTAAAAAATAAAAAAATGTTTTAACGCAACCTGTGCCTAAAATATATATATGCGGAAGCATGGGGGCATCCTCCCGCAAAAAAGTTATGCCGCGTACACACGGTCGGAATTTTCCACGGGCAGGCCTCCGTCGGAATTTCGACCGTATGTACGCGGCATTAGGAGCAAAATCGCTCCTCCGCCCCTGCTGCCCCCATGCTTCGGCATATATGCTCTTTTTTTTAACTGTGGTGGTGAAATCACCTCCTACAGCGTTGGAGTCACGGCTTTATGTATCGTGGGAGCAAACGCTGTTGCTGTCAAGATAAATAGATCCGCGCTGCAACTGAATGGCGTACCTGATAAGCAAATGGTGGTTAACATTAAAACAAAGTAACATTACAGTACAACAGTAAGACCTTACCATGCCATACCTGCAAAGCAAATACCAAAACAAAACCTAGTAAAAAATAAAAAAATGTTTTAACGCAACCTGTGCCTAAAATATATATATGCCGAAGCATGGGGGCATCCTCCCGCAAAAAAGTTATGCCGCGTACACACGGTCGGAATTTTCCACGGGCAGGCCTCCGTCGGAATTCCGACCGTATGTACGCGGCATTAGGAGCAAAATCGCTCCTCCGCCCCTGCTGCCCCCATGCTTCGGCATATATGCTCTTTTTTTTAACTGTGGTGGTGAAATCACCTCTTACAGCACTGGAGTCACGGCTTTATGTATCGTGGGAGCAAACGCTGTTGCTGTCAAGATAAATAATTCCGCGCTGCAGTTGAATGGCGCACCTGAAAACAAAAAATTACATACCTGAAAAGCAAGCATGATAAAACATTGCAGAATAGAATACAGTAAAAAAAGAGCAGAACAATAGAGAGAAAATAGAGAGAGAGAGAACAATAAAACGACAACTATTTTTGGTTTTTTTATTTTATATTTTTTTTGTGTTTTGTTTTTTACGTTTTTTTTTTTTTTCTTTTTTACACTTTTTTTTGTACCTTTACAACTGTAATGGTTCGGGTCTCTCAAAATGTAATGGCATCTTGGGAGACCCTGTGTAAGTGTGTCCTTGTCTGTGAAATGCTGTACCCTACGCTAAAACTTCACTTTTGAGTGGTAGCGTTCAAAACATTCACCTTGGCAAAGACCAGGCTTGTCAGGACAGAGTGGACAAAAACTACGGGTGTCACGCCTAAATCCGCGCTTGCTACAGACACGACATCTTTTTTGGGGGTGGCTTTGGGTAGGGGTACTCGGGAGGACATACGAATAATGCCTCTCATGCAGCCGGCTTACTGCATTTGGTTGGGGATGGTGAGGTGCAGAACCGCCTGGATACAGGAGTTCTGTGACTATCTCATTCTGGAATTTTAGAAGAGATAACGTCCCGCCTGAAGCTCTGTATAGCACATGAGCGTTCAGCAAAGCCAATTGGAATAATGATAGAGACACTTTTTTGTACCAGCGTCTCGCCTTACGGTCAATTAGATACGGCGCCATCAACTGGTCGTTGAGGTCCACCCCTCCCATATTTTGGTTATATTCGTGGACACAGAGGGGTTTCTCCACAACACCAGTCGCCGTACGAATTTGGACTGTCGTGTCTGCATGAAGGGAGGTAAGAAGGAAAACATTCTTATTGTCCCTCCACTTCATAGCGAGCAAGTTATTACACTTCAAGCAGGCTCTCTCCCCCAGCCTAAGACGGGCATCTACAAGCCGCTGGGGAAAGCCCCGGCGATTAGGTCGCACGGTGCCACATGCTCCAATCTGATGATCAAACAAGTGACTAAACAGTGGCACGCTCGTGTAATAATTGTCCACATACAAGTGGTACCCCTTTCCGAATAAGGGTGACACCAAGTTCCACACTATCTTGCCAGCGCTCCCTATGTAATCCGGGCAGTTGACCGACTCAATCTGACTATCTTTTCCCTCATAAACCGTAAAGTTCACTACATAGCCTGTTGCCCTGTCACAGAACTTGTAGAGCTTGACCCCGTATCTGGCACGCTTGCTGGGAAGGTACTGCTTGAAAGACAAGCGGCCAGAAAATTTAATCAGGGACTCATCAACGCAGACAACTTGATCGGGAGTAAACAAGGCTGCAAAACGTTCGTTGAAGTGGTTTATGAGGGGCCGAATTTTATAGAGCCGGTCGTATTCAGGGTCCCCACGTGGACGACAAAGTTCATTGTCGTTGAAGTGCATGAACCGCAAAATCTGCTCGTATCGTGCCCTGGACATGGAGGCAGAGAACACGGGCATGTGGTCAATTGGGTGCGTGGACCAATAAGCACGCAATGACGGAAATTTATGTGTGCCCATGTTGAGGGAAAGGCCCAGAAAGGTCTTAAATTCGGAAACCGTAATTGGTTTCCAATTTCTGGCAATTTTAGGCAACTGGGGGTTAGCGGCGATAAATTGACCAGCATATAAATTACTCTGGTCCACAATAGATCTATAGAGATCTTCCGTGAAAAACAGCGAATAAAAATCAATTGGAATAAAATCAGCTGTTTCCACCTGAATACCGGGTTGGGCAGTGAATGGGGGAAGTACGGGTTCTGCAGAAGTGGTGGGGACCCAATCAGGATAGGCAAATTCTGCAGGAAGGGCAGTATGGGCACGACGGGCCTGCCTTTGTCTTCTTGGTGGCAGCGGGACACTACTTGTGCTTGCCACCTCGCCAGCTTGAACTGCACTTATGGGACTCGCCACGTCACCAAGTGTTACTGCAGTGCTGGATGTACGTCCAGGCTGTACTAGGCCGCTGGTGCTTGCCAGTTCACCAGAAGGAATAGCGGCGCTAGTACTACTCTGCTCCATGATACGAGAGACCTGCGGTTCTTGCTCCTCAACAACCTCAGAAGATCGGGATCGGGTACACCTGACCTTAGCAGGGACCTCAACTTCGTCATCAGAGCTATCTGACGTGGGGCCGCTGACGTCACTGTCTTCTACGGGAAGATATTCTGAGCCTGAATCTGACAGATACGTGACCTCCTCTTCACTATCTGTCATGCTCAGAATCTCGTAGGCCTCTTTACTAGTGTACCTTCGTCTTGCCATTTTGGGCTCTAAATTTAGGGGTACACTAGTAAGATTCACAGGAAAAAAAGCACCTGACTGTCGTCAGCAAATATATCAAACGCTACAAAAAAACTGTTAGCGATCGCAGGGATCAGGCCTGTCTCTGCGAACGCTGCAGTTATGTGTGTTGTGTTTGGTAAGTGACAGTGATCGATCGATACTGCACTTGGATGGGCTGGGCTGGGCTGGGTGGAGGGGCTAAACGCAGGCGCTAGCAGGTATCTGGGCTGATCCCGCTAACACTGCGTTTTTGGGAACCCTAAACCGCTGGGGATGCTAGTATAGATCTGATCAGATACTATACCACTAAGGGGGGTGTATGCTTTGCGCGTGGGTGTTAGCGTTACTGGCACTAACCTAACACTGCCTGGGGCGACGCAGACCCTCTCTGGCGCTAAAACCTAATTGATCTCACCCGCCGGGCGATCAGGGGGGTTAAACCTTTATTGGGTTATATACGGCGGGTGCCCTGATGCTATAAAAAGCAAACTAATCAACCAGCGTCACCCGTAACCTTTATATGGTGATCACTGGTTAAAGGGTTAACTAGGGGCAATCAGGGGGTTAAAACCTTTATTAGGTTAAATATGGGGGTACCCGACGCTATATAAAAACCTGACGGGTAACCTAAATAACTAAATAACTTACTGGCTAACCAGTGACACCAGTGACGCTTATACGGCGATCACTGGTGAAAGGGTTAACTCTAGGGGCAATCAGGGGGTTAAAATAATATATGGGGGTACCTGACACTAATAAAAACCTGCGGCGAACCTAAAAAAAAATAACTGCCTATCTAAAACACCAGCGACACGAATACAGCGATCGGAAAAACAATCGCTTAGTGACGCTGAAGTTAGGGGGTGAAAGGGTTACCTGGGGGGTGATCAAGGGGTTAAACCTTTATTAGGGGGGGGGGGGTTAGGGGGCTACCCTGGACCTAAAGGGGCCTAATCCTAACTGCCCTGCAACTTTTTACAATCACAGATGACACTAAATGCAGTGATCAGTAAAATAAATGATCACTGCAATCAGTGACACTGTGATTGGGGGCTTTGGGGTGACCTGGGGGGTGATCTGGGGGTGACTGGGGGGTGATTTGTGTGCCTATGTGTACCTACGTGTCAGTGGACTGTTGGAGCACTAACCTCTGTCTTCTCTCCTCGGCGCCGGGAACGAAAAGACCGCGGCGAGGGAGATGACATCACTTCCTCCAGCCTGTGTTTACATCACATGGCGGAGGAAGCATTTTCATTGGCCGGGAGCGATCGCGAGGGGGGGGGCGGAATCTGATCGCTCCCGAACACTTAACGGCCGCTCACTGCAGTGAAGGGGGGTCCGGATGGACCCCCCAACTGCACAAAGGCGATCACGTAGATCTACGTGATTCTGCCTGTCGGTGCCATTCTGCCGACGTAAATCGGCGGTGGGCGGTCGTTAAGTGGTTAAAAACATACGAATAGATGTGCCAGGAATTCCAGTTAGCCCCAAGGGGCTTTTATCAATATCTTCAGCTTCGGCATGCTCTGCAGGCACAGCAAATGACACAATCCTTAGTAATATCATCGTCACGTCTGCTGATGGAGGTCCTCCAGGCGGATACCCGGAGAGGACTAATATCAAAAACATATGCGGAATTACTATCCTCAATACAGGACTATGCCTCCCTTAGATGTCGTAGTAAATGGGCAGAAGACATCGGAGATATAGATGGGGACCAGTGGGATATGGCGTTGGACTCTATTCCAGCGGTATCTGTATCAGCGTCCCACAAATTATCACAATTATTTATTCTGCATAGGGCCTATAGAACACCAGTACAGCTTTACAAGTGGGGAGGAAAGGACTCCTCCTTGTAACCAAAGTGCAAAGTACAGCAAGGGGACTTTATACATCTAATTTGGAGGTGCCCAAAACTCCACAGATACTGGGAGGAGGTTTCCCAGAACATCACAAGAGTGGCCCAGGTACCTATACCCTTGGACCCTTTGGTGTACCTGCTTGGGGCGATTGAAGCTGAAAAGTTCCCACAAGGAAGGTACTATATGATAATAAGACTGATGTACCTGGCTAGAAAGCTAATAGCGCGATATTGGATGGCAGAGACGGTTCCCACAGGGAAGCAGTGGATTGCGTATGTCAATTCCTTGCTTTTCAGAGAACGGCTCGCCTACAGACATAGAAAGGCAGTGGATAAATTCAATCTTTAATGGCAACCATGGCTGGAGGATCCTAGCCTTGTGTCATTACAACTGGTAAAGGATAGGCTCCTGATGTAGAAACCTATGGGGCGGTTGGGGGGGGGGGGGGGTTATAAGTTAAATGCACTAATAACAATGCATTAGATTTGGGAGAGTTTGCGAACAGGAGAAAAGACCCAGGTTGTTAAGATTCAAAGGGTTGGGCGGGGGGGGGGGGGGGTTGGGAGGGAGTAAAAGGGAAAAATTTAAATGTCACTGTTGTACTGTAAATTGATTAGGTTTTTTTTTTTTGTATGGACAGGAATTTAATATGCTTTTGTTTATATATCAATGTGTAAGACTAAATGCACAAATCACATGTATTGATTGAGCAAATGAAAAATAAAAGGATTTAAAAAAAAAAAAAAAGACCGCCGCACGACGATGTACGTCGACAGAATGGCACGGACAGGCACAAGGGCATACAGGTACGTCCCCTTTAAGAACCTGTCCGTGGGTTGCACGCCGCCGGCGGTGCGCCCGCGACCTGGTCCGAAGCTCCGTGACCGTGCCCGCAGGACCCGCGGACCCGATCGCCGCCGGTGTCCCGCGATCGGGTCACAGAGCTGAAGAACGGGGAGAGGTAAGTGTAAACAAACCTTTCCCCGTTCTTCCTAGTAGCAGTGTCACTGATCGTCTGTTCCCTGTCATAGGGAACGATGACCAGTGACGTCATACGCCAAGCCACGCCCCCCTTCAGTTAGAATCACTCATTAGGTCACACTTAACCCCTACAGCGCCACCTAGAGGGTAAACCCTTCACTGCAAGTGTCATTTTCACATTTTCACATTTTTATAGCACCGATCGCTGTAAAAATGACAATGGTCCCAAAAATGTGTCAAAAGTGTCCGATGTGTCCGCTATAATGTCGCAGTCATGATAAAAATCGCTGATCGCTGCCATTACTAGTAAAAAAAAGATTATTAATAAAAATGCCATAAAACTACCCCCTATTTTGTAGATACTATAACTTTTGCGCAAACCAATCAATAAACGCTTATTGCAATTTTTTTTTTACCAAAATAATGTAGAAGAATACGTATCAGTCTAAACTGAGGAAAAAAATAATTTTTTTAGATATTTTTTGGGGATAATTATTATAGCAAAAAGTAAAAAATGTCCTTTTTTTAAAAATTGTCGCTTTATTTTTGTTTATAGCGCAAAAAATAAAAACCGCAGAGGTGATCAAATACCACCAAAAGAAAGCTCTATTTGTGGGAAAAAAAGGACGTCAATTTTGTTTGGGAGCCACGTCACACGACCGCGCAATTGTCTGTTAAAGCGACGCAGTGCCAAATCGCAAAAAGGGGCCTGGTCTTTAACCAGCCAAAATGGTCCGGGCTGAAGTGGTTAAGCACCTCAAAGATGGCGCTCGCAGGACTTTTTTTAACGTCCCATAAGCGCACCGGGTTGCGCAGCCATTAATTTGACAGACTGTCTGTCACTAAAACCGGCCCACTGAGCCAACACCCCACCAGGAAACTCCCGGTAGTCTGGATGGCCAGTATATGCCTGCTTGCTGTGCTCCCCTCGCTAGGGCTTCACCTACAACCAACATTAAATATATCATATCTTGCCAGTCCAGCCCATAGATATCAAACCAAGGCATGGAAAAAGAAAATGGCCAGTCAGAGACAAGCTCACCCTTGACTTACCTGTAAATTCTCTATCTTGAAGTACAGTGGAGGACAAAGACCACCCCCTTCCTTTCCTCAATACTGAGGATTCATGGAATTAGGGAAGGGTTATAGCCAGTTTCCAATCAACAGAAGGTATGAGCCTATAACCTATGGTGTATGAATGTTTCCTGTACTGTATTCCAAGATATTGAATTTACAAACGTCCTCTGTTTGACAAATCATTAAAAGATTACTTGACAAGTTTCCTTTCACATTGTGAGTGCTGCCTGTCTGCTGACCATCTCTTTTCCACAATTTCTCAGAAATCCCTAAATGCTTTGCAGATTCTCCTCTGCTGTTTAATTCCAAGTTCTATGGACTACATATCCCATGGTACCTTGCTGCCTGCAAGCAGTGATTCCTGTACTGACTCTGCCTCCTGAAACTCCTCAACTTAGTAGTTTAGAAGGCAAGCCCTGTGAATTCTGTGACAGAGCAGTTACTACCTGCAAGGCATAGTGAATACGTGAGGATTTTCACAAAGTAAGGCCTCGTACACACGACCGAGTTTCTCGGCAAGAACCAGCAAGAAACTTGCTGGCAGAGATGTCTTGCCGAGAAATTCGTTCGTGTGTATGGTTTCTCGTCGAGAAAACCGACAAGTAACCTCGACGAGAAAATAGAGAACCTGCTCTCTATTTTCTCGTCGAGATTCTCGTCAGCCTGTTTCTCGACGAGAAAAGTGAGTGTGTGTACACTTACCTGTTCGCCGGGAAGCCCGCGCATGTTTGAAATGAATTTGACGCATGCGCGGTAGCTTCCTAGGCATAGATAGGGTATACCAAGATGGCGGCGACGGCATCGAATGTGACGAGCGCATGCTCGTCGTAGTCGATGACGTCACCGCGTACGCTCCATTCAAAGAACCGCGGGTTCTTTGAATCGAGCGTGTGTACACTCGGCCGGGACAATTTTCTTGTCCAAGAATCTCGTCTAAAAAAACGACATGTTTTTTTCGACGAGAATCTCGGCCGTGTGTACGAGGCCTAAGTCACAAACTTCAAGATAATTAAGATTAATAGGAGTAGTCTGGAAATAAGTGAAATAAAATGTGAAAATGAATATTTGATTTTACATTTTAATCATAGATAGGGTACAAATCTGGAGTCTTCACTATATCTGGTGACTCTCAGTCAGGGAAAAGTCTCCCTGCAGCTTTTGTATTTGGTGCTATTGAGACCCAGTACCCCTGGCACTCTGCACCCTATCATTGCATCTTCATGTCACCCAGCACTAGGGATGAGCTTCGTGTTCGAGTCGAACATACGTTCGACTCGAACATTGGCTGTTCGATCGTTCGACGAAGATCGAACGATTTGGGCCGTTCGCGCCAAATTCGAGTGACGCGAACGGCCCACAATGCACTACGCCATCGCAGTGTCATCCAGGCGCTGTGATTGGCCAAGCATGCACTGTGACCCCGCATGCTTGGCCAATCACAGCGCCGGCAGCGAGGAGAGCAATGATTGGCCACAGGCAGGATGCCTGTGGCCAATTATTGCTGAGGGTGTTTAGTACACGCCCCACACTATAAAAGGCCGCCAGCACGGCGGCCTAGTGTAGTGTGTTCCGGAGCAGGGATAGAGTAGCATAGGCAGGGACAGTGACTGTTATTTCTTTCTTGCTTAACCTGGATTCCTTTAGTTTAGGGAAAGAGAAGGATAGGTAGGGAGAGTGTCAGTGTGTTTTGTGCTTCTGCTATAGTGTGCTTAAAAAAAACATTTATTCTAGGGACAGAAAACTCTAGGTAGGGACAGTGTCAGTTTCTTTCACTCTGCAAGTCCTTGTTTCCAGGGACCTGTAAGGACAGTGAGTTAATTGTCCTTGTGCTATATTGTGCTTAAAAAAAACATTTATTCTAGGGACAGAAAACTCTAGGTAGGGACAGTGTCAGTTTCTTTCACTCTGCAAGTCCTTGTTTCCAGGGACCTGTAAGGACAGTGAGTTAATTGTCCTTGTGCTATATTGTGATTAAAAAAAACATTTATTCTAGGGACAGAAAACTCTAGGTAGGGACAGTGTCAGTTTCTTTCACTCTGCAAGTCCTTGTTTCCAGGGACCTGTAAGGACAGTGAGTTAATTTTCCTTGTGCTATATTGTGATTAAAAAAAACATTTATTCTAGGGACAGAAAACTCTAGGTAGGGACAGTGTCAGTTTCTTTCACTCTGCAAGTCCTTGTTTCCAGGGACCTGTAAGGACAGTGAGTTAATTGTCCTTGTGCTATATTGTGCTTAAAAAAAACATTTATTCTAGGGACAGAAAACTCTAGGTAGGGACAGTGTCAGTTTCTTTCACTCTGCAAGTCCTTGTTTCCAGGGACCTGTAAGGACAGTGAGTTAATTGTCCTTGTGCTATATTGTGATTAAAAAAAACATTTATTCTAGGGACAGAAAACTCTAGGTAGGGACAGTGTCAGTTTCTTTCACTCTGCAAGTCCTTGTTTCCAGGGACCTGTAAGGACAGTGAGTTAATTGTCCTTGTGCTATATTGTGATTAAAAAAAACATTTATTCTAGGGACAGAAAACTCTAGGTAGGGACAGTGTCAGTTTCTTTCACTCTGCAAGTCCTTGTTTCCAGGGACCTGTAAGGACAGTGAGTTAATTTTCCTTGTGCTATATTGTGATTAAAAAAAACATTTATTCTAGGGACAGAAAACTCTAGGTAGGGACAGTGTCAGTTTCTTTCACTCTGCAAGTCCTTGTTTCCAGGGACCTGTAAGGACAGTGAGTTAATTGTCCTTGTGCTATATTGTGCTTAAAAAAAACATTTATTCTAGGGACAGAAAACTCTAGGTAGGGACAGTGTCAGTTTCTTTCACTCTGCAAGTCCTTGTTTCCAGGGACCTGTAAGGACAGTGAGTTAATTGTCCTTGTGCTATATTGTGATTAAAAAAAACATTTATTCTAGGGACAGAAAACTCTAGGTAGGGACAGTGTCAGTTTCTTTCACTCTGCAAGTCCTTGTTTCCAGGGACCTGTAAGGACAGTGAGTTAATTTTCCTTGTGCTATATTGTGATTAAAAAAAACATTTTTTCTAGGGACAGAAAACTGTAGGTAGGGAGAGTGTTTTTTTTCTTTCACTCTGCAAGTCCTTGTTTCCAGGGACCTGTAAGGACAGTGAGTTAATTGTCCTTGTGCTATATTGTGCTTAAAAAAAACATTTATTCTAGGGACAGAAAACTCTAGGTAGGGACAGTGTCAGTTTCTTTCACTCTGCAAGTCCTTGTTTCCAGGGACCTGTAAGGACAGTGAGTTAATTGTCCTTGTGCTATATTGTGATTAAAAAAAACATTTATTCTAGGGACAGAAAACTCTAGGTAGGGACAGTGTCAGTTTCTTTCACTCTGCAAGTCCTTGTTTCCAGGGACCTGTAAGGACAGTGAGTTAATTTTCCTTGTGCTATATTGTGATTAAAAAAAACATTTTTTCTAGGGACAGAAAACTGTAGGTAGGGAGAGTGTTTTTTTTCTTTCACTCTGCAAGTCCTTGTTTCCAGGGACCTGTAAGGACAGTGAGTTAATTGTCCTTGTGCTATATTGTGCTTAAAAAAAACATTTATTCTAGGGACAGAAAACTCTAGGTAGGGACAGTGTCAGTTTCTTTCACTCTGCAAGTCCTTGTTTCCAGGGACCTGTAAGGACAGTGAGTTAATTGTCCTTGTGCTATATTGTGATTAAAAAAAACATTTATTCTAGGGACAGAAAACTCTAGGTAGGGACAGTGTCAGTTTCTTTCACTCTGCAAGTCCTTGTTTCCAGGGACCTGTAAGGACAGTGAGTTAATTTTCCTTGTGCTATATTGTGATTAAAAAAAACATTTATTCTAGGGACAGAAAACTCTAGGTAGGGACAGTGTCAGTTTCTTTCACTCTGCAAGTCCTTGTTTCCAGGGACCTGTAAGGACAGTGAGTTAATTGTCCTTGTGCTATATTGTGCTTAAAAAAAACATTTTTTCTAGGGACAGAAAACTCTAGGTAGGGAGAGTGTTTTTTTTTTTTCACTCTGCAAGTCCTTGTTTCCAGGGACCTGTAAGGACAGTGAGTTAATTGTCCTTGTGCTATATTGTGCTTAAAAAAAACATTTATTCTAGGGACAGAAAACTCTAGGTAGGGACAGTGTCAGTTTCTTTCACTCTGCAAGTCCTTGTTTCCAGGGACCTGTAAGGACAGTGAGTTAATTTTCCTTGTGCTATATTGTGATTAAAAAAAACATTTTTTCTAGGGACAGAAAACTGTAGGTAGGGAGAGTGTTTTTTTTCTTTCACTCTGCAAGTCCTTGTTTCCAGGGACCTGTAAGGACAGTGAGTTAATTGTCCTTGTGCTATATTGTGCTTAAAAAAAACATTTATTCTAGGGACAGAAAACTCTAGGTAGGGACAGTGTCAGTTTCTTTCACTCTGCAAGTCCTTGTTTCCAGGGACCTGTAAGGACAGTGAGTTAATTTTCCTTGTGCTATATTGTGATTAAAAAAAACATTTATTCTAGGGACAGAAAACTCTAGGTAGGGACAGTGTCAGTTTCTTTCACTCTGCAAGTCCTTGTTTCCAGGGACCTGTAAGGACAGTGAGTTAATTGTCCTTGTGCTATATTGTGCTTAAAAAAAACATTTATTCTAGGGACAGAAAACTCTAGGTAGGGACAGTGTCAGTTTCTTTCACTCTGCAAGTCCTTGTTTCCAGGGACCTGTAAGGACAGTGAGTTAATTGTCCTTGTGCTATATTGTGATTAAAAAAAACATTTATTCTAGGGACAGAAAACTCTAGGTAGGGACAGTGTCAGTTTCTTTCACTCTGCAAGTCCTTGTTTCCAGGGACCTGTAAGGACAGTGAGTTAATTTTCCTTGTGCTATATTGTGATTAAAAAAAACATTTTTTCTAGGGACAGAAAACTGTAGGTAGGGAGAGTGTTTTTTTTCTTTCACTCTGCAAGTCCTTGTTTCCAGGGACCTGTAAGGACAGTGAGTTAATTGTCCTTGTGCTATATTGTGCTTAAAAAAAACATTTATTCTAGGGACAGAAAACTCTAGGTAGGGACAGTGTCAGTTTCTTTCACTCTGCAAGTCCTTGTTTCCAGGGACCTGTAAGGACAGTGAGTTAATTGTCCTTGTGCTATATTGTGATTAAAAAAAACATTTATTCTAGGGACAGAAAACTCTAGGTAGGGACAGTGTCAGTTTCTTTCACTCTGCAAGTCCTTGTTTCCAGGGACCTGTAAGGACAGTGAGTTAATTTTCCTTGTGCTATATTGTGATTAAAAAAAACATTTTTTCTAGGGACAGAAAACTGTAGGTAGGGAGAGTGTTTTTTTTCTTTCACTCTGCAAGTCCTTGTTTCCAGGGACCTGTAAGGACAGTGAGTTAATTGTCCTTGTGCTATATTGTGCTTAAAAAAAACATTTATTCTAGGGACAGAAAACTCTAGGTAGGGACAGTGTCAGTTTCTTTCACTCTGCAAGTCCTTGTTTCCAGGGACCTGTAAGGACAGTGAGTTAATTGTCCTTGTGCTATATTGTGATTAAAAAAAACATTTATTCTAGGGACAGAAAACTCTAGGTAGGGACAGTGTCAGTTTCTTTCACTCTGCAAGTCCTTGTTTCCAGGGACCTGTAAGGACAGTGAGTTAATTTTCCTTGTGCTATATTGTGATTAAAAAAAACATTTTTTCTAGGGACAGAAAACTGTAGGTAGGGAGAGTGTTTTTTTTCTTTCACTCTGCAAGTCCTTGTTTCCAGGGACCTGTAAGGACAGTGAGTTAATTGTCCTTGTGCTATATTGTGCTTAAAAAAAACATTTATTCTAGGGACAGAAAACTCTAGGTAGGGACAGTGTCAGTTTCTTTCACTCTGCAAGTCCTTGTTTCCAGGGACCTGTAAGGACAGTGAGTTAATTTTCCTTGTGCTATATTGTGATTAAAAAAAACATTTATTCTAGGGACAGAAAACTCTAGGTAGGGACAGTGTCAGTTTCTTTCACTCTGCAAGTCCTTGTTTCCAGGGACCTGTAAGGACAGTGAGTTAATTGTCCTTGTGCTATATTGTGCTTAAAAAAAACATTTTTTCTAGGGACAGAAAACTCTAGGTAGGGAGAGTGTTTTTTTTTTTTCACTCTGCAAGTCCTTGTTTCCAGGGACCTGTAAGGACAGTGAGTTAATTGTCCTTGTGCTATATTGTGCTTAAAAAAAACATTTATTCTAGGGACAGAAAACTCTAGGTAGGGACAGTGTCAGTTTCTTTCACTCTGCAAGTCCTTGTTTCCAGGGACCTGTAAGGACAGTGAGTTAATTTTCCTTGTGCTATATTGTGATTAAAAAAAACATTTTTTCTAGGGACAGAAAACTGTAGGTAGGGAGAGTGTTTTTTTTCTTTCACTCTGCAAGTCCTTGTTTCCAGGGACCTGTAAGGACAGTGAGTTAATTGTCCTTGTGCTATATTGTGCTTAAAAAAAACATTTATTCTAGGGACAGAAAACTCTAGGTAGGGACAGTGTCAGTTTCTTTCACTCTGCAAGTCCTTGTTTCCAGGGACCTGTAAGGACAGTGAGTTAATTTTCCTTGTGCTATATTGTGATTAAAAAAAACATTTTTTCTAGGGACAGAAAACTGTAGGTAGGGAGAGTGTTTTTTTTCTTTCACTCTGCAAGTCCTTGTTTCCAGGGACCTGTAAGGACAGTGAGTTAATTTTCCTTGTGCTATATTGTGATTAAAAAAAACATTTTTTCTAGGGACAGAAAACTGTAGGTAGGGAGAGTGTTTTTTTTCTTTCACTCTGCAAGTCCTTGTTTCCAGGGACCTGTAAGGACAGTGAGTTAATTGTCCTTGTGCTATATTGTGCTTAAAAAAAACATTTTTTCTAGGGACAGAAAACTGTAGGTAGGGAGAGTGTTTTTTTTTTTTCACTCTGCAAGTCCTTGTTTCCAGGGACCTGTAAGGACAGTGAGTTAATTGTCCTTGTGCTATATTGTGCTTAAAAAAAACATTTATTCTAGGGACAGAAAACTCTAGGTAGGGACAGTGTCAGTTTCTTTCACTCTGCAAGTCCTTGTTTCCAGGGACCTGGAGAGACATTGAGTGAATTGTCCTTGTGCTATATTGTGATTAAAAAAAACATTTATTCTAGGGACAGAAAACTCTAGGTAGGGACAGTGTCAGTTTCTTTCACTGTGAAAGTCCTTGTTTCAAGGGACAGAGAAGGACACCTGAAGGTAGCCCTTATTGCTTTTTTCCCATCTCCCTGCAGGCCATCTATTAGAATGTCTGGAAGGCAAACAAGGAGAGGCAGACAGTCAGGAGGCAATAAAAGAGGGCAAGCAGGCTCTGTGTCTGGGGGCAACAGTGCTGGTCGTGGACGCGGTGCATTGTCATCAGCACATGGCCATGGGACACGCTTGTCCTTCTTTTCGGCAGCTGGACATGTTGAGCCACATCATGCCGAAGACTTGGTAGAGTGGATGACCAAGCCCTCCTCCTCCTCCTCATCCTCTCTCACCCAGGCTCAGGGTACTGGAAAAGCAGCTGCCAAAGCGTCGTCTTCCCTGGTATCAATGTCAGACAAATCATCAGTCACTCCTTCCCTAGACCCACCATGTCCTCCTCCTGAGGAGTCCCCCGAACTGTTTCAGCACAGTGTTGGGTACATGCTCCAGGAGGATGCCCAGCGTTTCGAAGGGTCTGATGATGAAACCCAGCTAGAGGAAGGCAGTAGCGTGAGAGCAGACAGAGGGGATGCTCAAGAAGGACACCAATCTGGCAGTCATGTTCCAGCAGCTGCAGCATACTGCCAGATTGGCTCCAGTGATGAGGAGGGAGGGGATGATGAGGTCAATGACTCCACGTGGGTGCCTAATAGGAGAGAGGAGGAGGAGGAGGATGAGGAGGAGGCACATCTCCAACGAGGCAGGATGCCCTTTGGTGGCCAGCGTAAGGGCAGTACACCGACGGAATCACACCGCAGAGCTCCGCCTGTGCAGGGCGCTGCCTCTGCCCGTCATTCAAAAAGTTCTTTGGTGTGGGCCTTTTTTGAGGCTAGTGCATCAGATCGCACAGCTGCTGTTTGCAACATATGTCTCAAGCGTATATCGCGTGGCCAAAACATCAGCCGCTTGGGTACCACATGCCTGACCAGACATATGTTGACCTGCCATGCAGCTCGTTGGCAAGCCTACCTCAAAGACCCACACCAAAGAACCAAGCGGACCTCTCCTTGCACCGCATCAGCTGGGATCTCCAACCCCACTATAACTTCAGTCCTCTCTGAAACATGCACTGAGAGGAATGAAGGTGTAGAATTAGGTGTGTCACAGCCAAGTACTTGCGCCCACTCTGCTAGCAGTACACCGACGTCCGATTCTAGCAGGCAAATTTCCCTGCCCCAGCTGCTGGACCGTCGAAAGAAGTTCACTCCCAGCCATCCACATGCCCAGCGGTTGAATGCTAGCTTGGCTAAATTGCTAGCGCTTCAACTGCTGCCTTTTCAGTTGGTAGACTCGGCCCCCTTCCGTGAGTTTGTGCAATGTGCGGTTCCTCAGTGGCAGGTTCCCAAACGCCACTTTTTCTCACGGAAGGCTATTCCGGCTCTCTACCGGCATGTGGAAGGCAATGTCTTGGCCTCGCTGGACAGGGCGGTCAGCGGTAAGGTGCATATTACCGCTGACTCATGGTCCAGCAGGCATGGACAGGGACGTTACCTTTCTTTCACGGCCCATTGGGTCACTCTTTTGGCAGCTGGGAAGGATTCAGGACAAGGTGCAGTAGTGTTGGAGGTTGTCCCACCGCCACGCCTCCAAAATGCTACTACTGGTTGTGACACACCTCTCTCCTCCACCCCCTCCTCTTCTTCTTCCTCCATGGCCTCTTCCTGTGGTTTGTCCTATGAACCAGCGGTGCTCCGTAGCCGTTCACGGGGCTACGCAAGTACGCAGGCAAAAAGATGCCATGCCGTGCTTGCGCTGGTGTGTTTGGGGGACAGAAGCCACACTGGGGCAGAGGTCCTGTCTGCTCTGCAGGGCCAGGCCGAGAGGTGGTTGACGCCACGCCAGCTTAAGCCAGGAATGGTGGTTTGCGACAATGGCACCAACCTCCTCTCCGCCCTCCGACAGGGACAACTGACCCATGTGCCCTGTGTGGCTCACGTCCTTAACCTGGTGGTGCAGCGCTTCTTGGGCAGGTACCCGGGCTTACAGGATGTCCTGAGGCAGGCCAGGAAAGTCTGTGTGCATTTCCGCAGATCTTATAATGCCAGTGCTCGCCTGGCTGAGCTGCAAAAGGAGTTGAACCTGCCCAAGAACCGCCTTATATGTGACATGCCCACCAGGTGGAACTCAACGTTGGCCATGCTGCAGCGGCTGCACACGCAGCAGAGGGCCATCAATGAGTACCTGTGCGACTACGGCACCAGGACAGGGTCAGGGGAGCTTGGTTTTTTTTCTCCACGCCAGTGGGGCATGATCAGGGATGCATGCACTGTCCTGGCACCATTTGAGGAGGCCACGAGGATGGTGAGCAGTGACAGTGCATGCATCAGTGACACTGTACCTCTTGTCCACCTGTTGGAGCACACGCTGCGTGGAATAATGGACAGGGCACTTGAGGCAGAACAGAGGCAGGAAGAGGAGGACTTCCTTGCCTCTCAAGGCCCCCTTTACCCAGACAGTGTTCCTTCTGTCCCACCCATCGCACAGGAAGAGGAGGAGGAGGAGGAGGAGGAGGAGGAGGAGGATTGTGTCAGCATGGAGGTGGAGGCTGGCACTCAGCATCATCAGCAGCAGTCTTTTAGGGATGATTTACAGTCCCAAGAAACCAGTGGACTTGTACGTGGCTGGGAGGAGGTGGCTGCGGATCATGTCGTCCTTAGTGACCCAGAGGACTCCGGAGCGAATGCCTCAGCAAACCTACGCTGCATGGCCTCCCTGATCCTGCAAAGTCTGCGGAAGGATCCTCGTATTCTTCGGATCAAGGAGAGGGACCATTACTGGCTGGCCACTCTCCTTGATCCACGGTACAAGGGTAAGGTTGCGGACCTTATGTTACCGTCGCAGAGGGAGCAGAGGATGAGACAACTCCGGGAGGCCTTGCAGAAAGGTCTGTGCAACGCGTTCACAGAGACTGGGAGGTTGCAAACTCCTGGTCCTGGACAACGAGTTGCTGAGGCTTCGGCCAGTCAAAGAAGGAGCGGTGGGGAAGGTGGCCGTCTGACCGATGCGTTCAGACAATTCTTTAGTCCGCAGCCCCAAAGTATGATCGGTTCCAGCAACCATCGCCAGCGTCTGATAAACATGGTGCAGGAATATCTAGGGGCAAGGTCAGACTTGGACACCTTCCCCACCGAAAATCCTCTGGCTTACTGGGTCTTGAGGATGGATCACTGGCCAGAGCTTGCACAGTATGCAATTGAGCTACTGGCCTGTCCTGCATCCAGCGTTCTTTCGGAACGCACATTCAGTGCTGCTGGAGGATTTGTCACGGATCACAGGGTGCGCCTGTCCACCGACTCGGTTGATCGACTGACTTTCATCAAGATGAACCAGTCTTGGATCACCACCAGCTACCACACACCTGATGCTGATATAACAGACTAATTGATTTTAAAATGTCACATCCCTTCAAGACTGATGCTGATGCTGAGTGCCTGTGCTGTTATGTTGACTGGCTATCCTCCTCCTCCGAGTCCTCAATGATACGATTGATGATGATAGCTTGGAAGATCATTTTTGTTTATGGGTGCCGCCACCAGTGCCTAACGCCCAATTTTTCAGCCCCTGTTTAACAGGGGCGTGTAATTACAATTTTTGAAGCAATACTTTGCAACAGGGCTCATTGCTGTGCTCCAAGTACAGTATCTGTGAGGAGTTGCAGTGTTGTGCCACCAGTGCCTAAGGCCCAATTTTTCAGCCCCTGTTTAACAGGGGCGTGTCATTACAATTTTTGAAGCAATACTTTGCAACAGGGCTCATTGCTGTGCTCCAAGTACAGTATCTGTGAAGGGTTGCAGTGTTGTGCCACCAGTGCCTAAGGCCCAATTTTTCAGCCCCTGTTCAACAGGGGCATGTAATTACAATTCTTGATCTAATAATTCACAGCAGGGCCCATTGCTGCACCCACCAAGAGTAACTGTCAGGGCTTACAGTGTTGTGGCACCAGCACCACCATCAAAGGCCCAATTTTTACTACCACTGTTCAACAATTATATGTAATTAAAATTCCTGATATAATAGTTGACAGCAGGGCGTTCCAGCACCAACCAAGAGTAACTGTGAGTGCTTACAGTGTTGTGCCAACACCAACAACTAAGGGGCCTATTTCTGCAGAGTATATACGGCAGGTCCCTACTTTCAAACATCCAACTTACAAACGACTCCTACTTGCAAACGCAAGAAGACAACAGGAAGTGAGAGGAAATCTACCACTAGGAAGGAAAATTCTCTCCTGTAAGAATAAATATGGGAGAAAGGTGTCTCCTCTGTACTGATGCTTTATCAGCAATCCTTGTTTCAAGAAAAACACCACATTTCAAAAACAGTTGTCATTAGGACGGAAAGTGAGGTGAAATGTTCTGAACAGGGGCACAGACAGCAAAACAAATGTTACAGGGGTGATAACCCTTACCTATGTTTTCCAAAAAGTTTAAAAATAGATTTTTGGTCTGGAGCTACACTTCAACAATGTACCTGTTCAAAATTACAAACAGATTCTACATAAGAACAAACCTACAGTCCCTGTCTTGTATGCACCGCCTGTATACGGCTGTTCTGAGTATATAGGGCCTTTTTTATTTTATGTGCGGGGTTCCCCTTAATATCCATACAAGACCCAAAGGGGCTGGTAATGGGCTGGGGTAGGGGGGGGGTCATGGGGTAGCTATGCCATTTTTCTTAAAGATTTTCATCCATATTACCGGGACCAGACATTACATTAAAGCCGCAAGCAGTTTTAAATGGCTTTTTTTTCCTTTAGAAGTGTCATTTTGTGCAGGGACAGTTCTAAACACGGGAAACACGTGGCACTTCACAGGCATACTTTAGACACCCCCCAGGTACGATATTTAAAGGAATATTTGACTTTTTTTTTTTCACTTTATGCATCATTAAAATGACTGCTCCCGGAAAACGACCGTTTTTAAAACTTATTTTTGCATTGATACATGTCCCCTGGTGCAGAACCCGGGTTCCCAAACCCTTTTTAGGACAATAACATGCATAATAGTTTTTATAATTAGCACTTTAGAATTCGAACGTTCGCATCCATTGTATTTAATAGGGTTCTAATGTTCGTTCGAACTTTCGGTCCGTTCGCGGGTTCTGGTGCGAACCGAACCCGGGGGTGTTCGGCTCATCACTACCCAGCACCCCTAAGACTGCACCCACCTATACCCCTGACTCTGAACCTTCCTGCCTCCCAGCACTTCTGACACTGAACTTCCCTTCCTCTCAGCACCCCTGACACCAAAACCCAACACCCCAGACACTGAACCTTTCTGCCAGCCAGCAAATGTGTCACTGCATATTTACCACTGCTCTGTTCCTGCTCTGCCTTGTTACCTTTGCAATGATACACAGAAAGGAGAGAGGCCGAGTGTTGCGTTTCTGTCTCTCTGCCCACTTCCTCCTCCCTCTGGTCACATCACCTACTCCCCAGTGCAGACTGTAGAGGCCAGTCATTCCTCCATCCTCTGGGGATATTGTGCACATTGGGGGTTATTTACTAAAGGCAAATCCACTTTGCACTACAAAGTGCAAACTACAAGTGCAAAGTGCACTTGAAATTGCACTGAAAGTGCACTTGGAGGTGCAGTCGCTGTAGATCCGAGGGGAACATGCAAGGAAAATAAAAAACAGCATTTTAGCTTGCACATGATTGGATAATAAAATCAGCAGAGTGTCCCCTCATTTCAGATATACCCCTCAGATTTACAGCGACTGCACTTCCAAGTGCACTTTCAGTGCAATTTCATGTGCACTTTGCACTTGTAGTGCAAAGTGGATTTGCCTTTAGTTAGTAAATAACCCCCATTGTGTGGGATTTCAGTGAAAGAAGGAGGAAGTGCACACTTGGCTGAGAGGAGAAGGGAAGCCAGACACTAACAACCTCCATTACTATGAAACCTTTCCTCTGCAGAAGCTATCTTTTTAAGTCCAACATCCAAATGTATTATTGTATTTCATATAACCTTGAAAGTAAACCCTTTCCTCCTAAACTACTGAACATATATTATTATTTTAAACATGCAGTCTCTATTTCAGGAGAATTCTGAATTCTTGTTTTACCATAAGTATTGGATAGTAAGAATAGGATATATATATATATATATATTGTGAGGGGGTTAGCTCGGCAGCGGGTGTGTGTGACCCCCGGGATGGGCTCCCCACACAAAACAGGCCCAGCAAACGGAGGTTGTGGTTTTCAAAATCAAAAAAGGTGCGGTTTATTTTCTATTTACAGTGACAAAACACAGCAAAGCAAAAGAAACATAACCAAAATAAATCCTGGTCAAGTTGACCTCTGACTAAACATACAGGTTTCCTAACTAACAACTGGGATCAGCCTAGTGCTGTCCTAGTCCCTAAGTCCCTGGTTTTAAATGTCCAAGCAAATAGCCACACAGGCTTTGCCTCACCGCACAGGGGTTCACTCTCCCTAGACAGTCCACACAGGTCTGGTTCCAGGCATGAGCTAACACCTAATGAATCTGGGAGTTCTTATAGAGGCCTAAATGAGCTGACAAGCTTCAGCTGGTCTCATCAACTCCCTGTCTGCACGACGCCCAGCCCTCTCCCTAGAGGTATGAGTCATCCATGAGCCCACTAGCCTTATACAACTCTCCACCTAGTTGTATAAGTCGGCGTAAAGCCTGAATCTGGGCGAAATATATCTACCCCCCTGGATGCAACCAGGTGACTTTACCTTCCTGCTGTCACATACCCCCCCCTCTTGTTTTAACCTCGGGGTTGGAACACCAGCAATCAGGCATTCATGTACTCGAGACAAAGCATCCACATTCCCCATTTGAACGCCAGGGCGATGCTTTACTGTGAAGTTGAATTCCTGGAGGGCCAGGAACCACCTATTCACTCTTCTATTTGTTTCCTTGTTTTGAGCCATCCACTTTAACGGAGCGTGATCCGTAACCATGTCAAAGTGCCTACCTAGCAGGTAGTACCGAAGGGAATCTAGAGCCCACTTCACCGCTAAACACTCCTTTTCAACGGTGGCGTAATTTACCTCATGGGACTTCAACTTCCTGCTGAGGTAAATGACTGGGTGCTCTTCCCCGTTCCAGACCTGGGACAATACTGCTCCTAACCCCACATCTGACGCATCACTTTGTACGACAAAGTCTTTAGAGAAGTCGGGTGAGTACAACACTGGCTGGCTACATAAGGCTTGTTTCAAGAATTGGAATGCTGCCTCAGCCTCGGGGGTCCATTTAATCATGACCGACCCTTTCCCCTTCGTCAGGTTGGTTAGGGGCACAGCCTTAGAAGCAAAGTGGGGAATGAATCGCCGATAATACCCAGCGATTCCCAGAAAGGCTCGTACCTGCTTCTTGCTGTTGGGACGTGGCCAACTCTGGATGGCCTCGACTTTGTTGAGTTGGGGTTTTATTACTCCCCTCCCAATGGTGTACCCAAGATATTTGGCCTCCTCCTGCCCAATGGTACACTTCTTGGGGTTAGCCGTAAACCCCGCTTCCCGAACAGAGTCCAGGACTGCTTGCACTTTTGGCAGATGTGAGGCCCAATCTGTGCTATGGACAATTACGTCATCCAGGTAAGCCGCAGCATACTTCCGATGGGGCCTCAGCATCTGGTCCATTTTCCGCTGGAATGTGGCCGGCGCATTCTGTAACCCGAACGGCATTCTTTTATATTGGAACGCCCCGTCTGGGGTTACAAATGCGGTTTTCTCTTTGGCCGACTTGGCCAGGGGGATTTACCAATACCCTTTTGTGAGGTCAAGAGTCGTCATGTATCGGGCTGTTCCCAGCCGGTCGATCAACTCATCTATACGTGGCATGGAGTAGGTGTCAAATTTTGTAACTTTGTTCAACTGACGAAAATCGTTACAAAATCGCCAGCTCCCATCCGGTTTAGGCACCAACACGATGGGACTAGACCAATCACTTTGGGACTCCTCTATCACCCCTAAGTTCAGCATTTTCTGTACTTCCTCCCGTATTGCCTCCCGTCGAGCCTCTGGGATCCGATAGGGTTTTAACTTCACCCTTTCACCGGGCGGGGTAATGATGTCATGCTCTACCCCAGATGTTTGTCCCGGCAGCTCAGAGAATACCTCCTTGTTGCGAAGCACAAACTCCTTAACCTCCTGTTGTTGGGGTTGTGACAAGGTGGCTGCTATTCCAACCTCAGGAATCACGCAACCAGTTTGAGCTGGTGACCAAGTGTCTGCGACTAGGGACTCTCTATCCCTCCAGGCTTTCAACAGATTAACGTGATAGATCTGTTCGGGCTTTCGCCTTCCTGGTTGTCTGACCTTGTAATTCACTTCGCTCACTTTTTCCATTATCTTGTAGGGGCCTTGCCATTTGGCAAGGAATTTACTTTCAACCGTAGGGACAAGTACCAATATCCTATCCCCCGGGGAAAAGGTACGGGTCTTGGCTCCACGGTTGTACACTCTCTGCTGTGCCAACTGCGCTTGGGCCAAATGTTCCTTCACGATGGGCATTACCTGTGCAATTCGATCTTGCATCAGGGCGACATGCTCAATCACACTCCTGTGGGGAGAACTCTCACTTTCCCAAGTTTCCTTGGCAATATCCAACAGCCCTCTTGGGTGTCTCCCATACAGTAACTCAAAGGGGGAGAATCCCGTAGAGGATTGGGGCACCTCCCTAATAGCAAACATCAAATAAGGAAGTAAACAGTCCCAATCCTTTCCATCTCTATCCACCACTTTCTTCAACATTTGTTTTAGGGTTTTGTTGAATCTTTCAACCAGCCCATCGGTTTGGGGGTGATACACAGACGTACGCAATTGCGTCACTTTGAACAATTTACACAGCTCTTTCATAACCCGGGACATAAAGGGTGTACCTTGGTCCGTAAGCAGTTCTTTACAAATACCCACCCGGCTAAAAACAAGAGATAGCTCTTTGGCTATGGTTTTGGCCGAGGTATTTCGGAGAGGGATCGCTTCTGGATAACGGGTGGCATAGTCCATTATAACTAATATGTACTGGTGCCCCCTAGCGGACTTGATTATAGGACCTACCAAATCCATGGCGATCCTCTCAAACGGGACCTCAATGATGGGTAGAGGGACCAGCGGGCTACGGAAATGTGGCATCGGGGCCAACCTCTGACACACAGGGCAGGAGGAACAATAATTTTCTACGTCCTTCATCACCCCCGGCCAATAGAATCTCTGTAATACCCTCTCTCGGGTTTTCTCTGTCCCCAGATGACCTCCAAGAATGTGCCCATGGGCCAACTCCAACACCAACTTCCTGTAAGGTTTGGGCACCACAAGCTGCTCAACGGTTTCTTCTGCCCTTTTTGCCACCCGATACAGTAGGTCCTTCTCTACGCTGAAGTATGGGTAAGTGCAGGTATTATCTGGGTTCACTAACTCGCCATCTATTTTCACTACGTTTTCCCGTGCCTTTATTAGGGCGGGGTCTTTCAACTGTTCTGTGGCAAAGTTTTCCCTGTGAACCTCAAGATCAGAAAACTCCACAGACGGTAGGTTTTCGTCTGAGGAGGTGGGCTCCTCTCCAGTTTCTTGAGTCTCCCCTGCCAATACTGATAAGGGAAATTCCGGAGAGTCCTCACCACTCTCAGGGGAGTTCTGGCTATCACATTCCTGGTACATAGGGGCACAAGTGAGGGGCTCAGGATCATCCCACAGTTCCCAGAACTTCGGAAAATCCCTTCCCACAATGGCGTCATGCGGTAACTGAGATACTAAGCCCACTGGATGAGAGAGGGTACCTTTGGGGGTCTCGAAACACACTGTAGTCACTGGATACTCTCGGGTGTCCCCATGCACACAAATAACAGCTACCTTGCTATTCCCAGAGACCTCTGTTTTAACTAACTCAGCCTTTATCAGGGTCACAAGGCTACCTGAATCCAGCAATACCACAACATTTCTACCATTAACACACATTTTGCATAAATGTTTCTCAGTTCCTCGAATGGCAGTGCATGCGACTGTCGCACACAGCGACTGACGTCTGCCCGTCAGAAAGTCACACTGCATGGGTTCCTCCACAACCGGGCAATTGGCTGCAATATGTCCCGCTTGCCGGCAGCGGTAGCAAACGATCCTTCTTGCCGCCTCTTGAGCCGCTGATTTCCCAGGCTGTTCTCGCCAAACTTGGGGTAGAGCTCCCACCCTCTCACTCTCTCCACCCTCACCCCTTGGAATCCTCTTATCCGCCCCTGGGGATGGTCTGGTCTTAGGGTGGAAAGTCCGAGTGTCTCTGGAAGAGGCCGTCAGGTTCTCTGTAGCCAAGTATTTCTCCACACGATCCACAAGACCATCGGCCGTCTCTGGGTCTCCATGGCTTACCCACTTTTGGATGGCAGTAGGAAGAGCTCTCAAAAACCGATCCATTACAACACGTTCCACAATCTTTGGTGCGGACAAAGTCTCTGGCTGTAGCCACTTTCTGCTCAGGTGAATGAGATCATACATTTGAGACCTGGGGGGTTTTCCAAGCTGGAAAGTCCAGTTATGCACACGCTGAGCCCGGACAGCCTGGGTGACACCCAGCCTTGCCAATATTTCAGCTTTTAGCATCACATAGTCTTTTGCTTGGTTAGGCTCTAGGTCATAGTAAGCTTTCTGCGATTCACCAGTTAACAGAGGAGCCACCAGTCCAGCCCACTGCTCCTCAGGCCACTTTTCTCTTTCAGCGGTCCTTTCAAATGTGGTCAAAAATACCTCTGGATCATCCTCTCCAGTCATTTTTGTCAATAAACGACTCACCCCAAAGGACGCGGTATTAGTGGGACGGCTTTCCTCACTGGTCTGCGGACGTTGCTGCATTACTGCTTCCATCTGTTGTTGTAGTCTCTGCTCTTGCTTCTGCAACAGGTCTATGAAGCGGGCCTCAGATTGCTGCTGGGCTCGTTGCTGAGCCTCCAGACTCTGTTGCAAAGTTGCGTTTGTCTGCTGCTGGGCTGCAAGGCTCCTTTGCAAACCTGCATTTGTCTGCTGTTGATTGGCATTTGCTAGAGCCAGCTGCTTCAGTATCTCCTCCATGCTGGCTTAAAAAAAAACTGCCACTGGTTCTCCACCAACTGTGAGGGGGTTAGCTCGGCAGCGGGTGTGTGTGACCCCCGGGATGGGCTCCCCACACAAAACAGGCCCAGCAAACGGAGGTTGTGGTTTTCAAAATCAAAAAAGGTGCGGTTTATTTTCTATTTACAGTGACAAAACACAGCAAAGCAAAAGAAACATAACCAAAATAAATCCTGGTCAAGTTGACCTCTGACTAAACATACAGGTTTCCTAACTAACAACTGGGATCAGCCTAGTGCTGTCCTAGTCCCTAAGTCCCTGGTTTTAAATGTCCAAGCAAATAGCCACACAGGCTTTGCCTCACCGCACAGGGGTTCACTCTCCCTAGACAGTCCACACAGGTCTGGTTCCAGGCATGAGCTAACACCTAATGAATCTGGGAGTTCTTATAGAGGCCTAAATGAGCTGACAAGCTTCAGCTGGTCTCATCAACTCCCTGTCTGCACGACGCCCAGCCCTCTCCCTAGAGGTATGAGTCATCCATGAGCCCACTAGCCTTATACAACTCTCCACCTAGTTGTATAAGTCGGCGTAAAGCCTGAATCTGGGCGAAATATATCTACCCCCCTGGATGCAACCAGGTGACTTTACCTTCCTGCTGTCACAATATATATATATATATATATATATATATAAAAGAATATAATATTACAGTTGCTTGATTGTTTGTGCCTAATGCCTACATACTCCTTTTAGATTCTGTGGTGTAATCAGTGTTTTGAGCTAGATGGCTCAATATGTTCAAGTGGCTAGTGAAGTGTTTATTTGCTGTATGCTCCTAGACTGGTGCCTGCAATCTCTGGCAAGCACTGTCACTGTGGCATCCATATCTGCCAATGGTGTTCCTAAGTGGGCCCCCTGAAAGAGCAAAATTAAGTTGAGCCAGTATGAAACACCTGAATGAGGAGCACTTGGGGCAAAGAACCATTACTGTTCTTTCAGGTATGTCAGTGTACTCTGACTAATTAAATGAATAAACATGTTTTTTAGAAGACTTATCTGTTTAAATATATTTTTTTCTTTATCCAGCAAATGAGCTACTAGCACTTGTCTTATACATAACTCAATTTTTTTTAAACCATACTTTTTTCCTTTGACAGATTTCCCGTAAACCAATGTAATCTGTGAAATGTGATTGTCTGCTTTTGGACTTCACCTTTTATTTGGTAATGGTACGGTACCTTGGCAGTTTCATTAAGTTAAGAGTTTCATGTACAGCAAACCTTTATTAAAGTCACACACTGATTTTTCTAGGTTAGCCTGCAGCTAACATTCGACCATCCAAATACCCATTGCCGGCTTCTGACAGCCACTGTTCAGCCAACAGTTTTCTGGGTGGGTGGGAGCTGTCAGGGCTGCCCACTAAGTGAATTTTAAGAACCAGATGAAATTAGTACACTGTATGGCCAGCTTTAGAAGGGTGTTTACCATTGCTGACCGACTTAGCAAGGGTAAAATCCTCCTAGTTAAGTGCTAGGCTGTCAGGTAAATTTAGGCAAAAGAAGCAGCAAAAGTGCATATAATCATCGGAAAGTTACAAAGGTGCTGCTAATAAATAATAATTCATCAAATAATAAAATGCATGAATTCCTCAATAATGACAATAATAAAAGGCAAAAATGCTATCACTATGAAACATCAAAGGAAAAAATTGCAGGCAGTTGCCTTCATCAACTAATAAAGTACAAAAAGAAAACATGGGGGACATGAAAACATCAAAAAAGTAAAAACAAAGCGCATATATAATAATAGATATCAGAAATCCATCAATCATTAAATGAATGCATATAGTCCATAGATGAAAGAAGTCCCATCACAAGACATCCACAGTGTAAGATCCTCCAGGAAATATAATCTATGCAAAGAAGTAAAAAAAACTCCACCACCGGATAGTAGTACGGTAGTTAACAGGAACCTCTTACCAGAACATGGGAGAAAAAGAAACCCTGGACTGCCGCACTCTGTATAGACAGTTATTTATTCCAAAATTTCAGGTAAAAAATCCAAATTCAAAATAAATCCATAAATCCAAAACAACAAATGCAGATGGTGTGCATGCAGGGAAGGGTGGCTAACGCGTTTCACGTCACGAATTGACGCTTACTCACAGCTATGAGTAAGCGTCAATTCGTGACGTGAAACGCGTTAGCCACCCTTCCCTGCATGCACACCATCTGCATTTGTTGTTTTGGATTTATGGATTTATTTTGAATTTGGATTTTTTACCTGAAATTTTGGAATAAATAACTGTCTATACAGAGTGCGGCAGTCCAGGGTTTCTTTTTCTCCCATGCATCAGTGCAGAGCCAGCACCTGTGTGAGTGACCGGGCGGAAGCAGCTATTTGGTGAATTCTCAAGCTTTTGAGCGGTACGTTTTTCCTTTCCTCTTACCAGAACAGTTGGGCCAAAAGTTATAATGGCCAAAAGAGCATTAAATGTGAATCTCAAGCTCCAGTTAACTTCCACTGAGAAGAGATGATCGCCACTGAGCAGTCAATGATATTAGAAGCCCGGAAAACAAAAGCATAGACTACCATTGTGAAGTCCATTTAAAAAAAGAGGCCCTTATTAAAAATTATTGGAGCTCAAACTGAAAAACATTCCAATAACAGCAGGGTCGGGGCAAAAGGCTGATGGTTAGCATAAGCAGACGCTGACAATGTAGCGCAATGTAGCACAAGATATCCAATAGGAAGCTTTCAGGTGTATTAATAATCTACCCAAGTGTAAAGGAGGCCTAATTTGGAGTAAAATTTAGTTATTTTTGTGCTCCTCCTCTGTAATTAGTGGAGCTGCTGTTGATTGCTCTGGGCTGATAATGGTCCCACAGGTTTCACACTCGACTGTTCTTCCTTCTTTCTGGAAAGATTCAGAACATAAGAGTGGAACAGGCTGAGTGGGCAGTCCAAGCCAATCCCTGAGGGGCTGTGCACAGCAGATAGCTGGAGAGAACATAAATAGCTTGGGGCTACATCACTCAAGGTCCTTGTCCAGTAGGAGAATCACCCTGCCTGAAAGGCTGCCGCCCTCCTAGGCTATCTTGCACCTTCACCGGGAGCCAGCAAGGCCCCAACTACCTTAAGGCAGGGGCCCTTCCTGCAGAGAGAGAGTTCAAGCCAAAAAAGGATGATTTCACCTAGGATCCAGTCTGGTGGGTCCACTAAGCACCTGTCTGCCTGACGCTGAAAGAGACACCCAAGCACTTGTGAGTACAGACCTGAGAGCAAGATCTGGGTGAATGCAATTTGTTAACTCCCTTTTATACAGAGGTTCGCCCAGCCTCTGACATTGCTTTGATGCCCCACTGCTGTCCATTTCCCAAGAACTGTTGCTAAGGGACTCTTCAACAAGAAGTAGCTGCAAAGAGAGGGCGTCCTCTTACTACTGTTCAACAGTCTAAAATATCCCACAGCTCCCTATGCCATGAACAAGTTACACTGCAATAAATTCAGAAAAGCAATCCCCTAGATTACATGTTGAGCCAGAAATGTGGATGCTACTGTGTGTCTGTATGGAACTGGGACAAGGTGGCGGGACCGGCTAGGGGGTTTGCGCTACTCAAATAACATTGTTCTGGGTCAGTGAAGCCAGGAGGTCAGCATAACAGCCAGGCAACCAACATTTTTAGAAGTATGTCTGCAATGGCATCTACCATTTTTCTTTTAGGAACAGTTTCTTTAAAACCCAAAGATATATCTTGGATTGCAAGTCTCTTTGGGTATATACATTGTTTCTTTATTACTATATGCATGCTTTCCATGGGATTTGCAATTGTGATTATTTTTGATCTCACTTACACTCTGCAAAAACGTTTAATTAAAGCTGCCAGGTTTAAGCTTGTAGTGTACCCTACAAACTGCACAATATAATCTGATATACGGTGTCTTAAAAAAGTATTCACACCCTTTTAAATTTTCCACATTCTGTCATGTTACAGCCAAAAATTTAAATGTATTTTATTGGGATTTTATGTGATAGACCAACACAAAATGTGGCACACAATTGTGAAGTAGAAGGAAAATTATAAATGGTTTTCATTTTTTTTTACAAATAAATATGTGAAAAGTGTGGCGTGCATTTGTATTCAGCCCCCTAATACAATTACAGCTGCAAGTATTTTTGGGTTTGATTAGTACCAGCTTTGCACATCTAGAGTGATTTTTTTGCCCATTTTTCTTTACAAAATAGCTCAAGCTCTGTTAGATTGGATGGAGAACATCTGTGAACAGCAATTTTCAAGTCTTGCCACAGATTCTCAATTGGATTTAGGTCTGGACTTTGACTGGAAAATTCTAACACATGAATATGGTTTGATCTAAACCATTTCATTGTAGCTCTAGCTGTATGTTTAGGGTCATTGTCCTGCTGGAAGGAGAACCTCTGCCCCAGTCTCAAGTCTTTTGCAGACTCTTAACAGGTTTTCTTCTAAGATTTCCCTGTATTTGGCTCTATCTATCTTCCCATCAACTCTGACCAGCTTCCCTGTGCCTGCTGAAGAAAAGCATCCCCACAAAATGATGCTGCTACCACCATGTTGGCACTCTTCCATAAAGGCCAGATTTGTGGAGTGCACAACTAATGGTTGTCCTGTGGACAGATTGTCCCACCTGAGCTGTGGATCTCTGCAGCTCCTCCAGCGTTACTACCATGGGCCTCTTGGCTGCTTCTCTGATTAATGCTCTCCTTGCCCAATCTGTCAGTGGATGGCAATGTCTTGGTAGGTTTGCAGTTGTGCCATACTCTTTCCATTTTCAGATGATGGATTGAACAGTGCTCCGTGAGATGTTCAAAACTTGGGATTTTTTTTTTATATCCTAACCCTTGTCACGAGCCGGACTGACGGCTAGTGGGAATACAGGAGGTGGATCCTCTGTACCAGAGAGGGGATGGCACGGGTCGTACTGAGGGACCGGTTCTAAGCAGCCACCGGTTTTCACCAGAGCCCGCCGCAAAGCGGGATGGACTTGCTGCGGCGGTAGCAACCAGGTCGTGTCCTCCAGTAGCGACTCCACCTCTCTGGCGGCTGAGATAGGCGCGGTACAAAAGGACTAGGCAGAGGCAAGGTCAGACGTAGCAGAGGGTCAGGGCAGGCGGCAATGGTTCGTAGTCAGAGACAATGGCAGCAGGTCAGATACACAGGCAAGGCAACTCACAAAACGCTTCCACAGGGTACTAAGACAACAAGATCCGGCAAGGACAGGAAGGGGAAGTGGGTTTATATATGTTTTGGGTGTTGTGACAGCAGGAAGGTAAAGTCACCTGGTTGCATCCAGGGGGGTAGATATATTTCGCCCAGATTCAGGCTTTACGCCGACTTATACAACTAGGTGGAGAGTTGTATAAGCCCAGCTGAGGCTAGTGGGCTCATGGATGACTCATACCTCTAGGGAGAGTGTGGGGCGTCGTGCAGACAGGGAGTTGATGAGACCAGCTGAAGCTTGTCAGCTCATTTAGGCCTCTATAAGAACTCCCAGCTTCATTAGATGTTTGCTCATGCCTGGAACCAGACCTGTGTGGACTGTCTAGGGAGAGTGAACCCCTGTGCGGTGAGACAAAGCCTGTGTGGCTATTTGCTTGGACATTTAAAACCAGGGACTTAGGGACTAGGACAGCACTAGGCTGATCCCAGCTGTTAGTTAGGAAACCTGTATGTTTAGTCAGAGGTCAAGTTGACCAGGATTTATTTTGTTTATGTTTCTTTTGCTTTGCTGTGTTTTGTCACTGTAAATAGAAAAAAACCACAACCTCCGTTTGCTGGGCCTGTTTTGTGTGGGGAGCCCATCCCGGGGGTCACACACACCCGCTGCCGAGCTAACCCCCTCACAGTTGGTGGAGAACCAGTGGCAGTTTTTTTTAAGCCAGCATGGAGGAGATACTGAAACAACTGGCTCTAGCAAATGCCAATCAACAGCAGACAAATGCAGGTTTGCAAAGGAGCCTTGCAGCCCAGCAGCAAGCTCACCAACAGAGTCTGGAAGCTCAGCAACAAGCCCAGCAGCAATCTGAGGCCCACTTCATAGACCTGTTACAGAAGCAAGAGCAGAGACTACAACAAATGGAAGCAGTAATGCAGCAACGTCCGCAGACCAGTGAGGAAAGCCGTCCCACTAATACCGCGTCCTTTGGGGTGAGTCGTTTATTGACAAAAATGACTGGAGAGGATGATCCAGAGGTATTTTTGACCACATTTGAAAGGACCGCTGAAAGAGAAAAGTGGCCTGAGGAGCAGTGGGCTGGACTGGTGGCTCCTCTGTTAACTGGTGAATCGCAGAAAGCTTACTATGACCTAGAGCCTAACCAAGCAAAAGACTATGTGATGCTAAAAGCTGAAATTTTGGCAAGGCTGGGTGTCACCCAGGCTGTCCGGGCTCAGCGTGTGCATAACTGGACTTTCCAGCTTGGAAAACCCCCCAGGTCTCAAATGTATGATCTCATTCACCTGAGCAGAAAGTGGCTACAGCCAGAGACTTTGTCCGCACCAAAGATTGTGGAACGTGTTGTAATGGATCGGTTTTTGAGAGCTCTTCCTACTGCCATCCAAAAGTGGGTAAGCCATGGAGACCCAGAGACGGCCGATGGTCTTGTGGATCATGTGGAGAAATACTTGGCTACAGAGAACCTGACGGCCTCTTCCAGAGACACTCGGACTTTCCACCCTAAGACCAGACCATCCCCAGGGGCGGATAAGAGGATTCCAAGGGGTGAGGGTGGAGAGAGTGAGAGGGTGGGAGCTCTACCCCAAGTTTGGCGAGAACAGCCTGGGAAATCAGCGGCTCAAGAGGCGGCAAGAAGGATCGTTTGCTACCGCTGCCGGCAAGCGGGACATATTGCAGCCAATTGCCCGGTTGTGGAGGAACCCATGCAGTGTGACTTTCTGACGGGCAGACGTCAGTCGCTGTGTGCGACAGTCGCATGCACTGCCATTCGAGGAACTGAGAAACATTTATGCAAAATGTGTGTTAATGGTAGAAATGTTGTGGTATTGCTGGATTCAGGTAGCCTTGTGACCCTGATAAAGGCTGAATTAGTTAAAACAGAGGTCTCTGGGAATAGCAAGGTAGCTGTTATTTGTGTGCATGGGGACACCCGAGAGTATCCAGTGACTACAGTGTGTTTCGAGACCCCCAAAGGTACCCTCTCTCATCCAGTGGGGTTAGTATCTCAATTACCGCATGATGCCATTGTGGGAAGGGATTTTCCGAAGTTCTGGGAACTGTGGGATGATCCTGAGCCCCCCACTGGTGCCCCTATGTACCAGGAATGTGATAGCCAGAACTCCTCTGAGAGTGGTGAGGACTCTCCAGAATTTCCCTTGTCAGTATTGGCAGGGGAGACTCAAGAAACTGGAGAGGAGCCCACCTCCTCAGACGAAAACCTACCGTCTGTGGAGTTTTCTGATCTGGAGGTTCACAGGGAAAATTTTGCCACAGAACAGTTAAAAGACCCCGCCCTAATAAAGGCACGGGAAAACGTAGTGGAAATAGATGGCGAGTTAGTGAACCCAGATAATACCTGCACTTACCCATACTTCAGCGTAGAGAAGGACCTACTGTATCGGGTGGCAAAAAGGGCAGAAGAAACCGTTGAGCAGCTTGTGGTGCCCAAACCTTACAGGAAGTTGGTGTTGGAGTTGGCCCATGGGCACATTCTTGGAGGTCATCTGGGGACAGAGAAAACCCGAGAGAGGGTATTACAGAGATTCTATTGGCCTGGGGTGATGAAGGACATAGAAAATTATTGTTCCTCCTGCCCTGTGTGTCAGAGGTCGGCCCCGATGCCACATTTCCATAGCCCGCTGGTCCCTCTACCCATCATTGAGGTCCCGTTTGAGAGAATCGCAATGGATTTGGTAGGTCCTATAATCAAGTCCGCTAGGGGGCACCAGTACATATTGGTTATAATGGACTATGCCACCCGTTATCCAGAAGCGATCCCTCTCAGAAATACCTCGGCCAAAACCATAGCCAAAGAGCTATCTCTTGTTTTTAGCCGGGTGGGTATTTGTAAAGAACTGCTTACGGACCAAGGTACACCCTTTATGTCCCGGGTTATGAAAGAGCTGTGTAAATTGTTCAAAGTGACGCAATTGCGTACATCTGTGTATCACCCCCAAACCGATGGGCTGGTTGAAAGATTCAACAAAACCCTAAAACAAATGTTGAAGAAAGTGGTGGATAGAGATGGAAAGGATTGGGACTGTCTACTTCCTTATTTGATGTTTGCTATTAGGGAGGTGCCCCAATCCTCTACGGGATTCTCCCCCTTTGAGTTACTGTATGGGAGACACCCAAGAGGGCTGTTGGATATTGCCAAGGAAACTTGGGAAAGTGAGAGTTCTCCCCACAGGAGTGTGATTGAGCATGTCGCCCTGATGCAAGACCGAATTGCACAGGTAATGCCCATCGTGAAGGAACATTTGGCCCAAGCGCAGTTAGCACAGCAGAGAGTGTACAACCGTGGAGCCAAGACCCGTACCTTTTCCCCGGGGGATAGGATACTGGTGCTTGTCCCTACGGTTGAAAGTAAATTCCTTGCCAAATGGCAAGGCCCCTATGAGATAATGGAAAAAGTGAGCGAAGTGAATTACAAGGTCAGACAACCAGGAAGGCGAAAGCCCGAACAGATCTATCACGTTAATCTGTTGAAAGCCTGGAGGGATAGAGAGTCCCTAGTCGCAGACACTTGGTCACCAGCTCAAACTGGTTGCGTGATTCCTGAGGTTGGAATAGCAGCCACCTTGTCACAACCCCAACAACAGGAGGTTAAGGAGTTTGTGCTTCGCAACAAGGAGGTATTCTCTGAGCTGCCGGGACAAACATCTGGGGTAGAGCATGACATCATTACCCCGCCCGGTGAAAGGGTGAAGTTAAAACCCTATCGGATCCCAGAGGCCCGACGGGAGGCAATACGGGAGGAAGTACAGAAAATGCTGAACTTAGGGGTGATAGAGGAGTCCCAAAGTGATTGGTCTAGTCCCATTGTGTTGGTGCCTAAACCGGATGGGAGCTGGCGATTTTGTAACGATTTTCGTCAGTTGAACAAAGTTACAAAATTTGACACCTACCCCATGCCACGTATAGATGAGTTGATCGAACGGCTGGGAACAGCCCGATACATGACGACTCTTGACCTCACAAAAGGGTATTGGCAAATCCCCCTGGCCAAGTCGGCCAAAGAGAAAACCGCATTTGTAACCCCAGACGGGGCGTTCCAATATAAAAGAATGCCGTTCGGGTTACAGAATGCGCCGGCCACATTCCAGCGGAAAATGGACCAGATGCTGAGGCCCCATCGGAAGTATGCTGCGGCTTACCTGGATGACGTAATTGTCCATAGCACAGATTGGGCCTCACATCTGCCAAAAGTGCAAGCAGTCCTGGACTCTGTTCGGGAAGCGGGGTTTACGGCTAACCCCAAGAAGTGTACCATTGGGCAGGAGGAGGCCAAATATCTTGGGTACACCATTGGGAGGGGAGTAATAAAACCCCAACTCAACAAAGTCAAGGCCATCCAGAGTTGGCCACGTCCCAACAGCAAGAAGCAGGTACGAGCCTTTCTGGGAATCGCTGGGTATTATCGGCGATTCATTCCCCACTTTGCTTCTAAGGCTGTGCCCCTAACCAACCTGACGAAGGGGAAAGGGTCGGTCATGATTAAATGGACCCCCGAGGCTGAGGCAGCATTCCAATTCTTGAAACAAGCCTTATGTAGCCAGCCAGTGTTGTACTCACCCGACTTCTCTAAAGACTTTGTCGTACAAAGTGATGCGTCAGATGTGGGGTTAGGAGCAGTATTGTCCCAGGTCTGGAACGGGGAAGAGCACCCAGTCATTTACCTCAGCAGGAAGTTGAAGTCCCATGAGGTAAATTACGCCACCGTTGAAAAGGAGTGTTTAGCGGTGAAGTGGGCTCTAGATTCCCTTCGGTACTACCTGCTAGGTAGGCACTTTGACATGGTTACGGATCACGCTCCGTTAAAGTGGATGGCACAAAACAAGGAAACAAATAGAAGAGTGAATAGGTGGTTCCTGGCCCTCCAGGAATTCAACTTCACAGTAAAGCATCGCCCTGGCGTTCAAATGGGGAATGTGGATGCTTTGTCTCGAGTACATGAATGCCTGATTGCTGGTGTTCCAACCCCGAGGTTAAAACAAGAGGGGGGGGTATGTGACAGCAGGAAGGTAAAGTCACCTGGTTGCATTCAGGGGGGTAGATATATTTCGCCCAGATTCAGGCTTTACGCCGACTTATACAACTAGGTGGAGAGTTGTATAAGCCCAGCTGAGGCTAGTGGGCTCATGGATGACTCATACCTCTAGGGAGAGTGTGGGGCGTCGTGCAGACAGGGAGTTGATGAGACCAGCTGAAGCTTGTCAGCTCATTTAGGCCTCTATAAGAACTCCCAGCTTCATTAGATGTTTGCTCATGCCTGGAACCAGACCTGTGTGGACTGTCTAGGGAGAGTGAACCCCTGTGCGGTGAGACAAAGCCTGTGTGGCTATTTGCTTGGACATTTAAAACCAGGGACTTAGGGACTAGGACAGCACTAGGCTGATCCCAGTTGTTAGTTAGGAAACCTGTATGTTTAGTCAGAGGTCAAGTTGACCAGGATTTATTTTGTTTATGTTTCTTTTGCTTTGCTGTGTTTTGTCACTGTAAATAGAAAAAAACCACAACCTCCGTTTGCTGGGCCTGTTTTGTGTGGGGAGCCCATCCCGGGGGTCACACACACCCGCTGCCGAGCTAACCCCCTCACAGTGTTCATACAGTAATTGGGCCAGGCACCAATCAATGGTGCGCTGGCCCTTTAAATCTTAGAAGGCCGGCGCGCACGCGCCCGAGAGTGCAGCGGGGCCGCGCGCGCCGGGCAGGAGCAGGAGGGGAAGGTGAGAAGGATGGGATGGGATGCGATCCGTGGACGGAGATGTGCCGCCGTGTGGATCGCATCCCCGCCGGTGACAGAGCAGCGCCCACGGCCAGGAGGGCTGACCGGGGCGCTGCAGGGGGACCGACGCCGTGAGTGCTCCGGGAAGGATGGGACACCCGGAGCGCTCGCCGTTACAGTACCCCCCCTTAGGTCTCCCCCTTTTCTTGGAACCCAAGAATCTACGGATGAGCTCCTTGTCTAAAATGTTGGTCTCAGGCTCCCAGGATCTCTCTTCAGGACCACAGTTCTCCCAATCAATTAAAAAAAATATTTTACCTCGGATGACCTTGGAGGCGAGGATTTCTTTCACCGAGAAGACATCGGAAGAACCAGAGACAGGAGCAGGAGCAGTGACCTTGGGGGGAAATCGGTTAAGAATGAGGGGTTTGAGAAGAGACACATGAAAAGAATTGGGGATACGAAGAGAAGGAGGAAGATGGAGTTTGTAAGAGACAGAATTGATTTGGTTTTTGATTTTAAAAGGTCCGAGGTAACGAGGGCCCAGCTTGTAGCTAGGTACCCGAAACCGAACATATTTGGAGGAGAGCCACACTTTGTCACCCGGGACATAGACAGGAGGAATTCTTCTTTTTTTATCTGCATGTCTCTTCATGCGGGCAGAGGCCAGTGATAGCGACTTTTGAGTCTCTTTCCAGATAGAGGTGAAGTCTTGAGTTAATTCATTCACGGCAGGAACTCCAGAAGAAGTGGGGATGGGGAGGGGGGGCAATGGGTGACGGCCGTAGACCACAAAGAAAGGTGATTTGGAGGACGATTCAGAGTTCTTGAAATTGTATGAGAATTCTGCCCAGGGTAATAGGTCAACCCAATCGTCTTGACGGGCGGAGACAAAATGTCGTAAGTAGTCACCAAAGACCTGGTTAACTCTCTCCACCTGTCCATTGGATTGCGGGTGATAAGCGGAAGAAAAATTCAACTTAATCTTTAGTTGAGTACAGAGAGCTCTCCAAAATTTTGAGATGAATTGAACGCCTCTATCAGAGACGATATGTGAGGGTAGCCCATGAAGACGGAAAATTTGAAGAAAAAAATGCTTCGCCAACTGAGGTGCAGTAGGCAGACCAGGAAGCGGGACAAAATGAGCCATTTTCGAAAAGCGGTCAACGACCACCCAGATGACAGTGTTACTATGAGACAAAGGAAGGTCCGTGATGAAATCCATGGCAATGTGGGACCATGGTTGTTCAGGCACAGGTAGAGGAAGGAGAAGACCTGCAGGCTTCTGGCGTGGAGTCTTGTCACATGCACAGATAGTGCAGGCCCGTACAAAGTCAGTCATATCTTTTTCCTGGGTAGGCCACCAATAGTGTCTGCCCATCAATTGTATGGATTTTTTGATCCCAGCGTGACCGGCTAGATGGGAGGAATGGCCCCACCTGAGTATCTGGAGACAAAGGCGTGGAGGAACGAAAGTTTTTCCTGGAGGAACTGGCATCAGAGACGCAGGAGCAGAGGAAATCAGACACTCAGGGGGTACGATGTGTTGAGGGGGAGTCCCGGTTTCAGAGGCATCGGAGGAACGGGACAAGGCATCAGCCCTGACATTCTTGTCTGCGGGACGAAAATGGATCTGGAAATTGAACCGGGCAAAGAACAATGACCACCTGGCCTGGCGAGGATTTAAGCGCTGAGCGGACTGAAGGTAGGACAAATTTTTATGGTCAGTGTAGATGGAGATAGGGTGAAGGGATCCTTCCAGGAGATGTCTCCACTATTCTAATGCCAGCTTGATGGCCAACAGTTCACGGTCACCTATGGAATAGTTTTTTTCAGGAGGGGAGAAGGTTTTAGAGAAAAAAACACACGTGACGTTTCTTCCTTTAGCGTTTTTTTGAAGAAGAACAGCTCCGGCTCCTACCGAGGAGGCGTCAACTTCAAGGAAGAACGGCTTTGTGGGGTCTGGTCGAGACAGGACAGGTGCAGAGGAGAAGGCGGTCTTAAGGCGAGTAAAGGCTTCTTCCGCTTGAGGCGGCCAGGACCTTGGATTCACATTTTTCTTAGTCAGTGCCCCTATAGGAGCAACGATGGTGGAGAAGTGGGGTATGAACTGACGATAGTAGTTGGCGAATCCAAGGATGCGTTGGATAGCATGGAGTCCAGAGGGGCGTGGCCAATCCAGGACTGCGGAGAGCTTGTCAGGGTCCATTTGAAGGCCTTGTCCTGAGACCAGATAACCTAGGAAAGGAAGGCTGCTGCGCTCAAAAAGGCATTTTTCAAATTTAGCGTAAAGATGATTTACGCGGAGGCGCTGGAGCACTTGACGGACATGGAGCCGATGTTCCTCAAGGTTGGTAGAGAAGATTAGGATGTCGTCAAGATAGACAACCACATAGGTATACAGTAAGTCCCGAAAGATTTCATTGACAAAATCCTGAAAGACTGCAGGAGCGTTGCAAAGTCCGAAAGGCATGACGAGATATTCAAAGTGACCATCTCTGGTGTTAAATGCGGTTTTCCATTCATCTCCTTCACGGATTCTGATGAGGTTATAAGCGCCCCTGAGGTCCAATTTCGAAAAAACTTTTGCTCCGCGCAGACGGTCAAAGAGCTCTGAGATGAGAGGCAGAGGGTAGCGATTTTTAATAGTGATTTTATTGAGACCACGATAGTCTATGCAAGGGCGTAGTGATCCGTCCTTCTTGGCAACGAAGAAGAACCCCGCTCCGGCTGGAGTAGATGATTTCCTAATAAAACCTCTCTTGAGGTTCTCCTGTATGTAACCAGTCATGGCCTTGGTTTCAGGAGAGGAGAGAGGGTAAATTCTGCCACGGGGTGGTGTAGTACCTGGGAGCAAGTCAATGGGGCAGTCATAGGGTCTATGTGGTGGTAAGACCTCCGCCTGTTTTTTGCAAAAGACATCAGAAAAGTCCTGATAGGCCTTGGGAAGGCCGGGCAAAGGAGTAGCGATGGGAACTTGACTGGGGGTTACAGAGTTAAGACAATGCTTGTGGCAGGAGTAGCCCCAGGATTTGATGTCCCCAGTGGTCCAGTCGAGGGTAGGAGAGTGGCGCTGGAGCCAGGGTAGGCCAAGAAGGATGTCAGAAGTACAGTTCGGCAAAACAAAGAATTCAATTTTTTCTTGGTGAAGAACACCAACGGACATGAGCAGGGGTTCGGTGCGGTAACGCACGGTACAATCCAGATTCTCTCCATTTACAGAGGAAATGAAGAAGGGTTTGATGAGACGGATAACAGGAACGTTGAACCTGTTGATGAAAGAGGCTTCAATAAAGTTTCCTGCAGAACCAGAGTCCAGGAAGGCCACCGCAGAGAAGGGGGAGCCAGCAGAAGGGGAAATCCGCACAGGAATAGTCAGACGTGGAGAGGAAGAATTCACACCTAGTAACGCCTCTCCCACGTTCACTAGGTGCGGGCGTTTCCCTGACGTAGAGGACGAATAGGGCAGTCCTTTAGGAAATGTTCAGAGCTCGCACAATAAAGGCATAAGTTCTCATTCCTACGGCGAGTCCTCTCTTGTAGGGTCAGGCGAGATCGGTCCACCTGCATGGCCTCCTTGACAGAAGGCATAGTATCAGGATGCGTTGGATTCAGGAAGAGAGGAGCCAGGCGCGGATAACGCCTGGTGCGAACAAGATCTTTCTCCTGGCGAAGCTCTTGGCGTCTTTCAACGTAGCGTATGTCAATGCGGGTAGCTAAGTGGATGAGCTCCGTCAGGGAGGAGGGTATCTCTCGTGCGGCCAGACAATCCTTGATGTGGCTGGATAAACCTTTCTTGAAGGTCACGCAGAGAGCCTCATTATTCCAGGATAGCTCTGAGGCCAGTGTGCGGAACTGTATGGCATATTCGCCCACAGAGGAGTTTCCTTGGACAAGGTTAAGCAGGGCGGTTTCAGCGGATGAGGCTCGGCCTGGTTCCTCAAAAACGCTACGAACCTCAGCGAGGAAGGACTGAACGGTGGCTGTAACAGGGTCATTGCGGTCCCAGAGTGGCGTGGCCCAGGCCAAGGCCTTCCCAGACAACAGACAGACCACGAATGCCACCTTAGACCGTTCTGTGGAAAACTGGTCTGACATCATCTCAAGATGCAGGGAACATTGGGACAAGAATCCCTGGCACCTCCTAGGATCCCCGTCAAATTTCTCCGGAAGAGACAAGCGGATCTTCGAGGTAGTAGCGGCAGCTCGGGGAGGGGAAGATGCTGGAGCTTGTGGCGGCAGACGCTGCTGGATCATGGCGGTCAACTGCGACAGCTGCTGTCCTTGTTGGGCAATCAATTGCGACTGCTGGGCAACCACGGTAGTGAGATCAGCGAGACTAGGCAGCGGCACGTCAGCGGGATCCATGGCCGGATCTACTGTCACAAGCCGGACTGACAGCTAGTGGGAATACAGGAGGTGGATCCTCTGTACCAGAGAGGGGATGGCACGGGTCGTACTGAGGGACCGGTTCTAAGCAGCCACCGGTTTTCACCAGAGCCCGCCGCAAAGCGGGATGGACTTGTTGCGTCGGTAGCAACCAGGTCGTGTCCTCCAGTAGCGACTCCACCTCTCTGGCGGCTGAGATAGGCGCGGCACAAAAGGACTAGGCAGAGGCAAGGTCAGACGTAGCAGAGGGTCAGGGCAGGCGGCAATGGTTCGTAGTCAGAGACAATGGCAGCAGGTCAGATACACAGGCAAGGCAACTCACAAAACGCTTCCACAGGGTACTAAGACAACAAGATCCGGCAAGGACAGGAAGGGGAAGTGGGTTTATATATGTTTTGGGTGTTCACACAGTAATTGGGCCAGGCACCAATCAATGGTGCGCTGGCACTTTAAATCTTAGAAGGCCGGCGCGCGCGCGCCCTAGAGCGCAGCGGGGCCGCGCGCGCCGGGCAGGAGCAGGAGGGGGAAGGTGAGAAGGATGGGATGCGATCCGCGGACGGAGATGTGCCGCCGTGTGGATCGCATCCCCGTCGGTGACAGAGCAGCGCCCACGGCCAGGAGGGCTGACCGGGACGCTGCAGGGGGACCGACGCCGTGAGCGCTCCGGGAAGGATGGGACACCCGGAGCGCTCGGCGTTACAACCCTGCTTTAAACTTCTCCACAACTCTATCCCTGACCTGCCTGGTGTGTTCTTTGGCTGTTTGCTGTTTGTTCACTGAGGTTCTCTAACAAACCTCTAGGGATACACAGAACAGCTGTATTTATACTGAGAATAAATTGCACACAGGTGGACTCTATTTGCTAATTAGGTGACTTCTGAAGGCAGTTGGTTCCACTAGATTTTAGTTAGGGGTATCAGAGTAAAGGGGGCCAAATACAAATGCACGCCACACTTTTCACATATTTATTTGTAAAAATCCCAATAAAATACAGTTATGTTTTTGGGGAAAAAAATGTGGAAAATTTCAAGGGGTATGAATACTTTTTCAAGGCACTGTATACTGAGATTTTGTACTTGCCAAATATACTGCAGAAATCTCCCTCCACTAAGTCTGGCTGCATCCATTTTAACTGTAGGCAGCTGAAGCTGCAGCCTGTTCACTTCCTGGATTTACACAGACACATATAGGCACCAGGGCCGTCTTTAATATTGATTGGGCCCTGGGCAAACATTTTCTTCGTCCCCCCCCCCCTCAAAATCACTTTACTGTAGCAGATCAGGCAGTGATTGCGATTGGTTGCCAAAGGCTACAGCATATCATTACCGCTCACTGACTGGATGCTAGAGGTTATAGCACACATTACGACTGACTGATTAGTTGCTAGGTTACAGAACATCATTTCTGCTTGCTGATTGGTTGCTAGAAGATACTGCACATCATTACTGCTAACTGATTGGTTGCTAGAGGTTAAATGCTTACTGCTCACTCATTGGTTGCTAGAGGTTCATGCACAAAATTCCTGCTCACTCGTTGGTTGCTAGAGGTTACTGTACATCATTACCACTTATTGGTTGCTAAAGGTTACAGCACATCATCTCCCCACTGTCTGCACACCATGGACTGGGGAGGTGAGGGGACCCATTAATAGACAGAAAACTCCTAGAACTTGCTATTAGCAATGAGCATAGCAGAGTACACACAACTATGAAGGTTAACTGAGTGTAGGTAGGCACAGAGTCCAATATGAGCAGTATCCCTGGGGACAGGCTCCCAGAAATAATAGGATTTTTATAACAGCTTACCTGTAAAATCCTTTTCTTGGAGTACACCACGGGACACAGAGCTAGTCATTACATAATGGGTTAAGGGTCACCAGCGGTGATTGGACACTGGCACAACCAATGGAAGACAGTTCCCCTCCATATAACCCCTCCCATCAGGGAAGTACCTCAGTTTTGTAGCAAAGCAGTAAGGTTCCCATAAGAAGGGTGGGACCTCTGTGTCCCGTGGTGTACTCCAAGAAAAGGATTTTACAGGTAAGCTGTTATAAAAATCCTATTTTCTTTATCGTACACCACGGGACACAGAGCTAGTCATTACATAATGGGACGTCCCAGAGCAATGCTCATATGAAGGGGGGGAGACACAGATCAAACCGACCGCTTGCGGACCAGAAGCCCTATACTGCTGCCTGCAGCACACTTCGCCCGAAGGCGGAATCCTCATGTCCTTTCACATCTATTTGATAGAATTTGGAAAATGTATGGACTGAGGACCAAGTTGCAGCCTTACAGATCTGAGCCATCGAAGCCTGGTGGTGCACTGCCCATGAAGCACTTATCGCCCTGGTAGAGTGCGCCTTAACAGGAAAAGGAGGAGTCCTGTTCTTTAAACCATAAGCTTGAACAATTACTTGTCTAATCCACCTGGAAATGGTGGATTTTGATACCGCTTGGCCCTTCTTGGGACCATCTGGTAAAATAAACAAAACATCTGTTTTACGTATCTGAGCGGTTGCTTGCAGATACACCCTTACCGCTCTCACTAGATCTAGAGAGTGTAATAATTTTTCCCCCGCCGTCCGCGGGTTTGGAAAAAAGGAAGGCAGAACAATGTCTTGATTCAAGTGAAAAGCCGACACCACCTTAGGCAGAAAAGCCGGATGGGGTCGTAGTACGATCTTGTCCTTGTGACAAATTAGATAAGGCTCTTTACAAGAAAGAGCTGCTAGCTCTGATACTCTCCTAGCAGAAGCTATAGCAATCAGAAAGGCCAATTTCCTACTTAATATAATTAAAGGAATATGGCGAATAGGTTCAAAAGGTTGCTTTTGCAACACTGACAATACCAAATTCAAATCCCATGGACACAAGGGAGACCTGACTGGAGGATTTATCCTCAGTACCCCCTGAATGAATGTCCGAACTAGGGAGTGAGATGCCAATGGTCTCTGAAAGAAGACTGATAGAGCCGATATTTGCCCTTTGATGGTGCTAAGGGCTAATTTCATATCCACTCCTAACTGGCAAAAAGCAGATTCCAACTTCTGGATTCACACCAGGAAACGTATGCTTTCCAGACTCTATGATAGATGAGTCTGGAGGCTGGCTTTCTAGCATTAATGAGCGTAGAAAGAACCAGGCCAGAGACCCCTCTCTTTTTCAAAATGTGGGTCTCAGCAGCCAGGCCGTCAAATTTAGCCTTTGTAAGGAAGGGTGGAATACTGGACCCTGTGACAACAGGTCGTGTCGAAGTGGAAGCTTCCAGGGCCTTCCTATCGCCATTTTTACGATCTCGGCATACCAAGGCCTCCTGGGCCAGTTTGGGGCCACTAGGATTACTGGTATTCCCTCCTCCTTGATCCTGCGAAGCAGTCTTTGTAGAAGAGGGATCGGAGGGAATGCATAGATCAGTGAGAACTGATTCCATGGAGTTATTAGAGCGTCTGTCCCGTAGGCTAGAGGATCTCTCGTTCTGGACACAAAGTTGTCCAATTTCTTGTTGAACCTGGAAGCTAGCAGGTCTACATCTGGGTTTCCCCATCTCAGACATATGGCCTGAAAGATCTCTGGGTGAAGAGACCACTCTCCTGGTAGCAGCTGCTGACGACTCAGGTAGTCTGCTTGCCAGTTTTCTATCCCTGGAATGAAGATTGCAGAGATGCAAGGTACATGCTCTTCTGCCCATGCCAAGATCCGGTTCACCTCTCTTTGGGCTGCCCGACTGTGGGTGCCTCCTTGGTGATTGATGTAAGCTACTGCCGTAGCATTGTCGGATTGAACCCGAACTGGGTAGCCCTGTAACCTGTATGTCCAGGTTTTGAGGGCTAGATATACCGCCCGGATCTCTAGCACATTGATGGGCAGGATCCCCTGAGTCTTGGCCCAGGTTCCCTGGGTAGAAGCCTCCTCGAATACTGCACCCCAGCCCGATAGGCTGGCATCCGTAGATACCACCTTCCAGGCCACTGGGAGGAAGGACTTTCCCTTCCGTAAATTCCTGGCTTCTAGCCACCAATTGAAGCTGTGGCGTACTTGTGAGGACAGGCGCATGGGTATATCCAGAGCTTGGCTCTTCCTGTTCCAGGAGGCTAAAATATTGCCTTGAAGTAGTCTCGAATGAAACTGGGCGTAAGGGACCGCCTCGAAGGAGGCTACCATCTTTCCCAATAGTCTCATGCAAAGGCGAATAGACGGCCTCTTGTTTGTTTTGACCTTGTGGATCAGGTCTTTCAGAGACTGTATCTTTGGCTCTGGCAGGTATACCCTGTTTTGGGCTGTATCTATGATCATGCCCAGGTACACTATCCTTCTTTGGGCCTGGAGAGAGGATTTTTGTAAGTTTATAATCCATCCTAAATGCTCCAGGTATCCTACTGTAGTGTCTACAGCGTGATCCAATCCCTCCTTTGACTGATCTATTAATAGTAGATCGTCTAGATAGGCTGTTACCGCAATGCCCTGTGTTCTTAGGTTTGCTAACAGAGGAGCTAGCACCTTTGTGAATACTCTGGGCGCGGTGGCTACACCAAATGGCAGGGCCACAAATTGAAAGTGGCGATCTTCTACCGCAAACCTTAGGAATCTTTGGTGAGCGGGGAGGATTGGTATGTGTAGATATGCGTCTTTGATATCTATGGACGCAATGAATTCTCCGCCTTTTAAAGTAGCGACCATGGATCGAATCGTTTCCATTCGAAAATGGCGAACGTTCAGAAACTGGTTTAGATTTTTTAGATCCAGGATGGGTCTGACTTCTCCGTTCGGTTTTGGAATCACAAAGAGGTTTGAGTAAAAACCTGAACCTTGCTCCTTTTGGGGTACCTCTGTAACCACACCTTGAGCTATTAAGTGATTCAAACCTTTGAAGAAGGATCCTCTTTTTTGTGGATCCTTGGAGAGTCTTGAACTTCGGAATTGAGAAGATAGGATCTCTCGAAATTCCAGTCTGTACCCTGAGGATATTGTGGATACCACCCATTTGTCCTGGGTTTCTGTCCGCCAAGTCGCTGAGAACTGACGAAGCCTTCCCCCCACTCGGCCGAGCGGGGGCGCCCCTTCAATGAGAGGTTTTGGGGGCTTGCTTATTAGCTCTTGAACCCCACGGCTTCTTGTTCTTCTGAGCCTGTTCTTTGGCTTTTTTGGGTGGCTGAAAAGGCCGTCGCCACTGGCTGGAGTCAGATTTCCCGGGAGCTGGGGAGAGAGTGTGTTTAAAACAAGGTCTCTTGTTTTTCTTTCTCTCAGGTAAAAGTGTCGTTTTACCACTTGATATCTTTTGGATATATCTTTCTAAATCTTCCCCAAAAAGGCGTTCGCCATGGAACGGGAAACTTGCCAACAACTTTTTGCATGGGGCTTCCGCTGACCAATGCTTAAGCCAAAGTACTCTGCGCATCTGTACCAGCTGGAGTGTAAGGCGTGATGCCTGTATGATAGAATCTCTCATGGCATCCACTGTGAAGCATAAGGCTTTAGGCAAATTCTCCCAATTTTTAGCCTGCTCTGAAGGCAGCTCCTTCAGCCCCTGCTTTACCTGTTGGCTGACGACCTGACACATACCGACTGCTGCTACTGCAGGTTGGATAATTGAGCCGGCCAAAAGGAAGGAGGATTTCAGTAAGGATTCCAACTTCTTCTCAGAAGGATCTTTAAACACTTGTACATTATCCACTGGACATGTCAGGTTTTTATTTACACAAGAAATAGCCGCATCTACCGTAGGCAGGCTCCATTTCTTTAAAAAATTTTCCTCCATAGGATAAAGAATGTTAAACTTTTTTGGAGGTGAAAAACGCTTATCTGGATGTTGCCAGTCTGCGTACAATAGATCCTCTAGTAACGGATGAACCGGGAAGGAGCATGCACCTTGCAGGGATCTTAATGATCCTAGGGAGGAGACAGGTGATTCTGTTACCTCCAAAGAGGGTAACCTAAATGCAGCTCGCACGGCTCCTGCATAGCATTGCACCTGTGACTTTAAAATCTGGGATACCGAAAAAGGCTCATCCGATATCCCTGATCCGTCTGACTCCTCATCCTCTGCTGATGTAGCCTCCTCCTCATCCTCCTCCTCCTCAGGTACTTCTGAAGGGAGGTCCAATACTGGAGGAGATCTGCTTCGCTTATTGTCCTTTTTAGAGGATTTAGCGATTAAAGTAGCAATTTTCTCCTCCAGATTATTTAGGGCAGCTGATAAAGTGTCCTCAGTGACATATGCAGGCCCAGGCTTCACTGGGGAAGCCGCCATACCTGACAGAGGTAATGGCTCATCCTGTACAGGTGCTTTTGGCAACACAGGAGAGGAAGGTGCCGAGTCAGCACAGCTAGAGCCCCCTGTCTCAGGCGGCGGTGCTCTTTTATCTCTTTTTGTCCGCATTACTTCCCCTGGAAGACTTACTGTTTAGACAAAATACAAGGTACCTAAATGCATATACTACCGTGTTCAGTTTAGCAAATACATTAAGTATGCAACTTTTAACACATAACTATGCATAACATGGATGTCTTCTAGGAAGTACCCAATCCAACCACATGGAGTCTTACGTCCCTGTATAGCTGCTGTGTTTCTCTGCCAGGAACAAGAGAACTAACGAGCTTGCTTGCTGCTGCAGTGCTTTTTACACTGACAGTCTTTTAAATTTGGCGCCGTTTCTGTGCCTGCGCGCGCCACGTGCCCGCGCACAGCCTCGGCCCCCCCCCCCTCCGATAAAGCGCGCTCCCGCGCGCGCGCGCGCGGCCTTTAGCGCTATGGTGGTGGCCATAGTGAGAGAGGACTCTCATCAGCCCCTGTCCCCACTTACCTGCATCTGCAGGTGTCTGTATCGGCCACCGGAAGGAGGAGCGGGGTGCTCAAGCAAGCTCAGCAGCGGAGGTGACGAGCAGTGTACTTCGCCGAAGCCGACACTGAACAGAGTGAGGTGAGTATATTCAGCTCTTTACTCCCCCCAGTGGTGGAAAAAAAGAAGACATCCACTTTTTGAAAAAGGTCCCAACCTAGTTATGGACCTTCTAATCTCACCTTATCCACGCCGCAGGTTTTTCTGCTGAAAGTTTTCAGACAGATACCAAACTTCACCCTTCACGGTGGGCTATGTGTGCCAACCTTCAGGGATATGGGTTCCTATTTAAAGGATACCTCTCCCCTGGGCCTTGTACAAGACTCTTACCAGGACTTTATAGCGAAATAGCGAAAGTGCTGGATCTTAGAGCCCAGTCCTCCGAAGAGAGACATTACAGGCAACGCCTCATGGATGAGGCCCGGATCCCATCCAGATTCAGCTCATTTGTAGGCGTCTTGGATGGATCCGAAAGCATAGCTCTTTTACCCCCAGAGGGTCTCTTTGGTAGAGCTTTCCTTTAGCACCTCCTAACGCGTCCAACACCTTTCGACACTGGCGAAAAAACTGAGGTACTTCCCTGATGGGAGGGGTTATATGGAGGGGAACTGTCTTCCATTGGTTGTGCCAGTGTCCAATCACCGCTGGTGACCCTTAACCCATTATGTAATGACTAGCTCTGTGTCCCGTGGTGTACGATAAAGAAAAATGACTGGTCATGCCGCCTGCAGTAGAGCATAGTTGAGGGGTGAGGAGCTACATACAGAGTGCAGGATTGAGGAGTGCGCTGTGTATGGAGTGCAAGGTTGAGTGGTACGCTATGTACAGAATGCAGGGTTGAGGGGTACGTTACGTACAGAGTGCAGGGTTGAGGGGTGCGTTACATACAGAGTGCAGGATTGAGGGGTGCGTTACATAGAGTGCAGGATTAAGGGGTGCGTTACATACAGAGTGCAGGATTAAGGGGTGCGTTACATACAGAGTGCATGGTTGAGGGGTGCGTTACAGAGTGCAGGATTAAGGGGTTCATTACATACAGAGTGCATGGTTGAGGGGTGTGTTACATACAGAGTGCAGGATTGAGGGGTGCGTTACAGAGTGCAGGATTGAGGGGTGCATTACATACAGAGTGCAGGATTGAGGGATGCGTTACATACAGAGTGCAGGATTAAGGGGTGCGTTACATACAGAGTGCAGGATTGAGGGGTGCGTTACATACAGAGTGCAGGATTGAGTGGTGTGCTACGTACAGAGTCCAAGATTGAGGGGTGCGCTATATACAGATCGCAGGGTTTAGTGGTGTCTTGTGTACATCCAAGTCCCCCCACCCCCCCCCCCCCCCAAGTACAGAGCTTTCCTTCCCCTGACTACAGTTTAAATCCCCCCTTCAATATATAGCATTCCTCTGCACCATTCCAGCCCCTCCTCACCCTTCGTTCACTACACAGCATTCCTCGTCACCACTACCACCCGCCCCCGCCTCCAGTCTCCATTACCTGAAAACCATCAGAGCGGGGCCGGGCAGCACAAGAGAATCTGCAAAATGCATGTCCCTGGAGGAGCTTCTTATCCCCACCCCCTTCCTCCTCTGCTCTCGTATACAGCTCAACGTGTGTAGAGCAGAGAGGGATGTGAACGGCAGTCAGGAGAGGAGCTCTGTCACTTGTAAATAGGGAAGCAGCGCTTTTGTATTAACAAGTGACAGTAGCGAGCAGCTGAGCTAGCAAGTGACAGGCGCCGGAGCGGAACTCCAGCTGAAAAAAAAACCGGCAGGCAGCGCGGGCTCCAGGGGCTTCTCAGTTGCTTTGGGGCCCCCCTACAGTGGCTGGGCCCTGGGCAGATGCCCCGTTCGCCTTGCGGTAAAGACGGCCCTGATAGGCACACAGACACCCGCACACACACATATACAGACAGACAGACACACTCACACCTCTGCTTACCTGCTCATTTCTCCTCTGTGGATGAATACACATGGATCTCTGCAGTCTCCTGTTATCTCCGCCCTCATCGAGCCCCCTCCAGCTCTGCAGCTCTCATTGGCCATCTTATTACTAATTTCCTCTCCCTTGCTCGCAAACTCTCACGAGAGTGAGAGAAAGAGCTGTGCATGATGTCATTATGTAATAAATGAACCTCTCGCTAATGATGGGTGATAATGTGAAGTGAAAAAAATATATAATTTGTGAAAAGAAAATTAATGAGCTGCTCCCCTCGAAGTATGGGTGAGGCTAACTTAAATATCAGTGAATAGTGATAGGGGGCGCTAGTGCATTAGTTAATATACTAAAACATATGTAGTGCTACCCCCAGTTAAGAGAGCCACTGAGTTTTGTTTCGGGCCCTGTATACAGCACCGCCAACCCCCGGCAATCTACTCAGCCACACTGGCACAGTTAGTCTAGGGATTGTTACCTCGTAACGGTCTATACCTGATTATACACAATCTGGCAGCATTGATAGATAACCACTATCTGCAAAGATGACACCAATACCCATGTGATAAAATATAACTGGATTTACTTTGGTATAAAGATTCAAAGTTAAACACATCACTTAATATACATGCAGAGCCCTGCAGCAATAAACATATACCTCAGTGATAGTGCAGAGTGATCACCCGCCACGTGCAACTATCTTTTTTTCCTATGCGCAATATGGTGCAGCAACAAAGTTTTAACCCCCAGCCTGGTCAGGCCTGACCCAGATTAAAACTCAGTCCCTTATGAGAATAATTCTTCGCATGCAACTTGAACGGTGGTGCACTTTCAGGAAACAATATTTGTAATCCAACGGTAGTAAATTAACAAGATGAGCCAAGGCAGTCACTAGGCCTAACAAAGTAAAAGGGTAACGAAGTGAGCAAGTGCTCGCTCACCACTTCGGACGCGATCCCAGTCCGGGCTTTCACCACTGTGTATCTGCACACAGTGTCTCCAACGGCCGGGTCTCCGGTCCAGCTGATGTCCGCAAACTCGAACAGAAACAGGTGCCACCCAGGCTCCGCAGTGGGGTGGAAGGCACTTTGGTCGGTATGCAAGGCCCAGGCTTCAGGCCTTACACAGCAGCAGATCCGCACGGGGAGTCCTATTGCTTGCAGCGTGGTGTCCAAAGAGGCCGAGCCTAGCCTTGCCCTCTTCTTATATAGCCCCACCCATGAGTCTCTGCAGTGGCCCAATGCACCCTGGGTGCCGAACGGGGTTCTGGGTAACGTAGTCCAGGGGCCTTAAAGGAGACCCCACTACACACTCCCCCCACTTAAACTCTTTGGTCCCCAAAGATAAAAGTTAACACATGCTACGCACAACATTTGACAAAGCTGCATATGTTGTCGGCAGAGGAAGTTCCCACCAAAAACGAGGGGGTATACTTCCCTGCCCACAGGTCACACTGTCATTCGTGGCCTGCCTAGCTGTGCCAGCGGGTGAGTTGGGGTTGCCCCCCACTAAATAAACAGTGGAGGGTTCAGGGTCTTTCACACTCCTCCTGGCAGTGACCACAGTGTCTTCTGAGCTCTCCCCCATTTGTGGGTAAGTCAATTTTCGGGGAGGCCTTATGGTCCTTCTCATCCTCCGTTCCCTTGGGATTTCTGATTCTGGTACTACAGGTTCCTCTGCTGGAACCGACTTGGGAGTTTCCACTGGTTCTGGGACGCTCGACTCAGGAGCAGGGAGGTACATAGAATCTCTTGGATCCTCCTCTAAGAGTAATGCCCCATACACACGATCGTTTTTCATGCAGTTAAAAATGCCATTAAAAAAAATGGCCATTAAAAATGATCGTGTGTAGGCTCCAGAGCATTTTTAACGACGTGAAAAACGGCCATTAAAAATTTCGAACATGTTCTCTTTTTTCACGTCGTTTTTCATGTCGTTTTTTTTAACGACGTGAAAAACGATAGTGTGTATGCTTTAACGACGTGAAAAAAAACGCGCATGCTCAGAATCAAGTATGAGACAGGAGCGCTCGTTCTGGTAAAACTAGCGTTCGTAATGGAGATAGCACATTCGTCACGCAGTCACGGACTGAAAAGCACGAGACTGAAAAGAGCGAATCGTCGCTCAACAAACTTTACTAACATGAAGGGTGGCGCCATTCGAATGGAACTTCCCCTTTATAGTGCCGTCGTACGTGTTGTACGTCACTGCGCTTTGCTTGATCGTTTTTTTAAATGATCGTGTGTACGCAAGACAGGCTTGAGAGGAAACATGAAAAAAAACGACGTGAAAAACGGCAAGAAAAAAAATGGCAAGAAAAACGATCGTGTGTATGGGGCATAAGTCACGGGCATCTTCCCAAGAATCTGACAAAGGGCTGGACGGGATGAACTCAGTAGCTTCTGCATTCAGTTTGGAGCTCACTGGAGATGATGGGCACCCGGTTGACTCCTTCACCGGGGCCCTCTGACGTTTTCCGCCGGCTTGCGGTTATTAATTTTTTTCTTCTTGGGACTGGAACTGGAACACACTTTGACGATATGACCAGCCCCTCTACAGTTGAAACAAATCGCATCCCCCCAATCTTGCAGGGATGCGGGCGCTGAGGTGTCTGGAAACAGCTCCTTCCTCTGACTTTCCCTCTCTGGTACCCCCTGATCCTTGGCCATCAGGGAGGTCAGCATCCCCAATACTTGGGACATCTGCGACTTCAAGGTATCCACCTCTGAGTCTCTCTCTAGGGTCATGGCCGTCCTGACCATCACCGCCGGAGGATGGGTTGGCTCAACTGTTTGGTTCCTTCTTTTGTCTTCCAACATAGCCTCTTCCTCTCTGACCACTCGGATTAAGTCGGGGTACTCCAGGCTCTTACCGTCCTGTCGAGTGCGTAACGCCAATGCAATGGGGTCTAGGGACTGAGCTCCCCGCAACACCTGCTGAACACGGGCCTCATCCACCTTCCTTGGATCAATTCCCTTCTTCAGTATAATTTTATGCAGGACCTTATCCAGACGCCTCATGAACTCTGACAGTTTCTCTCCTGTCTTTTAGTAGCAGTGTTCCAGCTGGTAAGTGAGCTCAGTGACTTTCTCTGTTCCACCGAACACATTCTGCAAAATGTCCAGATAATCCTGTGCATCACAGTCTTTCTTGCTAAGCTTGAGGTTGCATATGGCCTCCAAGGCAGGCCCCTTCAGACTCTCTGTGATTCTCTGTTTCTTTCGGTGTTCTGGGACTTCCCATTCTTCTAAAGCCTGAGTGGCACCGTCTAGCCACTCCTCAAATCCCTCTTCCCCCGAAGGTACAGGCTTCCTTCCAGAAAATATCCTAAGTTTTCTGTATCCCGACATCGGGTAGTCTGTAGGATCCTTCTTACACTGGGGTACAATCTCCCCCAGGACCGCGCATAATTTTGCGCTGAGGGTGGCCGGTGGTGATCCGGGACTCTCTTTCTTATGCCTTCCTGCTTTTGGGGACTGCACTGAAGATATCTGTGGAGGTGATGGAATTGGTGTCTGAAACCATCCTCCCTTGACTGGCAGCGCATGCATTAAGCTATAGGTCTGATCATCCATTGCTGTTATGCTTGGACTTTTGAAATGCTCTGGGATTTCATTCTTCCATTCTATTAGTGCGTGGGTCAGCGAAGAATTCAACCTGACATCCATGACCCATGCTTTCTGGTGTGGGGATAGCGACATTATTAGCTGCTTTACCGCTACTTCTTGCCAGATCCCCGGGAGTTCAATAACTACTGCCGCGGCTGAATCGGTGCCAGCCAACGCTCACCACCGTTCCACTTCTAATGGGTTCATGTTGGTACTTTTGGTGCGTTGCTTGCTGTATCAGGATCCCGGACTCCACCCTGGTCAGGCCTGACCCAGATTAAAACTCAGTCCCTTATGAGAATAATTATTCGCATGCAACTTGAACGGTGGTGCACTTTCAGGAAACAATATTTGTAATCCAACGGTAGTAAATTAACAGGATGGGCCAAGGCAGTCACAAGGCCTAACAAAGTAAAAGGGTAACGAAGAGAGCAAGTGCTCGCTCACCACTCCGGACGCGATCCCAGTCCGGGCTTCCACCACTGTGTATCTGCACACAGTGTCTCCAACGGCCGGGTCTCCGGTCCAGCTGATGTCCGCAAATTCGAACAGAAACAGGTGCCACCCAGGCTCCGCAGTGGGGTGGAAGGCTCTTTGGTCGGTATGCAAGGCCCAGGCTTCAGGCCTTACACAGCAGCAGATCCGCACGGGGAGTCCTATTGCTTGCAGCGTGGTGTCCAAAGAGGCCGAGCCTAGCCTTGCCCTCTTCTTATATAGCCCCACCCATGAGTCTCTGCAGTGGCCCAATGCACCCTGGGTGCCGAACGGGGTTCTGGGTAACGTAGTCCAGGGGCCTTAAAGGAGACCCCGCTACACATATAATCATACAATTGGGTTAAATAAAGTGCTTAAAAGTCTATAAGTTCTTCTGTGATAAATTCCTGTGTTAAATCTCCAAAACTTGCCACCATCACCATAAACAGATACGAGAAGTTACACCCGATGTATGTGGTAAGAATTCCTACTCACTGGAAGACATAGGTGTGCGCAGCCTATTACATTAGGGTGTGCACTTCAAAGCTCAAACACACTGAAGCATAGTAAACTGATTACAATGCTTCAGTTTGTGAATGAACGCAGTGAGTGAGTTTGTTCAATAAATAATAAATGGCATATTGACCCTGCTTTCCATCCTGAAAAATCCTCTCCCCCAGCAGGGGGGAGAGGAGGGAAGCCAGCAGCACTGGGGGGGGGGGGACATGGGGAGGCCTGGGCAGTAGGGGGAGTGGGCACTGCACAGATTGATTAGGGTGTGCCCAGGCACACCTGGCACACCCCCTGCGCACACCTATGCTGGAAGAACATGACTTCTTTAACTAAAAAAAGGTCAAAATAGGCTTTGTTTGTGGGTCTTTGCGCTTGCTTTCGTGATCACTGGGGATGAACCAGGGTAGCTTTCCAAATAACAACCTCCTCTCTACCGAGATAACCTATTACAAAGAAGACATGGAAAGTGCCATAGTGTAAAACAATTTATTTTAAAAATAGCATATTAAAAGCCAAATAGCTGCTAACATTAAGAAGTGCCTACTCCCGGCACTAGGAATACTTGTAAACACTTGGGCAGGGATTGCAAGCCGCCCCGAAGCCTCGAGCCGGCGTGCGTTCCACTGACAACAAGTTCGGGACCTGAAAGTGACATGACCGGAATGTGCCTCGACTAGGCTAATGACCAGACAAGAAATAGGAAGTAGGCTGACTAAGGTATTTACTGGCAGAAAAAAAAAGTTTTACTATCCAAAGTTAAAACAACAATGGCAGAAGATTTTAACCACTTGCCGACCGGGCCATAGCCAAATGATGGCTACAGCGTGGTTGGCTAATTGTGGGAGGGCGTACTATGACGTCTTCCCAGGATCGCGCCTCCCACGCGCCCCCCGGGGTCGCACACCCGGGAATGTCGGTGACGGTTAGGTCTTCCGGATACGGCGCATCACCGATCGGTGGACATTGACAGCAGCCCTTTACCACATGATCGCTCTGTCCAATGACAGAGTGATCACGTGTAAATATACCGGCACATTTCCGGTTCAGTTCCTCCCCTCTCCAGCACCGATTGGTATTGTGTGTGAGGAGAAGAGGGAGTGGGTGCAGCAGTGCTTTTGGGCTGGATCTAGAGTGCCCACAACGCTGATCTGTGCCCATCCATGGCTCTTCCATCCTCATCTTGGCTCATCCATCCCCATCCATGGTTCATCCATCCTCATTCGAGCTCATCCATCCCCATCCATGACTCATCCATCCTCATTCTGGCTCATCCATCCCTGTCCATTGCTTATTACATAGTTGCCAACAGTCACGGATTGGCCGGGACATTCCCGGGATTCAAACCCTTTTCCCGGATTTATTTTGTCCCGGCCAATGTCCCGGCCAATCCGTTTTTTCCCGGTTTCCACGACTTTGGCCGCCGCGGGCCGACGCCGCTAGAGGTCCACGGCCGGCGGAGACAATGTCTCCGCCGGCCGCCATTTTAAAGAAGACCAAAACCAGGATGTAGTACAATAGAAAATAAAGCTGCTGCGGCGCCGCCCATACCCCGCGTCTCCCCGTGGGTGGGCGGCGCCGCAGCAGCTTTATCTTCTATTGTACTACATCCGTGTTTTGGCTGGCCGGCCGGCCACCCCCCCGCCCCGCCCCGCTGCAGGTCTGTCTGTAATGGAAAGGGGGGGGGTGGGCGGCGCCACAGCTTAATTTTTTGTGCAGCCACGCGGTCGGCTCCGCCTCTATTTTGTTCCCCCTCGGGGAAGGGGAAACAGTAATGGCGGTCGAGACAGGAGACACCTGGTTAAGGGGGGACTCCGCTGGGGACACCTGATGTAAGGGGGGACTCCGCTGGGGATGCCTGTTGTAAGGGGGGACTCCGCTGAGGACACCTGATGTAAGGAAGGACTCCGCTGGGGACGCCTGACGTAAGGGGGACTCCACTGGGGACGCCTGATGTAAGGGGGGACTCCGCTGGGGACGCCTGTTGTAAGGGGGGACTCCGCTGGGGACGCTTGTTGTAAGGGGGGACTCCGCTGGGGACGCCTGTTGTAAGGGGGGACTCCGCTGGGGACGCCTGATGTAAGGGGGGACTCCGCTGGGGACGCCTGATGTAAGGGGGGACTCCACTGGGGACGCCTGATGTAAGGGGGGACTCCACTGGGGATGCCTGATGTAAGGGGGGACTCCGCTGGGGACACCTGATGTAAGGGGGGACTCCGCTGGGGACGCCTGATGTAAGGGGGGACTCCACTGGGGACGCCTGATGTAAGGGGGGACTCCACTGGGGATGCCTGATGTAAGGGGGGACTCCACTGGGGATGCCTGATGTAAGGGGGGACTCCGCTGGGGATGCCTGATGTAAGGGGGGACTCCACTGGGGACACCTGATGTAAGGGGGGACTCCACTGGGGACGCCTGATGTAAGGGGGGACTCCACTGGGGACGCCTGATGTAAGGGGGGACTCCACTGGGGACGCCTGATGTAAGGGGGGACTCCGCTGGGGACGCCTGATGTAAGGGGGGACTCCGCTGGGGACACCTGATGTAAGGGGGGACTCCACTGGGGACGCCTGATGTAAGGGGGGACTCCACTGGGGACGCCTGATGTAAGGGGGGACTCCACTGGGGATGCCTGATGTAAGGGGGGACTCCACTGGGGATGCCTGATGTAAGGGGGGACTCCGCTGGGGACGCCTGATGTAAGGGGGGACTCCGCTGGGGACACCTGATGTAAGGGGGGACTCCACTGGGGACGCCTGATGTAAGGGGGGACTCCACTGGGGATGCCTGATGTAAGGGGGGACTCCACTGGGGACGCCTGATGTAAGGGGGGACTCCACTGGGGATGCCTGATGTAAGGGGGGACTCCGCTGGGGACACCTGATGTAAGGGGGGACTCCGCTGGGGACACCTGATGTAAGGGGGGACTCCGCTGGGTACGCCTGATGTAAGGAAGGACTCCGCTGGGTAAAGCTGATGTAAGGACGGACTCCATTGGGGCACCTGATGGCATCTGGTGGCAGGCGACGTGGCAGGTGACACGCTCAGGGCTTACAGTGATTCGGCATTATGGTGAGTTGAATGATTTAATTTTATATTACAATGTAATAATAGAAATAATGCGCTTCAATCATCCTGACACCATAACAAACATGGTGTCGGGATGATTGAAGCGCCAACAGGTGTTTTGGAGTATACTTATCTGCCAATTTTGTTACACATTTCTATTGTGGTGTAGGATCTGGCTTCTTTCTTTCTATTTCTTTCTCTCTCTTTCTCTCACCTCGGACTGTAGCCACACCCCTTTGAACCACGCCCATTTAAGCCACACCCACTATCGCGCTTCGCACGCCGCATTTTTCATTTCAGCATGACACGCCTACAAACGAATGCCCCGCCCCCTAATTATAGCAAGGCTCCGCCTCAATACAAAAAAAGTGTCCCAGATGTTTTTTTTCCAATGTTGGCAACTATGTTATTAAGGCTCATCCATCTCAATCTCCATCTTCATTCATGGTTCATTCATGCTCATCCATGGGTCATCCATCCACATCCCTGGCTAATTCATGTTCATCCATGGCTCATCCATCCCCATCCATGGCTCATTCATGCTCATCCATCCCCATCCAGCAACAAGGGAAACATACAGGAAGAATGCAGGATGCAGGGAACAGCTGAAAGACCCAGCAGTACTTAAGTATGAGCAAAGCTGTCACCTTTCAGCTACTGCACTTCCTGGTTGACGATCAGAGACGGCATATCTTTTTACTTTGCAAACTGGCGGGGCTGACATGTATAGTTGCAAATATTTACATCCCTCCACCCTTCTCCTTTGACAGTCTGAAATAATTGGCCCAATTCATAGCCTCATACCCCAACGTCCCTGTTTGGGTATTGGGAGACTACAATAATGTAATGGATAAAAAACTAGATAAATTCCCATCCAGACCCGGCAGTGCTCCCCAGCTGGGTGGCCCCACCCCTTTGCTAGATTTCTGTGCAGTGTTACTCGTGTTACTCAGCATCATACAAATGCCTATCCCGCATAGATCTATGTCTAGCTAATGACTTGGCACATGCTCTGACTAACTCTGTGAAATATGCTCCCCGTAACATATCGGATAACTCCCTTGTAAGCGTTACTATAACAATCTCTCCAAAACCACAACGTAGGCTCTGGAAGGTAAACCCCTTCTGGTTCACAATATTTCCAAACTCTGATCCCATTCCCAGGGCTCTGGCAGAGTTTGTGCACTTTACCCAGGACACGGCCAGTCCTGTGGTGGTCTGGGATGCTTTGAAAGCTCATCTATGGGGCCTGCTCGTTAGGCAGATTAACGCCATTAAAACTAAGACCAAGTAGTGGGAGAATTTGGTAATGGGAGAGGCTGCCAGGGCAGAGGAGAGATACATTGCTGCCCCCTCTTTAGAGTCGGAGTGTAGATGACAGGAAGCACAGACCCTGTATCAACAGGTCTCCACCACTGCAGCGGAGAACAAGCGATTCTTCTTGCAGCAAACATATTTAACGAAGGGGAAAACACAGGTCACTTACTAGCAATGATAGCTAAAGCACAGCAGAGCACGACCCATATAGAGGCCATTCAAAATGCAGACGGAGTGACAGTTACTGACCAGACCCACATACCGGACGTGTTTTCACACTTCTTTAAGGACCTTTACACATCCAAGGTACATCCCACGCATGAGGAATTGGCCCACTTTCTGGACCAGTGCTCACTCCCCCGGGTGTCACAACAGGGACTGGCTGCCCTTAATGCACCATTGAAGCTGGAGGAATTATCATTGGCGATAGCACAGATGACTAACAACAAATCTCCGGGAGCTGACGGCCTACCCACAGAAACGTACGGGAAAATAGGATTTTTATAACAGCTTACCTGTAAAATCCTTTTCTTGGAGTACATCACGGGACACAGAGCGACATAGTCATTACTAATGGGTTATATAGTTACCGTCAGGTGCTGGCACTGGCAACTTCCAAAACCGGAAGTACCCTCCCCTATATAAGCCCCTCCCATCCGGGAGCACCTCAGTTTTGTAGCAAAGCAATAAGTGTCCCCAAAGAGGGGCGGGAGCTCTGTGTCCCGTGATGTACTCCAAGAAAAGGATTTTACAGGTAAGCTGTTATAAAAATCCTATTTTCTTTTTCGTACATCACGGGACACAGAGCGACATAGTCATTACTAATGGGATGTCCTAAAGCAATGCCAAATGAGGGGGGGGGATACACCATATATAAGCTGAGCGCTATCAGACATGAGGATCTTTTGCGGCCTGCAACACACTGCGCCCAAAGGCGACATCCTCCTGACTTCTAACGTCCACCTGGTAGAACCTAGTAAACGTGTGTACCGAAGACCATGTTGCGGCCTTACAGATTTGAGCCAGGGAGGCCTGGTGATGCACTGCCCATGAAGTTCCAACTGCTCTCGTGGAGTGCGCCCTAACTTTGAACGGAGGCGGTCTACTTCTCAAGCTATAGGCTTGTATTATGACCTGTCGAATCCACTTGGCTAAAGTAGATTTTGACGCTGCCTGACCCTTTTTGGGGCCTTCCGGCAGAATGAACAAAGTATCCGTTCTGCGAATCTGAGCAGTGGCTTTTAGATAAGCTTTAACTGCTCTTACTACATCCAAAGAATGCAATAACTTTTCCTCTACCGAAGTAGGCTTGGGGAAAAAAGAAGGAAGAACCACATCTTGGTTCAAATGAAAACTCGATACCACCTTAGGAAGAAAGGCTGGATGAGGACGTAACACTACTCTGTCCTTATGGATAACCAGATATGGCTCCTTACAGGACATGGCTGCTAATTCCGATACTCTTTTAGCCGAACAAATGGCTACTAGAAAAATCAATTTCCTGGTGAGAAGCACTAAGGAAATATGCTGTAATGGTTCAAATGGTTGTTTCTGTAAAACCGACAGAACCAAGTTTAGATCCCATGGACATATGGGAATATTAACCGGAGGACTAATACGCATCACTCCTTGTATAAAGGCTTTGACTAGTGAATGCGAAGCCAAGGGCCTTTGAAAAAATATTGACAAGGCCGAAATCTGACCTTTGATAGTACTCAAGGCAAGCTTCCTATCTACAGCCCATTGTAGGAAGTCCAGAATTCTACCTATTACGTATTTACGTGGATGCCATTTCCTGGCCTCACACCAGGCGATGTACGCCTTCCAGATTCTATAGTAGATCTGCCTGGATACCGGTTTCCTGGCATTGATCATGGTAGACACCACAGCATTAGAGAGCCCTCTCCTTTTTAGAATGTGGGCTTCAATAGCCAGGCCGTCAAACCTAGGGCTGGTAAGGAAGGGTGGTATATCGGTCCCTGCGAAAGCAGGTCCGGACGATGTGGGAGGGTCCAAGGACTCCCCACAGACATTTTTACAATCTCCGCGTACCATGCTCTTCGGGGCCACGCTGGAGCCACCAGAATCACTGGTTTCTTTTCTACCCTGATTCTGCGGAGTAATCGAGGTAACAATTGTGGCGGTGGGAATGCATATATCAGCTTGAACTGATCCCAAGGGAACACTAGGGCATCCGAGCCGCACGCTAGGGGATCCCTTGTCCAAGAGACAAACCTGTCCACTTTCGTGTTGAACCTGGATGCTAGCAGATCTACATCCGGTGTTCCCCACCGCTGACATATTGTCCGGAAAACCTCGGGATGAAGGGACCATTCCCCTGGGCATAATTGTTGGCGACTTAGAAAGTCCGCCTTCCAATTCTCCACCCCTGGAATGAATACCGCAGATATGGCTGGGACATATCTTTCTGCCCATCTCAGGATGTAATTTACTTCCCTTTGGGCTGCACGACTCCTGGTGCCCCCCTGACGATTGATATATGCCACTGCTGTGGCATTGTCTGACTGAACTCTGACAGGGGACCCTTGGAGTTTGGATGTCCATGCTACTAGGGCATACCGGGCTGCTCGTATCTCTAAGAGATTGATGGGCAGGGCCTTTTCCGCATCCGACCATCTGCCCTGGAGAGACCATTGCTCCAGTACTGCTCCCCAGCCTAAAAGGCTGGCATCTGTAGTGACCACCTTCCAAGAAATCGGACTGAAGGATTTCCCTCTTTCCAGATTCCGGGGAACCAACCACCAACGGAGGCTTCTGCGAACGGAAGGGGACAAGGACATTGGTACGTCCAGAGCCTGGACTTTTTTGTTCCAGGCTGACAGTATGGCCCTTTGCAACTTCCTTGAATGGAATTGACCGTAGGGTACTGCTTCGAATGATGCCACCATTTTTCCCAGCAGCCTCATGCATAGGCGTATGGATGGCTGTCTTTTTGAACCCACTAAGTGGATCAAATCTCTCAAAGACGACCCCTTTTCTTGAGGCAAGAAAATTTTTCTCTGGTCTGAATCCAGCCTTAGCCCCAAGTATTCCAGACTTTTGACTGGTTTTAGGGCTGACTTGTCTCGGTTGATAATCCAACCGTGATATTCCAGATACTTGATTGTCTCGTGAACAACCACTTCTAGTTTTTCCACTGAGTGGTCTATCAGCAACAAGTCGTCTAGATATGCCATTATCGTTACACCTCGTGTTCTTAGATTGGCCAATAATGGGGCCAGAATTTTTGTGAACACTCTAGGTGCTGTGGCCAGACCGAAGGGTAAGGCTCTGAACTGAAAATGGCGCCCTTCTATCGCAAAGCGTAGAAATTTCTGGTGGGCTGGAAAGATGGGGATGTGTAAATACGCATCTTTGATGTCGATCGAGGCTAACCATTCCTCCCCTTGTAGGGCAGTGGCTACCGATCGGATCGACTCCATCCGGAAAGTCCTGATATGCAGGAATTTGTTTAGCCCTTTTAGATTTAATATGGGCCTCATGTCCCCGTTTGGCTTCGGAACTGTAAAGAGGTTTGAGTAAAACCCGAACCCCCATTCTTCCAGGGGGACCTCTATAATTACTGCTTGAAGCAATAATTGTTCCAGTGCCAACAGGAGGGATCCTCTCTTCTGGGGATCCCTTGGCACGTTCGACCTTATAAAGCGGGAAGGAGGGGAGTTTTTTAACTCCAATTTGTATCCCAGATTTACTGCGGAGAGCACCCATCTGTCTCGGATCGTGTCCCGCCAGGTCTCTGTGAACAACTGAAGTCTTCCCCCCACCCGATTGGGTGGGGGCAACCCTTCATGCATTTGACTTTGGGGGAGGTTTTGTACCTCTCCTGCTCCAGGGCTTCTTGTTACCCTGCAACTGTCCCTGATTTTTACCTCCGGGATTTGACCGGGGAGGCCGTCGGAACTGTTTCACAGCCGATGTCCTAGGGACTGGAGAAGCCGGCCTCTTAAAAGAGGGACCTCTAACTCTATTTTTGACCGGCAAGAGTGTACTTTTACCGCTGGAAATTCTCTGGATATACTTGTCCAGGTCTTCCCCGAATAAACGCTCCCCATGAAATGGGAAGCTGACCAGCAATTTTTTACAGGGAGCTTCAGCAGACCAGTTTTTGAGCCATAGAAGCCTGCGCATATGTACTATAGACAGCGTAAGGCGGGAGGCCTGATGGATTGAATCCTTTATAGCGTCCACCGCAAAGCATAAGGCTCTAGGTAGATCAGCTAGAGCAAGAGCCTGCTGATCTGGCACGTCCCTTAAGACCTGTTTCAACTGATCCTTCACTGCTTGGCAGACCCCTATAGCTGCCACTGCTGGTTGTGTCACCAATCCTGCTGTAGAAAAAGCAGATTTCAATAAGGACTCCAATTTTTTATCTATTGGGTCCTTGAACATTTGGACATTTTCCACCGGACATGTCAGTGATTTATTCACACAAGAGATGGCTGCGTCCACTGTAGGGACCTTCCATTTTCTGACGAACTTATCCTCCATAGGATAGACCACCGGAAATCTCTTGGGGGGAGTAAATATTTTGTCAGGATGCTCCCAATCCTGGTAAATGAGCCCCTCCAATAAAGGATGGATCGGGAAAGAACAAACAGTCTGGGGAGCTTTTAGCGACCCCAACGAGGAGACAGAAGAGGAGGATGGCTCCGCAAGTGGCATTTTAAATGCTGATCGGACCATATTAGTCAGGGACTGAACCCATAACCTCTCAGCATGTGATGCTGAGAACGGCTCCTCCACTGTTGATTCCTCTACAACCGAATCAACCTCATCCTGATCCCCCTCAGGTAGGTCGACCTCTGTATGGGACTGTTGCTCTGTTAACAGGCACTCTGAGGGAGGAGACGGAGATCGAGCGCTTTTCTCCTGTGACAGGGAAGCAGCAATTAGTGCTGACAATCTCTCTTCCAGCCCTCCCAGAGCTGAGGAAAAAACCTCCTCTGTTACATACACAGGAGCAGGTGAACTGGGGACAGCCACAGTACCAGGTACTCCTGGGGGTGCCCTACGGTCACTAACCTCTGATTCTTCAGGGGAGACTGGTGCAGCCAAAGCATGCCCAAGATCCTCAGAGCCCGATGGAGACCCCCTATTCCTCCTGGAATTTCTAGTCCCGGAGTTTTTAGACGGCATATTCCTAAGCCACAAAGCTGAGGTATTCCAGCCGAAAATACACCAGTTACTGATAATAGTCTAGCATAAATGCTGCTATAATAAACAGTTGGTGTCTACTAATGTGCCTTTCTAGGGGATGCCTGTATCAACCGCTTGCTGTATGCCTTTAAATGTTGTCAGCTCTGTCTCTGTACTTCATAGCCAGCTTACTGCAATAATGTGGCTTTTTAAAACCTGCTGGGACGCCCGCACATGCGCAGAAGCGCTGCGGCGCGCACAGAGCGTCATCCCCCAGGCCCCGCCCCTTTTTCCGGCCACCTCTATATATAGAGGCGCGTGCACGCGCACGCGCGCGGCCACGTGCGCCTCGGCGCTAATTTCAAACATGGAAACCAGGGACAGGAGCCAGGGCCCCCTTTGCCGCAGGCCGGGGGATAGACGAACACTGCAACATGGCAGAGGAAACAGTTTCCTGTAGGAGAACTCACCAGCTGCCTGGACTTTGCTCTCTGAGAAGAAACTAGTCCATATGACAAGAAAAACATTCTACAGCGGCCTCTAGTGGACAAACACAGGTACCGCAGTTTAATATACTAAAAAAAAAACATTCTTTTTTTTTTTTTTTTTTTTTTTTTTTTTCTTGACCACCATTAAAAATTATTACATTTTTTTTAGTAGTTACAGGCATGCACAGATATTAGCGGGAATACCGTTAGGTAACAGACAGAAAGACAAATTAGGCTTGGGGGTCCCCCAATAGAACCAAGTTCCTGGGGGCCCCCACTTACCTGTTCCCCGCCGCAGGACTTTGTTTGGTCCACAAAAGCCCAAACTTCACCTATCACGGCAGGCATTGTAATCAAACCTTCAGGGACCGGGTTCCCAAGGATTCCACTCCCCTGGACCTGTATAGCACCCTGCACAGAAAACATCTTGGTCGTGGGTATGACCAGAGCTCTGGATCCCAGGGTCCAGCTCTCCTAAGAGAAGCATTACAGGCAGAACCTTGCTCTTCTCTGCAAGGCCCGGGTACCGACCGTTTAGCTATGAAGCTTTTTTGGTCGGATCCGGAATAGCTTACTGAGGCCCAAAAGAACCTGTACGCAAGCTCAGTGAAAAACACATGTTTCTTCTTGGCCAACACCTTAGACACTGGCAAAAAACTGAGGTGCTCCCGGATGGGAGGGGCTTATATAGGGGAGGGTACTTCCGGTTTTGGAAGTTGCCAGTGCCAGCACCTGACGGTAACTATATAACCCATTAGTAATGACTATGTCGCTCTGTGTCCCGTGATGTACGAAAAAGAAATACAGGGAGACTCTTTTACCTAATCTATTAAAAATCCTAAACAATGCCCTTCAGGAAGGTAGTTTACCCGCCTCCATGAACGAGGCTATTATTATAGTGATTCTAAAACAGGGCAAGGACCCACTACACCCGGACTCCTATAGGCCTATCTCTCTGCTCAATGCAAACGTCAAATTATTAGCACGAGTATTGGCCACTAGACACTTTCGGGAGTTGTGGCAGGGCTGGTCCACTCTGACCAGTACGGCTTCATTCCTGCTAGATCTACGGCATTGAACATTCAAAGACTGTTCCTTAACACTCAAATCCCAGTTGATAACCCTGGCAACAGAGCCATATTTTCTCTTGATGCTGCCAAGGCCTTCGACAGCGTGGAGTGGAAATATCTGTGGGAGGTTTTGCAGCGCTTTGGTCTGGGAGATAAATTAATCTCCTGGGTACAGCTTTTGTATGCTGCCCCTATGGCCAGGGTGAGGATACATGACTCCCTATCCGAGCCCTTCCCTTTGTTTTGAGGTACACGGCAGGGGTGCCCCTTATCACCCCTGCTGTTTGCTCTCGCACTGGAGCCTCTGGCAGCTATAGTACGGGCCTCCCCTAACATTATGGGCTTCCGCAGAGGACAGGAAGAGCAAAAGATTTCCTTATCTGGGGACGACACCCTGTTGTACTTGGGAGATACCGGACATTCCCTGAGAGCAGTAACGCACCTAATAGATCAGTTTGAACAGTTATCGGGCTTTGCCATTAACTGGCATAAGTCGGCGCTGTTGCTACTGGATCCATTACCGGCGCCTTTGACGGCGGACGTAATTCACATACAAGTGGTTTCCTCGTTTAAATATTTATTGGGAATAGTGGTGACCGGGGACACCCAGGACTACATATCTCTGAACCTGAAACCCATATTACAAAAATTCCAACAGAAGCAGGCCAGTTGGTGTAGACTAAAATGATCTGGGCATCGCAGCTGTTGTACATTCTGCACAATGCCCGGCTCTGGATACCACAGTACTGGTTCCGGCGCATAGACTCGCAGTTCAGAGCTCTCATATGGAGAGGTGGGGTGGCGAGAATTAAACTGGCCACTCTACAACTCCCCAAGGACCAAGGAGGCATGGCGGTTCCTCACCCTCTAATGTACTACCTGGCGGCACAGATGCAACATTTCACGGGTTGGGATCTTGGGTACGTGTCAGACCCCTCCAGAGTTCTCCTTCTGGGCCCTGGAACAGACTATACTGCCCTATCTAATATGGAGATGGGCCTCCCTAAAGTTCCATCCACTAGCCCCACAGTCCTGTCACTAATGAAAATCTGAAAGAGGGTTAAGACCATATTGGGATTGACCGGCTTTCTCCCATATGGTGTAACTGCTGGTGCACGGACTTGACCAGGGTACCCAACCGGTCAACCATCTAGAGCCCTGAGAACTCTGCTTAATATTCTACTGTTCTATGGGAGGAAGGCCATACTACTTAACTGGAAGAAACCAAGGGCACCGGATGTAATCTTCTGGAAGGGCCTAGTAAACTCCATGATGCCTTACTACAAAGCTACATACGGCGCCAGGGGATGCGGGAAGAAGTTTGATAAAGTGCGGCAGGCGTGGTATAACTCTAAGAATACTATAGGTAAATCTGTGGAGTTTAATCCTCAACATGACATGCCTGAGGAGAGTCTCGTGTCCCCTGAAAGGACACGGATTAGTATATAAATTTGCCAACTATCCTGGTATATAGAGTAGTGATTAATTCAATAGACTATCCTATCTATCAGTAGAGAAATTTAGCAATAGTTTCCTGTCAAACACTGGATATAAGGAAAAAGCCAAGCATTCTTTGGGGGAGGGATGTTTGGAATATGCATGATAGACAGTTGGACTATGTTAGTCAGAAATGTAACTACTTGTATTCTTGGGCCCTGTGTGGCCATGGATCAGGCTAGTGTCACGTTGACACAACCTGAATGTTGTATGTTATATATAAAATCTCAATAAACAGAATAAAAAAAAAAAACAACTCTTATTTTTTGTATGTTTTTATTATATTGACTGGTGCTGCATACTTTCATGATATTATAAGTGTTTAGGCTTGGGTATATCAAACTTTGTTTGCCAGCGGCCACACATGTTATCACACCGCAGATTCATTACAATACCTTTATTTTCACTGTTCATGTGATGACATTATAAAAAGGAGATCGTTTGGATCACCAGTCATTACCTCTGGAGGTGGTGGCTCTAAGGGACATATACAGCAGAATTAGTTGAGTCCCCTTTTTAGTGTGTCCTGTGCTGCAAAAGAGAAGGTCAGTAAAAAGACTGAAATTAGCATACACTGCAACAGAGATGTTGCTTATGACATTTCTTAAACATGTGATTTCTACAACCTTCTCACAGTTCCTAGAGAAAAAAAAAAAAAGTGAGCAATTTGTACAGTATAGCTCTACATTATAACTAGTTTAAAACCAGTACATTACCACAATGTAGAACCAAAAGATGAGGCAAGATGTTGAAATTCAAGATCATGTTGAAAGAACTCCACGGAGGCAGACAATCAAGAGACAGTAAGAAAAACCGATATTACACAATACACTGAGTAGGAAAGTAATCACATGAACTAGGATAGATCAGCAAAAGTTCAAAGAAAGTGTGAAATAGCTCAGGACTAGGCTCCAGTAGTCACTAGGGTTGCCACCTTTTCTTCAAGCCGAACCCAAACACTTTATTGACACACAGCAATTTCAATGGGGGGGGGGGGCGCTCTGTGGACTCTGGTGTAAAAGGTAACTCTGATGTAAGGGGGTTTCTGCTCACCAAAACTCTGGGCAGTATGGGAGAGAGTGTCACAGACAACTACAGTCATCCCTCTGGGTAGTTGGCAACCCTGCTAATTAGGGTGTGCACATGTCTATACTGTACACTTGGCGGTTGTGGTACTCAGTTAATGGGGAGCCACAGTCTGGTCTGATAATGTGTCCGGGTTTCAGGCAGTCTGAAACCCGGACACGTGATTCAAAACTCAAACTGTCCTGATGAATCCTGGGCAGGTGGCAAACCTAGTAGTCATAGGTTCATAAAGTGAACCTCCTGTGCAACTCAAAGACAGCATATCCCTTTCCCTCCCTACATAATTACATGGGCCAACCCGAACAGTGTTTTCACACATAGAACCACGTCTGGACACAACTGCGATATGAAGGCACCAAGTGCCCTTGGGCCAACCTCAAAATGTCTGGGTAGTCAAATGATCTTTTTCTTTTTCGAATGTATAGGGGAAACAATTTTTTTTATGACTGAAGCCATTTGATTTATTGAATGGTAAACTCCAGTCTTAACAGCCTGTAAACTCTTTTACCCTCCAAAGGATTTGAAATGTTTATCAGACACTCTTGTGATTTACATGCCCCTACCATATTAAGCAGCCAGAAAGTTGACACACTTTGTGCTACTTCCAGTGTCGCCTCCACTTGTAGTCTTTTCATTGTACAATGCACCATCTTCATTACCTTTGTTTAGTGAACAAGTGACACAGAAAGTGGTAAATCTAATGCAAGAAACAGAAGGGTGATTCAGCAGATATGTGAGTTAATCACGAGTGGCTGACAAAAACTAACAATGCTTCGGAATGGGAAATGGTTAATGAAGAAGTCTCACTTCTATTTTTAATGATGTGTTCTGTTCGCCAGGGAACAAAGTACATTTAATACTTTGCCCTTTCTTCCTATGTGCTGTCTAAAACTAGCTGTGAAGTCCTACAGATCACCCAACCTCCCATCCAACAACACAGCTAGCAAGGAGACATCTGCTTTGTCTGGAACATTTTGAGTTGAGTTGAGTTGAGAGGTATCTTGATATAGCGTGGTCTTACCCCGAAGGGTCCCGACGCGCTTACAAACACATACACATACTAGGGCCAATTTTATAGACAGGATCTGATTAACCTAACAGCATGTCTTTGGAGTGTGCGAGGAAACCGGAGTACCCGGAGGAAACCCACGCAGGCACAGGAAGAACATACAAACTGATAACCCCCTCCCGCTGCATTTCTCGTGAGTCTCTTGTCTAAGACGAGTATTTTTAATGTTCTTCCTCTCATTTAAGCTTAGTCACAATGTAGGACTGGCCTGGCCATTTTTCTCTTTTTTTTTTCCTTCCTTCTCATCCTTACAGTCCTCAGGTCCCCAGCCTGTGCCTGAAGCAGCCTCGCCACTATCTGCAGCAGTTATTCCAAAGACTCATTCAAAGGGGCTCACCCCCCTGAACATTTGTTCAAGATTGACTTTCTTACTCTTATAACTTATATTCATATCCCTATATAAAAACATATATATTTTTCTGATGTCACTTTTTAAATCACTAACCAGACTCGAGAGTGTGTGCGGTTTTTCACCACTCTTTTTAACTTTTAGGCTTTTTAGCACTGAGCTTCACACTAACCTTTGTGTGAGTTTATTATTTAAAAAAAAAAATGCTACTGCAGATCTCATGTATGAAGTGCGTACTGCTCAGATCCTCAAAACTGATTTCAAACAATGGGGAAATAGTTCTGTGGCTAAATTCATAGCAGATAACAATGTGGTTTTGCTGCCATCAAGATATAACCTTTGTTAACTATAATCTGTGCTTTAAATATACTTCAACCATTCAGTAGGAATACCTGTTGATAAGCATGAAAGAATACAAAATGTAGATGATTATGATCAAACAAGCTAGTAATCATCTTGCTTGAATTTTTTGACCAACTGCCGTTATTTTGCCCCCGAGATTAAGGCAGCATAGCTCCTAACCTTCTGCGATGAGAAATAGGCGTATTCCTAATTAAAACCAAACAGCCCAAGGTAGGTTAAAAGCTTTGAGCCTACCTACCAAGCCAATTACATATATTTATCCTACTATTACCATAATTTGAGAAAAAAACAACAACATTGAATCAGTACTCAGTGTAAGAAAGATCTTTCAACTTTCTTTCTAATACCTAATGTGTCCCTTTATTGTTAGAGAACACAGTATACACACTGGAACTACAAGGCTAAACATTTGACTTGTTTAGCCTTGCTGCAATGAGGACATTTTAAAAGGGTAAAACAGTATATGCATAATAATTTTTCCATACATGCCGTCATTACATGAGACTTGCTCAGGCTTTATTTAGCCAATTACAGGGTGACATGTAACTTCCTAAAGCGGGATACAGAAATAAAAACACAAAACTAGAACACAGTGAAGGAATGTATACATAATACTGTGGCAATGGTATTTAAGCTCTTTAATTTATTATTTACTGAATCTTTGCAGCATTAGTGCTGATTATACCTTATGTGTGTACTGATGTGTATATTAGGGATGGCGGGATTTGCCTGAGTGAATCCTGTTTGAAATTTATGGGGGGCAAAATCTGTTATTAAAGTGGTTCTAAAAGCTCAAGGGTTTTCACCTTTATGCATGATGGTAAAAACCCTCCCAAATTTGTGGCAGTGTTGAATTGTAAGTCTGTTAACTTGCTGCACATGTTCACTGGCAAGCTGTACACTTGCAGAGCACTTGAAGCACAAGTTCTAGTTGACTCTTATCCAATTTGTAGCAAATTTGCATGGCAAGTCTCTAGCAAGAGTAAAGTTGCAATAGTGAGTCTACAGCAAGAGCTCTGTAAGTCTACAGCTTGAAAATTCAGCCACAGTGACCCCTGTGGTGGGAGGACTATTCCACAACATAACTGAACCAGAACTTGCAGAATATTTGCAAAGAAAGTTGATCTGGAGTCATGCAATGTGGACTTGCTGCAATTGTGCGACAAACTTGTGAAGCCTGGCAAGTCTAGCAATAGCTTAGCAAGTCATTTTCAAACTTACAGCATAATTGCTTGCTATCTGGGCTCCTCTGTGCAATGGCCCCCCAGCCCCCCAATACTTACCTGTGCCCAATGTTGCTCCTGTGCTGTGCACGAGAGCTTCTGCTCTCCGGGGACTCTCCCTCCTCATTGACTGAGACAACAGCAGGCGCCACTGGCTTCTGCTACTGTCAATCACAGGCAGCGAGCCAATGAGGAGAGGGGCGGGCTCGAGACACGGCTCTGTGTGTGAATGGACACACAGAGCCATGGCTCAGGAACAAAGCTGCTTGCTCTGGGGGCGATCAGCAGGAGCAAAGATCACCGGCGAGGGACCCGAGAAGAGGAGGATTGGGGTTGCTCTGTGCAAAACTATTTCACAGAGCAGTTAAGTATAACATACAAAATATAATAATGTAAGCAGACGTTTAATAAGTGATGCTATGTGAATGTGATCTTGTAACAAATATAAAGTAGTTGTTATCCTAGTTTGGTAGTGAAAATGGAAACACACTTTAAAGTTGCATGTTGTGCGATGGAATAGCCTCAGCGATGGCTTATAGGCAAAAAGGTAAGACCCCAGTAAAAAATGAAACAAAATCAGAGTTTCATACTAGAGACTTTTTTTTGCTAAAATAGGTCACAACAGGTATCTTTTGGTGTCTGCTTTTAGGCAGGTCTTTTTTTTTATTAAACATAAAAAAAAAAAAAAGTACAGGTTCACTTTAAGCTAGAAAGGACAGGATATGGTAAGTTAGACAGCAAAATCAAATATTACCCTTAAACCTCACACACATGATCGGACTTCCATCAGACTTTTCCGTGGATTTCTGTCCGAAGGGGCGTTGGCAGTGAACTTGTTCTGCATACACACAACTGAACATTTTCAGCCAACATTTACCAAACCACGTGTTTTTTCAGCTCTTTACTGACACCCTTTGGGCAACTTCTGCTATTGTTGTCTGGTGTTTAGCATTGGTTCGGAGCATGCGTGTTTGTACTTTGGATTTTAGTCCGATTGATTTGTGTACACACGATCGGATAATCTGACGGAACACATGTTTTTGACAGACAATTTGAGAGCATGCACAGCCAACATTTGTTGTCGGATATTCCGACAACAATTGTCCGATGGAGCATACAGACGGTCGGATTGTCCGACAAAACACGTCCGTCGGACCATTGTTGTCAGAAAATCCGATCGTGTGTATGGGTCTTTAGAGTGTTAGTTCATCTTTTAAGAAAATAAGTTGAACTAACACTATAACCCCCCCCCCTTCTCGGTGCCCGCTTTACTTACCTCCTGTGGGTGATGCGCTGTCAGTGCCCACACAGCCAGTTTAGCGGTACAGGGATTTAAAATTCCTGCTTTTCTCCCTCTTTATTCTCTAGGGCTTCTGGGTTGGATCAGAGCACTTCTGATTTGGCAACACTGACAACAAGCTTGGGATGAGGGGGTTTTGGGGCAATATCAAAACATAATTGCTGTTTCAGGCAGGCAGACAGAGAGACATGACATAAAAATTTGTAGTTTTGATTTATCAATATTAAGTATAAGGAAGTGAAAGCAGAAATGACAGAAAAAGAGTTGTGAACCCAAAACATTAGGGAAGTGAGATCAGAAGCTGAGCTACTGGAGGACCATCTGCATAGGAAGGATATGAAAGCATCTCAGTACATATAAAGAATACAAATCTTCTGACCTACTAAGGGTAACACTAATAACAGAAGGCGTATTAATCTAAAATATTCAATTCGATTTTACAATTAGAAAACTCAAAATATATGTTTTTCCCTTAATCTTTGCTGTACTATGCTGGATGTATCTAGTTTGGGAGGCACAAATTAGTGTGGTTTTGTGAAGCTAAGATGTAATTGAAAGTGCAGCCAAAAGTTTGCAATATGTGACTTTTTTCGGATTGTGAGATACCCAAAATCTTCTGATCTTTTCAGCTGCATTGTACTACTGTCCTACTGAGCTTTGCATATAGGGAAATCTGTAACTATGTTGGTAAAGCCATTTGTGTGTGTGTCTGTCTGTTTGTGTATAAAAATAAATATATGTAGCGCTACCCCCAGTTAAGAGAGCCGCTGATTTGATTTGGGCCCTGTAGTGCACCGCTGTCAACCCCTGGCAATCGGCTCTAACCTCCCGTGGCACAGCTAGTAAGGGGAGATAGGACCGCGTGACCGCAACTCTAGGTGACGCAGTCCTATGGCAAACACACACAGTGATATACTTTAAAACTTCTATTAAAGTAAGTGAAACTGACACCAATGTACTTGACCCAGATATTTTACTGAGGCTAATGGGCAAGTAATAAACAACAGTATAACAAGTTGCAGATCCCTGCAATAAACAGTAATAAAGATAAACAGAGTAATCAGAATAATAAAGTATTGCTATGCAACTCTAGCGCTGCCCTTTTACAGCTACTTCCCCTCATGGGTAGACTAACACCCAGCAATGTCTACCTATGCAGTCAGGCCTGACTGATCTAAATGGAAGTTCAGTGAAACAATATTAGCTAGCAATCTTTCGGTGGTGCACTTGAAGAACAACTTTGTAATCCTAACGAATAGTAAAGATAAAGTATCTGTCTTTAAACAGCTCTCACCACCCGGACAAGTCCAAGTCCGTTTCCTCCGCCGATTCGTCTAGGAACAGGAATCCACCGACATCCAAGTCTTCAATCCTTCTGGTGTACTGCAGCAAGGAGAAGATGTCTCTAAGGCTCTGCTAGGCTGGCAGAGGGGCTCTTTGGAAAAGAGCACAAGGCCCAGGCTTCAGGCCTTGTGCATACAGCAGTTCAGCACAGAGATCCTCTTGCTAGGAGAGGGGGTGTCCAAAAGAGGCAGAACAAACTCCACCTCCCCTTTATAAAGTCTGCCCCAGCAGTCTCTGTTCCGGAGCAATGTACCCTGGGTGCTGCAAGATGTACTGGGAGATGTAGTCTCTCTCCTCTGCTTTCACTTCCAGTCATGTCTCTTCTCTCCTTCCTCCCAACTCACCTCTCACCTGGAACTTCTTGTCTCTCTGCATTAAAGGGGAACACCCCGCTACATATATATATAAATATATATATATATATATATATATATATATACCTGTACATACGTACACATTATATAGTATCCATCTATAGAGAGTGAGATACACACACAACCACGATTTATTTCTTAAAGCGGAGGTTCACCCAAAAGTGAACCTCCACTTTTCGGAACCCTCTCCCCCTCCGGTGTCACATTTGCCACCTTTCAGGGGGGAGGGGGTGCAGATACCTGTATAAAACAGGTATTTGCACCACTTCCGGGTATAGACTCCCGCGGGAGTCCCGCCCCTTTGTGTTACCCCCCCCCCCCCCGTTGTGTTCTGGGAAACACTCGGCTCCCAGAACACAACAGGGACCAGTGAGGACAGCGCAACGCGACTCGCGCATGCGCCGTAGGGAACTGGGCAGTGAAGCAGCAGCGCTTCACTTCCCGATTCCCTCACCGAGGATGGCGGCGGGGAGAGCTGAGAGCCGAGCTGCCGCTCGGCTTCGGCTGCCGACGTCGCGGGCGACCTGGACAGGTAAGTGTCCATTTTTTAAAAGTCAGCAGCTGCAGTATTTGTGTTCTGGGAAACACACGGCTCCCAGAACACAACGGGGACCAGTGAGGACGGCGCAGCGCGACTCGCGCATGCGCCATAGGGAACTGGGCAGTGAAGCAGCAGCGCTTCACTTCCCAATTCCCTCACCGAGGATGGCGGCGGGGGAAGCCGAGAGCCGAGCGGTAGCGGGCGACCTGGACAGGTAAGTGTCCATTTTTTAAAAGTCAGCAGCCGCAGTATTTGTAGCTGCTGGCTTTTAAAAAAAATGTTTCCGGTGAACTTCCGCTTTAATTTATTATGTACAAGACTAAAAAGTCAGTATATCAGAAAGAAGAGTACAATTCTCATCTATGCTGGGATCTATGCTAAGATAAGGCATTAATTGATAAGAGATACCATTATTTAAACATTGCTGTAAACCTGGCATTCAACAATAAACTAATACTGCAGACTTTGTTAACGCTGTGATTGTAAGATTCTGTGGGAAGGAGAGGAGGGGGGAGGCAGTGCCACAGTGGAGCGCAAGTGGGCAACAGAGAGTAAATCATTACAATACATGGGAAACAAATGGGCAATTACAGCAATGCATAGGCAAAATACAAGGAAAATAGCCAATGATGCCACGTACACACGACCGTTTTTCATGGCAAAAAAAGCCATTTTTTTATTTGGTCATTAAAAACGTCCGTGTGTGGGCTCCAGAGCATTTTTCACGTGAAAAATGGCCATTAAAAATTTGGAACATGCTCCAATTTTTCTCGTCGTTTTTCATGTCGTCGTTTTTCTCGTCATGAAAAACGGCCGTGTGTAGGCTTTAACGACGTGAAAAAAACGCGCATGCTCAGAAGCAAGTGATGAGACAGGAGCGCTCCTTCTGGTAAAACTAACGTTCGTAATGGAGATAGCACATTCGTCACGCTGTTACGGACTGAAAAGCACGAGGCTGAAAAGCGCGAATCGTCCCTCACCAAACTTTACTAACACGAGGATCAGCAAAAGCAGCCCAAGGGGTGGCGCCATCCGAATGGAACTTCCCCTTTATAGTGCCGTCGTACATTTCGTACGTCACCGCGCTTTGCTCGAGCATTTTTTTTCATAATAGTGTGTAGACAAGGCAGGCTTGAGAAGAAACACGTCGAGAAAAACGTAGTTTTTTTCAATGACATTAAAAATGGTCGTGTGTACGCAGCATTAGTCTTAGCCAAATTCTTTCCACCCCAAGATCTATTTTCTGCACAAAATCCAAATCCTATGGCCACAAAATCTGAAAAAACAAAAGCAAACGGTCTATGTAATGAGAATTATTTGGTTGCCTCTATATGTGCATAGAGAGTTACTGAATATACATTGGAAAGGGTTATTTACATTAGACTTCACTGTAACATTAATATCTAAAAACTGTAAAGAGTCTGTGATAACCATCTAATTGATTTTATTTATATTTCTTGTTAAACACTGATACTATCACTTTTAATTTGAGGGCTTGGGACAGAAACTTTAAATACCAATTATAATATTATTTTCTAAATGTATTTCCGATTCTTCTGTCTAGTGATACAGGCACATGTATCCCAGAGAGTGGACTTTTTGGATTTATGATTAGTGTGACTGCTATGTTAGGTAAGTCTTCAACACTTTTCTGGTTAAAAAATAAATAAAGTTACCAATTGCACATATTCCTTATGTTGATCTGCATCCACAGTTTTTTTTCTATTTCTGTGATTTTGGCTATTTTTTAATATCTAGTTTATTTTTTGCTTGGCAGTTTTGTGCTGGTTTGTGTGTTGTTGCAGCTTTCCCACATGGTACCCAGTTGTTTTTTTGTTGCATAATGCAAGTCATTTTGCCTGTTTGCCTCTGCCATACTTCTCTGCTTTCTGTTTGTTCTTCCATATTTGCCCTCTATTGCTTATCATTAGCATTCAGCAGTTCAAACTTCTGCTGTCTCTCGATATTCTATACCCATGTTTTCATTGCTTTTTACACTTTATTTGTTTCTTCTGTTGTACTTGTACAGTACCTTGTTTCCCTTCTGTATTTTTCTACCCTCACTTAAAGCAGAGTTCCACCCAAAAATTGAACTTCTGCTTTTCGGAATCCTCCCCCCCCCTCCGGTGTCACATTTGGCACCTTTCAGGGGGGAGGGGGGAGTAGATACCTGTCTAATATAAGGTGACCAGATTTTTAAAATGAAATCCGGGGACATATTTTTTTTTTACTGGTGGTGATGGCGGCAATCAGCTACTCTCTGCCCGTCGCTGCCCGCCTCACAGCCTGTCAAGTCTTACTCTCCGGGCCCTGGCTACTACTGGGTGGGGAGGGGAGGAAGAGCACTCCGCCAGGGAAGGCAAGGAGATAAGCAGGCAGGTGGCTGGCCGGAACTTGAGCCAAGGCAGAAGAACATGCCAGCGGAGCTGAATGGGCATGCACCCGAAACTGAAGAAATATTCCCTCTGCTCCGACCAGCACATGATCATCAGAAAGGGGCACAGATAATGGAAAAAAATACACCCCCCTAAGCTAGTAGGAGCGGCGCAGCGGTGGGTGTAATTCAGATTTTTTTTTTAATTCTGCACTGACTGTCTTTAAAATTGCCCCAGCCCCTGTTCAAATCCAATCCGGGGACAGACTTGGTCCGGGGACAGTGACCTCAATCCGGGGACTGTCCCCTGAAACCAGGAATGTCTGGTCACCCTAGTCTAATAAGTATTTGCTCCCACTTCCGGGCATAGATCGCCGCATTATCCGCAGCGATCTACGCCATGCCCCGCCCCTCCTCCGCCCCCCACTGTCTTCTGGGAGACAAACAGGTCCCAGAAGACAGCAGGGACCAGTGAGATGGTGCAGCGTGACCCGTGCATGCGCAGTAGGGTACCAGGAAGTGAAGCCGCAAGGCTTCACTTCCTGATTCCCTTACCGAAGATGGAGGTGGCAGCACCCAAGAGCCGAAGGACAGATCGGCTTCGGGTGCTGACATCGTGGGCGCCCTGGGCAGGTAAGTGTCCTTATTTTAAAAGTCAGCAGCTGCAGTATTTGTATGTGCTGACTTAAAAAAAAAAAAAACAGCGGAACTCTGCTTTAAAGTGGTTGCAATAACATACAAAAACCTTCTATTGTCAGTCCCGCCCTACCCTAAACACTTACCTGAGCCTGATCTAGATCTAGATCGAGCACTGTGCCTGAGAGCTGCTCTCTGTCCTCACTAGACTCAGAACAGCCATTTGCTCCTGCCGCTGTCAAAAAAATACAGTGATGAGGGAGTGGGTCTGTCAGTGGACACACAGAGCGTAGCACAGATTGAGACTGCATGTGTGCAACCATAAGAAGTTTACAGTCATGTTGGAACAGGAAGGAGCCATCCATGAGTCATCCATGAGTCACCAGCCTACTCTAGGCCACTCCCAGACCACAGATCAAAACAAACAGGCCTAGCTTTTGGCTAAGCCTGCTTAAATTAGGGTGACCAGACATCCCCGGTTTCCAGGGACAGTCCCCGGATTGAGGCCACTGTCCTCGGACCAAGTCTGTTCCCGGTTTTGCCCCCAGATTGGATTTGAACAGGGGCTGGGGCAATTTCAAATTTTTTACTAGTAATGGCGGCAATCAGCGACTCTCTGCCCATCGCCGCCCGCCTCACAGCCTCACAGCCTGTCAAGTCTTACTCTTCGGGCCCCGGCTACTACTGGGTGGGGAGCGGAGGAAGATCACTCCACCAGGGTAGGCAAGGAGATAAACAGGCAGGCGGCTGACCGGGACTTGAGCCAAGGCAGAAGAGCATGCGAGCAAAGCTGAATGGGCATGCACCCGAAACTGAAGAAATATTCCCTCCTCTCCGACCAACACATGATCATCAGAAAGGGGCACAGATAATGGAAAGAAATAGACCCCCCTAAGGTAGTAGGAGCGGCGGAGCAGGGGGGTGTAATTCAGATTATTTATTTTTTAATTCTGCACTGACTGTCTTTGAAATTGAACCAGCACCTGTTCAAATTCAATCCGGGGACAAAACCGGGGACAGACTTGGTCCGGGGACAGTGTCCTCAATCCGGGGACTGTCCCCGGAAACCGGGGATGTCTGGTCACCCTAGTCAGTGCAGAATAAAAAAAAAATGAATTACACCCCCCCGATCCACCGCACCTACTAGTTTAGGGGGGTGTATTTTTTTCCGATATCTGTGCCCCTTTCTGATGATCATGTGCTGGTCGGAGCGGAGGGAATATTTCTTCAGTTTCAGGTGCATGCCAATTCAGCTCCGCTCGCATGCTCTTCTGCCTTGGCTTAAGCCCCGGCCAGCCTCCTGCCTGCTTATCTCCGGGCCTTCCCTGGCTGAGTGATCTTCCTACGCTCCCCACCCAGTAGTAGCCAGGGCCCGGAGAGTAAGGCTGCTTTCACACTGAAAGCGCCCGCTAGCGGCCGAAAAATGGTTAAAAGCACCCGCAAAGCACCGCTACAGCAGCGTTTTGGCGGTGGTTCGGCAGCGCTGCCCATTAATTTCAATGGGCAGGGGCGCTTTGGGAGCGGTGAGTTCACCGCTCCTAATGCGCTCCAAAGAAGCTGCTGGCAGGACTTTTTCTGAAGCCCTTTCCAGCACACCGCTCCAGTGTAAAAGCCCTCGGGCTTTCACACTGGAGTAAATGGAGCCGCTGTTTCAGGGCACTTTGCAGGCGCTATTTTTAGCGCTATAGCACCTGCAAAGAGTCTCAGTGTGAAAGGGATCTAAGACTTGACAGTCTGTGAGGCGGGGGGCAGAGAGTCGCTGATTGCCACCATTACTAGTAAAAAAAATATATATATGTCCCCGGATTTTATTAAAAAAATCTGGTCACCTTAGCTTAAATTTAGCTCTACAAAAAAACTCACTTTAACACCTACACTAGGTAGAGGGTGCTATACTACATTTTCATAAATTAATTATTGGAGGCAGGCATAAGCAGGTGCCCATGGGGCCCCAATAGAGGTGGCTCTAATCTTCTGGTAAGTTGTTCCCCATAAACTGGAAGTAATTATTATTGAGTGCTAGATCAAGACGCTCAAGACGATCATCAATAGTGCCATGATGATCTCAGTACCACGGCTCCCATACACAGCATGTTAGAGCGAGATGCCTTTTTGGTGGACATAATTCCCCTTGGAGGGGCCATATCATTCATTCCATCCACAATTTTTTGGAGAATCACCTTCAGCGACATGGCTGCCAGAGTTGAACTAGACCATATTGGCCAATTGTGCCTCTACCAGTTCCTAATAGTGGCTAATAGTGCCTGCTGCTGGACTCTGTTCCCATCTATCCCATTAGTGGCCCATGGCTGGAAAATGTATTTACAGGTGGACCATTGCACACTTGTTAAAATGCAGTTGCAATAGGATTTAAGCTCGGAGAGGGCCCTTAGTCTGTAGTCGTACCTGTTTGGTTTGTTCCAGTTTGAACGAACATCAATTGTGCCATTATTGCTTGTCTTATTAATTGTGGATGTGTGCATGACCCTGGGTCCATTTGTTTGTGCATGTGTGGCCTCTCTTGTGTGTGTGTTGTGACAACATTGTCCCAATTTTATTAAGTGCCCATTTGGAAGGTTGTTGGTCAATTGATCGACAATCTGCAACATTTAACAGTACCTTATTTTGTTATATCAATAAAGTATTTTTAATTTTTTCTAAATACCGCACTTGGTTCTCAGTTTACAACAACTTGGCTGAGTGGTCGTCTTTGGCCCTCAGATTTTGCTCTATTGTACATTGGATTTGTTGTTAAGTGACCCCACCCGAAAACGGTGTTGTTGAGCCATGAGCAGCAGTGATTTATGATTATAGCCCTTAGTTGGGTGAGTTGATCTCAGTGTTTTTTTTCAGTCATTTTATGAGAGCGCTTACCTTACACCTTTTATCCCATTTCCCCTGGGGTTGATGACAGGGTGTAACATGGCACATAGTGGCACAGGTGCCTGTAGGGATCCGGACCAGGAGATCTTGTAATAAATGCAGAGCTGAAGACTGCAACAGGAAAGCTGGCAGGTGCAGGATCTCAGGTGTGTGGTAAGGTGGGCAGAAGTTGGCAACAACTGGGCGGCAGATGTACAGAATCATAAATCAGAAGTGGAGTCAGAGCCAGGCCAAAGTCAGTATCGGATGTCAGCAACAGAGTTTCAGGAAAAGATAGAGTCAAACAGGCCAGGTCAGAACACAGACGTAAACACAGGATCAGGTCACAGGCAGAAGGTGCTAACGACCACTCAGCAATGATCTGAGTTATGACTTATGCAGTGCTATACCACGTCAATACTTTGGCCTGGGCACTTTCACCCCCTTCCTGCCCAGGCCAGTTTTCAGCTTCCAGCGCTATCGTGCCATGCAACACTGTACCCGTATCAATTTTTTTTCTTTTTTTTTGATGGATTGAGCTTTCTTTTGGTGGTATTTAATCACCACTGGGTTTTTTATTGTTTGCTAAACAAACAAAAAAAGACCAAAAATTTTAAGAACATTTTTTTTTATTTGTTTCTGTTATACAATTTTGCAAATAAGTAATTTTTCACTTCACTGAGGCTGCACTGATGGGCACTGCTGAGGCTGCACTCTAGATTGATGAGCACTGATGAGGCGGCACTGATGAGGCTGCACTGATGGGCACTGATAAGGCTGCACTGATGAGCACTGATATGTGGCACTGACAGGCACTGATAGACGGCACTAATATGCTGCACTGATATGCTGCACTGATTGACACTGATACATACCTCCCAACCGTCTCTGATTCGCCGGGACTATCCCAGGATTTGATCCATGTCAAATCAGGGCTGAGTCCCACAACGCCCGTGGCTTGTGCGGGGTGTCTTGGGTCCCACACGCTGCATGTACTTTGTATGGCAGCCAGCATCTCTCCCCGCCAGCTGCCTCTAACACACATACACACTCAGTGCAGAGCAGAGTGCACTGAACCCACCCTCTCCTACTCCTCCTGCTGTGAAGTTTTCCTGTAAACAGAGGAGGAGGCAGGGAGTGGGCACACCACTCTGCTGGAACAGTGCTGAGTGTCCAAGGGGTTCGCTGTTCTTGGACATGGGTGCCTTTCAAGTTCGAACTGACAACAGCTTTCTGAGCACTCTACACAACTAAAGAATCAATCAGTCCACCACAGAGTGTATCTCCACTCATCGCAGCCTTGCCAGAGCCTATGGAACACCCGATACTTGGAGATCAATGAGCCTTAATGCTGCACTTATAACTCACAAGTTGCCAACAGTCAGACACTACCTTCCCAATACCCCCTAAGCCACTTTTTCTTCCTACACACCTGTCTCAGTATAAAAAGTATGAGAGAGATGCTGGCTGCCACAAAGGGGACGACCCCAGGCACCCCACAAGAGATGCAGTGCAATTGCCCAATGTAATGCTCCCCTGCCATGTGTGGGCTCCAGGACACAGGGCTGGTTTACACCATGAATCGCACAGGATCGTGCTGCTGGATTGCATGATATAACTTTACCATGCGAGCAAACGCACTGCATTTTTTAACATGGTGCAGGAAACGAGCATGGAACGCAAAGGGAGGGGGGATTTGGGGGGTAGAAGAAGATTTGTGCTGAGAAGAGGGAGAATAATTTATGCTGCGAGGATAATGATCTGTGCTAGAAGAGGGATTGGGGGGGGGGGGGGGATTTGTGCTTGCGGGGTGAGAGAATTTTTGCTAGGAGAAGAAATTTGAGGGGATTTGTTGTGCTGGGAGTAGGGACTGGGGGAAAAGGATTTGTGCTGTGAGGGGCATGGGGATACGTGCTAGGACAGGGAAGAAGGGATAATTGTACTGGGACTGGGGATTTTGGGGAGGGTGGAGGAAGACTTGTGCTGAGAAAGGGGGAAGAAGATTTGCATGGGATTTGTTCTGGGAGGGGATAGAAGATTTACTGGGGGGAAGGGGGGGTTAGTATGCAAATTAGTGCTAGTTTTGTTTTTGGAGAGGAGGGGGTGGGATTTTTTTCTGAAAGGGTAAAGTGGGGGGGGGTCCCCTGTCCCCTTGATTAGCAGTAGTGAGAGCCCTAAGAAGGATCGAGGTACAGGAACTGCCTTGTCTTCAACAGAACTTATAAAGATGGAGATGTTGAGCTGCTGGGAATTCCTAGGTTGTGGTCCTCTGACTTACCTGAGTAGGCAGCTACTGAGTGCAGGTAAAAGTCACTTACAGCACTGGATTCACAAGGCTGTAGCTAACACAGTCCCAAATTATAGAAGTGCATGGACGCACACAGAGGCACAAAGTAGAAACACAGGTGGGAGTGCTCAGGTGCTGGTGTAGAGTTTGGCAGGAGCTCACAGGGAAACCTCTGCTGAGGAGCAGAAGACTGACAAGCATGCAGAGGGAGATGCAGTAGTGAAAGAAGACTGGATTTTGGCAGGAGTGCAAAGGGTCCTATTAACAGGATACAGGCTGGAAGGGATCTGTCAGCGCGCTCCGGGCGCACGCGCGCACGCACATGCGCACAAGAAACTCAGTGGATCGCGGACGCGCCAATACGCACAGAAACGTGCACGTCCACAGGCGCGCATCCACGCTGCCCTTTGGCGCCAGACGGCCTATTTAAGGGGCACACTGACCCCAGTCAAACGCTGACAGATCTTCAGCTGTTCCTGTACCTGTATCCTGCTATTTACCTGCCTGTCACCTGTTGTCGACCCTTGACTTTCCCTGACCTTGCTGCTGGACTTGCTTACTTTGATTATCGGTTCCTGATCTCAGCTTCCCATCTGACCTTGCTCCTGCCTGATATCTTGGTACCTTGTTGCCCGTCTGTTTTCGAGCCCGGCTATCCATGTGACTACGTTCCTGTCTCCTGTTCGGCTCTACCCTGCAACCCGGGTATCTGCAACTTTGGTCCTGCGACCTGCAGCAACTTCCTGCCCTCCAAGAGTCGCATCATCTGCTTCAGGATTCTTGGGCTACATCTGCAGGCACTCGTGTGCCTCCCGTCCCTTGGTTCCTCCTGTCTCCACTCTCAGTGGGACCAGGACCGGAGATACAAGAGAGGCTGACCTCATCACTTCAGACTCCGTCCAGGTACGTGACAAACCCAAAGATTATAATAGTAGGCTCGGGGTCACAGGCACAATGTATAGTCCAGGGTTCACTTGGATTGCACAGCTGGGTGCAAGCTAGAATACATTGGGAGCACAAGGCTGGAAGCAGATTGGGATACACTGGGAACACAAAACTGGAAGCAGGCTGGGATACACAGGAAACTCAAGACTGGAATTAGCTAGAATGAAACTGATGACACTGGGGAAAGTGGGGGATCACTGGAGGCACACTGGATACAGGCTGAATGGACACTGGGAACACTAGAGGTCAAAACTACACTAGGAGGCACTGGGAAACACTTGAGAAATAATTTGGGGTCTAGCTGCTAGCGTTTTGGCGTGTTGCTTGAACACTGAGCATCCCATATGCTAGCTCTTTAAGCACACTCTCTGTGACTGGCTGCTGTGCCAGCGGAAGCAGGAAGCCAGCATCTTCACACAGTGGTAAAGACATGACACTGAAGCATAGAGCAGGTGAATGCTATCCTCTAATGAGTACTAGATGTTTCAAATGTTTCATGGTCAATTTTATTTGATCATATATTTTGCATGTTTGCTAAAAATTATGTTCTTTGTAATAGATTTTGGATTGTTATTGTGTTTTCTTCCATCAGGTGCAGCAACAATGTATGTACGATATAAGATAGTCCTGGTACAAAATAATAGATCTGCATTTCTGTGTAGATATTTCAACTTCGGGTCTTTGCTAGTTGGAATAATTGGCTGCATTGGAATGGGTATTGTGGCTTCTTTTCAGGTAAGTTTCATAGAAATTCGGTACAGAAACACAAGTTTTGAGTACTTTAGGAATATTTAACAGGATACTTGTGTAATATACTATACTAACTAAAAACTTGGGGAAAATACATTTTAAGACGTAATTGTTACCAATCACTAAAACACTGATGTGCAGCATGGTATATTATTTGTAATTAAGGTTCGTAAAATGATGCTCTACCAGGACCATTAAAAACAATAATGGACCCTAAGCAAATATATCATGGAGTGTGTGCACCCCTCCACCACCAACACACACTCACACACACTTTATTTCATTGTGCAAGAGCTTTCTTACTTTTTACTGCATCAAAAAAGTATTGCCATCTTTCCTTAACGAAACCAGCCCAAAATGAGTAGCAAGGGGTTCCTAAGCATGCATGGCAGTGAGTTAGTTCAGGCATGTAGGATCAAGAAATGTAGCCAGAAGACTCCCTACTGCCTTACAGCTTTGGCCCCTGACCCCAAACCATTATACAAGAGTTAGAGCAACAAAAAAAAATAATGAACTCTGACAGCTCTGACAACATCCAGACAATGAAGAACAATGCTTAGGAGCAGGACACAAAAGAGGGATAGACAATGTCTTCATTAAGGTGAAAGTTAGGTACTGCCGTGTACACATGGTCAGACTTTTCAGCGGGCAAACCTCCGTCAGAATTTCCGACGGAAAAATAGAGAACCTGCTTTCTATCTAAGTCCGCCGGAAATTCCAACAGAAAAAGTCAGACGGGGCATACACACAGTCGGAATATCAGACGAAAAGCTCCCATCTGACTTTTTCTGTCGGAAATTCCGACCGTGTGTCTGCGGCATTAATGTAAAACTACTTTTTCTATTTAAAGGATCAGGAATGTTTCCTTACAAGAGACAGACACTAGTTCAGAGATATGTCTGAGAGACGTGATACCAGTAAGAAGGCCACTTTGCAGAAAGGATTATTAAAAGAGTTCCCTTATAAGTTCAATGGGTGGTTTCCACAGGGCAGAAAGAACCAAAGTAAGATCCCGAATTCTAGTTAAGCCCCATTATAGCAAGGCCAGAATGCAAGGCACAGAGAATTATCTGGAGTTAAAATGGCTGTGTATAAGTGTATAGGTTTCCAGGTACTGTCACGTACCTGGTTGGTGAGCCTGACGTGTAGAGGAAGGCCTCTCGTACGGCTCCGGCTCAAGGCCCGCTGATGGTGAGGCAGCTGGGACTGGAGCACGGCGGGGTAAGAGTGCCAAGGTTCAGTCCTGAAGTCTGTGCAGGCAGTAGCCAGGAACTCATAGGCAGGAAGTCAGACTTGGCTGGTAGCAGGCGGGTGAGATGGCAGATAGGCTGGCAGACTTGGCTGGGATGCACAGCAGGAAGCAGGTGAGACGAGCCGGGTAGACAACAGACAGGCGGATCAGGTAGAACAGCAGGCAGGAGCGTAGTCAGGTCACAGGCAGGCTTTTGGCAACAGACAGGCAGATCAGGTAAAAACAGCAAGCAGGAGCGTAGTTGGGTCACAGGCAGGCTTTTGGCATCAGACAGGCAGGTGAGGTACAAAACAGCAGACAGGAGCGTAGTCAGGGAGTAGGCTGGGAAGGTATCAGGAGTCACACAGGTATCAAGATTTCAGGTAAATGCTGTAGACCAAGCAGCAATAAGTCAGTGTCACAGCTCTGTTTAAATAGGCCGACTGGCACCAGTTCCGGAGACAGGTGCACCTGTGGCCGTTCTGAGCATCCTTGGTTGGCGCCTGCGCACAGGCGTGCACCGGGGGACAGCAGCTGTACTCTGCAGACCTCTTCCCTGACAGGTACGATAGTAAATTTTTCTGAAAGTGGCTTTTCTGAATTTGAGCAATGTGGGAATAAAAGAATCAGAGAAACCCTTGTTATTCAAGATCTCGTTTTCAACAGCCATGCTATGATGAGACAGAAGGTCTGGCCTGTTTGAAAAATGCCAGGGATTGTCTCCTAGAAGTTTAAGTATATCTGTGTGCCAGGTTCTCCTGGGTCAGTTTGGTGCAATGATAATCATCAGTTTCTTCTCTTGCTCTATTATGCAGTGCAGGCAAGGCAGGACTCGCACTGGACGAAAGACGTATATGAACTGGGGCAGGGTCCAGGGAATTATCAAAGCATCCGATACCAGTGTTAGAGGATCCTTGGTCCTGGCTACAAACAGGGGTAACTTGTTGTACCTGGAAGCCAGAATGTCTACATCTGGTGTTCCCCATTTCCTACATAGAAAACTGAAGATGTTGGGATCAAGGGCCTATACCCCTTGGTCCAGGCAGTGATGGCTGAAGCTGCCTGCCTTCCAATTGTCAACTCCCAGGATGTGAACAGAGGGGTGGCATGGACAGTGTTAGGGAGCTTAGCTTCCTTGGGTGACCATTTTCCTTGATCTGTAAGGAATTGGAACACTCCTCCCCAGCCTGAGAGGATGGCATCTGTTGTTATCACCTCCATGGGTGTGGTAGAAATGACTTCCTGATTGTGAAGGCTGGATTGAAAACCTGCCAAGCTAAGGAGTTACTTACTTGGCCGGAGAGGTGCATAGGGAGGTTGAGAAATAAAGCGTACTTGTTTCAGGCAAACATTGGCTTGAATGTAACTGGGTGAAGGGTACAGCCTAGAATGACGCTACCAGGCAAACATCCCTGTTCATGAGTCTACCATAAGTATGTCATTAAACAGGCACGGTGTCCATGGCAGAACACTGCATAGAAGCCACTGCTCTCCAAAAAACACATTGCTGCGCACCTTAAGTTTGCAAAAGAGCACCTTGCAAACCACAACGCTACTGTTTTGGGCACTGATGAAACAAAAGTTGAATTGTTTGGGAAGAATACTGATATGTGATATGTATGGTGTAAAAAGCTTACAAACATCTAAACATCATTCCAACCGTGAAGTATGGTGGAGGGAACATCATGATTTGGACTTAAAGGGAAAATTTATTTCCAAGTTTACCAAAATATCCTACAGGATAATGTCAGGGTAGCTGTCCAACAGCTGAAGGTTAGTAGAGGTTGGGTGATGCAGCATCAAAGTAAATCCACCACAGACTGTCTTCAGAAAAGGAAAATGTGCCTTTTGGAGTGGCCCAGTCAGAGTCCCGATCTTAAACCCATAGAGATGCTGTGGAATGACTTCAAGAGAGCAGATCACACCAGACTTCCTACAAATGTGTATTTAATAAAGGCATGAGATATTTGAAATGTTTGTGTGTTATCAGCTTAAAGCGGAGTTCCAGCTGGACCCATGTTTATTAAAAGTCAGCAGCTACAAAAAGTATAGCTGATGACTTCTAATAAAAACACACTCACCTGTCCCATGGTCCAGGCCAGGGCCAGCCCAAGACATTGTGCTGCCTGGGCCCAGGATCAAAATGCTGCCCCCCTCCTCCCTACCGCCCCCCCCCCCAAAAAAAATAAAATAATAATAATCACGCCCACCAAAAGGCCCCCACATTTATTATTTTATATTATGACAATAAAAAACAAAATTACATTTATTAGGAAGTCAGATTTCCACGTAATAGTGGTGGTGGGGTTCAGACAGAGGCAGCGGCGGTTGTGGTGAGGGGGGAGGGGAGGTTAGACACAGGCAGGGGTGGTAGAGGAGATTAGACACAGGCAGGGGGGGTAGGGGAGGTTAGGCACAGGTAGGGGTGGTAGGGGGGATTAGACACAAGCAGGGGTGGTAGGGGAGGTTAGACACAGGCAGGGGTGGTAGGGAGTTTAGATACTGACAGGGGTGGTAGGGGGTTTAGACACAGGCAGGGGTGGTAGGGGAGGTTAGGCACGGGCAGGGGTGGTAAGGGGTTAGACACAGGCAGAGGTGGTAGGGGAGGTTAGACACAGGCAGAGGTGGTAGGGATGGTTAGACACAGGCAGGGGTGGTAGGGAGGTTAGACACAGGCAGGGGTGGTAGGGGGATTAGACACAGGCAGGGGTGGTAGGGAGGTTAGACACAGGCAGGGGTGGTAGGGGGATTAGACACAGGCAGGGGTGGTAGGGGGGCTTAGACACAGGCAGGGGTGGTAGGGGGATTAGACACAGGCAGAGGTGGTAGGGAGGTTAGACACAGGCAGGGGTGGTAGGGGGATTAGACACAGGCAGGGGTGGTAGGGGGATGAGACACAGGCAGGGGTGGTAGGGGGATTAGACACAGGCAGGGGTGGTAGGGAGGTTAGACACAGGCAGGGGTGGTAGGGAGGTTAGACACAGGCAGGGGTGGTAGGGGGATTAGACACAGGCAGGGGTGGTAGGGAGGTTAGACACAGGCAGGGGTGGTAGGGGGATTAGACACAGGCAGGGGTGGTAGGGGGGATTAGACACAGGCAGGGGTGGTAGGGGGATTAGACACAGGCAGAGGTGGTAGGGAGGTTAGACACAGGCAGGGGTGGTAGGGGGATTAGACACAGGCAGGGGTGGTAGGGGGATTAGACACAGGCAGGGGTGGTAGGGGGATTAGACACAGGCAGGGGTGGTAGGGAGGTTAGACACAGGCAGGGGTGGTAGGGAGGTTAGACACAGGCAGGGGTGGTAGGGAGATTAGACACAGGCAGGGGTGGTAGGGGGATTAGACACAGGCAGGGGTGGTAGGGGGGTTAGACACAGGCAGGGGTGGTAGGGGGATTAGACACAGGCAGGGGTGGTAGGGAGGTTAGACACAGGCAGGGGTCCATATTATTAGGCTTGTGAATCCATAAAAGGTGGTATACTGAGTTTTTTTGGGTGGTTGGGGGGAGGGGGGGTAGGATGGGTGGAGGGAGGGTGGTTATTAGCAATGGGGGGGGTTTCTTTTGTGTTACTGCATGTAGTCAGCTGCCTATGTTAGGTAGAATGTATTACATGTCGATTGTTGACTATGTTGGTCATAGGAAGGCCGGGCGATTTGTCATGGCCCTTTTTTTTTTTTTGTTTCTCTCAATGTTTGTATGTCTTACAAAAAATTCAATAAACACAATTTTCAAAAAAAAAAAAAGACACAGGCAGGGGTGGTAGGGGGGTTAGACACAGGCAGGGGTGGTAGGGGGATTAGACACAGGCAGGGGTGGTAGGGGGGATTAGACACAGGCAGGGGTGGTAGGGGGGGTTAGACACAGGCAGGGGGGTTAGACACAGGCAGGGGTGGTAGGGGAGGTTAGAAACAGGCAGGGGTGGTGGAGATGGGATTAGTGACACTTACTTTCTCTCAGTGTCAGCCGCGCCTATAGCGATCCCTCTTCCATCATGGGGTCTCTGCTCAGCCGAAAGCTCCTCCCCCTTTACGCTGTTGTTCGTCAGCTGACTTTCTCGTCAGCAGCATGGGGGGGGGGGAGCCGTGGAGAGGATGGGCGGGCGGCCAGCTGTGTGGTTATGGCAGCGAATGGTCTGCCAATACTTCTAATAGCAGCGGCGCTGGGCCATCCACATAGTGGGATGAAGAGCGGAGCGGGTGGGCGTAGCGGAGCCCGATTGGGCGGGATTACTGTATTTATGGGCGTCAATGTGCCGCCCCTCAGAACCTGCCGCCTGGGACAATGGTCCCATCGGGTCCCATGGTAGGGCCGGCCCTGGGTCCAGCGATGCGGCCACCTGAAGCCTCCATTCTCTCCCCATCTGTCCACCTGTCCACGCCGCTAGCATTACAAGTGTGAGCACCTGGCTGTGACAGCTTGCGGCTTCACAGCCAGCTGCGCACTGCACATGCGCGAGTCGCGCTGCGCTTCCTGAATGGTCGGGTAATCTTCAGGGATCTGTGACCTGTCCCAAAAGATTGCAGGGGGGGGGGGAGTTGCCTAAGTGGCATGGGCAGAAGTGGGAGCTGGGTACCAGTGAAAACTAGGTACCCACTCCCCCCCCACCCCAAAAAAAAAATACATGCCATATGTGGCATATCAGGCGGTCAGGATACCTTAAAGAAGAAGTTGCACTTTTGGGTGGAACTCCGCTTTAAGCATATTGTGTTTGCCCACTGTCAAGGATCAGACCACATTTTATGGTAAACAGGGAACCAGTTCATTCCAAGGGGTTCGTATATTCTTTCTTACCAATCTATTTGTTCCAGGGCAAGGATACACTGTGTAGTCAATGGAGGATCAGTATGACAGATTCTTAAACAAATCTGGCTATGACAGCTTCCATAAGTCTCTCTTGACATATCCCATATAATCTTGCTCAATGGGTTGATTTTACAGTTATTCCCACTTAATACCTAACATTCCTATGATTTGTTCCTTTTCTAAAATTTAGAAGCAGCACACTCTACCAGCCCTAAATGAGAATTGCACAGTATTTCTCACTTTTCCCCAAGATATTTCTACTATAATAATCACATTAGGTATTATTTTACTATACATTTAGATGACTACACTGTAATATATCAGCACGCAACAAACACCATATAACTATGTACATTTCAATCTCTTTCAGGAGACTTCTGTTACAAAAGTTCATGATGTAGGAGCCCTTGCAACATTTGTCTGTGGTGTCATCTACATTTTGCTTCAGTCTATTATCTCCTACAAGTCCTGTCCGGAATGGAACAGAAGAGGGATATGCCACATACGAATGTCTATTTCTGTACTATCATGCCTTGCCGTATTTCCCAGTATCCTTTCTATTATATTCTAATCATATCATATTATACACAATATAAAAATGACTTGAAGATGACATGTTTTCTATTAACCAAATTTGTTCTATAGCAATGTACTTGGTTGGATAGATACTAAAATAACTCAATTAAAGCGGAACTTCACTCTCTCAATCAACATTAACTATTTTTAATCCTTAACCATTTAAGGACCAAGCCTATTTTTCAAACTTGGTGTTTACAAGTTAAAATAAAAAAAATTTTGCTGGAAAATTACTTAGAACCCCCATATATTATATATATTTTTTTCAGAAACTCTAGAGAATAAAATGGCGGTCGTTGCAATACTTTATGTCACACCATATTTGCGCAGAGGTCTTACAAGAGCAATTTTTTGGATAAAAATACCCTTTTTTTAAATAAAAAAATAAGACAACAGTAAAGTTAGCCCAATTTTTATATATTATGAAAGATAATGTTATGCTGAATAAATTGATACCCAACATGTCATGCTTCAAAATTGCGCCCGCTCATGGAATGGCGACAAACTTTGACCTATAAAAATCTCACAGGCGACGTTTAAAAATTTCTACAGGTTACCAGTTTCGAGTTACAGAGTAGGTTTTTTTCTAGAAGTATTTCTTTCACTCTAACGATCGCAGGGATACCTCACATGTGTGGTTTGAACACTGTTTTCATATGCAGGCACGACTTACGTATGCGTTCGCTTCTGCGCGCGAGCTTGACGGAACAAGGCGCTTAAAATTTAATTTTCTTTTCTTATTTATTTACTTTTTATTTTTACACTGTCCTTTTAAAAAAAAAATGGGTCACCTTTAACCACTTCAGCCCTGGAAGATTTGGCTTCTCAATGACCAGGCCATTTTTTGCGATACGGCACTGCGTCACTTTAACTGACAATTTCGCGGTCGTGTGACGTTGTACCCAAACAAAACTGACGTCCTTTTTCCCCACAAATAGAGCTTTCTTTTGGGGGTATTTTCTCATCCCTGCGGTTTTTATTTTTTGTGCTATAAGCAAAAAAATAGCAACAATTTTGAAAAAAAAAACACAATATTTTGTACTTTTTGCTATATTAAATATCTCCAATGTTTTTTTTTAAAGCAAATTTTTTCCTTAGTTTAGGCCGATATGTATTCTTATACATATTTTTGGTAATAAAAATCGCAATAAGCGTATATTGATTGGTTTGCGCAAAAGTTATAGTGTCTACAAAAGAGGGGAAAGATTTAGGGATTTTATATTTTGTTATTGTTTCTACTAGTAATATCGTCAATCTGCGATTTTTAGCAGGACTGCGACATTGCGTCTACAAAATAGGGGATAGATTTATGGCATCTTTATTATTATTATTTTTTTACTAGTAGTGGTGGTGATCAGTGATTTTTATTGGGACTGTGACATTATGGCGGACAGATCAGACACTTTTGACACATTTTTGGGACCATTGACAATTATACAGCGATCAATGCTATAAAAATGCACTAATTACTATGTAAATGTCACGGGAAGAGAAGGGGTTAACACTAGAGGGCGATCAAGAAGTTAACTGTGTTCCCTCGTGTGTGTTTTAACTGTAGGGGGATGGGAGTGACTGGAGGAAATGACAGATCGTGGTTCCTAGCTAGTAGGAACTCACGATCTGCCTCTCCTCTCCTCACAGAACTGGGATGTGTTTCCCTGTTCTGCCTCTCGTGCCCGCGATCGCAAGTGGCCGGAGGTCATTGCGGTGCAGCGCGCCTGCTATCCCGCTTAGAGGGATCGAAGTACAGCTACGACGGTTCGTGGGATCGTGCCGAACTGCCGCAGTATAAGGACAACGGCTGGTCGGCAAGTGGTTAATCCTATTACAAGGAATGTAAACATCCCTTGTAATAAAAAAAAGCATGACAGGACACTTACATGCAATAAAAAAATAAAATAAAATTCCCCTTTAAGACCATTGGGCAGAAGTGACGTTTGATGTCGCTTCCACCAATCCAATGTTAAGGAGGCGAGCGGGGGCCATCTTTCCCTCACTCGGCTCCATCTCTCATGCCGCTACCGACGGCTCCGGTAGGTGGCGGAGACGGCCGGAGCGCAGCGGGGGGCCCTCTCCCACCCCCCGACAAAAGTGATCTCGCAAAGTCGCGGTTCAGAGTTCACGGCCTCAGTCATTCGAGGATTTTTCCGAGAGCGCTATTTATTTCACCTTGCTGCTGATTGGCTGCTGCCCTGTGATGCATCGCCGGCAGATGCGGCCCAGCATTCCCGCATAATAACAGTTTACCGTGTGTAGCATCTTGAGTATTTCGCTGTGTGTTCTTATGTTTTTCGCTTTGTTCTTCTTAAAGCCCTAAGATGCCGCCCAAACACCCTGCACCCTTTTATATGCATCTTTTTGACCACATCCAAAATTTTCAGTTTTTCACAATTCGCAGGTGCTCTGGGAACCTAACCCCCGCAAATTGGGGGACTGTGCACTATATTGTCAAAAGTATTGGGATGCCTGCCTTTACACGCACATGAACTTTAATGGCATCCCATTCTTAGTCCGTAGGGTTCAATATTGAGTTGGCCCCCCCTTTCAGCTATAACAGCTTCACAAGGATGTGCAAGTTTGAGGTGGAGAAACTTGACTGGCCTGCACAGAGTCCTGACCTCAACCAGATAGAACACCTTTGAGAGCCACACCTTCTCATCCAACATCAGTGCCTAACCTCACAAATGCGCTTCTGGAAGAATGGTCAAACATTCCCATTACACTCTTCTAAACCTTGTGGACAGCCTTCCCAAAATAGCTGAAGCTGTTAAAGCTGCAAAGGGTGGGCCAACTCAATATTGAACCCTATGGACTAAGACTGGGATGCCATTAAAGTTCATGTGCGTGTAAAACGCAGGTGTCCCATCCCAATACAGTGTATATAGCACTATAGTTCTTATTTAACCTAAACCTTAACCTGACTCTAACACCTAAACTTCACCCCTCCTCTAACTTTCCCCTAAAATGAGCCCTTAACCGTTAGCCCCCCCCCCCTCATAACAGATGACTTAAAACTGAGCATCATTAAATTTAATTTTAGTCTCACCAGCTAAACTAACCTCTAACCCTTGACCCTAACACAAACCCAACCCCTAGAGTGTTCCCTAACAGTTAACAAATCCTTTTTCCATCATACTTTCCTCATTATGTAGTGGAAACAGTAACCCTAAAAACTACCAGGGGCAACCTTTGGAGGTGGATGTTTTGGATGTGAAGATTAATACTCACTGATACTTTGACAAAAGAAGGACATTTGACTTTTTGGGTATCTAATACTATTCAAATGTATGTAATAGAAAAAGATTTCTTTCACATAGATTTGATTGTTATAAAATATATCACCAAATGTATATGCTGTAGGTTGAAAAAGGAAATAAAATCCTATAGAAAAAATAGGATTTTTGTACTCACCGTAAAATCCGTTTCTCTGACGTCCATGGACTGACACAGCTGGATACTGTAAACGTGTGGGTATATGTCCCTGCTCGCAGGAGAAGATCTAGGCAGAATGTTAGATGTTAGAAACACACATTCTAGAACAAACCAGAGCTGAACAGCCCCGCCCAGGGGGGCGGTCCGTCCGGACATTACCCTCCCACCTGCAGCCAGCAGCCTCAGTTCGTAACAAAGCAGTACAAACCTTAAAAGGAAGGGTGGGTGCTGTGTCAGTCCATGGACGTCAGAGAAACTGATTTTACGGTGAGTACAAAAATCCTATTTTCTCTTATCATCCATGGACTGACACAGCTGGATACTGTAAATGTGTGGGATGTCCCAAAGCAGTATCAGAAGGGTGGGAGCAGTAGTAAAGGAACAACCAAAACTTCACTCAACAAGCAGAGCTCCTCAACGGAGGAGTTGCAACATTAAACAGCGGCCTGCAATGCTTTGCGGCCGAAGGAAGCATTCAAAGATGCAGCCACATCAACCTTATAAAAATTTGAAAAGGTATGAATGGACGACCAGGTCGCCGCCTTGCACACTTGTGCAACCGACGCTTGATGTCGGAAAGCCCAGGAAGCACCAATTGCCTTGGTGGAGGCGCCCGCCCCTTAAGGGCATAGGCCTGTATGACGGTCTGCCTGATCCACCTAAAGACGGTGGCAGACGACACCGCTCTGCCCTGTTTTGGACCAGAGACAGACACAAACAGTGAGTCAGACTTCCGAATGGAAACAGTAGCAGACAGGTACACCCGTAAGGCTCGTACCCATCTTAATGTATGAAGCGCAAACTCTCAGGGATGCGATGGGTGAGGACACAAGGACGGAAGAACAATGTCCTCCTCAAGGTGAAAGGCAGAGACCATCTTTTGAAAAGAAGGACAGCCATGGGCGCAACACCGCCATATCCTTATGGAGGACCAAGTAAGGTGACTTGCAGGACAAGGCCGCCAACTCAGACACCCGTCTAACCAAAGTAATGGCCACTAAGAAGGCCACCTTCTGGGACAAGGTCAAGAGAGGAATCTCTCTGATATTCTCAAAGGAATGTTCTGGGAGAACCGAGATGCATCAAATTCAGATCCCAAGTAGGGAGAGGAGGCTTGACAGGGGGGATCACATGGCGAACCCCCTGCACAAAAGGTGCTAATCAAGGAATGGCCCGGTAGTGGCCGTTGAAAAAGACAGCCCGGGCCGAAATCTGACCCTCAATGGTATGCAAGGCCAGCTTTTGGGTCACACCATGCTGTAAGAACAGCAAAATCCTGGGAACGGAATACGTCCGAGGACGCCAACCAAGTTCCTCGCTCATAGCGATGTAAGCCTTCCAGGTACGGTGATATATCTTTCTGGAGGAAGATTCCTGTGCCAACAACATAGAAGAGATGACCGAATCGGAGAGACCTCGGTCCTTCAGCACCTGGCTTTAGACAGCCAAGCCATTAAAGCCAAGGACTGTAAAGCAGGATGAAGTATGGGATCATGAGACAGAAGGTCCACCCCAATAGGCAGTCGCCAAGGAATGTCTGCGACTAGCCGAAGTAGATCGGCGTACCAATGTCGCCGTTCCGGAGCAATGAGGATCACCGGATTGGCCTCAGCCCCTACTCTGCGAAGCAGGCGGGGCAACAACAGTAGCGGAGGGTAAGCATATATCAGGCGATACTGCCCCCACGAGCTACCAACGCGTCTGACGCGTCTGCCCAGGGGTCCCTGGACCTGGCCACGATCTTGACACCTTGCGAGTGAGTCGAGAGGCCATAAGGTCCACATCCGGTGCCCCACCTCCGATAAAGGAGGTGGAAGCACCTCTGGATGCAAGGACCCTTCCCCTGCAATGCACGCGGCCGACAGGACCGTCTTGCAGCGAGATGTATGAAAATCCCAAAGAGACTCCGCAATGTATCGGAGAAGAGGGGCCCCGGTGTACAGGGTGCCTCAACTGTTGACCAATAAAGGCGACTTGACAGAGTTTCCCTAGAAACTCGGTCAGAGGACCAGTACCTCAGCCTCCACAGGTGGCGCAAGCCCACCCCGGGCACAAAGACCCTAAAGGCTAAAGCAGTTGCAGTGCACCTGCTAGTCGACTGATAGATGAAGCAGAGGCTTTTGCCAAGTCATTGAGCTACAGAAACGCCAGAGACGCAGCCACTAACGGGCGTAACGCTAACCTCAGCCTGGCGAACACAGTCCAAGCCAGCACTTCTGATCATCACTGAAAGCAGGTGGAAAGTGGTACCCCTGAAACCGGGGATCCTTATGACAATGCTCCATCCAGCAGCTACCCATGGATAAGTGCTGATTGTACAAACACATAGTTTATACTGTGTATTGCGTCAAACGCGCAAATAGAGTGTGGGAGGAAACCCACCCAGCCACAAAGAGCATAATACAACCACATACGGCGTATGTAGTTTAGTATGTGTGGATAAACCTATTAAACACGTTTATACTGTGCCAGCGACGAAGGCGCGCACATCATCGGGGCTTAGACGTAAACCAGCCCCGCAGATTGCGTACACAACCGTGTAGGTATGTTAGCCTGCGAATAAACAAATTGCACATGTTTTACTGTGCATAGCGCTGAAAATGCGCACCCCATTGGAGCGCGGGGGAGAAACCGGAGCACCCGGATGAAACCCACGCAGACTGCATACGCATACCGTGTAGGTATTATAGTATGTGTGCTAAACATTTTGCACAAGCCTATGTGTGCATAGCACCGAAGGCGCGCACACCGTTGGCGCGTGGGAGGAACCAAAGTACCCCATGCATACCCAGAGAATGATCCTCAGACTGTGTGTCTGTCAGAGCTCAGAGCGTTCCCCAGGAAATGGCGGGAAACCACAGGTGCAGAGACCTTGTTGTTGCCTCAGGACATCACACAGAAGGCTCACAGGGACTAGAGACATAAATGAATAAAGTCCCGCCCCCCACCATGCTGCACCGACCAGGGGGAGGGAATACTGTGTACCACTGTATCATCCATGCTGCTCTCGACGCAGCGTGTGAGGAAAACAGTGAGGAAGCTGTGTAAAAGAAAGGCTTGAGGGAACCAAGGGAAACAGCGTCCACCTGAGGTACCACAGCCACAGCACCCAGCTTGAGAGTGTTCTTCACATCATCAATGAGTTCACTTACAAGCGCCCTGTCATTCACTGACACAGAACTGGAGTCTTCCTCACAAGGGAATGTCCTGTTCATAAACATTAAAATATTCAGAGCTAGGCTCCTGAGCACAGTAGCTAGGCCCATATCTGAATCAGAGCACTCCTTCACTAAAGATTTTTGTGGGGAAAGGGGGCTTATAGCTCCCTTCGCTCGCACACCGCTTCCATTCTGACAAGGAATGATTCCAGGACTGCCGACAACTGGTCCATAAGGACCGCAGGTGCAGGAGCACTGCCAGTTGCCTCAGGCAAGTGTGGAGAAGCAGGTGTATCAGACTCCAAATCGCCAACCTCTGAGACCTTATACACTACTACAGTGAATATACAGTCCACCCACTGGCTACGCTGAGGCTGAGGAGGGGATACCCGGAGGACTCACCAACCCGTAAGGACCGCTCAGTTCTGCTGAAGAAACCACGCTGTGAGCCTGAGGAGAGTGAAGAATCCGTGAGGAGAGGCTGAAACCGAAAGTAAATGCGCGGCGGCTACATGAAAATGGCCGCCGGCCGCAGCTATAACTGCGCCATTGAACCACGGCAAGATGGCCGCCGAGCGCGAAATTCAAAGGCAAACAGCGCTAATGCGCGCGTTAATGGCGCACGCAATAACCACCTCACACACCAGGAAAACTGCCCCTCACCCCAGAGCCCACTACAGACATAAGCGCCCAGCCAGGCCAGAGTGACCCCTAAGCACCCCCACAGCACAGCACCAGTACAGGGTGCAGAGAGCAGCATAACAGGGGGGAGACAGGGAGAAACCCCCCATATAAAGAAACACAGCCAGCATGTACTCACCTGCAGTAGGAGAGACTACATACCCATTCCTTTCAGGGACCCACTGGCTTGTTTCAGACCGACCTATCACAGAGCAGTACTGCGTAGCTGTCGGCCCGGTCCACCGCGAGAGATACAGTCAGTCAGGTACTGTTCAATCTTGAGAGGACCGCGGGAGCTAAAAGCAACCCGGCCACTAGTGATGAGCCGAACACCCCCGGGTTCGGTTCGCACCAGAACCCGCAAATGGACCGAAAGTTCGCACGAACTTTAGAACCCTATTAAATACAATGGATGCGAACGTTCGAAATCTAAAGTGCTAATTATAACGACTATTATGCATGTTATTGTCCTAAAAAGGGTTTGGGAACCCGGGTTCTGCACCAGGGGACATGTATCAATCCAAAAAAAAGTTTTAAAAACGGCCGTTTTTCGGGAGCAGTCATTTTAATGATGCATAAAGTGAAAAAAAAAAAGTCAAATATTCCTTTAAATATCGTACCTGGGGGGTGTCTAAAGTATGCCTGTGAAGTGCCACGTGTTTCCCGTGTTTAGAACTGTCCCTGCACAAAATTACATTCCTAAAGGAAAAAAAGCCATTTAAAACTGCTTGCGGCTTTAATGTAATGTCTGGTCCCGGTAATATGGATGAAAATCTTTAAGAAAAATGGCATAGCTACCCCATCACAGCCCCCCCCCACCCTAGCCCATTACCAGCCCCTTTGGGTCTTGTATGGATATTAAGGGGAACCCCGCACACAAAATAAAAAAGGCCCTATATACTCTGAACAGCCGTATACAGGCGGTGCATACAAGACAGGGACTGTAGGTTTGTTCTTATGTAGAATCTGTTTGTAATTTTGAACAGGTACATTGTTTAAGTGTAGCTCCAGCCAAAAAATCTATTTTTAAGCTTTTTGGAAAACATAGGGAAGGGTTATCACCCCTGTAACATTTGTTTTGCTGTCTGTGCAGTGTGCACCTGTTCAGAACAGTTCACCTCACTTTCCGTCCTAATGACAAATGTTTTTTGAGAATTTGGGGTTTTTATTGAAACAAGAATTGGTGATAAAGCATCAGTGGAGAGGAGACACTTTTTTCCCATATTAACTCTTACAGGAGAGAATTTGCCTTCCTAGGGGTAGATTTCCTCTCACTTCCTGTTGTATCCTTCCGTTTGCAAGGAGGAGTCGTTTGTAAGTTGGATGTTTGAAAGTAGGGGCCTGCCGTATATACTCAGCTGAAATTTGCCCCTTACATGTTGGTGTTGCCACAACACTGTGAGCCCTCACAGTTACTCTTGGTGGGTGCATGAATGGGCCCTGCTGTGAATTATTAGATCAAGAATTGTAATTGCATGCCCCTGTTGAACAGGGGCTGAAAAATTGGGCCTTTGGTGGTGGTGGTGGTGGTGGTGGTGGTGTTGACACAACACTGTAAGGCCTCACAGTTACTTTTGGTGGGTGCAGGAATGGGCCCTGCTGTGAATTATTAGATCAAGAATTGTAATTACATGCCCCTGTTAAACAGGGGCAGAAAAATTGGGCCTTAGGCACTGGTGCCACAACACTGCAACCCCTCACAGATACTGTACTTGGAGCACAGCAATGAGCCCTGTTGCAAAGTATTGCATCAAAAATTTTAATTACACGCCCCTGTTAAACAGGGGCTGGAAAATTGGGCCTTAGCCACTGGTGCTGGTGCCACGACACTGCAACCTCTCCCAGATACTCTAGTTGGAGTGCAGGAATGAGCCCTGCTGCAAAGCATTGCATAAAAAATTGTAATAACAGGCCCCTGTTAAACAGGGGCTGAAAAATTGGGCCTTAGCCACTGGTGGCGGCACCCAGAAACAAAAATGTTCTTCCAAGCTATCATCATCAATTGGATCATTGAGGAGGAGGAGGATAGTGAGTCAATATAACAGGACAGTCTCTCAGCATCAGCATCAGTCTTGAAGGGATGTGACATTTGAAAATAAATTAGTCTGTTATATCAGCTTCAGGTGTTTGGTAGCTGGTGGTGATCCAAGACTGGTTCATCTTTATGAAGGTCAGTCGATCAACCGAGTCGGTGGACAGGCGCACCCTGTGATCCGTGACAAATCCTCCAGCAGCACTGAATGTGCGTTCTGAAAGAACGCTGGATGCAGGACAGGCCAGTAGCTCAATTGCATACTGTGCAAGCTCTGGCCAGTGATCCATCCTCAAGACCCAGTAAGCCAGAGGATTTTCGGTGGGGAAGGTGTCCAAGTCTGACCTTGCCCCTAGGTATTCCTGCACCATGTATATCAGACGCTGGCGATGGTTGCTGGAACCGATCATACCTTGGGACTGCGGACTAAAGAATTGTCTGAACGCATCGGTCAGACGGCCACCTTCCCCACCGCTCCTTCTTTGACTGACCGAAGCCTCAGCAACTCGTTGTCCAGGACCAGGAGTTTGTAACCTCCCAGTCTCTGGGAACGCGTTGCACAGACCTTTCTGCAAGGCCTCCCGGAGTTGTCTCATCCTCTGCTCCCTCTGCGACGGTAAGATAAGGTCCGCAACCTTACCCTTGTACCGTGGATCAAGGAGAGTGGCCAGCCAGTAATGGTCCCTCTCCTTGATTCGAAGAATACGAGGATCCTTCCGCAGACTTTGCAGGATCAGGGAGGCCATGCAGCTTAGGTTAGCTGAGGCATTCGGTCCGGAGTCCTCTGGGTCACTAAGGACGACATGATCCGCAGCCACCTCCTCCCAGCCACGTACAAGTCCACTGGTTTCTTGGGACTGTAAATCATCCCTAAAAGACTGCTGCTGATGATGCTGAGTGCCAGGCTCCACCTCCATGCTGACACAATCCTCCTCCTCCTCCTCCTGTGCGATGGGTGGGACAGAAGGAACACTGTCTGGGTAAAGGGGGCCTTGAGAGGCAAGGAAGTCCTCCTCTTCCTGCCTCTGTTCTGCCTCAAGTGCCCTGTCCATTATTCAACGCAGCGTATGTTCCAACAGGTGGACAAGAGGTACAGTGTCACTGATGCATGCACTGTCACTGCTCACCATCCTCGTGGCCTCCTCAAATGGTGCCAGGACAGTGCATGCATCCCTGATCATGCCCCACTGGCGTGGTGAATGAAACCCGAGCTCCCCTGACCCTGTACTGGTGCCGTAGTCGCACAGGTACTCATTGATGGCCCTCTGCTGCGTGTGCAGCCGCTGCAGCATGGCCAACGTTGAGTTCCACCTGGTGGGCATGTCACATATAAGGCGGTTCTTGGGCAGGTTCAACTCCTTTTGCAGCTCAGCCAGGCGAGCACTGGCATTATAAGATCTGCGGAAATGCACACAGACTTTCCTGGCCTGCCTCAGGACATCCTGTAAGCCCGGGTACCTGCCCAAGAACCGCTGCACCACCAGGTTAAGGACGTGAGCCACACAGGGCACATGGGTCAGTTGTCCCTGTCGGAGGGCGGAGAGGAGGTTGGTGCCATTGTCGCAAACCACCATTCCTGGCTTAAGCTGGCGTGGCATCAACCACCTCTCGGCCTGCCCCTGCAGAGCAGACAGAACCTCTGCCCCAGTATGGCTCCTGTCCCCCAAACACACCAGCGCAAGCACGGCATGGCATCTTTTTGCCTGCGTACTTGCGTAGCCCCTTGAACGCCTACGGAGCACCGCTGGTTCCGAGGACAAAGCACAGGAAGAGGCCATGGAGGAAGAAGAAGAGGAGGGGGTGGAGGAGAGAGGTGTGTCACAACCAGTAGTAGCATTTTGAAGGCGTGGTGGCGGAACAACCTCCAACACTACTGCACCTTGTCCTGCATCCTTCCCAGCTGCCAAAAGAGTGACCCAATGGGCCGTGAAAGAAAGGTAACGTCCCTGTCCATGCCTGCTGGACCATGAGTCAGCGGTAATATGCACCTTACCGCTGACCGCCCTGTCCAGCGAGGCCAAGACATTGCCTTCCACATGCCGGTAGAGAGCCGGAATCGCCTTCCGTGAGAAAAAGTGGCGTTTGGGAACCTGCCACTGAGGAACCACACATTGCACAGACTCACGGAAGGGGGCCGAGTCTACCAACTGAAAAGGCAGCAGTTGAAGCGCTAGCAATTTAGCCAAGCTAGCATTCAACCGCTGGGCATGTGGATGGCTGGGAGTGAACTTCTTTCGACGGTCCAGCAGCTGGGGCAGGGAAATTTGCCTGCTAGAATCGGACGTCGGTGTACTGCTAGCAGAGTGCCCGCAAGTACTTGGCTGTGACACACCTAATTCTACACCTTCATTCCTCTCAGTGCAGGTTTCAGAGAGGACTGAAGGTATAGTGGGGTTGGAGATCCCAGCTGATGCGGTGCAAGGAGAGGTCCGCTTTGTTCTTTGGTGTGGATCTTTAAGGTAGGCTTGCCAACGAGCTGCATGGCAGGTCAACATATGTCTGGTCAAGCATGTGGTGCCCAAGCGGGTGATGTTTTGGCCACGCGATATACGCTTGAGACATATGTTGCAAACAGCAGCTGTGCGATCTGATGCACTTGACTCAAAAAAGGCCCACACCAAAGAACTTTTTGAATAACGGGCACAGGCAGCGCCCTGCACAGGCGGAGCTCTGCGGTGTGATTCCGTCGGTGTGCTGCCCTTACGCTGGCCCCCCGAGGGCATCCTGCCTCGTTGGAGATGTGCCTCCTCCTCATCCTCCTCCTCCTCTCTCCTATTAGGCACCCACGTGGAGTCAGTGACCTCATCATCCCCTCCCTCCTCATCACTGGAGCCAATCTGGCAGTATGCTGCAGCTGCTGGAACATGACTGCCAGATTGGTGTCCTTCTTGAGCATCCCCTCTCTCTGCTCTCACGCTACTGCCTTCCTCTAGCTGGGTATCATCATCAGACCCTTCGAAACGCTGGGCATCCTCCTGGAGCATGTACCCAACACTGTGCTCAAACAGTTCGGGGGACTCCTCAGGAGGACATGGTTGGTCTAGGGAAGGAGTGACTGATGATGACATTGATACCAGGGAAGAGGACGCTTTGGCAGCTGCTTTGCCAGTACCCTGAGCCTGGGTGAGAGAGGATGAGGAGGATAAGGAGGGCTTGGTCATCCACTCTACCAAGTCTTCGGCATGATGCGGCTCAACATGTCCAGCTGCCGAAAAGAAGGACAAGCGTGTCCCATGGCCACGTGCTGATGGCGATGCACCGCGTCCACGACCAGCACTGTTGTCTCTAGACACAGAGCCTGCTTGCCCTCTTTTATTGGCTCCTGACTGTCTGCCTCTCCTTGTTTGCCTTCCAGACATTCTAATGGCCTGCAGGGAAATGGGAAAACCAGCAATAAGGCCTAGCTTCAGGAGTATATTTTGCAGGAATCACACTACGCCTGTTGTAGGTGCTGCAAATGCCTGTTGGTGTAACACACCAGGAAAACGCAGCAATACAGGCTAACTTCAGGTGTAATATGATCAGGAGGCACACTCCGCCCGCTGTAAGTGCTGCAAATGCCTGTTGGTGTAACACACCAGGAAAATGCAGCAATACAGGCTAACTTCAGGTGTAATATGATCAGGAGGCACACTCCGCCCGCTGTAAGTGCTGCAAATGCCTGTTGGTGTAACACACCAGGAAAAAGCAGCAATACAGGCTAACTTCAGGTGTAATATGTTCAGGAGGCACCATCCGCCCGCTGTAAGTGCTGCAAATGCCTGTTGGTGTAACACACCAGGAAAAAGCAGCAATACAGGCTAACTTCAGGTGTAATATGATCAGGAGGCACACTCCGCCTGCTGTAGGTGCTGCAAATGCCTGTTGGTGTAACACACCAGGAAAACGCAGCAATACAGGCTAACTTCAGGTGTAATATGATCAGGAGGCACACTCTGCCCGCTGTAAGTGCTGCAAATGCCTGTTGGTGTAACACACCAGGAAAACGCAGCAATACAGGCTAACTTCAGGTGTAATATGATCAGGAGGCACACTCCGCCCGCTGTAAGTGCTGCAAATGCCTGTTGGTGTAACACACCAGGAAAAAGCAGCAATACAGGCTAACTTCAGGTGTAATATACCCTTAACATTTGTATGGCATTTTCAGATAATTAAAAAAAATGTATAGTTATGGGAAACATCATATATCTATTTCTGAGAATCCAAATTTTGCCTGAGCTCCTTCACAGTTTAAAGTGAATCTATGATGATAGAAATATGGGAGATGCCATCACTAACTTGTTTTTAAGAATTAATTACCAGGGCTGCGATTGGAAACCTGGATTCACCGTCTAGTGAGTCAATGACCTAGAACAAGCATGCAGCAAAAGAAGTCTGAAAACTCTGATCCTGCATGTTTGATCAGTGTTAGGGCTCTCTAGTAAACCCAGGATATAGATGGCAAGCCCTGAGCTTGCAGCGTTAGAAATAAGACAGAAATGGTATCATTAATATTTCTATCTTGACAGATTTATTTTCATTTCTATGGGTAGACATTTTTCTGTGTATCTATAAGAAACACTCATTCTACTATATTGTTCCTTAGTGGATCCATCTAACAGTGATTGCATGTGCATCATTTGTAGGCATTGGGACATTTAAATGTGAGCCTGGAGAAGAGGTGTGTATCTATATTTAGTGAGCATTAACATTAAAGTGTTTGTTACCCCAGCATTTAATATTCCTGATATATGTCTGTTGTACCATGTACTTGTGTTAAGCCTCGTACACACGACCGAGAAATTTGTTCGTGTGTATGGTTTCTCATCAAGAAAAGCGACAAGAATCTCGACGAGAAAATAGAGAACCTGCTCTCTATTTTCTCGTCAGCCTGTTTCTCGACGAGAAAATTGAGTGTGTGTACACTTACCTGTTCGCCGGGAAGCCCGCGCATGCTCGAAATGACTTCGACGCATGCGCGGTAGCTTCCTAGGCATAGGTAGGGTGAACCAAGATGGCGGCGACGGCATTGAATGTGACGAGCGCATGCTCGTCGTATTCGATGACGTCACCGCGTACGCTCCATTCAAAGAACCGCGGGTTCTTTGAAATGAGCATGTGTACACTCGGCCGGGACAAGTTTCTTGTCCAAGGATCTCGTCATAAAAAAAGACATGTTTTTAACGACGAGATTCTCGGCCGTGTGTACGAGGCTTTAAAAAGTATAATTTTCTCTTTGTATTTCTTCTTTTGTGCAAAATACATGGTGATCCTGTCAGTCCTCCTGTTTCCTATTTTAAATATAGAAGCTCAACCATCCCAGCATGATCCATTTTCTGGCTGTGCTGGGAGAACAGCCTGCCTGTCCTCCAATGGCCAAGACCTTTGCTGACACACCCCGTTGCACAGCTCTTCACAGGGAAGATCAATGTATTGCTCTTTTTCTGCCTCCTGATGACACCCCTTGCCACCTGCAGTCTCTGCCCCCACTTATCTAAGTCCCTTATGCTGCTGAGAACAGAGGTTATGTCATCACATATAGAAAATTAAAAAAAGTGTTTATAATTCTTTATATACTGTGTGTGTGTGTATATATATATATATATATATATATATATATGTATATATATATATACTATATATGTGTGTATATTTCTATATATATATATATATATATATATATATATATATATATTGTGAGGGGGTTAACTCCGTAGCGGGTGTGTGTGACCCCCTGGTTGGGCTCCCCACACAAAAACAGGGCCAGCAGACGGAGGTTGTGGTTTTCAAAATCAAAAGGTGCGGTTTATTTCTCTATGTACAGTGACAAAAACACAGCAAAGCCAAAAAGAAACATAAACAAAATAAATCCTGGTCAGTTTGACCTCTGACTAAACATGCAGGTTTCCTAAACTAACAACTGGGATCAGCCTGGTGCTGTCCTAGTCCCTAAGTCCCTGGTTTAGTAAAAGTCCAAACAAATAGCCACACAGGCTTTGCCTCACCGCACAGGGGTTCACTCTCCCTAGACAGTCCACACAGGTCTGGGTCCAGGCATGAGCTAACACCTAATGAAGCTGGGAGTTTTTATAGAGGCCTTAACCGAGCTGACAAGCTTCAGCTGGTCTCATCAACTCCCTGTCTGCACGACGCCCAGCCCTCTCCCTAGAGGTATGAGTCATCCATGAGCCTACTAGCCTCAGCTGGGCTTATACAACTCTCCACCCTAGTTGTATAAGTCAGCATAAAGCCTGAATCTGGGAGAAATATATCTACCCCCCTGGATGCAACCAGGTGACTTTACCTTCCTGCTGTCACATACCCCCCCCTCTTGTTTTAACCTTGGGGTTGGAACACCAGCAATCAGGCATTCATGTACTCGAGACAAAGCATCCACATTCCCCATTTGAACGCCAGGGCGATGCTTTACTGTGAAGTTGAATTCCTGTAGGGCCAGGAACCACCTATTCACTCTTCTATTTGTCTCCTTGTTTTGAGCCATCCACTTTAACGGAGCGTGATCCGTAACCATGTCAAAGTGCCTACCTAGCAGATAGTACCGAAGGGAATCTAGAGCCCACTTCACCGCTAAACACTCCTTTTCAACCGTGGCGTAATTTACCTCATGGGACTTCAACTTCCTGCTGAGGTAAATGACTGGGTGCTCTTCCCCGTTCCAGACCTGGGACAATACTGCTCCTAACCCCACATCTGACGCATCACTTTGTACGACAAAGTCTTTAGAGAAGTCGGGTGAGTACAACACTGGCTGGCTACATAAGGCTTGTTTCAAGAATTGGAATGCTGCCTCAGCCTCGGGGGTCCATTTAATCATGACCGACCCTTTCCCTTTCGTCAGGTTGGTTAGGGGCACAGCCTTAGAAGCAAAGTGGGGAATGAAGCGCCGATAATAACCCGCGATTCCCAGAAAGGCCCGTACCTGCTTCTTGCTGTTGGGACGTGGCCAACTCTGGATGGCCTCCACTTTGTTGAGTTGGGGTTTTATCACTCCCCTGCCAATGGTGTACCCAAGATATTTGGCCTCCTCCTGCCCAATGGTACACTTCTTGGGGTTAGCCGTAAACCCCGCTTCCCGGATAGAGTCTAGGACTGCTTGCACTTTTGGCAGATGTGAGGCCCAATCTGTGCTATGGACAATTACGTCATCCAGGTAAGCCGCAGCATACTTCCGATGGGGCCTCAGTATCTGGTCCATTTTCCGCTGGAATGTGGCCGGCGCATTCTGTAACCCGAACGGCATTCTCTTATATTGGAACGCCCCGTCTGGGGTTACAAATGCGGTTTTCTCTTTGGCCGACTTGGCCAGGGGAATTTGCCAATACCCTTTTGTGAGGTCAAGAGTCGTCATGTATCGGGCTGTTCCCAGCCGGTCGATCAACTCATCTATACGTGGCATGGGGTAGGTGTCAAATTTTGTAACTTTGTTCAACTGACGAAAATCGTTACAAAATCGCCAGCTCCCATCCGGTTTAGGCACCAACACAATGGGACTAGACCAATCACTTTGGGACTCCTCTATCACCCCTAAGTTCAGCATTTTCTGTACTTCCTCCCGTATTGCCTCCCGTCGGGCCTCTGGGATCCGATAGGGTTTTAACTTCACCCTTTCACCGGGCGGGGTAATAATATCATGCTCTACCCCAGATGTTTGTCCCGGCAGCTCAGAGAACACCTCCTTGTTGCGAAGCACAAACTCCTTAACCTCCTGTTGTTGGGGTTGTGACAAGGTGGCTGCTATTCCAACCTCCGGAATCACGCAACCAGTTTGAGCTGGTGACCAAGTTTCTGCGACTAGGGACTCTCTATCCCTCCAGGCTTTCAACAGATTAACGTGATATATCTGTTCGGGCTTTCGCCTTCCTGGTTGTCTGACCTTGTAATTCACTTCGCTCACTTTTTCCATTATCTCGTAGGGGCCTTGCCATTTGGCAAGGAATTTACTTTCAACCGTAGGGACAAGTACCAATATCCTATCCCCCGGGGAAAAGGTACGGGTCTTTGCTCCACGGTTGTACACTCTCTGCTGTGCCAACTGCGCTTGGGCCAAATGTTCCTTCACGATGGGCATTACCTGTGCAATTCGATCTTGCATCAGGGCGACATGCTCAATCACACTCCTGTGGGGAGAACTCTCACTTTCCCAAGTTTCCTTGGCAATATCCAACAGCCCTCTTGGGTGTCTCCCATACAGTAACTCAAAGGGGGAGAATCCCGTAGAGGATTGGGGCACCTCCCTAATAGCAAACATCAAATAAGGAAGTAGACAGTCCCAATCCTTTCCATCTCTATCCACCACTTTCTTCAACATTTGTTTTAGGGTTTTGTTGAATCTTTCAACCAGCCCATCGGTTTGGGGGTGATACACAGATGTACGCAATTGCGTCACTTTGAACAATTTACACAGCTCTTTCATAACCCGGGACATAAAGGGTGTACCTTGGTCCGTAAGCAGTTCTTTACAAATACCCACCCGGCTAAAAACAAGAGATAGCTCTTTGGCTATGGTTTTGGCCGAGGTATTTCTGAGAGGGATCGCTTCTGGATAACGGGTGGCATAGTCCATTATAACCAATATGTACTGGTGCCCCCTAGCGGACTTGATTATAGGACCTACCAAATCCATTGCGATTCTCTCAAACGGGACCTCAATGATGGGTAGAGGGACCAGCGGGCTACGGAAATGTGGCATCGGGGCCGACCTCTGACACACAGGGCAGGAGGAACAATAATTTTCTATGTCCTTCATCACCCCAGGCCAATAGAATCTCTGTAATACCCTCTCTCGGGTTTTCTCTGTCCCCAGATGACCTCCAAGAATGTGCCCATGGGCCAACTCCAACACCAACTTCCTGTAAGGTTTGGGCACCACAAGCTGCTCAACGGTTTCTTCTGCCCTTTTTGCCACCCGATACAGTAGGTCCTTCTCTACGCTGAAGTATGGGTAAGTGCAGGTATTATCTGGGTTCACTAACTCGCCATCTATTTCCACTACGTTTTCCCGTGCCTTTATTAGGGCGGGGTCTTTTAACTGTTCTGTGGCAAAATTTTCCCTGTGAACCTCCAGATCAGAAAACTCCACAGACGGTAGGTTTTCGTCTGAGGAGGTGGGCTCCTCTCCAGTTTCTTGAGTCTCCCCTGCCAATACTGACAAGGGAAATTCTGGAGAGTCCTCACCACTCTCAGAGGAGTTCTGGCTATCACATTCCTGGTACATAGGGGCACCAGTGGGGGGCTCAGGATCATCCCACAGTTCCCAGAACTTCGGAAAATCTCTTCCCACAATGGCATCATGCGGTAATTGAGATACTAACCCCACTGGATGAGAGAGGGTACCTTTGGGGGTCTCGAAACACACTGTAGTCACTGGATACTCTCGGGTGTCCCCATGCACACAAATAACAGCTACCTTGCTATTCCAAGAGACCTCTGTTTTAACTAATTCAGCCTTTATCAGGGTCACAAGGCTACCTGAATCCAGTAATACCACAACATTTCTACCATTAATACACATTTTGCATAAATGTTTCTCAGTTCCCCGAATGGCAGTGCATGCGACTGTCGCACACAGCGACTGACGTCTGTCCGTCAGAAAGTCACATTGCATGGGTTCCTCCACAACCGGGCAATTTGCTGCAATATGTCCCGCTTGCCGGCAGCGGTAGCAAACAATCCTTTTGGCTGCCTCTTGAGCCCCTGACTTCCCAGGCTGTTCTCGCCAAACTTTGGGTAGAGCTCCCACCCTCTCACTCTCTCCACCCTCACCCCTTGGAATCCTCTTATCCGCCCCTGGGGATGGTCTGGTCTTAGGGTGGAAAGTCCGAGAGTCTCTGGAAGAGGCCGTCAGGTTCTCTGTAGCCAAGTATTTCTCTACACGATCCACAAGACCACCGGCCGTCTCTGGGTCTCCATGGCTTACCCACTTTTGGATGGCAGTAGGAAGAGCTCTCAAAAACCGATCCATTACAACACGTTCCACAATCTCTGGTGCGGACAAAGTCTCTGGCTGTAGCCACTTCCTGCTCAGGTGAATGAGATCATACATTTGAGACCTGGGGGGTTTTCCAAGCTGGAAAGTCCAGTTATGCACACGCTGAGCCCGGACAGCCAGGGTGACACCCAGCCTTGCCAATATTTCAGCTTTTAGCATCACATAGTCTTTTGCTTGGTCAGGCTCTAGGTCATAGTAAGCCTTCTGCGATTCACCAGTTAACAGAGGAGCCACCAGTCCAGCCCACTGCTCCTCAGGCCACTTTTCTCTTTCAGCAGTCCTTTCAAATGTGGTCAAAAATACCTCTGGATCATCCTCTCCAGTCATTTTTGTCAATAAACGACTCACCCCAAAGGACGCGGTATTAGTGGGACGGCTTTCCTCACTGGTCTGCGGACGTTGCTGCATTACTGCTTCCATTTGTTGTAGTCTCTGCTCTTGCTTCTGTAACAGGTCTATGAAGCGGGCCTCAGATTGCTGCTGGGCTTGTTGATGAGCTTGCTGCTGGGCTGCAAGGCTCCTTTGCAAACCTGCATTTGTCTGCTGTTGATTGGCATTTGCTAGAGCCAGCTGTTTCAGTATCTCCTCCATGCTGGCTTAAAAAAAACTGCCACTGGTTCTCCACCAACTGTGAGGGGGTTAACTCCATAGCGGGTGTGTGTGACCCCCTGGTTGGGCTCCCCACACAAAAACAGGGCCAGCAGACGGAGGTTGTGGTTTTCAAAATCAAAAGGTGCGGTTTATTTCTCTATGTACAGTGACAAAAACACAGCAAAGCCAAAAAGAAACATAAACAAAATAAATCCTGGTCAGTTTGACCTCTGACTAAACATGCAGGTTTCCTAAACTAACAACTGGGATCAGCCTGGTGCTGTCCTAGTCCCTAAGTCCCTGGTTTAGTAAAAGTCCAAACAAATAGCCACACAGGCTTTGCCTCACCGCACAGGGGTTCACTCTCCCTAGACAGTCCACACAGGTCTGGGTCCAGGCATGAGCTAACACCTAATGAAGCTGGGAGTTTTTATAGAGGCCTTAACCGAGCTGACAAGCTTCAGCTGGTCTCATCAACTCCCTGTCTGCACGACGCCCAGCCCTCTCCCTAGAGGTATGAGTCATCCATGAGCCTACTAGCCTCAGCTGGGCTTATACAACTCTCCACCCTAGTTGTATAAGTCAGCATAAAGCCTGAATCTGGGAGAAATATATCTACCCCCCTGGATGCAACCAGGTGACTTTACCTTCCTGCTGTCACAATATATATATATATATATATATTGTGAGGGGGTTAGCTCGGCAGCGGGTGTGTGTGACCCCCGGGATGGGCTCCCCACACAAAAACAGGCCCAGCAAACGGAGGTTGTGGTTTTCAAAATCAAAAAAAAGGTGCGCTTTATTTTCTATTTACAGTGACAAAACACAGCAAAGCCAAAAGAAACATATAAACAAAATAAATCCTGGTCAACTTGACCTCTGACTAAACATACAGGTTTCCTAACTAACAACTGGGATCAGCCTAGTGCTGTCCTAGTCCCTAAGTCCCTGGTTTTAAATGTCCAAGCAAATAGCCACACAGGCTTTTTCTCACCGCACAGGGGTTCACTCTCCCTAGACAGTCCACACAGGTCTGGTTCCAGGCATGAGCTAACATCTAATGAAGCTGGGAGTTCTTATAGAGGCCTAAATGAGCTGACAAGCTTCAGCTGGCCTCATCAACTCCCTGTCTGTACGACGCCCAGCCCTCTCCCTAGAGGTATGAGTCATCCATGAGCCCACTAGCCTTAGCTGGGCTTATACAACTCTCCACCTAGTTGTATAAGTCGGCGTAAAGCCTGAATCTGGGCGAAATATATCTACCCCCCTGGATGCAACCAGGTGACTTTACCTTCCTGCTGTCACATACCCCCCCCTCTTGTTTTAACCTCGGGGTTGGAACACCAGCAATCAGGCATTCATGTACTCGAGACAAAGCATCCACATTCCCCATTTGAACGCCAGGGCGATGCTTTACTGTGAAGTTGAATTCCTGGAGGGCCAGGAACCACCTATTCACTCTTCTATTTGTTTCCTTGTTTTGAGCCATCCACTTTAACGGAGCGTGATCCGTAACCATGTCAAAGTGCCTACCTAGCAGGTAGTACCGAAGGGAATCTAGAGCCCACTTCACCGCTAAACACTCCTTTTCAACGGTGGCGTAATTTACCTCATGGGACTTCAACTTCCTGCTGAGGTAAATGACTGGGTGCTCTTCCCCGTTCCAGACCTGGGACAATACTGCTCCTAACCCCACATCTGACGCATCACTTTGTACGACAAAGTCTTTAGAGAAGTCGGGTGAGTACAACACTGGCTGGCTACATAAGGCTTGTTTCAAGAATTGGAATGCTGCCTCAGCCTCGGGGGTCCATTTAATCATGACCGACCCTTTCCCCTTCGTTAGGTTGGTTAGGGGCACAGCCTTAGAAGCAAAGTGGGGAATGAATCGCCGATAATACCCAGCGATTCCCAGAAAGGCTCGTACCTGCTTCTTGCTGTTGGGACGTGGCCAACTCTGGATGGCCTCGACTTTGTTGAGTTGGGGTTTTATTACTCCCCTCCCAATGGTGTACCCAAGATATTTGGCCTCCTCCTGCCCAATGGTACACTTCTTGGGGTTAGCCGTAAACCCCGCTTCCCGAACAGAGTCCAGGACTGCTTGCACTTTTGGCAGATGTGAGGCCCAATCTGTGCTATGGACAATTACGTCATCCAGGTAAGCCGCAGCATACTTCCGATGGGGCCTCAGCATCTGGTCCATTTTCCGCTGGAATGTGGCCGGTGCATTCTGTAACCCGAACGGCATTCTTTTATATTGGAACGCCCCGTCTGGGGTTACAAATGCGGTTTTCTCTTTGGCCAATTTGGCCAGGGGGATTTGCCAATACCCTTTTGTGAGGTCAAGAGTCATCATGTATCGGGCTGTTCCCAGCCGGTCGATCAACTCATCTATACGTGGCATGGGGTAGGTGTCAAATTTTGTAACTTTGTTCAACTGACGAAAATCGTTACAAAATCGCCAGCTCCCATCCGGTTTAGGCACCAACACAATGGGACTAGACCAATCACTTTGGGACTCCTCTATCACCCCTAAGTTCAGCATTTTCTGTACTTCCTCCCGTATTGCCTCCCGTCGGGCCTCTGGGATCCGATAGGGTTTTAACTTCACCCTTTCACCGGGCGGGGTAATGATGTCATGCTCTACCCCAAATGTTTGTCCCGGCAGCTCAGAGAATACCTCCTTGTTGCGAAGCACAAACTCCTTAACCTCCTGTTGTTGGGGTTGTGACAAGGTGGCTGCTATTCCAACCTCAGGAATCACGCAACCAGTTTGAGCTGGTGACCAAGTGTCTGCGACTAGGGACTCTCTATCCCTCCAGGCTTTCAACAGATTAACATGATAGATCTGTTCGGGCTTTCGCCTTCCTGGTTGTCTGACCTTGTAATTCACTTCACTCACTTTTTCCATTATCTCGTAGGGGCCTTGCCATTTGGCAAGGAATTTACTTTCAACCGTAGGGACAAGTACCAGTATCCTATCCCCCGGGGAAAAGGTACGGGTCTTGGCTCCACGGTTGTACACTCTCTGCTGTGCTAACTGCGCTTGGGCCAAATGTTCCTTCACGATGGGCATTACCTGTGCAATTCGGTCTTGCATCAGGGCGACATGCTCAATCACACTCCTGTGGGGAGAACTCTCACTTTCCCAAGTTTCCTTGGCAATATCCAACAGCCCTCTTGGGTGTCTCCCATACAGTAACTCAAAGGGGGAGAATCCCGTAGAGGATTGGGGCACCTCCCTAATAGCAAACATCAGATAAGGAAGTAGACAGTCCCAATCCTTTCCATCTCTATCCACCACTTTCTTCAACATTTGTTTTAGGGTTTTGTTGAATCTTTCAACCAGCCCATCGGTTTGGGGGTGATACACAGATGTACGTAATTGCGTCACTTTGAACAATTTACACAGCTCCTTCATAACCCGGGACATAAAGGGTGTACCTTGGTCCGTAAGCAGTTCTTTACAAATACCCACCCGGCTAAACACAAGAGATAGCTCTTTGGCTATGGTTTTGGCCGAGGTATTTCGGAGAGGGATCGCTTCTGGATAACGGGTGGCATAGTCCATTATAACTAATATGTACTGGTGCCCCCTAGCGGACTTGATTATAGGACCTACCAAATCCATGGCGATCCTCTCAAACGGGACCTCAATGATGGGTAGAGGGACCAGCGGGCTACGGAAATGTGGCATCGGGGCCGACCTCTGACACACAGGGCAGGAGGAACAATAATTTTCTATGTCCTTCATCACCCCCGGCCAATAGAATCTCTGTAATACCCTCTCTCGGGTTTTCTCTGTCCCCAGATGACCTCCAAGAATGTGCCCATGGGCCAACTCCAACACCAACTTCCTGTAAGGTTTGGGCACCACAAGCTGCTCAACGGTTTCTTCTGCCCTTTTTGTCACCCGATACAGTAGGTCCTTCTCTACGCTGAAGTATGGGTAAGTGCAGGTATTATCTGGGTTCACTAACTCGCCATCTATTTTCACTACATTTTCGCGTGCCTTTATTAGGGCGGGGTCTTTCAACTGTTCTGTGGCAAAGTTTTCCCTGTGAACCTCAAGATCAGAAAACTCCACAGACGGTAGGTTTTCGTCTGAGGAGGTGGGCTCCTCTCCAGTTTCTTGAGTCTCCCCTGCCAATACTGATAAGGGAAATTCCGGAGAGTCCTCACCACTCTCAGGGGAGTTCTGGCTATCACATTCCTGGTACATAGGGGCACCAGTGGGGGGCTCAGGATCATCCCACAGTTCCCAGAACTTCGGAAAATCCCTTCCCACAATGGCGTCATACGGTAACTGAGATACTAAGCCCACTGGATGAGAGAGGGTACCTTTGGGGGTCTCGAAACACACTGTAGTCACTGGATACTCTCGGGTGTCCCCATGCACACAAATAACAGCTACCTTGCTATTCCCAGAGACCTCTGTTTTAACTAACTCAGCCTTTATCAGGGTCACAAGGCTACCTGAATCCAGCAATACCACAACATTTCTACCATTAACACACATTTTGCATAAATGTTTCTCAATTCCTCGAATGGCAGTGCATGCGACTGTCGCACACAGCGACTGACGTCTGCCCGTCAGAAAGTCACACTGCATGGGTTCCTCCACAACCGGGCAATTGGCTGCAATATGTCCCGCTTGCCGGCAGCGGTAGCAAACGATCCTTCTTGCCGCCTCTTGAGCCGCTGATTTCCCAGGCTGTTCTCGCCAAACTTGGGGTAGAGCTCCCACCCTCTCACTCTCTCCACCCTTACCCCTTGGAATCCTCTTATCCGCCCCTGGGGATGGTCTGGTCTTAGGGTGGAAAGTCCGAGTGTCTCTGGAAGAGGCCGTCAGGTTCTCTGTAGCCAAGTATTTCTCCACACGATCCACAAGACCATCGGCCGTCTCTGGGTCTCCATGGCTTACCCAGTTTTGGATGGCAGTAGGAAGAGCTCTCAAAAACCGATCCATTACAACACGTTCCACAATCTTTGGTGCGGACAAAGTCTCTGGCTGTAGCCACTTTCTGCTCAGGTGAATGAGATCATACATTTGAGACCTGGGGGGTTTTCCAAGCTGGAAAGTCCAGTTATGCACACGCTGAGCCCGGACAGCCTGGGTGACACCCAGCCTTGCCAATATCTCAGCTTTTAGCATCACATAGTCTTTTGCTTGGTCAGGCTCTAGGTCATAGTAAGCCTTCTGCGATTCACCAGTTAACAGAGGAGCCACCAGTCCAGCCCACTGCTCCTCAGGCCACTTTTCTCTTTCAGCAGTCCTTTCAAATGTGGTCAAAAATACCTCTGGATCATCCTCTCCAGTCATTTTTGTCAATAAACGACTCACCCCAAAGGACGCGGTATTAGTGGGACGGCTTTCCTCACTGGTCTGCGGACGTTGCTGCATTACTGCTTCCATTTGTTGTAGTCTCTGCTCTTGCTTCTGTAACAGGTCTATGAAGCGGGCCTCAGATTGCTGCTGGGCTTGTTGCTGAGCTTCCAGACTCTGTTGGTGAGCTTGCTGCTGGGCTGCAAGGCTCTGTTGATGAGCTTGCTGCTGGGCTGCGAAGTTCTGTTGTTGAGCTGCAAGGCTCTTTTGCAAACCTGCATTTGTCTGCTGTTGATTGGCATTTGCTAGAGCCAGCTGCTTCAGTATCTCCTCCATGCTGGCTTAAAAAAACTGCCACTGGTTCTCCACCAACTGTGAGGGGGTTAGCTCGGCAGCGGGTGTGTGTGACCCCCGGGATGGGCTCCCCACACAAAAACAGGCCCAGCAAACGGAGGTTGTGGTTTTCAAAATCAAAAAAAAGGTGCGGTTTATTTTCTATTTACAGTGACAAAACACAGCAAAGCCAAAAGAAACATATAAACAAAATAAATCCTGGTCAACTTGACCTCTGACTAAACATACAGGTTTCCTAACTAACAACTGGGATCAGCCTAGTGCTGTCCTAGTCCCTAAGTCCCTGGTTTTAAATGTCCAAGCAAATAGCCACACAGGCTTTTTCTCACCGCACAGGGGTTCACTCTCCCTAGACAGTCCACACAGGTCTGGTTCCAGGCATGAGCTAACATCTAATGAAGCTGGGAGTTCTTATAGAGGCCTAAATGAGCTGACAAGCTTCAGCTGGCCTCATCAACTCCCTGTCTGTACGACGCCCAGCCCTCTCCCTAGAGGTATGAGTCATCCATGAGCCCACTAGCCTTAGCTGGGCTTATACAACTCTCCACCTAGTTGTATAAGTCGGCGTAAAGCCTGAATCTGGGCGAAATATATCTACCCCCCTGGATGCAACCAGGTGACTTTACCTTCCTGCTGTCACAATATATATATATATATACTATATATGTGTGTATATATACTGTGTGTATATATATATATATATATATATATATACTGTATATCTATATCTAGATATTATATATATCTATATATACACACAAATGTTTTGCTTTGCATTTGTATTTTAAACTGAAAGGGTTATTTTACAAGATGAGGGTTCACATATACTTTAAGTATAACTAAAGGTAACATATTTTATATATTTGGATCGAGTGGAGAGGGATTAGAACACTAGTCACAGGTTGTTATTGCAGTCTGTACTCCTCTTGGGGAGATTCACCCTCTCTGCTTACTGTTATCACAGAGTGTGAAAGAAATTTTGGGTTGCCACAAGAACAGTAATGGATGGGAAATCTTCCCATGGGGAATAGTTCAATGACCATGCTGACAACCAGGGATTTCCTCACTTTGGGGGGATTTCCCATCACTTCCTGTTTTACTATGGGACAAGCAGTAAAGTAAAATCTCCCCAAGATGGCAAAAAAAAAAACAAGGGTTAAACCCTTCCTTAAGCTCTGTACACACGATAGGTTTTACCGATTAAAACAGTCCAATGGACTTTTTTCATCGGACAAACCGATCGTGTATGGGCCCCATCGGTCTTTTTTCCATCGGTGTTTAAAAATAGAACATGTTTTAAATTTATCCGATGTTTAAAAAACCGATAGCAAATTACTATCGTCTGTGGGGAACTCCATCAGATAAAAAAACCCACGCTTGCTCAGAATCAAGTCGACACATGCTCAGAAGCATTGAACTTCATTTTCTAGGCTCATCGGAGTGTTTTACGTCACCGCATTTGGAACGGTCGGATTTTTGACTGATGGTGTGTAGGCAAGACTGATGAAAGTCAGCTTCATCGGTTTTCCGATGGAAAAATCCATCGGTTAAAAAACCATAGGAAATCCGATCGTGTGTACAGGGCTTTACTCTATCTTAAATGTTTGCCTTTAGTTATACTTTAAGGCTTTTTCATTAAGAAGGATTTAAAGTGGATATACAGTGGAACCTCAGATTGCGAGTAACGCAGTTAACGAGCGTTTCGCAATACGAGCACTGTATTTTTAAAAATCGTAACTCTGTTCGCGAGTGTTGTCTCGGAAAACGAGCATGATTCAGGCCAAAGCGGTGTGCAGTACCGCATTTGGCCTGAGGTGGAGGGGCGCCGGAGCCGAGCCGATCGGCGCCGTTCGGAAATGCACGGAAAGGCCCGAGGACAGCTCTGCTGACCTCAACAAATCTCGGGAACGAAGTCTTTTCGAGGTTTGCCGAGGTCAGCCGAGGTGTCCTTGGGCGTTTTCGGCAGTTTCCGAGGCTCTCCGGCGCCCCCCCCTGCCTCTGGCCGCATGCAGTATTGCATGCCATTGAAGTCAATGCAGAACTAATTATTTTCGTTTCCATTGACTTCAATGGGGAAACTCACTTTGATATGCGAGTACTTTGGATTATGAGCATTCTCCTGGAACGGATTATGCTCGTAATCCGAGGTTCCACTGTAGTTATTGCCTCTGTTGTCCTAAACTAGAAATTCAGCATTCCAATTCCTCAGACATGTACACCTGATACATAACAAAACCAAAGGAAATTCCCAGCTCAACTCACCATAAAATCTGCTGCTAACCAAATTATTCTGTCTAACAGTTTGCGTTAAAAACAGGGGTTTAGTTAGCACACATTTGTAAATACATGCGTAAGCTGCAGAGCCGCTCCAAGGCACCCCAATATTTCTGCTGTCCTAACTCTAAAGACAACCCTAAAGAAACCATTTCACCAGATAAATGTATTCAAATGAAAGCCTTGTAGCAATAGACCAAGTTGAATAGCAACAGTATTGTCTTCTTGCAGTTTAAATTTTTTATGAAGTTTTCACAAATCATGTGTAGCGGGGGTCTAAATTTAGGGGGATACACCTGGGTGGTAGTATGACCCAGGTGTGTGTAAATCATAGAGGATTTAGACCACTTTCAATCGTGGAGGACTTTGGTGGTGTATTATTCTCCTTGGCCTGGGGTGGCGGTGTTCCCACAGGTCGAGGTAGAATCACTGCCGCAGTGCTGTCCTTTTTGTCCCGTTCCAGCGGTGGTACAGCGGCGGGCGGAGAACCTGCTGTGGCGTCACGGGAGGAGATAAAGGGGAGAGACGCCCTCGCCACGAGGTCTTCTACATCCGGCGCCCAGGCACCTTAGGCCTGGGTGCGGTCGGTCCGGAGTTCCAGCCCAGGCGCCCATGGCCTGGTCGGAGCAGTGTTGGCGTCCATCTCAGGCACCTTAAGCCTGGGGTGAGGTACTACACCGGAGGCCTGGGGCCCAGTAACTTCGACTGGGCTCCGCAAGGGCGGATGATTCCGAGGGACCCTGAGGTGGATGGGGCCCATGTCTGAGGTGAGGAGGCCAGAGAGGTTACCCGTCTGAAGAGTCCGGAGCAGCATCAACCCGGTGATGGAGGGGCCTCTGGTAACTCCCTTGGAGGGACATCTTCCCCCTGACAGGGGCCACAACGCAGCGAAGGTACTCCATTCATGTTCTTCTGAGTCGCTGGTAGAGACTCATACATTTCAAGTTTCTCTCTCTAGCCGATGGCTATAGCAACCGCTGGTGAAACCACAGTGGTTTAGTTTATCATTAGGACAGTGCCTCGACCTGCTCACCCCACCGTATTGAACTGTTTATGGATCTCAACTAATTGGCGAACAAAGAACTGTTTATTGTGTGTGTTACAATAAAACAAGTGTTGGATCCTTATCGGTGTGTGGAACTCTGGTTGATGGGAGTAAAGGGGAAGTGTCAGCACAGCAAGACTTGGTTGTAATAGAAACACACAGGCCCGAGAAGAATACTTGGTACTGGCCTTCACCTCACCTGCTACAATGGGGAGGACATGGGCCGTAGCGCATCTCACCCTCACCTACAACATACCCCTAGACAAAGAGAAGGGGGTGAGGCCGCTACACGTGGGGGCTCGTGAGTCCGGGATGATGTGTGTTTTGACCATGGAACTGAGAGCGGCTGTGTTTGAACTTTACTGCCCGGAGGAGTTCCGAGTGGGTCGGCCATGTGATCGGCCAGAGTGCATGCCTGCTCAAAGTCGTGGACATGACCCTAAGACGGGAAAGGCCCATGCAGAGGAGCGAGAAGAGGGAGAAGTCCAGCCGTGTGACGTACTACATGTGGGGGCTTTTACTGCACTGCGCCATGAGGCACCCCATAACTGCGCAGTTCGTGGGTGGAGACTGGTGGAAGCCCGCAAAGAAGTGCAAGTTGTGGGAGGAGTCTGGCCATATGAGGAGATACATGTGGGGACTTCGGCGCGTGGTCAGTGCGTGATGGAGCAGCAGATAGTCGGGATGGCCTCAAGCTCCCCGTGGATTCCGGTTCCCTACCCCACGAAGATGACTGCTTTTGCTGCTCCCCTTACAGACACGGGGATAAGACTTAGACCCCGAGGGCAGTTGGCTCTGTACACCTGCAGAGACACGGAGGCCCTCGGCGTGATCTGTCCCGGGTGCTCGGGACTGGTGGTCAACCTGAAGCCATTCGGGCGTTGCGAGGCATGCAAGCAGTTTCTATTCGAGGTGGAGACATCCACAGTAAGGCCCCGGGCCCTTCACCTCAACTGCCTCACAGGTACCGCTACTCCGGAAGGGGAGATTCAGGCCTTTGCAGAGGTCCCCGTACGCACTGACCAGGGCGATGTGACAGCCCAACCAGAGACTGAGAAAGAGGATGCTGCTTCGGTCACCACAGATTCCCTGCTCCCACCCCTGAAGAGGAAAGTCGGCCTGGTACAGGCATCCTGTGGTCGTGGTCGAGCTTCACCCCGTCGCTTGCAGGCCTGGATGGATCCGGTTGGAAGAGTCCTGGACATCCCAGTTCTACGAAAGGTCAAGGTGAGCCAGGGGCTGGGACTGTGGTGGTGGTTGGAGGTGTCGGGGGTCCACAGCCGGTGGAGCCCGCTAGGGAGGGTAGTTCCACGTCTACTAGGGACTACCTCCCCGCAGAGATGTATGACACCTCCGACCTAGAATCGCTGTCGGACTGTGGAGAGGATGGTGAAATAGGACTGTGGAGACGATGGTGAAATAGATGAACTTTTTCCAGGCAAGGGCTGGGACAAAATGCCATTGCCTGTGTTACGTACACCACGAGATTCGCCCATGTCCACGGGAGACAGCATGCCCCGGGCGGAAGTCCCGGAGCTCACAAGAAAGCCTAGTCCTTCGCTTGTCATTCCGCTACCTGCAGCATCATCCGTTCCAGTGGCGGGGACACAGCGCGCATCACTACGGGCACCAAGATTCAAGCCGACGGAGGTAGTGAAAGTACCTCGGCATCCAGAGGCCCTTGTTCCGCCAGGAGAAGGTGAGCGGGCCACAATGCCTCCTTTGGCCCGACTGCAGTGGCTATTCTGCCAGAGGGTCGCCCGTGAGTACGGATGGGAATATCCTTACTTGCCTCGGGACTTGCTTTTTGAGGTTGAGGTCCTGAGACAGAGATGGTACGATGAGTTTGTTTGGGAGAAGCTTAAAGTGCCGCATGCTCGCCGGTACTTGTCCTGTTCACCATCAGTGTCCAAACAATTCAGAGACTGTAGAGCAGAATGGATGTGGGGCCGCCATATCCACGCAGACAAGGTGCTTATCTGCCGGAAGGATGGAGAGGACATTGATTATTCAGTGGAGGTCTTTGATAAGCACCTGAAGCCCTTGTTCTTGCCACACCCGAAATTTTATTTGTAAGGAGAAAAAAATAAAAAACTCCCCTGTATGTTCTTCTGTTGCTGAACTTTCTGGAAGTGTTTTACCAGAATATCAGAACTGGGCCCTAGTTTTTTATTTGGGTTTTTCTACTTTTTGGAGGAATGAGAGCTGTTTTGTTCTCTCTTTCCTCATACATCAGAGACACAGACTTTGGGGTACAATCAGAGTAGGGACGCAGGAAGAGGGAAGGTTGCCTGGAGGATTTCACCAAGTGTCATTACCGCGACGCTGTCGCCAGGTGGCAGTGTTGCGCAACGGCTGTTTGTTTTTTTTTACATTTGCATCACCTTACTCATTGGAGCGAGTGGGTCTCTCGGCTGATAGACCCATTCATTCCAAATTAACACAAATGTGTTAGGATGTTGTGTTTTTGTTTCCCTTCTGCAGGAGATTCGTCTGTCAAGACTGCTGAGTATGGGGTGGTTCTTAGACAGTAATGGGATGGATTGTATATGTGTATATGTTCAGATGGTTCTATTGAAAAGTTTTATTATTTTATGTTCCCTTTCCTTTGAGCAGGTCTTGGCACAATTAGGATTCAAATTTTGAGGGATTGCCTCTGGGGTCAGGCTTATGTTACCACTTTTTGGAAGACATGGGTTTACACCAGACGCTGGGGACCAGCGTCAAATCACTAGGGGGAGAGTGTAGCGGGGGTCTAAATTTAGGGGGATACACCTGGGTGGTAGTATGACCCAGGTGTATGTAAATCATAGAGGATTTAGACCACTTTCAATCGTGGAGGACTTTGGTGGTGTATTATTCTCCTTGGCCTGGGGTGGCGGTGTTCCCACAGGTCGAGGTAGAATCACTGCCGCAGTGCTGTCCTTTTTGTCCCGTTCCGGCGGTGGTACAGCGGGTGTGGAGAACCTGCTGTGGCGTCACGGGAGGAGATAAAGGGGATTGACGCCCTCGCCACGAGGTCTTCTACATCCGGCGCCCAGGCACCTTAGGCCTGGGTGCGGTCGGTCCGGAGTTCCAGCCCAGGCGCCCATGGCCTGGTCGGAGCAGTGTTGGCGTCCATCTCAGGCACCTTAAGCCTGGGGTGAGGTACTACACCGGAGGCCTGGGGCCCAGTGACTTCGACTGGGCTCCGCAAGGGCGGATGATTCCAAGGGACCCTGAGGTGGATGGGGCCCATGTCTGAGGTAAGGAGGCCAGAGAGGTTACCCGTCTGAAGAGTCCGGAGCAGCATCCACCTGGTGACGGAGGGGCCTCTGGTAACTCCCTTGGAGGGACATCTTCCCCCTGACAGGGGCCGCAACGCAGCAAAGGTACTCCATTCATGTTCTTCCGAGTCGCTGGTAGAGACTCATACATTTCAAGTTTCTCTCTCTAGCCGATGGCTATAGCAACCGCTGGTGAAACCACAATGGTTTAGTTTATCATTAGGACAGTGCCTCGACCTGCTCACCCCACCGTATTGAACTGTTTATGGATCTCAACTAATTGGCGAACAAAGAACTGTTTATTGTGTGTGTTACAATAAAACAAGTGTTGGATCCTTATCGGTGTGTGGAACTCTGGTTGATGGGAGTGAAGGGGAGTGTCAGCACAGCAAGACTTGGTTGTAATAGAAACACACAGGCCCGAGAAGAATACTTGGTACTGGCCTTCACCTCACCTGCTACAATGGGGAGGACATGGGCCGTAGCGCATCTCACCCTCACCTACAACATACCCCTAGACAAAGAGAAGGGGGTGAGGCCGCTACACATGTTTTTCATGTTTTACAGGAATCCAACACTTTGGGGAATGTCAGATCTCTGTATGTAACACCCACGCGGCTGCTTTTTCCCTGTTCTGTGCAACTATGTCACTAGGTTCTGAGCACAACTTCCCTGTTAGGTGGAGTATGGGAGTGTGCCTACAGACCAGTCAGCAACAGCAACTGCTATCTCTACAGCAGTATGTGATGTAGCTGCACAGGACAGGGTAAGAACAGCTATAGAAAACAGCAAGAAGGCAATACTGTTAATATTAATCTTCTTCTACAGCTACAAGACTTTGAATAACTATTTATACACTATATTGCCAAAAGAATTGTGACACCTGCCTTTACACGCACATGAACTGTAATGGCATCCCAGTTGTAATGGCATCCCAGTCTTAAGCCTCATATACACGGCCGGTTTTCTCAGCAAGAAAACTGCTGGGAGAGATTTTTGCAGAGAAAACCGGTCGTGTGTATGGTTTCTCGTTGAGAAAACTGCTTGGGAATGTCGACGAGAAAAATAGAGAACCTGCTCTCTATTTTCTCGTCGGGATTCTCGTCGGCCTGTTTCCCGACGAGAAAACCGTGTGTGTGTACGATGCTACAAGCTTACCTGTCCTCTGGTAAGCCCGCGCATGCTCGATGAGACTTTGACGCATGCGCGGTAGCTTACAAGGGTAGTGTAGGGTGAAGCAAGATGGCGGCGACGGCATCGAATGTGACGAGCGCATGCTCGTCATAGTCGATGACGTCACCGCGTTCTTGCCATTCAAAAGAACGGCGGTTCTTTTGAATGGCCATCTGTATGCACGGTTTTGCAAGAAAAGCTTGCCAAGAATCTAGTCAGGAAAACCGACTGTTTTTTCCTGATGGGATTCTCGGCCGTGTGTACAGCGCTTTAGTCCGTAGGGTTCAATATTGGGTTGGCCCACCCTTTGCAGCTATAACAACTTCTGGGAAGGCTGTCCACAAGGTATAGGAATGTGTCTATGGGAAGGTTTGACCATTCTTCCAGAAGCGCATTTGTGAGGTTAGGCATTGATGTTGGACAAGAAGGCCTGGCTCGTAGTCTCCGCTCTAATTCATCCCAAAGGTGTTCTATTGGGTTGAGGTCAGGACTCTGTGCAGGCCAGTCAAGTTACTTCACTCCAAACTCACTCATCGGTGTCTTTATGGACCTTGCTTTGTGCACTGGTCCAAATCATTTAGTGGAGGGGTGATTAGGGTGTGGGGTTGTTTTTCAGGGGTTGGCCTTGGCCTCTTAGTTCCAGTGAAGGGAGGTGTCAGCATACCATGACATTTTGGACAATTTCATGCTCCCAACTTTGTGGAAGCAGTTTGGGGATCGCCCCTTCCTGTTCCAACATGACTGCACACCAGTGCACAAAGCAAGGTCCATAAAGACATAGCTGAGCAAGTTTTGGGTGGAGGAAGAATAGACACACTCCTAAACCTTGTGGACACCCTTCCCAGAAGAGTTGAAGCTGTTATAGCTGCAAAGTGTGGGCCAACTCAATATTGAATCCTACAGACTAAGAGTGGGATGCTATTAAAGTTCATGTGCGTGTAAAAGCAGATGACCCAATACTTTTGGAAATATAGTGTGTGTGTGTATATATATATATATATATATATGTATATATATATATATATATATATATATGTATATATATATATATATATATATATATATATATATATATAAATAAATATATCTTACTCTCCTACGGTGCCCTGAAAGGGTGGACATGTTTTACTATGGTTGTTATCAAAGAGTCATTTTCATCAGTTTAAAGTAGGGGAAAATCTGCAAGCTTTATCTTCAGAATTAAATTGTTGATTTATAAATATGAGAAAATGGTAAAATTTCATGAAACAAAAAAAAAAAAAAAAGACACGTTTGAAAACAAAAGATATAACAAAGTGGAGTGGAGTGCAAAATAATGCTGTAAAAAAGGTTTTCTAAATGGCTCAAAAATCAAAAGTGCTAAATCCAGGGGAAAAGGCAAAACATATTTTTAGATAGGCCTCCTGGTGTTATGAACCAAGGCTGCACTGGAAATGCAAATAACTGTTCAGTTTGACTAAAACTAGAATAGCTTTTCATTTTCATGAACATTGTGGACATACTGTATTGTATATTCCTTGATGCAAGTTCCCCCCCATAATCGTCTCTCACTCTTCTTTCCCTCTCTAGCCATCCCCGTATCACCAAGCAAGTGCTGTTTGTGAATGGATTGTAGCTTTTGGCTTTGTTACATTTTTCCTAACATTCATCAGAGATTTTCAGGTTGGTATAACTATATGTTTGAAGTGTGGAACAAACTTTTTATAAAGAAAATGTTATAGTATACTTATAGCCAAAAAGTTTTTCTTGTTTGGATAGTAGAGAAAAGTTAAAATAGTGGGTTTTTGTTTTGTGTCCCACTAGGAAGAGTTACCTCTTTATTTGTGCAGGTGGCCAATGTCACCCAGGCAGAAAGGGATATGAAATCCAAAATGTTATAGCTGTCATAGAAAGTGACAGAAAAAAAGTTGAAATCTTCCAACAAGGACACCTGTTCTGGTAACCGCTTTCCAAGAGGGGAATTCCTCTCATCTTGAAGAAATTTCCTCTCACTTCTTTTAGTGCCTAAAAAAAACAAACCTAAGAAACACTAACAGGACTTTATCGTTACCATAAAAAAGTTTGAATAGAAAAGTGGTTAGCAGCCTATTGTCTCCATATCTGTTATTTCCTTGTAGGGTTGCGGTCACCGGACCACTAGCAACCCACACGGAGAAAGGCGGTTCTAGCAGGCTTAATCAGTGGTCATAGATTATAGAATGGAAAAGCTGCGCTAATAAGAAATCAAAATGGATAAAATAAATGAATATACAAAGGCAGCAGCTATAGTGGAATAAACACAATAAACAAATAAACAGAAAAAACTGCGCCAATAAACAAGTGTTGTAATAGTATCCAGGGGCTGATGTGTGAAAAACAGTGCACACTCGGCAAAGGCACCAGCCACTAGATCCCCAAAATAACGTCCATTAATTGGAAATTTTAAATAATAAATGTCCAGGTGAGTGTCCAAATAATACAAATAGGACCCAAAGAAATTTTTTTGGGGATAAAAATGAATTTGATGATCTCATGCAAAAATAAGTGAATCCAAATGTTAACAGGATGAAAACAGTAGATGACTATGCAGCACCCGGTGATAACAGCAAACAGAGGTGCCCTCCACCACAATAGATAGCAGCTTACCAGAGGCAAGCCCACAGGAAGCAGTCGACTGTGACCCAGCCGCGGCCTTTAGTCGTAGGGGACACCAGGACAAGAGGGCTCTAGCGGAACCAGCGATACCACCACAAACCAGGACCCAAACAGATGATAGTGCTTCACCCGTTCACGGGCGTATGGCCAATATTCAGATCAAATGAGAGGAGAGGACACAGACCATAGCGTGATAACGCAAACACATTGAGAACGTCCATCGTGATGAAACGCGCATGGAAGCGACGTGCTGACGTCACCATGCTGATTGAGGGAAAGTGCTTTGTATCCTTGCCGGCCGGCTTACCTTTTACATGCTCTTTTTACACATCTTGGATGTAAGTGTTTTATCTTGTTTTATATAATTAAATGTGTTTGTGTTATCACGCTATGGTCGTTTGAAAGTGCTGCCAGCAAGACCAAGTTTTACAGGATTTGGAGGGCGTGTTTTTAACTTGATGCACCAGATCTTCCAATTCTGCAATTTTATTTATGCGTCTGATCCAATTCGCATTGGTTGGGGAATTGGTTGATTTCCATTGGACTGGAATACACATTTTCGCAAGGGTTAAAGAGGTGCAGGGCTAGGGAGCGATGATGATTTTTTTGTGGGGATGGAGGAATGGTGTAAAAGCATTTGGGCCGGGGGGGGGGGGGGGAAAGTCTATCAGATAGGTGGTAATTTGAGTCGTGAGGCGATGGACGTCTTTCCAAAAGTTTTGGAGTAAGGAACACGACCAGTATAAATGAAGGAGTGATCCTTCTTCATCTGAGCATCTCCAACAGTTGGGGGGTATGATGGGAGAAATTTTGTGTAATCGAAGGGGTGTCTTGTACCATCTAGAAAATACTTTAAAGCCATTTTCCTGTGCAGAGACGTTGATTGAGCCTTTATGGATATAAGAGTATATATTTTCCCATTCCTCATCTGAGTGGTTGAAGGAGAGTTCCCTTTCCCATTTAATGCTTGCTATGTTGGATTTTGGGCCGTGGTCAGAGAACAGTATGGTATACATGTCTGAGATCAGGTGCCTGTGCGGTTCTTTTCGAGTACAAAGAACTTCGAAAGGCGTGTTTTGTCTAGAATATTAGGAGCGTGTTCGGGGGTTATTCAGGAAGTTCCGTATTTTAAGAGGCCCTGTCGTGCTTTTTTTCTATTATAAAGGGATGTTTACATTCCTTGTAATAGGAATAAAAGTGACCCAAAACATTTTTTTTTTAAAAGGACAGTGTAAAAATAAAAAATAAAAAATAAAATAAATCAGAAAAAAATTGATTTTTTTACTCACCGTAAAATCCTTTTCTCTGAGTTCATGGACCGACACAGCTTCCTATTGACATAGTGGGTATTATCCATTATTTAGGAGTGACTAGGCAGAAAAACTTGTAAAAAGTGTTGCATCACACCCTCTACAGCACTGCCCAGGGAGAGGACCCTCTGGGTATAATCCCTCTCTCTGCACCTCGCAGATCAGTTCGTCAAAAGCAGTACAAACTTAAAACGAGGGGTGGGTGCTGTGTCGGTCCATGAACTCAGAGAAAAGGATTTTACGATGAGTAGAAAACGAGGGTTGGGAACAGCATTAAAACAACTTCACCCCAAAACAAAACAGAGCTCCTCCATCGAGGAGTTGCAATTCTAAACAGCCGCCTGCAATAGCTTGCGGCCGAAAGAAGCATCCGAAGATGAACACACCTCAACTTGTAAAGTTTAGTGAAAGTGTGAATGGACGAGCATGTCGCCGCCTTACACACCTGGTGAAAACAGACGCTTGATGCTCTCAGAGCTCGGACAGCGTCCAAAAATTACAATGTAATTTCCTTAGGATTCGACGGATGAGGACACAAGGATGGCAGAACAATGTCTTCCTTGATGGAAGGTCGAAAGACCCTAGGAAGAAAAGAAGGCTGCGGACGCAGCACCACCTATCCTTGTGGAAGATCAGATAAGGAGCCTTGCATGACAAGGCTGCCGGCTCAGAAAACCGTCTAACTGACATAAACCAAGAGGCATCTCTTGCCCTGGTCGAATGCGCCGGGAAAGGGAGGCGCCTGACCCTTCATGGCGTAAGCCTGATCACAATCTGTCGGATCCACCTAGAGATGGTGGCCGACGAAACCACTGGGACCTATTAGGGACCAGCCACTGAAACAAACAGTGAGCCTGGACTCTGGATTGTAGCAGTACCAGACAAGCATTCTCTCAGAGTTTGGACAACGTCCAAGGAATGCAACGTCGTCTCCTTAGGATTAGACGGATGAGGACACCAGGATGGCAGTACAATGTCTTCCTTGAGATGGAAGATCGAACACGACCTTAGGAAGAATGAAGGCTGCGGACGCAGCACCACCTTATCCTTGTGGAAGATCAGATAGGGAGGCTTGTATGACAAGGCTGCCCGCTCAGAAACCCATCTTAACTGGCATAACAGCCACCAAAAGGACCACCTTCTAAGAAAGTGTCAACAAGGGATCTCCCTGATGTTCTCAAATGGTGGTTTCTGAGACACTTAGAGGCCATGCCGTTGAAGCCATCAACTGCAGGCAAGATGGCATATGGGACCCTGTGACAGCAGGTCCTCTCGTAGTGGTAGACACCAAAAGGACGTCTGCTACACAAGCCCCACGGAGGTAGTGGAGGGTGGCCTGGAGGGGCCACCTGCCAAATCCACTGTACAAATGTTCTCACTAAAGAGTGAGCCACCAGGGGTCGTTGAAAAGACAGCCAGGGCAGATACCTGCCCCCTAATTGTACTTACAGTAGAATTTTTGGCCCGTTCCCTGCTGAAAAGCAGCAGGACTCTGGAACCAAATAAGTACGCGGATGCCACCTCATTTCCTCACAATAGGATATGCAGGTCTTCCAAGTGCGATGGTAATCTTCCTAGGGGATGATTTCCGAGCACTCCTCATGGTAGAGATCACAGAGTCTAACAGGCCCCGGTCTCTTAGCACCTGGCTCTCGAGCCATGCCGTTAAGCCAGTGACTGTAAAACAGGATGGCGTATGGAACCTTGCGACAGCAGGTCCTTCCTTAGCGGTAGATGCCAAAAGGCAACTGCTACCAGACGCACTAAATCGGAGTACCAAGGACGTCGAGGCCAATTCAGAGCAATTGGGACCATTGTAATCCTCTCTGCCTCCAGTCTGCGAAGCAGATGAGGACGGAGCTTCCGAGGAGGAAAGGCATAGATTAGTCTGTACTGACTCCACAGTGCCATCAACGCATCTGTCGTTGTTGCCTATGGGTCTCTTGACCTGGCCACAAACCTCAATACCTTCCGATTGAGTCGGGATGCCAGAAGATCTACGTCTGGCGTGCCCTATCTTTGGCAGAGGAGCTAGAACACATCCGGGTGTAAGGACCATCCTCCCTGGTCCAGCATTTGGCGACTCAGGTAGTCCGCCTGCTAGTTCTCCACACCCAGAATGTACACGGCCGACAGTGCCGGTACGCTCCTTTCTGTCCACCTCAGGATGCGAGCAACCTCTGATGCTGCAGCAGAGCTGCTTGTTCCTCCTTGATGATTGACATACGCCACCACTGTGGTGTTTGCCCGACTGGATTCTGACAGGACGCCCTTTTAGCCTCTGCGACCATGTGGGGAGGCAAGGCCAGCTCCTCTGGCTTTCAGGCCAATGAATGGGAATCCTCCGGAGTCCAGCGACCCAGGTTGACTGAGCTCTTCAGACTCCTCTGCAACTGGGAAGACAGGTGTCCGCCGTGACCACGATCCAGTAAACAGGAAGGAACAATTTCCCAGACAGAAATGCCGGTGCTGTCGGTTACCAACTAGGGAGGTCCTGATTAGGTGGCTCACCCGGATTTTGATAATCCAGGGATGAAGAGCACTTGACCCTTCAGGACAGAGTTACCTTCTGTAACACTCATGTGTGAAATAGCGCCTATGGTACCGCCTCAAAGGAGGCTACCATGAGGCCCAGGACTCGCCTGCAAAAGTGGCATGACAACCCATCCTTGGGATGTCAACTGCCGCACCGCAGCCCGAAGGGTCTGCAACTTTCCCCTAGGGAGAAAAAACTTACGCCTCTGAGGAGTCCAGAATCAACCCTAGACACATTAGGAGTTGGGACGGTTCCAATACTGACTTCTGAGTGTTCCGCACCCCACCAAGTATCGGAGGGTCTGACAGGTTAAAGACACGCTCACTTCTAAATTTAAGTTTGAAGTGACCTTCAGAAGAAGCTTGTCCAAGTTGCCCATGATAGCGATGCCACGCTGTCTTAGTAGGGCCAGAATCGGGGCAGGCACCTTGGTGAACACCCTTGGTGCCGATGACAGGCCAAAGGGGAGAGCCACCATTGGTAGTGGTCTTCCCCGGCCGCCAACGCAGACATCACTGATGCCTGGTGCATATGGGGACATGCAAGCATGCGTCCTTGATGATCAAGGATGCCGGAAAATCCCCCGGATGGAGGGCAGAGACAACAGAGTGAGCCAACTCCTTTCCGGAATATTTGTACTTGCACAAAGTAGTTGAGGGTCCTGAGATCCAGATTGGACGAACCTCCTCCAGCACTACAAACAGATTTAAGTAGAACCCCTGAACCCGTTCCTGTACTAAGACAGGAAGGCCTACCCTGCGTATCAGCAGGTCCTGGACCGCCCCATGTAGGGCTTCCTGACAAGTCGGTTGAAGCTGGCTGTTAAGAGGGGGGAAAAATCTGTTCGGTAGACAAGCAAGATTGTTCTTGCAAACCCAGGGACGCTTCTGTCCCTCAGCAGGCGCTTTTATCAGCCTGGGGTCATTTACTTGCCGCACTAGGCGGATGAAGGGACCGCTTGTGCGCGGTGAAGGAGGGCCCTAGCCTATGGCGTGGCTCGTTACCCTTTTTTGGCTTGCAGAAGCAATGTGCTCGTACCCCCTGTACAAAAAAAGGACTTTGAAAAAGCGTAGGAACGCAAAACATGTCAGTCACGGCTCCCCGCACAGCTGCATAGCTGTATTATTGTCACTGTATCCTGAGTCTTCTAATTAGCATTATCTCCGCTTGATCATATCCATTAACATCACTGACACCTTTTGGTGCGCCTTGGTTCCTATTGGCTGCCTATTCGCTCTGTGTCTGCATGGCTTGGTGCTGACGTCATCGGTACGCGCCCGGCTTCCGATCGGTCGGTTTCCGCTTTCTGCGTTCCCGCAGAGCCATCCATCCCCCTACAGCCACGGAGGTCCCCACACACATGCGACTTCATCCATCGATCCCCACATAGGCTGGGTTTTGGAGGAAATTACCTGTTCACAAGTGAGCTTCCCAAGCCCTGTGGTTCCAGCATCACGCTCCGCACCCCAGTTACCAGCTGTGACATCCTTCACACTACAGGTTGGTGTCCTGGAGCTGTTGCTCATTTGCCATCTAAAGTGATCCCTGCCCATCACGCTCTACAACCTATTCCATCAGCTGTCATATCCCTTGAATACAGGTCCACTAGCCATTATATCGCTATCCCCCACTCCACCTGTCATTGGTGGTCATTTTATTGGATTGATAGGTGCTCCCTGGGGACCCATACTAACTATGGATTGATGTTAACAAGCCTTGACTCTCCAGTGCTATTATTATTGCTGCTTTCAATATACCACATCGCCTATTGTGTGCATTTTAGCAATTCTATTATGTGCTATATCTATTTATTTTATTCCACACAAGACTATAAAGTTTTATGCTATATCCATTGAGCGCTACTTTTGTGTTTTTTTTTTGTACCCTTTCATCCATCTTTCCCGTGGTTTGCAGCTGCACTGGCATTAGCCCCATTTTTACCTCACAGGATTGGACAATTTTATGCTAAGATCGGAAGGTTGTAGCGCCTACAGGAATTTTTTGTCTATGTCTTACCCCCTGTAGCCTCTTAAATGATGTCATCCAGAGAGGCCCCAAAAAAGTCTGTCGACATAAAAGGGCAGATCCAACAGGGCCTTCTTGGTAGATTGGTCCGCAGACCAGCACCTTAGTCAGATCAGGTGGCGTAGCGCCACTGCATAAACTGAGGCTCAAGGCAGCAAGGGGATAGTATCCGTGTCTGACTTGCAGACAGACTCAGGGCCCTGTACCAACTGGTCGGCCAGAGCTACCTCGTATGGAGGAGCCTCCCGTGCTTTTAGCCCCTGGAGTAGTATCTTGCCTACTCAGTAAGTGTCTGAGGCATCAGGAAAAAAAAAACCCAGCCAATGTTGGACATACCGCTGAGCCCCCCACTGTGTATAGGTAGCGAGTGTCCCTGAAGACAGGAGCCCCTTTCCACTGGAATCGTGGTAACTTGTTAAGTCTGGACACAGGGGGTCCACTATCGGGGGAGAGGTCCATCCTTTCAGGAACTCTCCTCAAGGGGTATCGGACTCCCCAAAAAAATAAATTCTTTGGGGCTGTAAAAAAACCTTCAGTGAGTTTTCCCACTCCTTGTACAAGCTTATCAAAATAAGACACACAAGGAAACACCTTAGCAGTGCGGGCCGGCTTACGGAACCCAAAGGGGACCGGTGTTTCTGCTGCTTCTGCAGCCTTCCGTATTCCGCACTGCAGTAAACAGGTCAGATACCAAAGCCTTTTTGCGTGCTGACCTGGACTTGGAGCATTCTCACTGTCACGGTCTGCAGTCTCTGATGTATCAGAATCCGGGCCATGAGCCATAGCTGGGCCTGGTTCTGCATCAGAATTATCCCCGGAAGATTGCAGGGGACGGGGGCGTTTACTAACCCCTGTGTTCCTGTGTGCCACTTCCACCCTGGCAACAGACATAGCGTCCACAGATACATCAGGGGCACCAGCTATCAGTCAGGTGTTTCAGGGGAAAAAAACGTCTGCTTCAGACGCCATGCTGACCCATGCGCTGACACCCACAGGGCTCCAGGCAAGGTATCAATAGGCCACCCTCCTAGCTGCTTCAGAGATGCAGGGTCTCCCAGAGGACTCACCACCCTTGGAACGGTACAGCTATGCTGCCGTGTCAGTCTGATTCTCATCAGCGTTCGCCTGTGATGCTATCCCACCGCTGCCTGCGTCAGTCTGATTCTCATCAGCGTTCCCTGTGTGAATTTGCGCCAGTGAAATGCACCCTAGAGGCCAGAGACTACCGCAAAATGGCCGCCAAGCGGCTGTATTGAACAATGTGGGCTCCAAGAAAATGGCTGCCGAGCTGTCAGTAGAGGCAAAAGCGGGCGCGGACCACAAAAAGATGGCCACCGGGCGGCGGTATATACATACAGGTGTGAATCCTAAGAAACATGGCCGCCGAGCAATTGATAGAGGCCAAAGCGGGTGCAAACCACAAGAAAATGGCCGCCAAGCGGCGATATATACATATTGGCGCAAACCACAAGAAAATGGCCGCCGGACAGTCACTAGAGGCCAAAACAGGCATGGACCACCGCAAAATGGCCGCCGACAGCATGGAGGGAGAGAGGCACAGTTACAGGTAAGCAAAATTACATCTTTTAAAATGACAACACAGCGCAGCCTGCTCCAGATGGAGCCCCCCTAGGTGACCCCCAGCACCCAGCCACCTTAGCTCAGAGCCCAGGGAGGAGGGAAGGCAGGGAGAGAGGAAGGAAAGGGGCCACAACCACTTACTTGATCTCTCCAGGAATGTCCAGCCAAGTCATCCTGCCGAAGCAGGGGAGCTACTTACCTTTCCTGCGTGGATCATGCTGGAAGACATTCCGGACAGATCATCATCTGCGCACAGAGGTGACTGTCGGCCAGGCATGCTGTGATTGAACCCTAGGGAACGATCGTATGCTTTCCCTGGAGCACTAGCTCACCGGACAGGCTACTGCGACTCGGCTGTAAGGTCAGCCGAAGCTGAGCGGTCCGATGCAAGCCTTGGAGCGTAAGCTCACCGGACAGGCTACTGCGACTCGGCCGTAAGGTCAGCCGAAGCTGAGTGGTCCGATGCAGGCCCTGGAGCGTAGGCTCACCGGCCACCCGTAGAGCGACAGGCATGTCGTGGAAAACCCAGCGCGTAGCTAGGGTCGGCACACGCTCGATGGCCGAAACCGGGGAGACTACAAGGATCTGGGATCCAGCCTGTCACCCAGTCGGCAGTTGATCAAAGATCGCAGGAGCCAAAAAATAAATACAAAAATTTCCCCCGGACCAATGGGCCCGAAGGGAGCCATGTCCTACTCCTTGCTAGACAGAAAAAAACTGATCTGCGAGGTGCAGAGAGAGGGATTATACCCAGAGGGTCCTCCCCCTGGGCGGTGCTGTAGAGGTTGTGATGCAACACTTTTTACAAGTTTTTCTGCCTAGTCACTCCTAAATAACGGATAATACCCACTATGTCAATAGGAAGCTGTGTCGGTCCATGAACGAAAGAGTAACATTTTTTGAAGCGCCCCGTCCCGCCGAGCTAGCGCGCAGAAGTGAACGCATACGTAAGTCACGCCCACATACGAAAATGATGTTCAAACCACACATGTGAGGTATCTCCGCGATCGTTAGAGCAAGAGAAATAATTTAAGCACTACACCTCCTCTGTAATTCAAAACTGGTAACCTGTAGAAATTTTTAAACGTCACCAATGGAGATTTTTATGTGCCAACGTTTGTCGCCATTCCACGAGTGGGCGCAATTTTAAAGCATGACATGTTGGGTATCAATTTACTCTGCCTAACATTATCTTTGACAATATAAAAATAATTGGGCTAACTTTACTGTTGTCTTATTTTTTTATTCAAAAAAGTGTATTTTTTCCAAACAAATTGTGCTTGTAAGACCGCTACGCAAATACGGTGTGACATAAAGTATTGCAACAACCGCCATTTTATTCTATTGGGGGGTTTAAAATATATATATATATATATATATATATATATATATATAATGTTTGGGGTTCTAAGTAATTTTCTAGCAAAAATGTTTTTATTTTAACTTAACTTAACTCAAATCATAAAAAGAAGCTCGGTCCTTAAGTAGTTAATGAATAAAAAATAAAAAGACACAATAATTACCCCGATTTTTTTATATAATGTGAAAGATGATGTTATGCCAAATAAATAGATACCTAACATGTCATGCTTTAAAATTGTGCATGCTTGCGGAATGGCGACAAACTACGGTACTTAAAAATCTCCATGCGCGTTTGTGGCGATACCTCACATGTGTGGTTCAAATACCGTTTACATATGCGTGTGCGACTTACGTGTGTGTTTGATTCTGCGCATGAGCATAGAGCAGTGTTTCTCAACTCCAGTCCTCAAGGCGCCCCAACAGGTCATGTTTTCAGGATTTCCCTTAGATGAAACGGCTGTGGTAATTACTAAGGCAGTGAAACTGATCAAATCACCTGTGCAAAATAATGGATAGCCTGAAAACATGACCTGTTGGGGCGCCTTGAGGACTGGAGTTGAGAAACACTGGGATAGAGAGATGGGGCGCTTTAAAAAAAAATATATATATTATTTATTTTACTTTTTATTTTTACACTGTCCTTTTAAATGTTTTTATTTTTTTTTATCACTTTTATTCCTATTACAAGGAATGTAAATGTCCCTTGTAATAGAAATGAGGATGACAGGTCCTCTTTACGAAGAGATCTGGGGTCAAAAAGACCCCAAATCTCTTCTTTACCTTTAAAAGCAAAAGATCAAGAAAATAAAAATGTGATCTTTCGATATAAAACAAAATATATATACTTTTTTCCAGCCTGGACCAGAACTGATGTCCTGATGACGCTCTGGTTCTCCAAGGCCATAGAGTCAATCAAAGAGTGTTAACTCCTTGATCGTCTATGGGAGCAGCCGACAGGGCCGTTGGATTGTTTCTCGGGCGAACCAGTGGAAACGGTAAGCCCGAGAAACACTGGCAAGCAGTGGGAGGGGGCGGGGACACCGCTTTGGAAACCATTCCATCGGCTCATTAGCTGCTCGGACTGGTTTCATGAGAAAGCCAACCGCCTGCAGATGCAGATAAAAACGGTACTGGGTTATGGTTGATATCTTCAGCTATATTCCCTGTAAACCGCAACGTGTATATATATATATATATTGTGAGGGGGTTAGCTCGGCAGCGGGTGTGTGTGACCCCCCGGGATGGGCTCCCCACACAAAACAGGCCCAGCAAACGGAGGTTGTGGTTTTCAAAATCAAAAAGGTGCGGTTTATTTTCTATTTACAGTGACAAAACACAGCAAAGCAAAAGAAACATAACCAAAATAAATCCTGGTCAAGTTGACCTCTGACTAAACATACAGGTTTCCTAACTAACAACTGGGATCAGCCTAGTGCTGTCCTAGTCCCTAAGTCCCTGGTTTTAAATGTCCAAGCAAATAGCCACACAGGCTTTGTCTCACCGCACAGGGGTTCACTCTCCCTAGACAGTCCACACAGGTCTGGTTCCAGGCATGAGCTAACACCTAATGAATCTGGGAGTTCTTATAGAGGCCTAAATGAGCTGACAAGCTTCAGCTGGCCTCATCAACTCCCTGTCTGCACGACGCCCAGCCCTCTCCCTAGAGGTATGAGTCATCCATGAGCCCACTAGCCTTATACAACTCTCCACCTAGTTGTATAAGTCGGCGTAAAGCCTGAATCTGGGCGAAATATATCTACCCCCCTGGATGCAACCAGGTGACTTTACCTTCCTGCTGTCACATACCCCCCCCTCTTGTTTTAACCTTGGGGTTGGAACACCAGCAATCAGGCATTCATGTACTCGAGACAAAGCATCCACATTCCCCATTTGAACGCCAGGGCGATGCTTTACTGTGAAGTTGAATTCCTGGAGGGCCAGGAACCACCTATTCACTCTTCTATTTGTTTCCTTGTTTTGAGCCATCCACTTTAACGGAGCGTGATCCGTAACCATGTCAAAGTGCCTACCTAGCAGGTAGTACCGAAGGGAATCTAGAGCCCACTTCACCGCTAAACACTCCTTTTCAACGGTGGCGTAATTTACCTCATGGGACTTCAACTTCCTGCTGAGGTAAATGACTGGGTGCTCTTCCCCGTTCCAGACCTGGGACAATACTGCTCCTAACCCCACATCTGACGCATCACTTTGTACGACAAAGTCTTTAGAGAAGTCGGGTGAGTACAACACTGGCTGGCTACATAAGGCTTGTTTCAAGAATTGGAATGCTGCCTCAGCCTCGGGGGTCCATTTAATCATGACCGACCCTTTCCCCTTCGTCAGGTTGGTTAGGGGCACAGCCTTAGAAGCAAAGTGGGGAATGAATCGCCGATAATACCCAGCGATTCCCAGAAAGGCTCGTACCTGCTTCTTGCTGTTGGGACGTGGCCAACTCTGGATGGCCTCGACTTTGTTGAGTTGGGGTTTTATTACTCCCCTCCCAATGGTGTACCCAAGATATTTGGCCTCCTCCTGCCCAATGGTACACTTCTTGGGGTTAGCCGTAAACCCCGCTTCCCGAACAGAGTCCAGGACTGCTTGCACTTTTGGCAGATGTGAGGCCCAATCTGTGCTATGGACAATTACGTCATCCAGGTAAGCCGCAGCATACTTCCGATGGGGCCTCAGCATCTGGTCCATTTTCCGCTGGAATGTGGCCGGCGCATTCTGTAACCCGAACGGCATTCTTTTATATTGGAACGCCCCGTCTGGGGTTACAAATGCGGTTTTCTCTTTGGCCGACTTGGCCAGGGGGATTTGCCAATACCCTTTTGTGAGGTCAAGAGTCGTCATGTATCGGGCTGTTCCCAGCCGGTCGATCAACTCATCTATACGTGGCATGGGGTAGGTGTCAAATTTTGTAACTTTGTTCAACTGACGAAAATCGTTACAAAATCGCCAGCTCCCATCCGGTTTAGGCACCAACACGATGGGACTAGACCAATCACTTTGGGACTCCTCTATCACCCCTAAGTTCAGCATTTTCTGTACTTCCTCCCGTATTGCCTCCCGTCGAGCCTCTGGGATCCGATAGGGTTTTAACTTCACCCTTTCACCGGGCGGGGTAATGATGTCATGCTCTACCCCAGATGTTTGTCCCGGCAGCTCAGAGAATACCTCCTTGTTGCGAAGCACAAACTCCTTAACCTCCTGTTGTTGGGGTTGTGACAAGGTGGCTGCTATTCCAACCTCAGGAATCACGCAACCAGTTTGAGCTGGTGACCAAGTGTCTGCGACTAGGGACTCTCTATCCCTCCAGGCTTTCAACAGATTAACGTGATAGATCTGTTCGGGCTTTCGCCTTCCTGGTTGTCTGACCTTGTAATTCACTTTGCTCACTTTTTCCATTATCTCGTAGGGGCCTTGCCATTTGGCAAGGAATTTACTTTCAACCGTAGGGACAAGTACCAATATCCTATCCCCCGGGGAAAAGGTACGGGTCTTGGCTCCACGGTTGTACACTCTCTGCTGTGCCAACTGCGCTTGGGCCAAATGTTCCTTCACGATGGGCATTACCTGTGCAATTCGATCTTGCATCAGGGCGACATGCTCAATCACACTCCTGTGGGGAGAACTCTCACTTTCCCAAGTTTCCTTGGCAATATCCAACAGCCCTCTTGGGTGTCTCCCATGCACACAAATAACAGCTACCTTGCTATTCCCAGAGACCTCTGTTTTAACTAACTCAGCCTTTATCAGGGTCACAAGGCTACCTGAATCCAGCAATACCACAACATTTCTACCATTAACACACATTTTGCATAAATGTTTCTCAGTTCCTCGAATGGCAGTGCATGCGACTGTCGCACACAGCGACTGACGTCTGCCCGTCAGAAAGTCACACTGCATGGGTTCCTCCACAACCGGGCAATTGGCTGCAATATGTCCCGCTTGCCGGCAGCGGTAGCAAACGATCCTTCTTGCCGCCTCTTGAGCCGCTGATTTCCCAGGCTGTTCTCGCCAAACTTGGGGTAGAGCTCCCACCCTCTCACTCTCTCCACCCTCACCCCTTGGAATCCTCTTATCCGCCCCTGGGGATGGTCTGGTCTTAGGGTGGAAAGTCCGAGTGTCTCTGGAAGAGGCCGTCAGGTTCTCTGTAGCCAAGTATTTCTCCACACGATCCACAAGACCATCGGCCGTCTCTGGGTCTCCATGGCTTACCCACTTTTGGATGGCAGTAGGAAGAGCTCTCAAAAACCGATCCATTACAACACGTTCCACAATCTTTGGTGCGGACAAAGTCTCTGGCTGTAGCCACTTTCTGCTCAGGTGAATGAGATCATACATTTGAGACCTGGGGGGTTTTCCAAGCTGGAAAGTCCAGTTATGCACACGCTGAGCCCGGACAGCCTGGGTGACACCCAGCCTTGCCAAAATTTCAGCTTTTAGCATCACATAGTCTTTTGCTTGGTTAGGCTCTAGGTCATAGTAAGCTTTCTGCGATTCACCAGTTAACAGAGGAGCCACCAGTCCAGCCCACTGCTCCTCAGGCCACTTTTCTCTTTCAGCGGTCCTTTCAAATGTGGTCAAAAATACCTCTGGATCATCCTCTCCAGTCATTTTTGTCAATAAACGACTCACCCCAAAGGACGCGGTATTAGTGGGACGGCTTTCCTCACTGGTCTGCGGACGTTGCTGCATTACTGCTTCCATTTGTTGTAGTCTCTGCTCTTGCTTCTGTAACAGGTCTATGAAGCGGGCCTCAGATTGCTGCTGGGCTTGTTGCTGAGCTTCCAGACTCTGTTGGTGAGCTTGCTGCTGGGCTGCAAGGCTCTGTTGATGAGCTTGCTGCTGGGCTGCAAGGCTCCTTTGCAAACCTGCATTTGTCTGCTGTTGATTGGCATTTGCTAGAGCCAGCTGTTTCAGTATCTCCTCCATGCTGGCTTAAAAAAAAACTGCCACTGGTTCTCCACCAACTGTGAGGGGGTTAGCTCGGCAGCGGGTGTGTGTGACCCCCGGGATGGGCTCCCCACACAAAACAGGCCCAGCAAACGGAGGTTGTGGTTTTCAAAATCAAAAAGGTGCGGTTTATTTTCTATTTACAGTGACAAAACACAGCAAAGCAAAAGAAACATAACCAAAATAAATCCTGGTCAAGTTGACCTCTGACTAAACATACAGGTTTCCTAACTAACAACTGGGATCAGCCTAGTGCTGTCCTAGTCCCTAAGTCCCTGGTTTTAAATGTCCAAGCAAATAGCCACACAGTTTTTGTTTTACCGCACAGGGGTTCACTCTCCCTAGACAGTCCACACAGGTCTGGTTCCAGGCATGAGCTAACACCTAATGAATCTGGGAGTTCTTATAGAGGCCTAAATGAGCTGACAAGCTTCAGCTGGCCTCATCAACTCCCTGTCTGCACGACGCCCAGCCCTCTCCCTAGAGGTATGAGTCATCCATGAGCCCACTAGCCTTATACAACTCTCCACCTAGTTGTATAAGTCGGCGTAAAGCCTGAATCTGGGCGAAATATATCTACCCCCCTGGATGCAACCAGGTGACTTTACCTTCCTGCTGTCACAATATATATATATATATATATATATGTATGTATTGCGGTCGGCAAGTGGGTAAAATACATTTTAGAAGTTAAAACTCCATGTAAATATCATAACCTAATACAGATACATCTGCCATTCGGTGCAAACATTGCATAATTATTTCCCCATTCTCAATAACATACAGTAAATGGGGTAATTTGCTTGTTATCACTTCAACGTGTTTCATTGGTCATTGGCCCACTTCATCAGGAAGGCAAGCAATAAAAAAGACTCTGAAATTATAGAAGAATATATCAGACCATATACCTGTAGTTCAAAACATATGGAAGAAAAACACAATATATACACGTCAAAATAGTGCACTCAAACAAGTCTATATCATGCCTCTTGTAGATGATTGGGTTATTGATAAAAACAAAAGAATAGTGCAGCCAACAATTAGAACATCATGGGGAGAACAGAAACTGATACCAATTCTGTCAAATCAGGAGAAAGAGGTGGACCCGGTGGAAAATTATAACCCACAGAGAGTACTGGAAAGAAAGGAGATTTATATAATATAATACATGTTGGGGGTAAAGTGGACCTAAAAACATTGACTTTAGGTCCCCTAATCCACGGGTCTGCTATCTTTCTAAAATTTGATCTATCACCACTAAAATACTCTACCTGAGCAGACAATCGGTTCCTGTGTCAGACACAAAGCTGCTGCAAAGATGAAAGTGGAAGGGATTCCACAGTGACTGGCCAGATCTGGAGGACTGGGAGTCCACTGCAGCTAACAAGTATATATCCCTGGGGCAAAGGGGGTTTTAGAACTGGGGCAGATGCATGGACCAGCTCTAGTCTTTAACTGGCTGATTCACTTAGGCAGAACTCCAGGCAAGTAGATATACACAATTCATATATAAAAAAAAAACTACTGTAATACTATATATGTTGTAGATATTATTTTTTTTTCTATTCAATATATTGCTATGACCACTAGCAGACAATGTATCCCCTGAAGAATCCCCAGAGGCGAAACATGTTGGGAATTGTTACTCTACTGTATAATTACGGATTATCAGAATAATGTCAAAACTGCCAATTGTTTTATATGAATTTGTCTTTTCTAATAAATAATGAATTTTTAATGAAATTTGTGCTATCTTTTATGAAACACCAAAAAAGTCCCAATATTTTCTTCTTTTGGTTCTATTTGATATGTCATGGGTGCTCAAAGGGGCAGTAGAGGCATTATGGGACTTGTAGTTCCGCAACTGCTGGAGGGTCACAGGTTGAGCACTCATGACATGTGCATGCAGCAGAGCCTGATTGGCAACTAGTACTGCTCCTTCCTCTCCCAGTCTGTGTCCTGCTGTATAGGGGATTATAGGAGGCTGGTTTAGGTACTTACACTAGTTAAATTAAAATGCATTTAATGATATTCAATAAATACATAACTGTAAAATTCAGCTTTAAAGCCTTACTTCAGGCACAAAAGACACAAATGAAGGCAGCATGGTAAAAGCAAGCAGTGTACGTACCTGGATCTGACCTGGAAATAGCCTCTCACAGTCGCCTGTACAACAGCGCTCAGACTGGGGGAGAAAGAAGCAGTACAATGAGCTAATCAGTTGTTCTGCAGTGCAAGCAGCATGCTGATAGGAGGAGAGAGCAGAGTGCCAGAGAGATAAGATTATCCGTTCAGTGCTTCTCCTTTCACTGTTCAGTCATAGGGTGGGGGAGACTTGTAAGTATTTATGGAACTGCAGCAAGAATGGTACTTTATGTGCTTGTTTACTTCATATGTACTAGTGCAACTTACATTATTTGTTTGTTTTTTGCAAATTTGTTTTCAGAACTCTTTCACAGTGAATTGTTGGTATTGAAACTTTTCTGACATGTGTACACTTTTATTTTCTTTACAGGCTGTAACTTTGACGATTTCAACAGAACTTCATGATGATTTTTGACTACAACCCTATAACAGTATTATAGATTGACTAAAACTTTTTAATATATATTAACCAGTCCAACTAACAAAGTTACTGCCGCTGGTTTACAATTTGCACTGCTCTGTACGGGAGACAATATAGTTTAAGTATTACACTGCACCAAAAAAAAAAAAAATTGTGTTTTATATATATTTTCATATCAATAAAAAGTTACAATCAATGGTTTCTGATTAATTGATGAAAGAATGGAAAACATTAATTGGGATGCAAGCTTTTAAGTACATCTTCAAATATTGTAATTTTTCTACATCAACAGTTCAGGCAACTAAGATTTGGCTGCCCAACGACCGGGCCATTTTTTGTGATTCGGCACTGCGTCGCTTTAACTGACAATTGCGTGGTCAACAAAATTGACGTGCTTTTTTCCCCACAAATAGAGCTTTCTTTTAGTGGTATTTGATCATCTCTGTGGTTTTTATTTTTTGCGCTATAAACAAATTTAGAAAAAAAAAGCAATATTTTTTACACTTTGCTATAATAAATATCCCCAAAAAATATATAAAAAAATAATTTTTCCTCAGTTTAGGCTGATATTTCTTACTTACTGTGTCTGTGGAGGAGCTGTGTTGTGTAGGCTGCTCTCCCGATATAGACTATGAAAACCTCCCCCTCTTCTCATCTAAATTACATAGGAGGGGGTGTTTGTAGTTTACAGCAGATACTGTAGCTGGATAGGCTGATGACATTGTTTAAGATTTCAGTTCAGTACACAGGTAGTTACAAGGACACCTGATATCTGCAAGAACAATGGTCTGTACTTGCAGAAAATGTGCTTAGGCTGTAAAAAGAAAACAAATTCAGCCCCCACTAAGAAATGGTATGCTGCAATATAATGCATTTATGCTGTTGGCTTTCGATATACTTTGAAGCAAGGGCAAATAACCGAGTGGACACTCTTGTCTCATCCATTATTATGGAAAAAAATAAGCTAAAAATGTTGAGGTTTGCACAGATATAAAAAAATTTAATCAAAGCAATAAATTTAGATCCTCGAATGAACGCCCCCATCCATTACTTTCCATTGAACCCCCGACCTCTCTAATCAGACACTTTTTCAGTATGCATATGTAGCGCACCCCACGTAGGTGCCGCAAGTAGAAATGGGATCCCGGACCCCCACCCTGCACAGCCAGGCATGCGGAATTTCCACAGTTTCCCAAAGTCAGAAAACAGTCCAGTACTTTGTTTTAGTAATTTATTGAGGGGATAAAACTTGGATGGGGAGTAGGGGTATTATGGGATGCCCACTTGACTTTGAAGCAACTTCAGGGACAACTCCTAGTAGTATACAGTCCTATAAACAGACACTTTCCTTCCTCCAGCACTTCCCTTGCTGGCAGAATCACCAGCAGTGTCACTTTGTAAAAGTCTGTAGCAATGGCCCATTACAGGCAGGGACCGCAGGCCCCTATACTTGTAGGATGTAGAGTGATACCACTAGCACATTTACTGCAATTCCTCCTGTGGTCACTGATCCCAGGACCACCTCTTCAGGCCCTGCCAGCTCTCCTGGCTACAGCACCACAATCCTCCTGACTGATGCTCCCAGTCCTACAGACTGACATTCCCCAGTCCTCCAGACTGACACTCACCAGTCCTTCAAGACTGACTCTCAGGAGACCTCTCAGACTTGCTGACTCTCTTTCCTGCTGTCCTCACACCTGCTTTCATGCATCCAGTCAAGGATTCCTCTGTGTGTTGTAGAGGGTACCTCCACCCAAGGTCACCCCCCCCCCAGACTAGGGGGCACCCACAAGGGCCACAACAGCCTCTTCAGCACTCCATCTCCATTTTCCACGCGACTGCCTCTGCTTGCATGACTCAAAAGATTTTAAGAGGTGCCCGTCCACCTGCTGGGGATTGGCTGGGGCCCCCTCATTAATACTCCAAGCAGCTCCTCCTAGACTCCCTCCTTCACTTCTAGAATCTTCTCCAAGGTTTCAGAGAGCAGTGTGTAACGCTTCAGGCAATGTTACTATAAAGTTTGGTGTGGATCACAGCTTCGGAGGTATATATGATATACTTAACAGTTAACTATAAGTAGGCAGAAATCAGATAGGGAGACTCAGATAATTTGGGAATACTAGTGGTTTTATTTAGTTTGGTAGTACACAGTCATATCATGGGGTTCCAGAGGAAACGTAGGTGAAGTAGCAGTACACAGGATAATAGTTTATAGTATACAGAGGAATACTTGCTGTGAGTGGACTGGGGCTCTGTCTGGCCCAAAAAACTGGAAGTTGGAGGGGCTCTGACCGGCCCAATAGTGAGGAGGCAGCAGGGCTCTATCCGGCCCAATAGTGAGATGGAAGTCGGGGCTCTATCCGGCCCAATAGTGAGATGGAAGTCGGGGCTCTATCCGGCCCAATAGTGAGATGGAAGTCGGGGCTCTATCCGGCCCAATAGTGAGATAGAAGTCGGGGCTTTATCTGGCCCAATAGTGAGGGAAAACGGTCGTCAGCTGCTGGAGCTATTTACCTGGTGTCAGGTTCCTAGCACGAACACCAAGCAAAGGGTGTCGGCTGTTTATGTAGGGAGAAGAGGAGGAGCCCTGTGATGTTGCTGTGAGTCATTGGACTGTGACGGAGTTGGTTGAGATCTCGAAGCCCCGGTGGAGAGATAAGAATATTACAGGAGTCTTGGTGGAGAGATAAGGACATTACAGGACCCCCCTGAGGGACCCCTCCCGGGGGCCAAAAGAGCAGGCCTGTCAGGATTGCAAGAATGGAAGAGGTGGACCAGCCGTGGGGCATGAACCCCGGAGGCGGGTTCCCAGGAGTCATCCCGTGGAACGTAGTTCTTCCAATGGATCAAATACTGTAAACGGTTTCTATATAGATGGGGGTCTAGGATCTGTGCGACTTCGTATTCCTCCTGACCGGTAACTTTAACCGGCGGTAGGGGGGCTGGAATACAACCTGGGAAGGTGTTGGGATGGTAGGGTTTGATCAGGGAGACGTGGAAAGTCGGATGAATACGTAAGGTGGACGGTAGTGTCAGTCTCACTGCCGCCGGGTTGATCACTGAGTGGATGGGGAAAGGACCAATGAATAATCCACTAAATTTGCACGATGGAGTCTGCAGCTTCAGGTGTTTGGTGGATAGCCATACTAAATCTCAGATTTTGTATGTGGGTGGAGTTCTCCTGTGAAGATCGTAGTAGGCCTTCTGTCTGCTCTGGGCTCTAGTGATGTTATCTCGTAGGTGAGGAATGAGGTCCTTTAAGGTGTTGACAAAATCTTCAGCCGCTGGGTTGTTGGTAGGAATCTGCTGAGAGATGAAGGAGGGATGGAAACCGTAGTTAGCATAAAAAGGTGAATAACCTGTGGTAGTACTGGTATTGTTGTTGTATGCAAACTCCGCTAGCGGAAGTAACTCATGCCAATTGTTTTGTAGGTGAGTGCAGTAACAACGGATATATTGTTCTAGACAGCGGTTTACCCTTTCGGTTTGCCCATTTGTTTGAGGATGGTAGGCAGTTAATAATCAATGGTCAATCTGGAGTTTTAGACAGAGAGCTTTTCAGAATCTGGAGATGAACTGTGAACCTCGGTCGGACACCATTCTGGAAGGGATACCGTGGTGTTTGAAAACATGCTTTATCAAGATCTCGGCCGTCTCTTTGGAACATGTCTCCCTACGTGGCTCAACTTACTGGTTATCCGTCCTTTACCCTTTCTTTATGATCATACCAACAAATTTACAGCAATTGCATGACACTACTCCTGAAGAAGCCAAAAACTGGCGAAACATGTTGAGTTAATCTGTCTATATGCATGTTGGAAATTTTAAATATGTTTATTTGATGGCTCATGTATTTAATGTACATATGAGAAAATATATCTTTCTATGAAAATGTCTTTGTAATAAAATTATATTTTAAATAGAACATTGTGTAGTTGTTGCACCTTAAAAGTCCCATACTCTCCATACCTATACTTAGTTTACAAATTAAGGGATGTGGTGCCTATGAGATACAGGTGATAGGTATTATCTTCAAATTTTCCATATAAGTAGGCAGAAATCAGATAGAGAGACTCAGATAATTTGGGAATACTAGTGGTTTTATTTAGTTTGGTAGTACACAGTCATATCATGGGATTCCAGAGGAAACGTAGGTGAAGTAGCAGTACACAGTATAATAGTTTATAGTATACGGAGAAATACTTGCTGTGAGTGGACTGGGGCTTTGTACGGCCCAAAAAGCTGGAAGTTAGAGGGGCTCTGACCGGCCCAATAGTGAGGAGGCAGCCAGGCTCTATCCGGCCCAATAGTGAGATGGAAGTCAGGGCTCTATCCGGCCCAATAGTGAGATGGAAGTCGGGGCTCTATCTGGCCCAATAGTGAGGGAATACGGTCGTCAGCTGCTGGAGCTATTTACCTGGTGTCAGGTTCCTAGCACGAACACCAAGCAAAGGGTGTGGGCTGTTTAAGTAGGGAGAAGAGGGGGAGCCGGGTGATGTTGCTGTGAGTCATCGGACTGTGACAGAAGTTGGTTGAGATCTCGGAGCCCTGGTGGAGAGATAAGAATATTACAGGAGTCTCGGTGGAGAGATAAGGACATTACACAGTGGGAGTTACCAGGTGTGCTGCTTGATGAGTCATTCAGCCTCCCTGAGTCACTCATCCCTGACTTAGATTCAACCTATTTACATCCTAGCTACAGGTCCCTGCAGCTAACTCTACGCAGTATAAAACACATGAAATTTTAGCTGAAGCACCTCCCCTAAGGTTCACACATCCGACAGATGCGGCTCGCAGCAGGGGTCCAGTGCGCCCCTGTTCTCCTTTTCAGGGACTAATCAGGGACAAATTTTTGCCTTAATTCGGCCCTAAAACTGAGCCAAAGATGGACAGCGTTCTTGTGCAAGCCACTCCCCAGCCGCAATGGAGATATGTGAACTGGTTCTATAGAGAGCCGGTCACAATCTCCTGTCATGCGAATTGGATGCAGGGAAACCCGCATCCAATTTGCATAGGTGTGAACCCAGCCTAAAGGGAAGCCCTCCCAGCAGGCTGGAAACGTTAAGTCCATCACAAGCAGGGTGAATGGCCATTCACAACAATACCTGCAAAAACAAAACAAAGGAAGAACACATTCCTATCATTAACTTGCAGTCTAATCTGTACAGTCTGTCAGCAGGGGGTTATAAGCCCCTGGGAAATAATCACAGTGCAACACATATTTTTTTCAAGAGTCTCTGGTGGGAGGAGCCCCTCCCTTTGCTGGCGGGCTCTTTTCAAAACGTTGTAACAAAATATTAGGCCTTGGCCCAAACCCAAAGTTCTTCAGTTGGGAATGGAACATCCATCTGGAACAGGTCAAGGTGCTAGGCTGGCCTAGTCCGTGAAGAAACAACAAAGGCAGCAACCTTCCCTGCTGTTCATGCAAAGTTTACCCGTGGCTGAACACTTCCACATCAGTCTTTTATAGGTAAAATGAGGGTTTGGCAATCTCTTTAAGTTGCTGTCAGCTCCTCTGACAGCGACAGAGTGGCTCTTGGTGGGTTGTCCTGCTTTAACAATCACCATCATGTCTTTGTAGATTGCTCTCACCTGCCTACATTCCTGTTGGATGTTCTGGAACCAGACCCAAGCTGGGTCCCAATCCAGCACCTGCAGAGGCTTGGGCACATGCATGTACACACCAGATAATCCTCCCACTCTCCCTGGGAGTCCTCAATGATGTCCATGATGTTAGGAGGGACAAAGGGATAGTCCAGACCCCCCTCCAGAGCTGTTTTTCGCTGCACTTCCTGGCTGGGATCTGGAAAACCTAGGCAGTTCTCTTAGCTTTCCCTTCCCAGGAAGAACACAAGCGTTGGGTGACCTTGCTACCTACTGCCTGTACTCAGCGGCTCTGGTCTGGGTGGTAGAGGGTCTATTAAGGAAAATCTGTCTCACACTGACTAAGATCTGCATGGCTCCTCCTGTCCCTTGAGCAAAGTCTGTTGCACCCACCTCCTCGGACAACACTTCCACATGTTCCTGGGTGTCTCCCCACTCCCACTCTTCCTCCAAGCTACTATGGGACAACCAATCTGCTATTTCCTCATCCAAGGGCCTGAATTCTGCCTGCAGTCTGGGCGACCTCTAGTCTATGCACCCACCAATACCACTACCCACTGAGTCACCTGAAGATGAGCTCTCTTCCTGCAAAGGCTCCTTCCTAGTGGGGCTGGCAGGGTTAACGGCACTTCAGGGATGTTATCTAGTTCCTGCTGGGCAGTACTCACATGTGCCAGGTCCCTGACTGGGCTGAAGTCTATGGCAGACTTCCAATTCTCTTGCCCGATGTCACTTTTCTTCGCAGGGGAGTCACCAGCCTTAGACTCAACCCAGCCTTTAGCAGATAGGCGCCGGCCTTCAGGGACTTCTGCGGCTATACTGTGCAGAGGCCTAACCAAAGATCCACATTGTAGTTTAGTGGCTCCTGTTCGCTGGGTGTCATCCTGGTGAGCGGCTCGTCACAGTGCCCGCACCGGATCCAGGCACTAACCACCGTGGTCAGTATCCTGCAGTCGGGACATATTAGACACAGTCACTTTGTCCCTTTAATAACTTCAAGGGCGAATATCCCTCAATTTTCCAGCCTAACAGCAGTGTCTGCCAGTGTCGGCTCCTGCAGATTAGGCAACCAGTTTAGCACTTGGTACCGCCATCTTGCTCCTCTCTCTCACTGCTAGCAGGGCACGCAGGGCATAGCTCCCAACTGTCCCTGATTTCGAGGGACTGTCCCTGATTTGAAACAAAGTCCCCTTTCTGGTTGCAGCAGCCTCTTTCACTAGTCCTCCTTGCTACAGCCCCACAATCCTCCTGACTGATGCTTCCAGTCCTCCAGACTGACATTCCCCAGTCCTCCAGACTGACACTCACCAGTCCTCCCAGACTGACTCTCAGGAGATCTCTTGGATGTGCTGTCCTCATACCTGCTCCCATTCATCCAGGCAAGGATTCCTCTGTGTGTTGTAGAGGGTCCCTCCAGCACCCGAACCCCCCCCCCAGAATAGGGGGCACCCTCAAGGGCCAACAACAGCCTCCTCAGCACTCCATCTCCATCTTCCACCCGACTGCCTCTGCTGGTATTACTCAAGAGTATTTGGTACTGTCAGCCCACCTTCTGGGGATTGGCTGGGGCCCTCATTAATACTCCAAGCAGCTCCTCCTAGACCCCCTTCTCCACTTTTGGAAGTAACTCCTCCCTGACCCAGATTCAACCCAGGCTTGGCTGCTAACCAAGCCAAATTTACCTAATCTAACAACTATGTGCACCGTATCTAGCACACTAGAGGGTGCTACATATATAAAGCAAGCTTTATGTGTGCTTCTGTTCTCCTTGATGATGCCGTGGCTTCAAGGTTGGCAATAAGATTAGTTGTATTTGCATTAACCTACATCAATTTGTAAATTGTGACTACTATGTTTTTAAAATACCTAATTGGATGTATCACTTGTATGGCAAAATCTAGGTCAGCTCACTTAAAATACAGTGTACCAGACTTTTTTCAATTCACTGCAATGTATGAGAATATGTTCTTATAAAACCACTAGATGTCACTATAAGTATATCATGTGAAGCACTTTTTTTTTTTTTTGAAGCGGAAAAGTCATAATTGAGTTTATGCAATAATCTGATCTTTTATTTATTTTTTATATAATTGTTCAGGCTGACCTACAAAAGATTTATATTGAGCCCCATATTAAACGGAGTTCCAGTAGTTTCTGTGTTTATTAAAAGTCAGCAGCTACAAAAAGTGTAGCTGCTGACTTTTAATAAACATACACTCACCTGTCCCACAGTCCAGCGATGTGGCTGGTTCTCTTCTACGCCTCTCCCTGGCGCCGGCATCACAAGTGTGGGCACCTGGCGTTGACAGCTTGTGGCTTCACAGGCGGGTGTGCACTGCACCTCCTCAATGGCCGGGCAATCTTCTGGGACCTGTCCCAGAAGATTGCAGGGAGGGAGGGGGAGAGGAGAACTTCTGCTTGAGTCGTCGAGGCTCCCCGAGCGGAAGTGGTAGCTGGGTACCTGTCAAAATTAGGTACCCACCCCCCCCCAAAAAAAAAATTGACATGCCAAATGTGGCATGTCGGGGGTGAGAAGTTCTTAAATTGGAACTTACACTTTTGGGTGGAACTCCATTTTAAGCATTATTGTCAGAGTTCAAGTGACCCCCTCACCCCCAACTCCTAGGGTTAAGAGTAAGCCCCAAAGTTACTTACTAAATTTAGGTTTTGTGTTAGGGGCCAAGCAATCTATTTTCATTACTAAGAAGTGTGGCTGCTGTCAGGCCTGTATAAACTGTATGTAGCTTCAGCTACTCAGCCATTCATAGGAAGCTTTGGGTCCCAGTCAGGGGACCCCAAAAAAAAAGAACTGGGGCTGCTCTGTGCAAAACCATTGGCAGAGCAGGTTAGAATCACATTAATGCATCCTCTGCATTATGGTAAAAAAAACTTCTGTGCTAGAAGATTTCGCCCAGCCCCCCCCCCCCCTTATACTTACCTGAGCCCAATCTCGATCCAGCGATGTGAACAGGAGCAGCGACTCTCTCCACTCCCTCCCTCCTCACTGGGCAGATTGATAACAGCGGGAGCTGTGATAGTTTTACTGACAATAACTTATATAACACTGTACTCAAATTAGTTTTATATAATTTTTTGAGACAGGGTGACAGATTTGGTCATATCTAATAACCACTAAGTTTTTTGTTTGTTTTTTAGAAAAAAAAATTATAAGAAAAAAAAATGTAGACAAAATCTGTTTCCCTTACTTTCTGTTAAAATAACAAAATGTCAGAATAGTCTGAAAACACCCGAAAAGAGTGTGTGCGTTGAAAAGGTTAAATAAAAACAATCCTTGTGTCAGTGAAACAGAATGAAAGGCGCTGTCCATTCAATCTTTTCCCATTCACAAGTATTTGATCTCCCTCCTCCTTTTGTAAAGGGAATGGAAGAGATCAGCACTGTAAACATTACCAATCACAGCGATCACATGGTACCCAGCCCCTTAGACCGAATGGTTACAGTGTGTCTGTGTACTGAGCTGTCTAATGACAGCTCAGTACATAACGATTAGTGGGCGAATAAATGGCACTGAGTAAATAAAGGGCTGCTGATCAGCTGTTGATAGACATACAACAGTAGAAAAGTGGTTAATCCTATCATCGTGGGATGGGTAGATGTTGATTGTCCAAAAACAGGATATAAATGCTGGGGTATCTTAGTGACACTCATTGGAACCAAAGAAGTGGCTTGGGGAAGCTACAAAATGTCAATATTACAAATAAAGTCTAGTAGAGTGTGAATAACTATTACTAGCAATATAAAACCAGTGTTCATTTTGTCGACTAAAACTGACTAAAATATTTTAGTCGACTAACTTAATAACATTTTAGTCTACTAAAATACGACTAAAACTAAAACAATTGAGATGACTAACAAGGCACTGAAACTAAAATGCAATTTTAGTCAAAAGACTAAAGCCGGTCTGACTTCCGTCGGACTTTTCCGTGGATTTTTGTCCAAACGGAGTTGGCCGGGCACACCCATAGCATACACACCACAGGACTTTTCTGCAAACTTTCCCAAAGCTTTTTGCAACATCACATGGTTTTTCTGCTCTTTTCTGCTCTTTACCGCCACCCTTTGGTCAACTTCTGCTATTGTTGGTTGATTTTAACATTAGTTGTTTTGTCCATCGGACAAAAGTCCTATGGTTTTCTGTACACACGGTAGGACTTTGCTCCATCGGACTTTTGTTGGGCAAAAGTTTGTCCGTTTGCAGACCCAACTTTTGTCCGATGAAAACAAAACCAAACGAAAAAAAGTTTGTCCGATGGAGCGTACACACGGTCGGATTGTTGGTCCAACTTGCTTAAAACGAAGTTTGTTGGGCAAAAGTCCGACCGTGTGTACGGGGCTTTAGACTAAAACTAAATTGAAATTTGACGTCAAAATTAACACTGGTCTGTGTTGCATGTTCATACCTGAATAACATAAATAATAACATATTGGATTTTTCACTCCAGCAGTATATAATGAGTTTGGAAATTGTAGAGAAATGCTTAAATAATGCAATTTAACTACACCCATTAGATTTTAGATGACTAAAATGAGTTTTAGTCGACTTAAATGATTTTAGTTGACTAAAATGTACTGGAGATTTAGTCGACTAAATACGACTAAAACTAAAACAATTGCAGAAGACTAAAATGGGACTAAAATGCCATTTTAGTCCTAAGACTAAAACCAAGTTGAAATTTGCTGCCAAAATTAACACTGTAGAAAACAACAATAGCACAGCATATATCATCAACTGGAGTATACAATCCCAACAGGTAACAGTGGATAAAAAAATATAATCAAATGTCCAGTATATAACAGTATCACTCTTTCCTTATAGTGTTGTCTATTGTACAGTTGTATACATTTTACTCTTCTGCTACACATTTTAAGTGAAGCATAAATTTAATTTAGCAATACACCATACAAACCTAGCACTTTGATGTGAGCATCCAGTTCAATACACAACTTGGACCCAGAGCGCTATTAGGCACTCAATGTAAGTTAAAAGGCAACTCCACTTTCATGGGAAAAAATATAGAAAATTTAAAAATATATATAGCATATACATATGTGACGCAACCTATATTTTAATATTATAAAAAATTACCTTTTCTTTTCAATTTGCAGCTCTGTAATTTTTTGTAAAATTCAATGTAATATGGCTACCTGGAGGCGTTCTGTAAACAGATGCATAAGCCTGCACTAAAATACAAGTCCGATTTTTGGCATCCCCTGCAACAAAAAAATAATTTTGGTGAGAAACTTCCAAACTGAAATAACGTTAAGGGATGCAGACCCTGCCACTTTCCTCATTAGAACCCTGCAAGTGGATCATTAAGCCCCGTACACACGGTCGGACTTCCATCTGACTTTTCCGTGTTTTTTTGTCCGAACGGAGTTGGCCGGGCACACCCATAGCATACACACGCACAGACTTTTCTGCAAACTTTCCCAAAACTTTTTGCAACATCACGTGGTTTTTCTGCTCCTTTCTGCTCTTTACCACCACCCTTTGGTCAACTTCTGCTATTGTTGGTTGATTGTAACATTAGTTGTTTTGTCCATCGGACAAAAGTCTGATGGTTTTCTGTACACACGGTCAGACTTTGCTCCATCTGACTTTTGTTGGGCAAAAGTTTGTCCGTTGCAGACCCAACTTTTGTCCGATGAAAACAAAAAACAAAAAAAAACAAGTTTGTCCGATGGAGCGTACACACGGTCGGATTGTTGTTCCAACTTGCTCAAAATGAAGTTTGTTGGCCAAAAGTCTGACCGTGTGTACGGGGTTTAAGTCTTTGTGGACTAATGATCCACGAAGGGCACTAGCACTAGAGTTCACCAATTAAGTGATAAGAAACACATAATGTGAAATTAACACATGGGGGGGGATGGGGATTTCCCCCCCCCTTTTTTTTTCTCACATACACTAATATAGGTTCCCCTGGCCTTTACACAGTGCACTTTTATATTTTAACACTTGGTTTTTTAGTATGCAGTAGTTTCCCTGAATTACTTTTACACCTATACTGCCCCATCACTAGTCACTCCTCACCATGCACTTTCACCTGAAAGGGCACCAATATTAGAGCCCTAGCACACAATACACTTGAGGGAGAGTATGGGGGACTTTATTCCCCAATCCCCCCCCCCTTCTTTTCCTCTTTTTTTTTCCCCCTCTCTTTTTTTCTTTCTCCTCCTCCACGGTACACCTCTTTCCCTCCTTCCCGCCCCGACCCCCTAGTCACCGGTATACGGACGGTGGGGGTTTCATGGTTAGGTTTTTCATATAGGAGGGGTAGACCATTGTAACGGCACCCCAAATACGAAGGGGGTGATGCCGTTTCCTCTGTCCCCTCTCCTGGACACACATCCACTCGATACCAATCTTCCACAGCCAAACGACCCCCTCCCATAGGAATTAATCCTTCTGGAAGAACGAGACAACGCGCTCTGTATCTTCCTAGGATCGAATGCTTTTATTGAGAAACATTGTAACTTTTATATATATCCAATACTGCATTAGTTTAACATGAACAATGGCCCAGCTCCACCCACACATCACAAGACTCAACACATCATCCTGACGTCTGCTAGGCTTCAAAAGATCCCACACAATAGAATATAACAATCCCCAATACACATCTTATCACAAAGTGTTGGCAGCCAGTCTGTCTGCCCGATACCATACACACAGGCATGGTGTTAATTATCTCTATTCACACCAGACCTTCCCAAGTCATAATGAACAATAGAATGCAAATCACCTTAATTCCTCCCAGCAATGATTACACAAAGACAAGGGGCTGGGGGTGATGACATTAGCATCTAACAGTATGTGTCCCAACATCATGAAGGCGTCACTTTTCAATTACCCTGTTGAGGTCATAATCAAACAGTAAATAGTTCTTTGCAGGTATCCTGAGGAATATGGTGGATCAATATTACAGACCCAATCTAGATAAAATGTATGTACAGCATTGAATATGGCTATCATAGACCATATTGGGGTTTTTCCATTCACCCTGTGTCCAAAGTGACCCCCTTGTCACACATCTCCCTTTTCGGCAGGAGACTAACAGAGGAGGCGACCCCAGACGGGTTGACTCCGAAGTTAGTCCATAGGTCCATTCCTCTAATGCCAGTATCCACACAGTACCCCAAATGAATTGCTCCAAACAGAGCACTACTCACCCAGCCAACCTCTGCCTCTCTCAGAGAACATACCCGCCGCTGGGGAGAGGCCTGGACTGGCCCTTCTCCCTGGAGTCCTTTCAGCCGCTGGAGAGAAGACAGGGTGACTGGGTTCAATCCGTCATACTGTTGGGGATCTAGGCCGACTGCACAGCATCCCTGGGGTATACAAGTGGAGACTGAAGTCCCATCCACTTGTGGTAGGTGAAAATCCCCCAGTGCTTGCAAAGCAAGGCTGACATCCTCCTGTCTCAGTGTCACACCATTTTCTGGGGTTGTGTCAGTGAGGACCGAAGTCCCATCCAGTACCACAGGAACTCCCTCTTCTGTTAGTTGAGAGCAGAGACCCGTGGCACTCTGCTCTGTTGCCAGCTCTTGTGCTGGGTTGCTGTGAGTGGAGACCGCAGTCCCATCCACCGATATCCGCTCAAGTTGCAGTTGTGTGCAGATGCCAGTAGCGTTCTGCCCTGCTGCCAGTGATTCACCTGGGGGTAAAAGCTTTACCACCTCAGCTTGTTGCTGGAGAGGGGGACCAACTGCCCCGGCTCCCTGAAACTCCACAGTTGTTTCCGGTGCTGGGCAGAGGTTGCTAGCACTCTGCCCTGTTGCCAGCACTTCTGCTGGGGACTCCACACCATCTGCTCTGGCTACCTGTTGGGGAGGGAAAATGGCTGCTTCTCCTCCCTGCATCTCTGAAATCCACTGGGAAGGGGGAACCATCACCTTCTCACCTCGGCCTCCAAAACTGCCACGGGTGTAGAGTAGGGGTCTGCAGTACCCTGTCCTGCTGCCAGTACTTGAGGGGGTGATGCATAATCCATAACATCCTCTGAACAGCCCATTAAATCCATACCTTCTGTAAACTGTGGCTGGGGGGATGAGCCAACTGCCCTAGCTCCCTGGAACTTCACCTCATCCACTTCGGCTTTAGGGATGGCAATCTCCAGATTTTCCACTGCTGATTCTTCAGCCAGGATTTCATAGTTGTCAACTGGTATTTCCTGATAGTCCCAGGCAAAGGTAGCACCACCCTGCTGCTGAGCAGATTCTAGAAGCTGTCTGTAGGCGATCTCCAGCTCCCATTCCTGAACGGCCAGAAACTCCAAATCTTCCTCTGCCCAGTGCCCTTCCGAGACATTCAGTTTTCGCTCTCTTTCCTCCATTATTTCCTCCAAACGCCACTCCCGATCACTCCCGAAGTCAGGGTCCTCGGACAGCCTCCAATACAACAATCCCAGGCCATTATAGTCAAAGCCTTCCGTGGGGCTGTCATCCGCTGACCACTGGCACTCTTGGGCTACATACCACCAGAGGGCTCTGTAGCTCTCGTCCAACCGCATCTCTGCCCGGATCAGCCTGCTTAACTCAGCTGTCCACTCCTGCTTCGGTTGTTCCCCCAATAACAGCATTCGTACTTCATACTGCGACCAGTACCTTACATGGATGGAGGGGAGAACTTTTCCCTGGTGTTGCTGCTCGAGAGCTAGCGCTTTCTTCCAGAGTTCGCAGCGGATTGAATCAGACCATCCCAGCAGGACCTCCTCTGATACTGGTCCTCTATGCTGTATCTGCATCTCTCGCAACCTCCTTCCGAATTCCTCTTCCATGGCAGCTGGTTCTTTAGGCGTTGTATCCGATTGCCGTATTTCCGCCATTCTCCGCTCATGTTGCCGCTCTAGTTCTCTCTTTTGTCGCTCTAGTTCTTTCTCTTGTCGCTCTCGTTCTCTCTCTTGACGCTCTCGTTCTCTCTTTTGTCGCGCTAGTTCTCTCTCTTGTCGCTCTCGTTCTCTCTCTTGTCGGGCATCCTGCAGCTGGATGCCTTTAATGGCTTCCTGTATGGCGGTCTCTGATGGGTTAGCACCATATAATGCCAACCGCTGTTGAACACGTTGCTGAAACAGGTCTTCAACTGACCGGGGTCCTGCATCACCAACCCTCTTCTGGTCCATCTCGGCTCTCAAGTAGGTCTTTCAGCGTGACTTTCCTGCAGGCTGCATAGCTGGTCATTCACTGTGGTGGTTTGGAGTGTCCCAGGAACTGGAGGGAAAATCCCGCTGCTGCCAACCAATGTAACGGCACCCCAAATACGAAGGGGGTGATGCCGTTTCCTCTGTCCCCTCTCCTGGACACACATCCACTCGCTACCAATCTTCCACAGCCAAACGACCCCCTCCCATAGGAATTAATCCTTCTGGAAGAACGAGACAACACGCTCTGTATCTTCCTAGGATCGAATGCTTTTATTGAGAAACATTGTAACTTTTATATATATCCAATACTGCATTAGTTTAACATGAACAATGGCCCAGCTCCACCCACACATCACAAGACTCAACACATCATCCTGACGTCTGCTAGGCTTCAAAAGATCCCACACAATAGAATATAACGATCCCCAATACACATCTTATCACAAAGTGTTGGCAGCCAGTCTGTCTGCCCGATACCATACACACAGGCATGGTGTTAATTATCTCTATTCACACCAGACCTTCCCAAGTCATAATGAACAATAGAATGCAAATCACCTTAATTCCTCCCAGCAATGATTACACAATCATTGTGATGACATTAGCATCTAACAGTATGTGTCCCAACATCATGAAGGCGTCACTTTTCAATTACCCTGTTGAGGTCATAATCAAATAGTAAATAGTTCTTTGCAGTTATCCTGAGGAATATGGTGGATCAATATTACAGACCCAATCTAGATAAAATGTATGTACAGCATTGAATATGGCTATCATAGACCATATTGGGGTTTTTCCATTCACCCTGTGTCCAAAGTGACCCCCTTGTCACAACCATCTACTATTATTATTATTAAATTTACTCTTTTTTTATTTTTCTGTAAGGGGATATATTGAGACCGTATATGTGTTTTATGTATTTATGTATTGAAATGTGTGTTATGTGATGTTGAAAATTAATAAAGAAGATTTAAATAAGAACCCTGCAAGTGCAGCAGCTAATTGATAATTATAAAGTCACTCCCATCCACATTCACTTTGCACATGGACACAAACAGCTATTTTTTCAGAAGGTAGCAACGAAATTTAGTAAAATCCCTGTAGTGTATATAGATCCTGCAGAGGGGAATGCTTTTTTTCTCAAGAAAAGTAGAGTTGCTCTTTAAGCCTATGTATCTAATGATGGCCATTGAATATTTGACAATGAAGAAATACTTTTACAACTTTCTGAACAAATCCTTATTATTCCCAGTTACACTTATTAGAGAAACATGTGGAGAAAATAATGCTGTCTTTGTCTTTCCCAGATTGCTGTCAGTTTGTCAAGCCAAAAGAAACATTAGGAACTGTGAAGATCTTTCTTTGTAGTCTAAATATGATGAATATGCCAGAATTAAACTAGTACAACATGCTATTGATAGATCTTTCTGTTCAGTTTTGCTGTCATAAAAATGCTCTGCTATCCTATCTGACCTCCCACGCCTACTGTGGCAAAGGTCCAAACACTGAGGCCCAAACCCATTCTATAAGTGGGCAATTTTCCACTGACACCGACAAGGTGGCACTTTTTAACCACTTCAGCCCCAAACCATTTTGCAGCTAAAGGACCAGGTCCCTTTTTGCGATTCGGCACTGCGTCAATTTAACTGACAATTGCGCGGTCATGCGACGTGGCTCCCAAACAAAATTAGCGTCCTTTTTTTCCCACAAATAGAGCTTTCTTTTGGTGATATTTAATCATCTCTGCGGTTTTTATTTTTTTGCGCTATAAACAAAAATAGAGCGACAATTTTGAAAAAAAATGCAATATTTTTTACTTTTTGCTATAATAAATATCCCCAAAAAATATATAAAAAAAAACATTTTTTCCTCAGTTTAGGCCGATACGTATTCTTCTACATATTTTTGGTAAAAAAAAAAAAATCACAATAAGCGTTTATTGATTGGTTTGCACAAAAGTTATAGCGTCTACAAAATAGGGGATAGTTTTATGGCATTTTTATTAATATTTTTTTTTTTTACTAGTAATGGCGGCGATCAGCGATTTTTATCGTGACTGCGACATTATGGCGGACACATCGGACACTTTTGGCTCATTTTTGGGACCATTGTCATTTTTACAGCAATCAGTGCTATAAAAATGCAATGATTACTGTGAAAATGACACTGGCAGTGAAGGAGTTAACAACCAGGTGGCGCTGTAGGGGTTAAGTGTTCCCTATTGAGTGTTTCTTACTGTAGGGGGGATGGGCTGTGTGTCACATGACACGGATCTTTGCTCCGAGTACACGGAGCGGAGATCCGTGTCATTGTCACTAGGCAGAGCTGGGAGATGCTTGTTTACACAAGCATCTTCCCGCTCTATACCTCCGTGAGACGATCGCAGGGATCCTCGCGGCGATCGAGTCCGCGGGACCCGCGGTCCGACTCACTGGGAAGGCGGCAGGGTCGCTAGCGCGCGCGACCACACGGCAGGCATTTAAAGGCAACGTATAGGTACGTGATTATGCCTGTCCGTGCCATTCTGCTGACGTAAATCTACATGGGCCGGTCCTTAAGTGGTTAATGGACCGCTACTGTGAAGGTGCACTTGTACACATGCCCCTAGTCTAAGGGTACGCTACAATTTTTAGAGTTTGTGTTTCTTTTATGGCTATTACCTATACAGTTTATTAATAATATTATTATTGAAGATAATTTTGTCATATAGAGCAAGGAGGTATCATAAAGCAATCCTCTCTTAGTGTCAAGTTTTCTCGTTACAGCATATTATTTTGTTTATTCCTGTAGCTACAATCTACTAAACACTAATATACCATGAACTAGCTACACACCAATCAGCCGTAAAATTATGACCAATGACAGGTTACGTGAATAACATTAATTGTTTCATTACAATGGCACCTAAAAGTTGGTGGAATAAATTAGGCAACAATAAACTTGTTACTGAAATTGATATGTTGAAAGCAGACAAAATGGGCATTGCAGTTTGTTGTGTATGGGGCTGTGTAGCCACAGACCGGTCAGGGTGCCCATGCTGACCTGTGCCCACAGCCAAAAGCACCTACAATGAGCATTAGATTTGGACCAGAGAGCAGTGGAAGAAGGTGGCCTGGTCTGATGGATCACATTTTCTTTTACACCATGTAGATTGCCAAGTGTGTGCGTTGCTTACTTGGGAAAGAGATGGCACCAGCATGCAGTATGGGAGGAAGGCAAGCTGTTGGAGGCAGTGTGATGATTTGTGCAATATTCTGCTGGGAAACCTTGGGTCCTGCCATTCTTGTGGATGTTACTTGACATGCACCACCTACCTAAATATTGTTGCTGACCAAGTACACCCCTTCATGGAAACAGTATTTCCTGATGCCAGTGGTCTCTTTCAGCAGAATAATGTGCCCTTCCACAATGAAAAAATGGTTTAAGAATAGTTTGCGGAATACAAGTTTTAGATGTTGACTTGGCCTCCAAATTACCAAGATCTCATTTAGATTGAGCATCTTGCGGGATGCGCTGGAAAAACAAGTACAATCCATGAAAGCAATTGTATTCCCCGCTTGCACATAGAACAATATCGGCCCTCTGAAAGTAGAAGCATCCATATGTATTCAGTACTTGGTTTGGGCCCCCTTTGCAGCAATTACTCCCTCAATGCAGCGTGGCATGGAAGCTATCAGCCTGTGGCACTGCTGAGGTGTTACGGAAGACCAGGATGCTTCAATAGTGGCCTTTAGCTCTTCTGCATTGTTCAGTCTCATGTCTCTTATCTTTCTCTTGGCAATGTCCCATAGATTCTCTATGGGGTTCAGGCCAGGCGAGTTTGCTGGCCAATCAAGCACAGTAATCCCACAGTCATTGAACCAGGTTTTGGTGCTTTTGGCAGTGTGGGCAGGTGCCAAGTCCTGCTGGAAAATGAAGTCAGCACCCCCATAGAGCTCATCTGTGGAACGAAGCATGAAGTGCTACAAAATCTCCTGGTAGATGGCTGCATTGACCCTGGACTTAATGAAGCACAGTGGACCAACACCAGCAGATGACATGGCTCCCCAAATCAACACAGACTGTGGAAACTTCACACTGGACTTCAAGCATCTTGCAGTGTGTGCCTCTCCATTCTTCCTCCATACTCTGGCTCCTTGGTTTCCAAAGGAGATGCAAAATTTGCTCTCATCAGAAAAGAGGACTTTGGACCACTGAGCAACAGACCAGGTCTGTTTTTCTTTAGCCCAGGTAAGACGCTTCTGACGCTGTTTGTTGTTCAGGAGTGGCTTGACAAGAGGAATATGACATTTGAAGCCCATGTCCAGGATCCGTCTGTGTGTGGTGGCTCTTGATGCACTGACTCCAGCCTCAGTCCACTCCTTGTGAAAGTCCCCAACACTTTTGAATGGCCTTTTCCTGACAATTCTCTCCAGGCTGCGGTCATCCCTGCTGCTTGTCCATCTTTTTCTTCCACACTTTTCCCTTCTACATAACTTTCTATTAATGTGCTTTGATACAGCACTTTGGGAACATCCAACTTCTTTTACAATTACCTTTTGAGGCTTTCCCTCCTTATGGAGCGTGTCAATAAGGGTTATCCCGATACCACTTTTTTAGGACCGAGTACAAGTACCGATAATTTTTTTGATGTACTCGCCGATATCGATTACCGATACTTTTTTTCATGTACTCGCCGATTACCGATACTTTTTTTTTAATGCCATGTGAGAGTTTGACTGACAGGGACCGATAGATGGCACTGACAGGTGGCTGGCACTGATGGGAGGCACTGACAGGTGGCACTGATAGGCGGCAGTTATGGGCACTGATGGCACCGACAGGTGGCTGGCACTTCTGGGGAGAAACTGAAATGCAGCAATAAATGACATGAGGAAAGTATTTTGAAATGCTATGCTGCAGCGCCCATCTTGGTACACCCTCCACTCGGCATCAGTAAGTATCAGCAGACATCTTGTTACACCCAGCCCATATAGTTTGGGCTGGGTATAACAAGATGTCAGCTGCTGACTTACTGTGGCCAAGTGCAGGGTGTGCCAAGATGGGCGTCAGGATGTCCAAGCTGACGGCGACCGAATGTGACGGTGCGGTCACTGATCCTGATGCGGCGGCGCCCTGCACACTGTCAGCTTACCTAGCTAGTTCTACTGCAGGTGAGGACTCGCTCTCTGGTCCGCTGACTTCGCCCACTGAGGCTACCCGCACGATCCACCCGCCGACCAAGTATCGGGTCAGGCATCGGGAGCATTTGTGCGAGTACAAGTACTCGCACAAATGCGCGGTATCGGTACAACTCTAGTGTCAATGATGGTTTTCTGCACAACTGTCAGGTCAGTAGTCTTTCCCATGATTGTGATTCCTACTGAACCAGACAGAGACCATTTAGAATATTACCTAGAATATTGCACCTTTTCACAATATTCTAATTTTCTGAGATTGTGGATTTGGGGTTTTCATAATCATCACAATTATGACAAATCACGGCTTGAACTATCTTGCTTTGCATGTAATGAGTCTATCTCATATATTAATTTAAACTTTTAAGTTGCATTAATGAAATAAATGAACTTTTGCACGATATTCAAATTTTTCGAGTTTCACCTGTAAGTGCTACCTGTTTATCTGCAGCAATTCCCTCTGCAGACCTTTTTAAAAAAACACAAAGATCAAAAGGGTTTATCTCAGTACTAGCAGCAGGGGGCAAGGATATGAAGTCTCCCAGCACAGATTTCAGTGAGAGGACGACAGGGACACACTCTCCTTCTCACAGTACACAGGAAGGATGTGGAGCTGTGGCTGTGAATCGAAATTTATATCTCAAGCCTCATACACGCGATCGGATTTTCCGCAGACAAAGCTCCAGACTTTTGTCCGAAGGGCGTTGGCCATGAACTTGTCTTGCATACAAACGGAAAAGAATTGTCGGCCAACAAACATGAATATAGTGACGTACTACGTGAAATTTCAGCTTTTGGGCACCTTCTACTAATGTCGTGTTTGGTGAGCATTGATTCTGAGCATGCATACACATGATCGAAAAATCTGACAACAGACCATTGTCCGCGGAAAATTTTTAAGCCTGCCAGCCAACATATGTCCGCGGAAAATCTGACAATTGTCTGATGGAGCGTACAAACGGTCGGATTTTCGGCTAACAGGCTGTCATCGCACAATTCCCGTCTGAAAATCCGATCGTGTGTACGAGGCTTTAGTGTTGAGGCACTCAACATTTGCACTTATAAGTGCCAGATTTGTAAGTGATTTATCTACTTTATAATTAAGGAAACCTTAGCAGAGAGCACTATAATTTTCTATCTGTTTTATATATCGATACCATCACGGAGGAATCATCACTCAAGACTCGTATTGGCCGCAAAATAGTTCTTAGACCCTTATGAGGGAATGCTTGTTTTGACCATCCTGTTTGTTCGGGTCATACCTATGAGTTAAGCGGCTATAAGTGTCTCAGGTGGAGGTGATACACAGATTTTGACACGTGATTGTTGTGTGGATGCACAGCTTTACATCATCTGGGTCTCTAGCATATAAAGTTTGCTTTCACTTCCTGAAGATTAGGCACTCACAAAACACTGCTAAAACAAACATACAATATCTCACAAAAGTGAGTACACCCCTAACATTTTTGTAAATATTTTATTATAATCTGAAGAAATGACACTTTGCTACAATGTAAAAATAGTGAGTGTACAGCTTGTATAACAGTGTAAATTTGCTGTCCCCTCAAAATAACTCCACAAAAGTGAGCACACCCCTAAGTGAAAATGTCCAAATTGGGCCCAAAGTGTCAATATTTTGTGTGGCCACTATTATTTTCCAGCACTGCCTTAACCCTCTTGGGCATGGAGTTCACCAGAGCTTCACAAGTTGCCACTGGAGTCTACTTCCACTCCTCCACGACGTCATCACGGGGCTAGTGGATGTTAGAGACCTTGCGCTCCTCCACCTTCTGTTTGAGGATGCCCCACAGATGCTTAACCACTTGACAACTGGGCACTTAAACCCCCTTAATAACCAGACCAATTTTCAGCTTTCGGTGCTCTCACATTTTGAATGACAATTACTCAGTCATACAACACTGTACCCATATGAATTTTTTGTCCTTTTTTTCACACAAATAGAGCTTTCTTTTGGTGGTATTTAATCACTGTTGGGTTTTTTATTTTTTGCGCTATAAGAGAAAAAAGACTGAAAATTTTGTAAAAAAAATGATTTTTTTTTCGTTTCTGTTATAAAATTTTGCAAATTACTATTTTTTCTTCATAAATTTTGGCCAAAATTTATACTGCTACATATCTTTGGTAAAAATAAGTACAAATTGGTGCATATTATTCGGTCTTTGTGAAAGTTATAGAGTCCACAAGCTATGGTGCCAATATCTGAAAATTGATCACACCTGAAGTACTGACGGCCTATCTCAATTCTTGAGACACTAACATGCCAGAAAAGTACAAATACCCCCCAAATGACCCCTTTTTGGAAAGAAGACATTCCAAGGTATTCAGAAAGAGGCATTGTGAGTTTTTTGAAGTTGTCATTTTTTCCCACAATTCTTTGCAAAATCAAGATTTTTTTTTTCTCTTTTTTTTTTTCACAAAATTGTCATATTAGCAGGTTATTTCTCACACACAGCATATGCATTCCACAAATTACACCCCAAAACACATTCTGCTATTACTCCCGAGTATGGCGATACCACATGTGTGAGACTTTTACACAGCGTGGCCACATACAGAGGCCCAACATGCAGGGAGCACCTTCAGGCGTTCTGGAGCACCCAGGCCAATTCTGACATTTCTCTCCTACATGTAAAAATCATCATTTGTTTGCTAGAAAATTACATAGAACCCCAAAACATTATATATGTTTTTTTAGCAAAGACCTTAGAGAATATAATGGTGGTTGTTGCAACTTTTTATCTCGCACGATATTTGCGCAGCAATTTTTTTAACGCGTTTTTTACGGAAAAAAATGTTTTGTGCTTAAAAAAAAAAACCAGTAAAGTTAGCCCAATGTTTTTGCATAATGTGAAAGATGAAGTTACGCCGAGTAAATAGATACCTAACATGTCGCCCTTAAAAATTGCACACACTCGTGGAATGGCGGCAAACTTCCCTACTTAAAAAATCCCCATAGGCGACGCTTTAAATATTTTTTACTGGTTACATGTTTTGAGTTACAGAGGAGGTCTAGGGCCAAAATGATTGCTCTCGCTCTAACGTTCGCAGAGATACCTCACATGTGTGGTTTGAAAACCGTTTTCATATGTGGGCGGGACTTACGTATGAATTCGCTTCTGTATGCGAGCTCACGGGGACAGGGGCGCTTTAAAAAAAAAAAAAAAAATTTATTCTTCATTTTACTTTATTTATTTTAGTTTGACATGTTTTTCCGCCCCAAACATTTTTTTGATCACTTTTATACCTATTACAAGGAACGTAAACATCCCTTGTAATAGGAATATGACATGACAGGTCCTCTTTACAGTGAGATATGGGGTCAATAAGACCCCACATCTCACCTCTAGGCTGGGAAGCCTGAAAAAAAAAAAAAAAAACAACAATCCTGGCTTTGATCGTAGCAGTGAGTCGGTAGAAGCACCGGAGGGCGGCGGGGGGGGGGGGACACACACATCCCCTCTCGCCTCCCGTAAGAATGATCAAGCGGTGGAACAGCCGCTATGATTGTTGTTATGGTGTAGGGAATTGCCAGCTGAAAAAGCTAATATCTGAATGATGCCTGTAGCTGCTCCCATCATTCAGATATCCCCGCACAAAGTCAAGGACGTCATATGACGGCCGGAGGGCGGGAAGTGGTTATTGCAGAGTATTGCCGGGCATTGCGGAGTGTTGCCGGGCATTGCGGAGTATTGCCGGGCATTGCGGAGTATTGCCGGGCATTGCGGAGTATTGCGGACTATGGCAGGGTATTGCACGGGGTATTGCACAGGGTATTGTGGAGGGTATTGCAGAGTATTGTGGAGGGTATTGCAGAGTATTGTGCAGGGTATTGCAGAGTATTGTGCAGGGTATTGCAGAGTATTGCGCAGGGTATTGCACCAGAGTATTGCAGAGTATTTTGCAGGGTATTGCAGAGTATTTTGCAGGGTATTGCGCAGGGTATTGCACCAGGGTATTGCAGAGTATTGCACCAGGGTATTGCAGAGTATTGCACCAGGGTATTGGCAAGGTATTTTGCAGGGTATTGGCAGGGTATAGCACAGGGATGGCTGAGCAGGGATGGATGGATGGCTGGATCTGTGACTGCAATTGTCACAGATCCAGCCCACAGCGCTGCTGCCTTGATCTGCACCCTCCCCTCTCCTCTCACACTGTACCGATCGGTACAGAGAGGGGAGGGAGGAACCGGCGTCATCAAATGACGCCGGTCTGTTTACAAGTGATTGCTCCGTCATTTGACGGCGCGATCACGTGGTAAACGGCCGCTATCAGCGGCGATTTACCGCGATTCGTGATCCGCCGGGTCCTCTGGACCCGGCGGTCACGGAGTTTCCCGTGTACGCGCCCCAGGGGGCGCGCGATTCTGGGAGGACGTTATATAACGTCCTCCCAGAGTTAAGCAACCACCTTGTCGACGTTATTTGTCGGCAGGTGGTTGTTAAGTGGTTAATAGGGTTTAGGTCTGGAGACATGCTTGGTCAGTCCATCACCTTTACCCTCAGCTTCTTTAGCAATGGTCATCTTGGAGGTGTGTTTGGGGTCGTTATGTTGGAATACTACCCTGCGGCCCAGTCTCCGAAGGGAGGGGATCATGCTCTGCTTCAGTATGTCACAGTACATGTTGGTATTCATGGTTCCCTCAATGAACAGTAGCTCCCCAGTGCCCACAGCACTCATGCAGCCCCAGACCATGACACTCCTATCACCATGCTTGACTGTAGGCAAGACACGCTTGTCTTTGTACTGCTCGCCTGGTTGCCGCCACACACGCTTGACACCATCTGAACCAAATAAGTTTATCTTGGTCTCATCAGACCACAGGACATGGTTCCAGTAATCCATGTCCTTAGTCTGCTTGTCTTAAGCAAACTGTTTGCGGGCTTTCTTGCGCATCATCTTTAGAAGAGGCTTCCTTCTGGGACAACAGCCATGCAGACCAATTTGATGCAGTGTGCGGCGTATGGTCTGAGCACCGACAGGCTGACCCCCACCCCTTCAACCTCTGCACAACGCTAGCAGCACTCATATGTCTATTTCCCAAAGACAACCTCTGGATATGAAGCTGAGCACGTGCCCTCAAACTTCTTTCGTCGACCATGGCGAGGCCTGTTCTGAGTGGACCCTGTCCTGTTAAACCGCTATATGGTCTTGGCCACCATGCTGCAGCTCAGTTTCAGGGTTTTGGCAATCTTCTTACAGCCTAGGCCATCTTTATGTAGAACAACAATTATTTTTGGCAGATCCCGAGAGTGTTCCTTGCCATGAGGTGCCATGTTGAACTTCCAGTGACAATTATGAGAGTGAGAGCGATAACACCAAATTTAACACACCTGCTCCCCATTCACACCTGGGACCTAGAAACACTAATGAATCACATGACATTCCCGGGGAGGGAAAATAGCTAATTGGACCCAATTTGGAAATTTTCACTTAGGGGTGTACTCACTTTTGTTGCCAGCGGTTTTAACATTAATGGCTGTGTGTTGAGTTATTTTAAGATGACAGCAAATTTACACTGTTATACAAGCTGTACACTCACTACTTTACATTGTAGCAAAGTGTCATTTCTTCAGTGTTGTCACATGAAAAGTTATAATAACATATTTACAAAAAGGTGAGGGGTGCACGTGTGTGTGTGTGTGTGTGTGTGTGTGTGTGTGTGTGTGTGTGTGTGTGTGTGTGTGTGTGTGTGTGTGTGTGTGTGTCCCTACTAAAATTTTCCACTCGCCTATTTGCATTTTGAGTGGAAAATGAAGGCTGGCGAGGATCTGGGCTGCCTGCCGGCGGGCAGATTGGGAGCCATTTTCCCAGAGATCGCCCCAGGATCACAGAGCATGGATAGCCCGCATTACATTAAAATTGCCTCTGCTTGCAGTCATACACAGCCCGCCTCCTCCTGACCCCCACACCTGTGATAGACAGAGCGCGGGTCAAATGCTGGGATGTGTTCTGTCTATCACTCCTCTTAAGTCAATGATTATGTCTGTCTGATTGAAAACTGTACACTTTCTGCCACCTCCAATGAATACAAAACACCCACAATGCACCTGGTAGCCAGAGAGCTATTAATGGCATGAAAGAGCACAGAACAGTAAAAAATTACTCCAAAATATAACATTCTTTGCCAATATTGACATGTGCCATGTGGAATTACATAAAAGTGTAAGTCCCCTTTAAAAGAAAGTTGTGAAAGCACAAATATGAAATGCAACTTGGATTAAGATGTGAAAGTTCCAGGAGTGGTGTATTTTTATTTTTGTTCTTCACATCTTTGTGACAGGTCTCACAAAACACAAGTCTTCAATGATAATTTTTAATATTCAAAATAGTAATTGGATGATGGTAAACTGATTTTTTATTATCCATCAGACACCAAACTTTTTATACAACTGGTTGAACTTTGATTAGTTGTTAAACTAACATTTTCAGCTATATTTAAAGAGTATTATTAAATATTATTTTATATATACACATTTTTAAAGAAATAAGTGCCCTTTCCTGAACCAGGTTACAGCAAGCAACTGCTATGCAGTTTACCAAACATATATCAGGGTTTTCCGCCTACAATGCATTTTCAAACACTTGTGCTTGGAATCTGCAACACATTGTGCCTTTAAGAAATACTTCTGAGAGAATAGTTTAAAACCTTTGTAGACTTCAACAGTCAGTTCTTCTACAAACAATATTTCCATCATGGGTGCAATCACCAGCTTGCTTCCGTACAGTATTCAGTATCTGGTAAACATACATTGCAGGAGATTTTTATGAGCTACAATTTACCAATATACCTTTACATTGTAGTAAATATCACTGGCATAGCCAAACAGGGCTCATACAGAAGCTCATATAGTCCAGAAGCTTTAGAATCCTTAGTCACTAAAGGAAGATTCACTGTCAGAACTGTCTTCTGCTGCAAGTTCTTCATCAGGAACTGGGGCATTGGGAGTCCTAGAGAAGTAAAAAAATAAATAAAAATGAAGTCATATTATTGACATATTGTAACTCCAGTTCACTGGGGGACAACAAAAGCCAAAGTAAAAAACAAATCCTGTTCACAGCAACACACAAATAGAATCCTCTCATTCCCATTGCCGGGTGCTCATGGACTACAGTTCAAAAGGGGTTGTAAAGGTTTGTGTTTTTTCACCCTAATGTATCCTATGCATTAGGGTGCATAGGATACACCCCCCCCCCCCCGGGAGAGCGCTTCTCCTAGGGGGTTATACAATGCAGGGAGGAGCTGCCGAGGGACCCCAGAAGTCGAGGATCAGGGCCACTCTGTGCAAAACAAAATGCACAGTAGAGGCAAGTATAACATGTTTGTTATAAAAAATAAATAAAAAATTTAGCTTTACAATCACTTTAATATAACATACTATAATATTTTACTAGACTTTTTCCCTATACACACACACACACACACACACACACACGTTCTGCCTTTGGGATTTAAAGTGACTTACTCTAAAAGATCTGGATTAAGTCCTTCTGAAATCATTTTGTTTCTGATGGCCATCACAGGTACCCCCTATAACAAAAAAGGTAATTATTAATAGAATTACAACAGGTGTACAGCGTATAGATCGGAAGTCTCATGCAAAGGAGAACTGACGGAAACCAAAGCATTTGTTATACCACTAGTTATTTCTCTCCACTGAAAGGAATTATTTCCCATCATCTTTTTTTTTTTTTTTTTTTAAATGCAAATTTGATTGTTTAGTATAGACAAGACATCCACTCCCAAGTCTACTTTTAAAGCCCAACTCCAGTAAACCTAAAAATTCTCCCTTGCAGTGGGGCTATGCCTGCAAGGGTTAACGGCTTGTTTAGTCTAGGGGGCAAATAGGCACTCCCCCATGCTCTAGAAGTGGACTATCCCTGGGTGTCCTCAGTTCCAGTTTAAGGCTTTGGACCCTGTATCGATTTGATGACATCAGAGAACCTAAGGTTGGGTTCACACCTATGCGAATTGGATGTGGCTTACACCGCATCCAATTCGCAGGACACATTTAAATACATTAATTTGAATGAGGCTGGTTCACATATCTGCGGGGCATTTGCACTCCGCATTGCCCGAAAAATGTGTGTGTTTTCTAGGCAGTGCGGCCCGGCTCTGGTGCGAATTGAGGCCCATTATCTTCTATGGGAACGCATCTGATTCGCAGATGCATTCCATTGTGAACAGGCATCCACCCCCCCCCCCTTCTCTCCCAGCTCAGCTGATTCGCAGCTAAAACGCAGAGGAACCGCTGAACAACTGATTTAGCTCTTCGCAGAGAAACCGGAGCTTCAATTCGCACCGCAATTGTGTGAACCCAGCCTTAAACTACCAGAGCACTGGGGGGAGAAGGCTGCAGGAATGTAGATTCAGGAAAGTAAATCTGCTTTTCCATGTTCCCTAGACAGAAATGAGCAGTTAATTCTTGCAGTTGGGCTGGAAAATGTTTAGGTTTCCTAGCGTTCAGCTTTTAACCCTATTTTCCCATTCACACTTGTGTTCGTAGCAATACACACGAAAATGTGCGTTACCACAATGCATGTGCCATCGATTGTAAATAGCACCCCAAACGCATTGTACTGTAAATCCCAACACACAACACAAACCGTGCATTGCTTTGATAATAAATTAATAAAAGAGATCATGTATATTATTTTGAAGGCTGTGGTGCATCATCGATCCATTCATACTGAACGGCCTGGCTTAACGCACCCTATAATGTGCATTAACAAAGCACCTAAAAGGTGAATGATGATAAAGTGACATCATCCTCCTGAGTTTGCTGTATTTAGTTCATGAAGCACCAAAGTGACTGGACACGATTACAAATGTTTTGGGATATAAGATAGTTCAGACGTGTGCATTTAAACTGTAATTAGCTTTTTGCCTAGAGGCAGTCATCTGAAGTCTGTGAATACATTAGGTTTAAAACTTCAGCAGCTCCAGCTCCTAGCTTCCTTAGCAATTACTATGGTTACATTTGCTACAGTTCTCATCGAAGTACAGCACTGCTTTCATAAGTATACCCATGATAGGGATGTTTTACTTACCACTTGGACCATCTTCAGATATCTGGCATATCTAGGATCTTTAGCCACGGTTGCAACACTGTTTGTGTGTACTTCTTCCTTTTGTGATGTGTTATCATTTATGGAATTCTGCTGCACCACCTGCCAACAATAGTAAAAAGTCTTTGAGTAGATAAAGCTTGTGTGCTGTTGGAGCTAGCGAGCATTCTGTTGTGTATGCCAAAAAAAAAAAAAAGTCCCATTTTACCAGACAAAACAAGGAAAAAATCTCAATGAACGCATCTAACCTAGTATGAGCTTGTTATCCTCACAAGTCAACCCCAACATAGCACCAAATGCTGACAATGATCCTTAAAAATAGATATACGGTATATATGAAATATATATTATATCAGTCTGTAATAGGGCTGGCGACGCCAAATGTAACGATTACAATCAGCTCTGCAAAGTGGGTCATGTATACACAATCCAATGCTCAAAAGGGCTTAAAAAAGATCCACAGCCATGATTCAGTGCATGTCTGATCTTTTCCTAATTGCTGCCTATAAAGCATAACGGTTTGGTGTGCCAGGTTATCTGGATGACATCTGCTCATCTTGTCTGCATAGGAAGAGGAGGATAGAGAATCTCAGAACAATCTGCAGAAACCCTTTATACTCTGACACAGGTCACCAGAAAGCTACCAATACCATTGTCCTAAATGCTCTCACAGATCCCTGCCTGCCCTGCACTCACGACGGGGACAAGGAAGACGCAGGTGCAGTGTGGTCATAGGTGGGATGGGGCTTCATGTGGTAGGCTGCACTGTGATTCCCATCTGTGCCCAGATGCCAACCAATGATCTCGCTGCAAGTGAGAGCGAGAGAGTAGAGAAGTTGCCTACACTGCAGGGAGATACTAGAGTCGGGTCAGGTTTTTTGAAAAGATGAGCTGCTAGGAAGCTTTGGGGGAGGGGACATGAGGGGAGATGGGGGGTGTGGAAAGGGGGGGGGTGTGCGCAGAGGTGGGGGATAGTGGTGCATAAAAGTCAAAGCTGAGGAGGCGTGGAAGTGTGATGTGGACAGCCTGTGAAAGAGCTGAACCCTGCACTCCCTACATAGCGCACCCCTGAAAATAAATCACAGGATTACTCGGCAGCTACATTGAAAAAAATCATGAAGTTCGTTAATCTGCCTTCTTTTTAAATAAGTCTGCACACAGTATAATGGACAGTGATGCACTGATGAGCCTGATGGGAAGCCTACACTGTAAAAAACAGAGCAGACAATTGCACTGTTGGTAACACATTTTTATTTATTTTTTTAAAGGGTACTGTTGGTAACAATTTACTTACATCTGACTGGGGTGAAACTGTAAGGGATTCTGTATCGGCTTGTAATGGTGGCACGTGTCCATTGGTAAGATTGGTAGGCAGAAGTTGTGTTTCAGCTTTCACATCTTCTAAGCCAGGGATGGAAGAAAGCTGGGGGATAAAAAAAAACACACACACACACACACACACCTTAGCAACTGTAGATAAAGTCAGACCAATAGTCTGATTGATTGCTTAGTACATCATTTTGAATAAGAAAAAATAAATAAATAATTGTTTTACAAACCTTTGCTTCTAAAATATTGAGAGTTGTTTCAATCTGTTGAATACGCAGAGAAAGGCCTGATAGTTTCTGAAGCAATTAAGAAAAGAGAAAAATGTTATAGAATCATAAAAATAATGTTTTGCCTATAAGAATAGCCATTTACACAAAAGTAGGATTTTTAAAACAGCTTACCTGTAAAATCCTTTTCTTGGAGTACATCACGGGACACAGAGCGGCATAGTCATTACTATGTGGGTTATATAGAATTACCTTCAGGTGCTGGCACTGGCAACTTCCAAAACAGGAAGTACCCTCCCCTATATAAGCCCCTCCCATCCGGGAGTACCTCAGTTTTGTAGCAAAGCAATACGTGTCCCCAAAAGAGGGGTGGGAGCTCTGTGTCCCGTGATGTACTCCAAGAAAAGGATTTTACAGGTAAGCTGTTTTAAAAATCCTACTTTCTTGTTCATACATCACGGGACACAGAGCAGCATAGTCATTACTATGTGGGACGTCCCAAAGCAATGCCACATGAGGGGGGGGGATACACCATACATAAGCTGGGCGCCATCAGGCATGAGGATCTTTTGCGGCCTGCAACACACTGCGCCCAAAGGCGACATCCTCCTGACTTCTCACGTCCACCTGGTAGAACCTAGTAAACGTGTGTACTGAAGACCATGTTGCGGCCTTACAAATTTGCGCCAGGGAGGCCTGGTGATGCACTGCCCATGAAGTTCCAACTGCTCTCGTGGAGTGCGCCCTAACTTTGAACGGAGGCGGTCTACTTTTCAAGCCATAGGCTTGTATTATGACCTGTCGAATCCACTTGGCTAAGGTAGATTTTGATGCTGCCTGACCCTTTCTGGGGCCTTCCGGCAGAACAAACAGAGAATCCGTTCTACGAATCTGAGCAGTGGCTTTTAGATAAGCTTTAACTGCTCTTACTACATCCAAAGAATGCAATAACTTTTCCTCTACCGAGCTTGGTTTGGGGAAAAAAGAAGGAAGAACCACATCCTGGTTCAAGTGAAACCTCGATACCACCTTAGGAAGAAAGGCTGGGCGAGGACGTAATACTACTCTGTCCTTATGGATAACCAGATATGGCTCTTTACAGGACATGGCGGCTAATTCCGACACTCTTCTAGCCGAGCATATGGCTACTAAAAATATCAATTTCCTGGTGAGTAGAACCAAGGAAATGTGCCGCAAAGGTTCAAATGGCTGCTTCTGCAGAACCGACAGAACCAAATTTAGATCCCATGGGCATATGGGAGCCTTAATCGGTGGAATAATACGAGTCACACCTTGCATAAAGGATTTGACAAGTGAATGCATAGCCAGGGGCCTTTGAAATAGTATTGACAAGGCCGAAACCTGGCCCTTGATAGTACTTAAGGCAAACTTCCTGTCTACAGCCCACTGCAGGAAGTCCAGAATTCTGCCTATAACGTACTTACGTGGATGCCATTTTCTGGCCTCGCACCAAGTGATGTACGCCTTCCAAACTCTATAGTAGATCTGCCTGGATACAGGCTTCCTGGCATTGATTATAGTTGATACCACAGAGTTAGAGAGACCTCTCTTCTTTAGGATGTGGGACTCAATAGCCAGGCCGTTAAACTTAGAGTTAGTAAGGAAGGGTGGTATATCGGTCCTTGCGAAAGCAGGTCCGGACGACGTGGAAGGGTCCAAGGACTCCCCACAGACATTTTGATGATCTCCGCGTACCAGGCCCTTCGGGGCCACGCTGGAGCCACCAGGATCACCGGCTTCTTCTCCAACCTGACTCTGCGAAGGAGTCGAGGCAACAATTGTAGCGGAGGGAATGCATATATCAGTCTGAACTGATCCCAAGGGAACACCAGAGCATCCGAGCCGCAAGCGAGGGGATCCCTTGTCCGGGAGACAAACCTGTCCACCTTTGCGTTGAATCTGGATGCTAGCAGATCTACATCCGGTGTTCCCCACCGCTGACATATTGCTCGGAAGACCTCGGGATGAAGGGACCATTCCCCTGGGCATAACTGTTGGCGACTCAGAAAGTCCGCCTTCCAATTCTCCACCCCTGGAATGAAGACAGCTGATATACATGGGACATGCTTTTCTGCCCATTCCAGGATGTGACTTACTTCCCTCTGGGCTGCACGACTCCTGGTGCCTCCCTGATGATTGATATATGCCACTGCTGTGGCATTGTCTGATTGAATTCTGACAGGGGACCCTTGGAGTCTGGATGTCCAGGCTACTAGGGCGTACCGGGCTGCTCGTATCTCTAAGAGATTGATGGGCAGGGTTTTTACTACCTTTGACCATCTGCCCTGGAGAGACCATTGCTCCAGTACTGCCCCCCAGCCTGTAAGGCTGGCATCTGTAGTGACCACCTTCCAAGATATCGGGCTGAAGGGTTTTCCCTTCTGGAGATTCTGGGGGATCAACCACCAGCAGAGACTCTTCCGAACGGAAGGGGACAAAGCCATCGGGAAGTCTAGAGCCTGAACTTTTCTGTTCCAGGCTGACAATATGGCCCTTTGTAAATTCCTTGAGTGGAATTGGGCGTATGGCACAGCTTCGAATGATGCTACCATCTTTCCTAGCAGCCTCATGCACAGGCGTATGGACGGCTGTCTTTTTGCACAAAGCAGACGGACCAAGCCCCTCAAAGAGGATACCTTGTCTAGAGGTAAGAAAATCTTCCTCTGGTCTGAATCCAGCCGTAGCCCTAGATATACCAGGTTTTTCACTGGCTGTAGGGCTGACTTGTCCAGGTTGATGACCCAACCGTGAGATTCTAGATACTTGATTGTATCGATAATTACCACTTCTAGCTTGGCAACTGAGTGGTCCATCAACAACAGGTCGTCTAGGTATGCCATTATCGTTACACCCCGTGTTCTTAGATCGGCCAACAGTGGGGCCAGAATTTTTGTGAACACTCGTGGTGCTGTGGCCAGACCGAATGGTAAGGCTCTGAACTGAAAATGGCGCCCTTCTACTGCAAAGCGTAGGAATTTTTGATGACCTGGAAAGATGGGAACATGCAAGTAAGCATCTTTGATGTCGATCGAGGCTAACCATTCCTCCCCTTGTAGGGCAGCGGTGACCGATCGGATCGACTCCATCCGGAAAGACCGGACGTTTAGAAATTTGTTTAGACTCTTTAGGTCCAATATAGGTCTTATGTCCCCGTTTGGTTTCGGGACTGTGAAAAGGTTTGAGTAGAAACCCAACCCCCACTCTTCCATAGGAACCTCCATAATTACTCCTTGGAGCAATAGTTGTTCTAACGCCAATAGGAGAGACCGTCTTTTCAGAGGGTCTCTTGGCATGCCTGACCACATAAAATGGGACGGAGGAGACTCTTAACTCCAACTTGTATCCCAGAGTTACTGCGGAGAGCACCCATCTGTCTTTGATCGTCTCCCGCCAGGTCTCTGCGAACAACTGAAGTCTTCCCCCCACCCGTTTGAGTGGGGGCAGCCCTTCATAGGCTTGACTTGGAGGCTGGTTTAGTACCTCTTCGGATCCAGGGCTTTTTATTACCCTGTGGCTGTCCCTGATTTTTACCTCCTGAGTTTGACCGAGGAAGCCGTCGGAACTGCTTAGTAGCAGACGTCGCAGGGATAGGAGAGGTAGTCCTCTTAAAAGATGGACCCCTAGACCTCTTCTTACTCGGTAAGAGAGTACTTTTACCACTGGAAATCTTCTGGATATACTTATCCAGGTCTTCGCCAAAAAGGCGTTCCCCATGAAATGGGAAGCTAACTAAGAGCTTCTTACAGGGAGCTTCAGCAGACCAGTTTTTAAGCCACAGAAGCCTACGCATATGTACCAAAGACAGCGTGAGGCGGGAGGCCTGATGGATAGAATCCTTGATGGCGTCAACCGCAAAGCATAATGCTCTAGGCAGATCAGCCAGAGCCTGGGCCTGTTGGTCTGGCAAATCCCTCAGGACCATTTTCATTTGATCCTTTAAAGCTTGGCAGACCCCAATAGCTGCCACTGCTGGCTGTGTAACAGCCCCTGCTGTGGAAAAAGCAGATTTAATAAAGATTCCAATTTTTTATCCACTGGATCTTTGAACATTTGAACATTATCTACTGGACATGTCAGTGATTTGTTCACAGAAGAGATGGCTGCATCCACCGTAGGAACATTCCATCTCTGGGTGAACTTTTCCTCCATGGGATAGATCACCGGAAACCTTTTAGGCGGAACAAATAGTTTATCAGGATGTTCCCAGTCCTGGTATATAAGTCCTTCCAATAATGGATGTATTGGAAAGGAGCAATTAACCTGGGGAGCTTTTAGCGACCCCAATGAGGAGACAGCAGTAGTTGATGGTTCAACAAGAGGCATTTTAAATGCAGATCGAACCATGTCAGTTAGGGTCTGGACCCCCAATCTTTCAGTCTGTGATGCTGAAAATGGTTCATCTACTGTCGATTCCTCAAAAACAGAGCTAACCTCCTCCTGATCCCCTTCAGGTAGGTCTGTCCCCTCCTGGGACTGTTGCTCTGCCAACAGGCACTCTAATGGAGGTGATGGAGATCTGGCGCGCTTTCTTTCCTGTAGAGAAGAAGCGATCAATGCAGCCAATCTCTGCTCCAATCCCTCCAGAGTTGAGGAAAAAACCTCCTCTGTTATATATGCAGGAGCAGGTGGACTGAGGACAGCCGCAGTACCTGGCACTCCCGGGGGTTCCTTATGGGTATTAACCTCTGATTTCTCAGGGGAGGAGGGTGCAGATGACTGCTCCAGATCCTCAGAGCCCGATGGAGACCCCCTACACTTCCTGAGAGGTATATCTCGGAGTTTTTTAGGCGGCATATTCCTTAGTTCAAAGCTGAGGTATTCCAGCCGCAATACACCCCTTACTGAAATAGTCTAATGCAATTTGCTGCTATGTACATCAGTGGGTGTCTACTAATGTGTCTTTCTGGGGATGCCTGTATCAACCGCCCGCTGTAAGCCCCTATACCATGCTACCAGCTCCTTTTCATGCTCTGTGTCCATAGCAAGCAGCGTGGACTGAGTCCTTTTTATCTTGCTGGGACGCCCGCGCATGCGCAGAAGCGCTGGGCGCACAGAGCGCGTCATCCGCCAGGCTCCGCCCCCTTTTTTGAAGCTAAACCTTATAAAAAGAAAGCATGTGTGCGCGCGCGCGTGCACGTGTGCGCTCTTGGCGCCATGTAGGGAGAGGAGCCAGGGTCCCTGTTTTACCAGGACTCGGGGATGGAAGGAAACTACTTGGCAGCATGACAGAGGAATGCAGCTTCCCTGATAGAGAGCTCACTCATCTGCCTGGACTTTCACCATGGAAGGAATAGTCCCAAGAAAAAAGACGTTCCACAGCGGCCTCTAGTGGACAAACACAGGTACCGCACTTTTGTCTTTTTTTTTTTTTTTTTTAAAACCTCCTTTATGAAAAACATTTCCAGGTTTACAGTTTTTTTAAAACTTCCCTTATGAAAAAACATTTCTAGGATTTCTTAGGCATATACAGCTATTAGCGGGAATACCCTTTAGGTAACAGGCAGAAAGACATATTAGGCTTGGGGGTCCTCTCAATAGAACCAAGTTCCTGAGGGGCCCCCACTTACCTTTTCCCCGCCGCAGGACTTTGTTTGGTCCACAGAAGCCCAAACTTCACCTCTCACGGCAGGCATTGTACTAGACCTTCAGGGACCGGGTTCCCAAGGATTCCACTCCCCTGGACCTGTATAGCACCCTGCACAGATAGCCTCTTGGTTTTGGGTATGACCAGAGCTCTGGATCCCAGGGTCCAGCCCTCCTAAGAGAGGCATTACAGGCAAAACCCTGCTCTTCTCTGCAAGGCCCGGGTACCGACCGTTTAGCTATGAAGCTTTTTTGGTCGGATCCGGAATAGCTTGCTAAGGCCCAGAGAACCTGTACACAAGCCCAGATGAATACATGTTAACCTTGGCCAACACCTTAGACACTGGCAAAAAACTGAGGTACTCCCGGATGGGAGGGGCTTATATAGGGGAGGGTACTTCCTGTTTTGGAAGTTGCCAGTGCCAGCACCTGAAGGTAATTCTATATAACACACATAGTAATGACTATGCTGCTCTGTGTCCCGTGATGTATGAACAAGAAATACTACTCTCTCATAATCGCGCAAGACATACCATTTCAAAACAAACCCACATGAATCAACAAATGACTATTTACATAAACCATACAATATCATAACACAATATAAAAGATGTCTAGGCAAGTAGGGCACAGCAACATTTTAGCTTTAAGCCAGTCATAGATGGCCCCAAAGTAACAGCCCTGCTTTGGGCTCTTTCACCCTAGATGTGGTGACCTTTTTCTGCACAATTGCTTTCTATGTGCCTCGTTCACAACGCCATAGTGATGTGAAGTGCAAAAAAATGAAGACCCGCTGTATTTTTCCACAGCGCAACCTGCTGCATCCTTATCAAGTAAAGCTGGAAGCTCGGAGTGCCATTTCCAAGCTACTGACTTTACTTGATAAGGATCTGCTGGGAGATGAACGCTCCAACCAGAGCACCAGTCCAGTGCCATCTTAAGAGCATTATAGGCCCCCGGGCAATACAGTGCACTGGGGCCCTGTCTACACAATCACGCACGAGAAGGGGGGGGGCGAGCGCCGCCGGATTACACAGAGCAGGGATTTCCCACTTACCCGGTGGCTGCTGTCATATGAAGAACCGCCTCCTGGATGGGCTCCTATGATAGACTGCACACAGTGACCGTGCCCTGTAAGGGGGAGATATTTGCAATCCGGCGGTGCTGGGGACTTCTGGTCACCCTAGGCTAGTGGCCAGCAGGACCCACAGGTCAGTGGCCAGCTCCCAGCAGGACCCACAAGCTGCAGACCTGTGGGTCCTGCTGGCCACTGACCTGTGGGTCCTGCTGGCCACTGACCTGTGGGTCCTGCTGGCCACTGACCTGTGGGTCCTGATGGCCACTGACCTGTGGGTCCTGATGGCCACTGACCTGTGGGTCCTGATGGCCACTGACCTGTGGGTCCTGATGGCCACTGACCTGTGGGTCCTGATGGCCACTGACCTGTGGGTCCTGATGGCCACTGACCTGTGGGTCCTGCTGGGAGCGGACAATAGCCTATGGGTCCTGCTGGCCACTGACCTGTGGGTCATGCTGGGAGCCGACCATGGCATGTGGGTCGGAGGTTCTGCTGGCCTGTAGGCCATGGCCAGCTCCCAGCAGGATTCACAGGCCATGGCCAGCTCCCAGCAGGATTCACAGGCCATGGCCAGCTCCCAGCAGGATTCACAGGACATGGGCAGCTCCCAGCAGGAATCACAGGCCATGATGGGCAAGGTAGATGAGGTGAATGGGGTGAGATCGATCTGTGGGGGTGTCAGGGTCTCTCACCTTGCTCGGCAGACTGGTCAAGACAGGTCCACTCTTCCACCTTCTCCTTCATTGCACTGCTGCTTCCTCCAGTCGTGGGGGTCAGTCAGTGATGTTGCTCCTGGGGTCTCCACTCCACAGTACTCTGTACTGCAGCCACCAGCCAGCAGACGCGCCCAGGCCAGCCACGTCATGTGGTATCCAGGCAGGCAATATCGCGGCGATGGGTGTTGTAGAACGTAAAATCCAAAATACGAAGACCAAAAATTGCCGCTCCAGGCAGATTAAGTTTTGGAAAGATCATTCAGCTATGAGTAAACACTGAACAAGTGTGAAACGCGTCAGCTGCCCTGGTTTATGCTGGTTTTTGTAGTGCCTGCCTTTCTTCAATAAACATACGTTGGATTGGAGTGCGGCTGCCCCCACCATTTTTGTTTTCATTGTTGTAGAACGTAGGCTGCTCTCCTCAGTCTGACTCTACCCCCCGGGAGCAGGGACTTTGAGCACGCAGCCGCCGCTGTTGTTTATGGGAGTTGTAGTCTGCGGCGGCTGCGTGCTCAAAGTCCCTGCTCCCGGGGGGTCAGACTGAGGAGAGCAGCCTACGTGCAACGTCACCTGGGCTAGCCCCGCTTACTGGGTCAGAGGCTGACAGTCATAGTGAGTCATTCAAGCGGGCGGACACTGACAGCCGTGGCGCCGGCCGGCGCCCATTATTCTGTTTTTAAGTGACAGTCATGCTTGGCTGGGGTTGCTAGGCAGGTGGGGCCCCCAGGCAAGTGGGGCCCCCGGGCAACTGCCCAGAGTGCCCATGCGGAAAGAGGGCCCTGCACCAGTCTCCAGCTTCTGGACTAAGACTGCCCATACACCTATAGATTATCTGCAGATTTTCTATGGTCAGATGGAAAAAGTGGAACAGATTCCTCCATCTACGCTAAACTGTGTGGATGGAAGAATCTCCCACTGGCCCAAGCTTCCATATCTTGCTAGTCGGCCCCGCTGGCTCTCACAATACCTGAACATTCTGATTGGGTGCAGGCATTGTTTAGGTTGAGAGACAGCGGGGCCGACTAGCAAGATACTGAAGCTTGGCCCAGTGGGAGGTTCCTCCATCCACACAGTTTAGTATACATGGAGAAATCTGTTGCACTTTTTCCATCTAACCATAGAAAATCTGCAGATAATCTATAGGTGTATGGCCAGCTTTAGAATATAGTGCTAGAGCTTGGTTAAAACGTATTTTCTACAACTTGCTGCATGGCATGTCACTGCAGCTCAGCGGTGACCAATACATGTTAATGAAGTGCCATTTTGTGACATTTCTATAAAGTTAAAAACAAAACATTAAAGTAGTGTGTTGTGCTGAAACACAATGCGATTGCGCTTGCACACTAGCCTGTACATAAAAATGCTGCAGGCTGTGTGAACCAAGCCTTATAAATTAAAGAAGAATTAAAAACAAATGAACCCCTTCTCACATCCTCCTGAGGCTCTTTAAACTGGGTCTTTACACCTGAGGGCGAGACAGACTTGATCATGATTACTGCGTTTGGCTGTCACAGTGGTCACATGATCAGGAGCACGTCCCATTGGCTCCTGACATAACCAGAGGCTGTCTGTGACAGCTCATTCAGCGTGCTGGGAGTGTACAGTGAGCACATGTGGGTGTTAAAGCCCACTATGCTTGCTGCTGCACATATGCATTATGTGGCCAGTAAGAGATTAACCACTTCCATACCGGGCCTATTCTGGCACTCCTCTACTACATGTAAAAATTATAAATTTTTTTGCTAGAAAATTACTCAGAACCCCCACACATTATATATGTTTTTTTTAGCAGAGACTCTAGGGAATAAAATGGCGGTCGATGGAACTTTTTATGTCACACAGTATTTGCGCAACAATTTTGCAAACGCATTGTTTCATGAATTAAAAAATAAAAACAGTAAAGTTAGCCCAATTTTTTTGTATAATGTGAAAGATGATGTTACACAGAGTAAATAGATACCCATCACGTCACGCTTTAAAATTGTGTATACTTGTGGAATGGTGCCAAACTTTGGTACTTAAAAATCTCTGTAGGCGACGCTTTAAAATATTTACAGTTTACCAGTTTAGATTTATTGAGGAGGTCTAGTGTTAGAATTGTTGCTCTCGCTCTAATGCACACGACGATACCTCACATGTGTGATTTGAACGATGTTTACATATGCGTTCGCTTCTGGGCGCCAGCACACGGGGACAGGGGAGCTTTAAAAAAAAAAAAAAAAAATGTACTGTATTTATTGGCGTATAACACTCAGTTTTTTACCCTGAAATTAGAGAGTAAACTGTGCCTGCGTGTTATACGCAGGGGGCTGTGGAAACTTTTTTTCCTAAAACTTCCCTCTTAAAAGTTAGGGTGGGTGTTATACGCCAATAAATACGTATATTGTTTATTTTACTTTAATTTTTACACTTTCTCTTTACATTTTTTTTTTAATCACTTTTATTCCTATTTCAAGGAATGTAAACATCCCTTGTAATAGGAATGGTGTGTGACAGGTCCTCTTTATGGAGAGATCTGGGGTCTATAAGACCCCAGATCTTTTCTCCAGGCCGGAAGGCATCATATGACGTCCTTGGGATGGAAGTGGTTAAAAGAGGAATTAAAAAAGGAAAAGCAATGGTTGCATTACTTAAATGAGTAGGAATACAACAAACCTCTTCACACACAGTTGAGAAGCGATTGAGGAACTGCACTGTGTGCAGCACAAACTGATTCAGAAAAGCGACAGTCCTCTTCTGTTGGATCGCTGGGACCTGCACAGAAGGACATGCAAGGTTAAAAGATAATTATATACAGTAGGAAGTTCATGAACAGGTAAAGCCCATCAGCAGGGAGGTCTGCTTCTGGAGCATTATTTGTCTTTGGTCATAATAAACTTTTCATTGTAGGGATTTAAAAGTTGTGTGGCTAATCTCATTTTGCATTTGATTTTGGATGCAGGATGGATCCCCAAGAGCCTGTGAATCTGCACCATCTTTGACAGAAATAGCTTGGGCGTACTAAAATCACACAGTTACATTTGCTACAAATCAGTTTACGTAATTTTTTGCTCCATGTTTCATGAAGCCTTCAGAAAATGATGTTTTAGCCCTGGTTCACACTGGTGCGTTTTGACATGCGATTTGGCATATCAAATCGCTTGTCAAAACGGCGATATTTGCCGCAAATTGCCGGCAATGGCACCGGCCTAATCGGTGCGACGCCGCATCTGTGGCGCTGCACCGATTTCAAAAAGTAGTTTCTGTACTACTTTTTGCGATTTCAGCCACGATTTACATTGACATCTGTGTCAGATGTCTTTGTAATCGCGGCTGAAATCGGGACTGCCAGCGAGAGTGAAATCGTGCGAGTTCAGCTGAACGCGCACAGCTTTACTCCCGCAGCCCAGTGTGAACCTGGGCTTAGGCTGGGTTCACACCTATGCGTTGCGTTTTTGAGCTTGGAGTCTTTTCCAAGTTCGCAATCAGTCGTTCAGCGGTTCCTTTGCGTTTTTAGCTGCGGACTTGCCGACCTGGGAAGTCTCGCCGCTGTTATCATGAGGAGGAACTCCACGCCAAATTTTAAATAAAAAACCGGCATGGGTTCCCCTCCAGGAGCATAGCAGGCCCTTAGGTCTGGTATGGACTTTAACGGGAACCCCCTACGCCGAAAAAACGGCGTTGGGGGACCCCCCAAAATCCATAGCAGACCCTTATCCGAGCACGCAACCTGGCAGTCCGCAGGAAAAGAGGGGGGGGGACGAGAGAGCGGCCCCCTCCCTCCTGAGCCGTATGCCCTGAACATGGGGGGGGTGGGTGCTTTGCCCTGCGCCTCCTGGATTCCGATAAGCCCCCCCGCCCGCATACCCCGACAACCAACGGCCAGGGTTGTCGGGAAGAGGTCCTGTCCTCAACATGGGGGCAGGGTGCTTTGGGGTGGGGGGCCGCAGGGCGCCCCCTGCCCCAAAGCACCCACCCCCCCATGTTGAGGGCATGTGGCCCGGTACGGCTCAGGAAGGAGGGGGGGGGGTTCAAGAAGGAGGCTCTCTCATCCCCCCCTCTTTTCCTGCGGCTTGCCAGGTTGCGTGCTCGGATAAGGGTCTGCTATGGATTTTGGGGGGGGACCCCCACGCCGTATTTTCGGGGCAGGGGGGCGCCCTGCGCCTCCTGGATTCCGATAAGCCCCCCGCCCGCATACCCCGACAACCAACGGCCAGGGTTGTCGGGAAGAGGTCCTGTCCTCATCAATATGGGGGCAGGGTGCTTTGGGGTGGGGGGGCCGCAGGGCGCCCCCCTGCCCCAAAGCACCCACCCCCCCATGTTGAGGGCATGTGGCCCGGTACGGCTCAGGAAGGAGGGGGGTTCAAGAAGGAGGCTCTGTCATCCCCCCCTCTTTTCCTGCGGCTTTCCAGGTTGCGTGCTCGGATAAGGGTCTGCTATAGATTTTGGGGGGGGGACCCCCACGCCGTATTTTCGGCGTAGGGGTTCCTGTTAAGGTCCATACCAGATCTAAGGGCCTGCTATGCTCCTGGAGGGGAACCCATGCCAGTTTTTTATTTAAAATTTGGCGTGGAGTTCCCCCTCAAGATCCCTGTTCAGAACGAAACACATGTGCGAATCAGATGCGTGCCCATAGAACATAATAGGCCTGAATTCGCACCTGAGCCGCACCGCAATGCCTAGAGAACGCACACGTTTTTTCGGCAATGCGCAGTGCGAATGCATCACACATATGTGAACCAGCCTCATTGAAATCAATGTATTTTATAATGTTATGCGAATTGGATGCAGTGTAAGCCGGGCCTGATAAAAAGCACTAAATACTGTAGCAAGGGAAACATAATAGCGACTTTGCCAGTGATAACATCAGATGCAAATGTGCTCTACATCTCTCCATGTTTTAGGTCAGTTAGAGGGGCCTGTATAAATAAATGCACTGTTTCAATAGTAAAAGTTTTTACATTACCCTAGACCAGGGGTCTCAAACTGGCGGCCATCCAGCTGTTGCGAAACTACAAGTCCCATCATGCATGTGCCTGTGGGAGTCATGCTTGTAACGGTCAGCCTTGCAATGCCTCATGGGACTTGTAGTTTCACAACAGCTGGAGGGCCGCCAGTTTGAGTCCCCTGCCCTAGACTGTACAGTCTTAAAAGGATTATATTTATGATATACAAGTACTGGTATGGAGGAAAACAGCAGTGAAAAGACAGGAAAAATATTATGAGTGGGAAGGCTGTCTTTTCAGCAGTAAAACTTGCCTGCCCATTCTCAACCTTCCGTGGAATGTTCACTGAGCCGAGATTGCCTAGCTCAGTGTAGGTTATCAGCACACCTTGGCATGGAATGAATGAGCTTCCATGCACAGGAGAGGGAGTTTCATAATTTGCGGCCGGCCAATCGAGGCTTGGAAGAAGATGTCAGATGTTTTTGTCCCCCCCCCCCCCCCCCCCCATTTTATTTTTGGAGAGAGTGTGAAAGGCTTGTCAGGTTTCTTTTGCCATCTGTGCCCATTTCTGAGGACGTCATATTCTCTGGTGACCATTATCACTGGGTCAAAAAGTCTTGGGAAATCCAAAATTGCACGGTTGTTACTTGAACATGAGTTAAGGGGAAATGAGGAAACCTATTCCAATGACAGCTGTCCAAGAGAAGATTTCACTTTCGAGAGACCTTCTCTAACTTACTGTAAAAAAGGTCTTTAGATGTACTTTTAGGACTCATCCATATGCGTCTGGAAGTGACAGGCATATGCGGACAGTTACCTGTGCAAATCAGTGACAGGTCGCGGCTATACATTGGTAACCACACATCCAAGGACTTTGTGTACAGGGAAGGATGGAAAGCTCTGGACGTACAAACTGCCCAGCACACTAGTAAATGTTCAGATATGTGGTTACCAGCATGTAGCTGCAGCCCGTCATTGATTTGTATAGGAAGCTGTACACAAACACTAGTTACATCCGGGTGCAGACAGATGCTCGTTTTTCACTGTGTACGGATCTCTGCGCCTGTGTGAATAAGCCCTTAGCGAATCTTTTTGTAGTATCCCCTTTTGTTCCCTCTTGATTTTACCCATATAGGAGTCTGTATGCATGAAAATAGGTCTTTCTTCATGGCTTATATGACAGGTGTGACCGGGGTATTTAATATTGCCTAAAATAAACAGCGGCAAAAAAAACGTATGTGAACCCCCTTGGGATTAACTGGTTTACTGCAGTAGTTTGCCATAAAATGTGATTTGATCCTCATCCAAGTCACAATAGGCAAACAATGTGCTTAACCACTTGACAACTGGGCACTTAAACCCCCTTCCTAACCAGACGAATTTTCAGCTTTCGGTGCTCTCACATTTTGAATGACAATTACTCAGTCATACAACACTGTAGCCATATGAAATTTTTGTCCTTTTTTTCACACAAATAGAGCTTTCTTTTGGTGGTATTTAATCACTGTTGGGTTTTTTATTTTTTGCGCTATAAGAGAAAAAAAGACTGAAAATTTTGTAAAAAAATGAATTTTTCTTTGTTTCCGTTATAAAATTTTGCAAATTTGTATTTTTTCTTCATAAATTTTGGCCAAAATTTATACTGCTACATATCTTTGGTAAAAATAAGTACAAATTGTTGAATATTTTTTGGTCTTTGTGAAAGTTATAGAGTCCACAAGCTATGGTGCCAATATCTGAAAATTGATCACACCTGAAGTACTGACGGCCTATCTAATTTCTTGAGACCCCAACATGCCAGAAAAGTACAAATACCCCCCAAATGACCCCTTTTTGGAAAGAAGACATTCCAAGGTATTTAGAAAGAGTCATTGTGAGTTTTTTGAAGTTGTCATTTTTTCCCACAATTCTTTGCAAAAATCAAGATTTTTTTTTCCACAAAATTGTCATATTAGCAGGTTATTTCTCACACACAGCATATGCATACCACAAATTACACCCCAAAACACATTCTGCTATTCCTCCCGAGTATGGCGATACCACATGTGTGAGACTTTTACACAGCGTGGCCACATACAGAGGCCCAACATGCAGGGAGCACCTTCAGGCGTTCTGGAGCACCCAGGCCAATTCTGACATTTCTCTCCTACATGTAAAAATCATCATTTGTTTGCTAGAAAATTACATAGAACCCCAAAACATTATATATGTTTTTTTTAGCAAAGACCTTAAAGAATATAATGGTGGTCATTGCAACTTTTTATCTTGCACGGTATTTGCGCCGAAATTTTTCAACGCGTTTTTTATGGAAAAAAACTGTTTTGTGCTTAAAAGAAAAAAAAAACAGTAAAGTTAGACCAATGTTTTTGCATAATGTGAAAGATGAAGTTACGCCGAGTAACTAGATACCTAACATGTCACCCTTCAAAATTGCACATGCTCGTGGAATGGCGCCAAACTTCGCTACTTAAAAATCCCCATAGGCAACGCTTTAAATATTTTTACTGGTTACATGTTTTGAGTTACAGAGGAGGTCTAGGGCCAAAATTATTGCTCTCGCTCTAACGTTCGCAACGATACCTCACATGTGTGGTTTGAACACCGTTTTCATATGTGGGCGGGGCTTACGTATGCGTTCACTTCTGCATGCGAGCTCGCGGGGGCAGGGGCGCTTTAAAAAAATATATATATATATTTTATTGTTCATTTTACTTTATTTATTTTAGTTTGACATGTTTTTCCGCCCCAAATTTTTTTTTGATCACTTTTATTCCTATTACAAGGAATGTAAACATCCCTTGTAATTAGAGCTGCACGATTAATCGTACATTAATCGCGATCTCGATTCACCCCCCCCCCGCGATCTCCGGCCTGGATTACCTCGATTTTTCATGTCTCCCCCGGGATGTAGACTGGACCGAGGAGAAGCCGTCGGAACCAGCGTGGAACGCAAATGGCGCTGATATCGGAACTGACGTCAGCAGCCTGCGCCGCTGGATGGATGCCTGGGCGTGGGCTTCCTTCTTTCTCACAGTTCTGTACAACTGTAGAGTGTATCCATGCGCCACCCAGTGGACTCAGGACAGCATTGTTCTCGTCTCCTCCTACATGTCAGCGGTCGCTGTCTCTAGTGGTTGCCGGCGGTACTGCTTCTGATAGATTTAAAAATTGGGATGTTGGCGCTGCTTGTATAAAATCCAGCTGAATGCAATCAGTGAACAAATGTATGATTTATAAAAAACAAACCTGTGATATATATGAAAATATGAATGTATAAAAAACAGACCAGTGATATGTCTATAATGTTAAAGACCATATAACTCTTATGAAAAAAGCAGAATCAAACTTTGATTCAGATTTTTTTATAGGAGTTATATGGTCTTTAACATTATAGACATATCACTGGTCTGTTTTTTTTATACATTCATATATATCACAGGTTTGTTTATTTATTTGGGGGGGGGGGGGTTCTGGCGTTCAGTTTTTGAGAATCGTGAGAGAATCGTGATCTTTATTCTAAGCAAAAGAATCGTGATTCTCATTTTGCCCAGAATCGTGCAGCTCTACTTGTAATAGGAATATGGCATGACAGGTCCTCTTTACAGTGAGATATGGAGGAAGGTTCAATAAGACCCCACATTTCACCTCTAGGCTGGGAAGCCTGAAAAAAAACAAACAAAAAACAATCTTGGCTTTGATCGTAGCGGTGAGTCGGTAGAAGCACCGGAGGGCAGCGGGAGGGGGGGCATCCCCTCTCACCTCCCGTAAGGGCGATCAAGCGGTGGAACAGCCACTATGATCGTTCTTATGGTGCAGGGAATCGCCAGCTGAAAAAGCGAATATCTGAATGATGCCTGTAGCTGCTCCCATCATTCAGATATACCCCCACAAAGTCAAGGACGTCATATGACGGCCGGCGGGCGGGAAGTGGTTATTGAGGAGTATTGCCGGGTATTGAGGAGTATTGCCGGGTATTGAGGAGCATTGCGGAGTATGGCAGGGTATTGCGGAGTATGGCAGGGTATTGCGGAGTATGGCAGGGTATTGCACAGTATGGGCAGAGTATTGCACAGTATGGGCAGGGTATTGCACAGTATGGGCAGGGTATTGCACAGTATGGGCAGGGTATTGCACAGTATGGGCAGGGTATTGCACAGTATGGGCAGGGTATTGCACAGTATGGGCAGGGTATTGCACAGTATGGGCAGGGTATTGCACAGGGTATTGCACAGGGTATTGCACAGGGTATTGCACAGGGTATTGCACAGGGTATTGCACAGGGTATTGCACAGGGTATTGCAGAGTATTGCACAGGGTATTGCAGAGTATTGCACAGGGTGTTGCAGAGTATTGCACAGGGTGTTGCAGAGTATTGCACAGGGTGTATTGCAGACTATTGGCAGAGTATTGCACAGGGATGGCTGAGCAGGGATGGATGGATGGCTGGATCTGTGACTGCAATTGTCACAGATCCAGCCCACAGCTGACATGATCTGACATGATCTGACATGGGGGAGGGAGCGGACATGATCCGCTCCCTCCCCTCTCCTCTCACACTGTACAGATCGGTACAGAGAGGGGAGGGAGGAACCGGTGTCATCACATGACGCCGGTCTGTTTACAAGTGATCGCTCCGTCATTTGACGGAGCGATCACGTGGTAAACGGCTGCGATTAGCGGCCATCCACCGTGATCCATCGGGTCTTCCGGACCCGGCGGTCACGGTCATATCCTGGAGCGCGCCCCAGGGGGCGCGCGGGAGCAAGATTCTGCGAGGACGTCCCTGGGACGTCCACTCAGGATAACTCGACCGCGCTGTGGACGTCTTTTGTACATGGCGCGGTCGGCAAGTGGTTAAGCTGATAACACACAAACTCTTGCACACAACTTTTTTCAGACGTGTTTTTTTATATGTACCGTATATACTCGAGTATAAGCCGAGATTTTCAGCCCTTTTTTTTGGGCTGAAAGTCCCCCCCTCGGCTTATACTCGAGTCAGCGAAATTGAATATTGTAAAATGTACCTGAAGGCTGCGGCGTCCATTGTTTAAAACTTGCGGGCTCTTCCTGGTCCCTTCCGTGATAGGCGGAACTGTGTCTGCTGAGAATCGCCTATCACGAACGTTCTCTCATCCTCAGTTTCCCAGCAGACGTCCGTGATTGGCGGAAACTGAACACAGTGTCTGCTGGGATGGGTGAAGATGAGAGAATGTTCGTGATAGGCGATTCTCAGCAGGCAGCTCCGCCTATCATGGAAGAGACCAGGAAGAGAGCGCGAGTTTTAAACGATGAACGCTGCAGCCTTCAGGTACAATTTTACAATGTTCAATTACAATTCTAGGGAAACAGTGAGGGTGGGTACAGGTGAGGATGGGCACAGGTGAGGATGGGCACAGGTGAGGATGGGCACAGTAAGGTGGCAATGGGCTTAGTGAAGTTGCAATGGGTGGGCATTGTTGACCCTCAGCTTATACTCGAGTCAGTAAGTTTTCCCAGGTTTTTGTGGTAACATTAGTTACCTCGGCTTATACTCGAGTATATACGGTAATTGCTTATATTTTCACGCATATGGGTTCACATAAATTCACACAAACATATTCTTGCATTTTTGCTCTGCAGTATGTAAATGGGCATTTGCGCAATCGCACATATTTGCGCGCATGAGGCGTAAATTACTGACCAAAAATGTAGATTTTTCTACTTTTTTTTTTTACTGAAGAATGCATAGCGCTTGTTTAATGTGCCTGTGTGCATAGGCACATTACAATTAATGAGCTGTATTTTAGCTCAGTACAAAAAAAAAAAAAGCTGTATTGAGCTTTTTCAAGCTGCAGTGTGCAGGAGGCCAAACAATACTAATTTCTTGCGTCTTTATTGAACACAACCATTAACCACTTTTGTCACACTGTATTTGCGCAGCGGTCTTTCAAGCACACTTTTTGGGGAAAAAATTCACTTTAATAAAAAAATAAGACAGTAAAGTTAGCCCAATTTTTTTTTATATTGTGAAAGATGTTACGCCGAGTAAATTAATACCAAACATGTAAAGCTTCAAAGTTGCGCCCGCTCGTGGAATGGTGACAAACTTTTACCCTTAAAAATCTCCATAGACGACGTTTAAGAAATTCTACAGGTTGCATGTTTTGAGTTACAGAGGAGGTCTAGGGCTAGAATTATTGCTCTCGCTCCAACGATCGTGGTGATACCTCACAAGTGTGGTTTGAACACAGTTTTCATATGCGGGCGCTACTCACATAGGCGTTCGCTTCTGCACACAAGCTCGGCAGGATCAATGTAAACATCCCTTGTAATAGAAAAAAAAAAGCATGACAGGACCTCTTTAATATGAGATCTGAGGTCAAAAAGACCTCAGATCTCATATTTACACTAAAATGCAGTAAAAAAAAAAAAAGTCCTTTTAAGAGCTATGGGCGGAAGTGAAGTTTTGACTGCAATGATATGAAGACGGGTGGGGCCATCTTCTCCTCACTTGTTTCCATATCAAGCCCAGGGACAGGACCCGATCACCTCCCATGCTGCCGGCGGCTCTGGTAAGTGACGGGGGGCACCGAAGAACGGCGGGAGGGGGAGTGCCCTCTCCCGCCGCTGATAAAAGTGATCTTGCGGCAAATTTGCCACAGAGACCACTTTTATCTTGAAGCGGACCGCCCGCTCTTGAAGGGGATACCGTGGTTATGGTAGCTAGCTGCTGCCATAACAACGGTATACCTCTTCAAAATACCAACGTAAAGCGACAGCGGGCAGTTCGGAAGTGGTTAAACATTCACAGTACTGGAGGGAAAGTTAACCATTGGAGTTAGTAGCTGGTTGAATCTTATTTGGCAGCAGTGACTTCAAGCAAGATCTTTCCGTAGCTCTGAATGTTGTGCAGCTCTGATCCAGGAGAGATTTTTACCATTCCTCTTCACAAAACTGCTTCAGCTCAGACACATTTGTAGGATGTCTGGTGTGATCAGCTCTCTCAAAGTCAGTCCACAGCATCTCTATGGGCTCTGACTGGGCCACTCCAAAGGGGGCATTTTCTTTTTCTAAAGCCAGTCTGTGATTACTTTGATGCTTAGAATATTGGTACTGTATCACCCAACTTTTACCAAACTTCAGCTGGTGGACAGCCACCATGACATTATCCTGTAGGTCAGGGATATGCAATTAGCGGACCTCCAGCTGTTGCCAAACTACAAGTCCCATGAGGCATAGCGAGACTGACAGCAGCAAGCATGACACCCAGAGGCAGAGGCATGATGGGACTTGTAGTTTTGCAACAGCTGGAGGCCCGCTAATTGCATATTCCTGCTGTAGGTTATTTCGGTAAATTGGGAGTCCATTTTCCTCTCAATTATAGCAAGTGGTAGAATGGGAGAAGACAGCGATTATTGCTATAGTAGCCGCTAGCAATAATCACAAGTAAATCCGGCAGGCTAGTTGTACCCAAGTTGATTGATCAACTTGGTACATTCAGCCTGCCCACACATGGTTCAAATGACGGCTGGTTCCTGTTGATCCGGCCAAGATTTGTACTGTCTATGGCCAGGCTTAGGCACATTGTGTTTGTCTATTGTTGTGACTTAGATGAGGATCAAATCTCATTTAATGGGAAATGATTGCAGAAAACCAATTAATGCCAAGGGGTTCACATACTTTTTCTTGCCATTGTATTTGCTGTAAATGGTGTTCTTTTTACCTAGGCCTGGGAACTATCCAAAGTTGGTAAGCCTAAGACTAGGACGGAAAGAAGGGTGGGCGAGCCACGGCATTATCTGTGCGCCATAGTGAAACCGAGAGGTGTGCATATTGCAAACATGATCTGGCCACCTGAGGTTAAATGTGGAGCATCTGGCAGGGGAAGAGTTAAGTCTAGCGTCAGTTCTCCTCCACTCCCTGCCAGTAGAAAAATGGAGGACAGACCACTACAGAAACTGCAGTACTTCTCATGTACACTGTCACTTATGCCCTGTACACACGATCGGATTTCTGATGGATTTTTGCATTGGAAATCCGATGAAGCTGACTTTCATCAGTCTTGCCTACACACCATCAGACAAAATTCCGACCGTCCAAAACACGGTGACGTAAAACACTCCGACAAGCCAAGAAAAATGAAGTTCAATGCTTCTGAGCATGCGTCGACTTGATTCTGAGCATGCATGGGTTTTTCTCCAATGGAGTTCCCCACAGACGATCGGAATTTGCGATCTTTTTTTTTCCAGTGACCGATGGGGCCCACACACGATCGTTTTTTCCGATGGAAAAAGTCCATCCGATCGTCTGTACGCGGCATAAGGCTACTTTCACACTGAGGCGATTTTCAGGAGCTTTAGCGCTAGAAATGGCTTCTGAAAAGCGGCTCTCATTCATTGCAGTGTGTCGTTTCACACTGGGGACCGTTTGCGGAACGTTACGAAAAGCCCTACAAGCAGCATGCTTGGGGCAGTTTGGGAGCGCTGTAAATAGCATGCCCAAAACGCCTTGCCCATTGCAATGAATGGGCAGTGCTTTGAAAGCGCCACAAAACAGGACATTTTACATTTTTGGGGGGTAAAAAGCACCCTGCTAGAGGCCGAAAAGCGCAGCTAAAACAGCGCTAAAGTGCCACAAAAACGAGCATCGCTTTAGTGCTAACGGCCGGGCACTGCCATTGTGAAAGGGGTCTTATACGTCATTACAACCAGGACACTATCTTTCAATAGGCATGTACCAAGGCACCCTGCGCGCACACACACACCACTGCCATGGCTGGGAGCAGCAAGAGGGATGTTTGGGCACACCGGCGTTTACCCAAATGCCTTTTCTCCTGGCATCTGTAATAAGAGAAACAGGAAGTGAAGCCTTGCGGCTTCACAGCCCGTTTCCTACTGCATATGTGCGAGTCGCACTGTGCTTTCTGAATGGTCCTGCCGTCTTTTGGGACCTGTGTGTGTCCCAGAAGGCAGTGGGGGGGAAAGGAGGAGGGGCTGGAAATGTCAGATCGCTGATTGGCCACCTTACCCGGAAGTGGGAGCGGGTTCCCTTTTTGGGTGGAGCTCCACTTTAAAGGCTGGTTTACACCAGAATGTGGTGCAGGAAAAGTGTGTTCCTTGCATCTTTCCCACGTTCAACATGCATTGCCTTTGCAATCTACTGCAGGTGCCAATACATTTTTAACAGCAGCCCAAACGCAGGTTACAAACGCACTCGATCACATCATGCAAGTGATTTGCATGCATTACTTTTTGTGCATTCCATACAAATGGGCTGCCTAATCACGCAGGAGGGAAATACAATTCTGGTGTAAACCTGTCCTATAGTTCAACTCTAGGCAAATATAAAAGGACACAAATTAATTCAGCTGTGCAATCATTAAAGTAGAACTATAGTATAATAATGAACATAAAAATGTTCCATGTCTGTTTAGTCAGGTACAGCATGCCTGTGCAGCTCTCCCAGTGAACACATTATATAAAATAAGTAGAAAAGCACAGCTATACATTGACTAACCTTAGTAAGGTCTATCCCAGAGCCAACTATGGGAAGCCCATCTTCATCCATCTCTGCAGCTCCACAATCACTTCCTACTACAGTCACATGTCAGCTCTCGTGATGTAAAGCAGCGAGAAGCTCTGGAAGCTGAACGCGCCATCTTTGATGTGGGTTTCCCTTACAAACACAGCTCCAGAAAGCTCAGTTCTTACTAATACATCGTCACTACCATGGGTGTATTAAATCTCACTAAATAGCAGTTTGCTTCACTTTCTGCTTTATTTTTAACTAGGACATTGGAAAGCACTAAATACCGTAGCAAGGGAATACATATCAGTGAAGTCAAGTCTGCAGAAAAAGGGAAATCGGCCATTTTGTCGGTGATTGCCTCAGATTCAAATATGCTGTTCATACAGAATCTCTATGTATTAGGTCTGTTAGAGGGGCCTGCACAAATAAATGTAGTTTCAATAGTAGAAGTCTTTACATTACCCTAGATTGCATAACCCTAATAGGATTGTATCTATGACATTCAAGTCTTTTTATGATATACAAGTAATTTTTTAAAGGGAAAAATAAATGAGAAGTGGCATGTAGGGTTGCCACTATTACTTCAAGCCACACCCCAACACTTAAGTGGCGCACAGCAAAAAAACTTTATTTTTTTTACCATTCACTATAGGATGGTAACAGACCTGGGACATCTTTGGGCGCTCCAAAAAGAATAATAATGCGGCGTACGCAAACACTCCAGGTCTCCCGCGAGCCGTTGGAGTCTCCTGCATTTAGCTGCGGGCTCCCGGACACCTGCGAGCGCCGGGCGATCTTCCATGTTGGCCTGTCACTCACCCACAGACAGAAGACAGAGCAGCCCAAGCGGTCGAATGGAGTACGGCCGCGGCGGCCACTCTGTCTTCTGTCTGTGGCCAGGGAAGGGGGCGGGACAGAGCCGGGAGTGCTCCGCTGGTGGACAGTGAGGCAGCAATGGCAACACTGATGAGGTGGTACTGAAAGACACTGATTGGCTGCACTGGTGGGCACTGATGGACACTGATAGGCTGCACTGGTGGGCACTGATGAGGTGGCACAAATGGACATTGATGGTCACCGATAGGCTGCACTGATGGACATTGATGGGCTGCGCTGGTAGGCACTGATGAGGTGGCAGTAATAGACAGTGATAGGCTGCACTGATGGACACTGATAGGCGGCACTGAAGGACACTGATAGGCTACACTGGTGGGCACTGAATGACACTGATAGGCTGCACTGGTGGGCACTGATGAGGTGGCACAAATGGACACTGATAGACTGCACTGATGCACATTGATGGACTGCGCTGGTAGGCACTGAGGTGGCACGGATGGACAATAATAGGCTGCATTATGCTGCATTTAATTGGCACTGGTAAGGCGAAGCGTCACCTCCCTGAAATGAGTTTGCCACCTCCCTGAAATTCGTTTTTGCAGGTTGGGATGTCTGCGTACATAGTGCCCCTCACCCTCCCATCAGGCCCTGTTCTGAGCCACATTCCTGTGTGAATATTGTGTCTGGTTTCAGGCGGACTGAAACCCAGACACATGATTCAAATCCCGGACAGGTGGCAACCCTAGTGGCATGACTCTTTATTGTTATGTCTTTTCTGCAACTAAACAAACTTACCTGCTCATTCTCAACCTTCTTTAGAGCTCTTTCACACTTGCTGTGGAGTGTGTTACCCTCTGAAGGGCAATCCGACAGGCGGGGTGGTGTGGCATTATAACACCTCTCTACCAGTTGATTTAATCCCACAATGTTGAAATTGCATGCGGTTGCGATGTGGCCTATTTAAACTCAATGGGCCAGTTTAACATGAGGTATCACCTGTCAAATTCTGAACCCTGTGTTAAGCCACAATCGCGGCATGTATAAAATAGCCCCACACCATGATGTTTCCACCTCCAAACTTCACTGTTGTGGTGTTTTTGGGATGATGTGCATTGCCATTTGACCTCCAAACATGGTGTGTATTATGGCATCCAAAGAGTTCAATTTTGGTCTCATCTGGCCAGACTATATTTTCCCAGTATCTCACAGGTTTGTCTACATGTTGTGCAGCAAACTTCAATATACTCTTTCTTCAGCAAAGAAGTCTTGTGTGGTGAGCTTGCGTACAGGCCATGTTCAGAAATCTTGCGAGGAGCACCTGGTCATGGCCAGTTTATGGTGAAATTATGTTCTTTCCACTTCCAAGTTATGGCCCCAACAGTGCTCACTGCAACATTCAGAAGTTTAGAAATCGTTCTGTAACCAATGCCATCAGTATGTTTTGCAACAATGAGCCCAGGTTCCCACTGGGCTGTGGGAGTGAAGCCGTGCGAGTTCAGCTGAACTCGCACGATTTCACTGCAGATTTCGGCCACGATTACAGAGACATCTGTGCAGTTTCTGCACAGACGTCAAAGTAAATCGCGGGCTGAAATTGCAAAAAGTAGTACAGAAACAACTTTTTGAAATCGGTGCCATTCCTGCCAATTTGACATGCGAATTTGACATATCAAATCGCACCAGTGTGAACCAGGGCTTAAGTTGAGAAGGTCTTGTGAGAGCTCTTTGATTTTACCCATCATGAGATGTTTCTTGTGTGACATCTTGGTAATGAGACACCTTTTTATAGGCTACAGTTGAAACTGAAGCAGCTGATATTAATTTGCACTGACAAGGGGCAATATTGTTTTCTAATTACTGACAGATTTCAGCTGGTGTCTTGGCTTTCCATGCCTTTTTACACCTTCCTTTCTTCATGTGTTCAAGTCTTTTTACCTATGAAATTCCGACAGCGAATGTCCGATGGAGCCTACACACGGTCGGAATATCCGACCTAAAGCTCACATCGAACATTTGTCAGAAATTCATATTGTGTATACGCGGCATAACTGTTCAATTCATCATTCGAAAATGGAAAGCATATGACACAACTGCAAGCCTACTAAGACATGGCTATCCACCTAAACTGACAGACCCGGAGAAGCAGCCAAGAGGACATTGGTAACTCTGGAGGAGCTGCAGAGATCCACAGCTCAGGTGGGATAATCTGTCCACAGGACAGCGATTAACCACGCACTCCACAAATCTGGCCTTTATGGAAGAGTGGCAAGAAGAAAGCTTTGTTGAAAGAAAGTCATAAAAAGTTAAATTTTCACTTTGTGAGAAGCCATGTGGGGGACACAGCAAACATGTGGAAGAAGATGCTCTGGTCAGACGAGACCAAAATGTAACTTTTTTGGCCCAAAAGCAAAACTATGTGTGGTGGAAAACTAACACTGCACATCACCCTGAACACACCATCACCACCGTGAAACATGGTGGTGGCAGCATCATGTTGCGGAGATGCTTTTTTTTCAGCAGGGACAGGGAAGCAGATGAGAGTTGATGGGAAGATGGATGGAGCCAAATACAGGGCAATCTTAGAAGAAAACCAGTTAGAGTCTGCTAAAGACTTAAGACTGGGGTGGAGGTTCACCTTCCAGCAGAAAACAACCCTAAACATACAGCCAGAGCTACAATGACATGGTGTGGATCAAAGCATATTCATGTGTTAGAATGGCCCAGTCAAATTCCATACCTAAATCCAATTGAGAATCTGTGGCAAGACTTGCAAATTGCTGTTTACAGATGCTCTCCATCCAATCTGACAGAGTTTGAGTTGTTTTGCAAAGAAGAATGGGCAAAAATGTTACTTTCTAGATGTGCAAAGCTGGTACAGATATACCCAAAAAGACTTTCAGCTGTAATTGTAGCGAAAGGTGGTACTACAAGTATTGACTCAGCGGGGCTGAATACAAATGTATGCCACACTTTTTACATATTAATTTGTAAAAAATTTGGAAAATCATTTTCCTTTTTTGTTGTAATATGACAAAATCTGGAAAATTTTAAGGGGTGTGAATACTTTTTCATGGCACTGTAAGAATGAACGCAATGATTTTACAATATGAAGACAAAAAAAAAATAGGATTTTTAATAACAGCTTACCTGTAAAATCCTTTTCTTGGAGTACACCACGGGACACAGAGCCCAAGTCATTACATAGTGGGATGTATGGGTCACCAGAGGTGATTGGACACTGGCATAACCAATGAGAACAAGTTCCCCTCCATATAACCCCTCCCATACAGGAAGTACCTCAGTTTTTGTAGCAAAGCAGTAAGGTTCCCATTAGAAGGGGGGGGACCTCTGTGTCCCGTGATGTACTCCAAGAAAAGGATTTTACAGGTAAGCTGTTATTAAAAATCCTATTTCTTTTTCGTACATCACGGGACACAGAGCGACTTAGTCATTACTAATGGGTTATATAGATTACCTTCAGGTGTTGGCACTGGCCAATTCCAAACCGGAAGTACCCTCCCCTATATAAGCCCCTCCCATCCGGGAGCACCTCAGTTTTTTGCCAGTGTCTAAGGTGTTGGCCAAAGAGTAACATGTGTTTTCACTGGGCTTGCGTACAGGTTCTTTTGGGCCTTAGTAAGCTATTCCGGATCCCACCAAAAAAGCTTCATAGCTAAACGGTCGGTACCCGGGCCTTGCAGCAGAAGAGCAAGGTTTTGCCTGTAATGCTTCTCTTAGGAGGGCTGGACCCTGGGATCCAGAGCTCTGGTCATACCCACGACCAAGATGTTGTCTGTGCAGGGTGCTATACAGGTCCAGGGGAGTGGAATCCTTGGGAACCCGGTCCCTGAAGGTTTAATTACAATGCCTGCCGTGATAGGTGAAGTTTGGACTTCTGTGGACCAAACAAAGTCCTGCGGCGGGGATCAGGTAAGTGGGGGCCCCCAGGAACTTGGTTCTATTGGGGGACCCCCAAGCCTAATTTGTCTTTCTGTCTGTTACCTAACGGTATTCCCGCTAAATATCTGTGTTTGCCTGTAACTACTGAAAATGTAAAATTTTAATAGTAGTCAAGAAAAAAAAAAGGGGACCGCGGTACCTGTGTTAAACCACTAGAGGCCGCTGTAGTCCATTTTTCTTGTCATGTGGATCTTTGGTTTTCTCAAGTCAAAAGATCCAGGCAGCTGGTAAGTTTCTCTGTGGGAATCCACTTCCTCTGCCCTGTTGCTGCGCTCATCCACCGCACAGGCCCTCCGGCAAAAAGGGCCCTGGCTCCTAGTCCCCTGTTTGATTTCGAAAAGGGCGCCAATGGCGCACGGGCGCGCGCGGGCGCGCCTCCTATGAAAAAAAGGGGCGGGGCGGGTGGATGACGCTCGATGCGCGCCGCGGCGCTTCTGCGCATGTGCGGGCGTCCCAGCATGGTTAAAAGACACAGTACAAGTGTCAGCTGGATGCAAACAGAGCTAGCAACAAACAGTGGCACACAGAGGCGGTTGATGCAGGCATCCCCATAGAAAGGCACTTTAGTGGACACCAGCTGGTATATAGCAGCAACTTTGTTAGACTATTACCAGCAAAATTGGTGTATGACGACGGGAATACCTCAGCTTTGTGCTTAAAGGATATGTCGTCCAGACGCTCCGGAAATAGATCTTCCAGGAAGCCAAAGGTGTCTCCATCGGGCTCTGAGGATATTGGGCATGCTTGTACTGCACCAATCTCCCCTGAGAATTCAGAGGTCAGTAGCCGTAGAAACCCCGCAGGAATGCCTGGTGCTGCGGCTGTCCCCAGTCCACCTGCTCCTGTATATATAACAGAGGAGGTTTTATCCTCAACTCTGGGAGGATTGGAAGAGAGATTAACAGCATTGATCGCTGCTTCCCTGTCACAGGAAAAGCGCGTCCGATCTCCGTCTCCTCCTTCAGAGTGCCTGTTAGTGGAGGAACAGCCCCACACAGAGATCGACCTACCTGAAGGGGATCAGGATGAGGTTGATTCAGTTATGGAGGAATCAACAGTGGAAGAACCTTTCTCAGCATCTCAGGCTGAAAGATTATGGGTTCAGTCTCTGACTAATATGGTCCGATCAGCATTTAAAATGCCTCTGGCGGAACCACCATCCACTACGGTTTCCTCGCTGGGGTCGCTAAAAGCTCCCCAGGCTGTCTGTTCCTTCCCAATCCACCCTTTATTAGAAGGGCTTATTTACCAGGATTGGGAGCATCCTGATAAAATATTTGCTCCCCCCAAGAGATTTCCGGTGATCTATCCCATGGAGGATAAGTTCATAAAAAAATGGAGGGTCCCTACAGTGGACGCAGCCATCTCTTCTGTTAACAAATCACTGACATGTCCAGTAGATAATGTTCCAATGTTCAAAGACCCAATAGATAAAAAAATTGGAGTCTTTACTAAAATCTGCTTTCTCTACAGCAAGCATGGTGACACAACCTGCGGTAGCAGCGATTGGAGTCTGCCAAGCAGTGAAAGATCAGTTGAAACAAGTCTTAAGGGACTTACCAGATCAGCAGGCTCTTGCCCTAGCTGACCTGCCTAGAGCCTTGTGTTGCGGTGGACGCCATAAAGGATACAATCCAACAGGCCTCCCGCTTTACGCTGTCTATAGTACATATGCGTAGGCTTCTGTGGCTCAAAAACTGGTCTGCTGAAGCTCCCTGTAAAAAACTGCTGGTTAGCTTCCCATTTCATGGAGAACGCTTATTTGGAGAAGATCTGGACAAATATATCCAGAAAATTTCTGCCGGTAAAAGTTCACTCTTACCGGTTAAGAACAAGGGTAGAAGTCCTTCTTTTAAGAGGCCTACTTCTCCAGTCCCTGGCACATCGGCTGTGAAACAGTTCCGACGGCCTCCGCGGTCAAATCCAGGGGGCAGAAATCAGGGACAATCACAGGGTAACAAGAAACCCTGGGTCAAGAGAGGTACAAAACCTCCCCCTAAGTCATGAAGGGTTGCCCCCACTCAGTCGGGTGAGGGGAAGACTTCAGTTGTTCACAGAGACCTGGCGGGACACTATCAGAGATGGGTGATCTCCGCAGTAATTCTGGGATACGGGCTGGAGTTAAAAGACATTCCTCCTGCCCATTTTATAAGGTCAAACGTGCCAAGCGATCCCCAGAAGAGTGGATCCCTCCTTCTGGCACTAGAGCAACTATTGCCCCAAGGGTAATCATGAAGGTTCCCTTGGAAGAAAATGGGTTCGGGTTTTACTCGAACCTTGTCACAGTCCCCAATCCAAATGGGGACATGAGGCCCATATTAAATATAAAAGGGCTAAACAAGTTCCTTCATATCAGGACTTTTTCGGATGGAGTCGATCGATCGGTGGCCACCGCCCTACAAGGGCAGGAATGGTTAGCCTCGATCGACATAAGGGATGCTTATTTGCATATTCCCATCTGTCCGGCCCACCAGAAATTTCTACGCCTTGCAGTAGAAGGGCGCCATTTTCAGTTCAGAGCCTTACCTTTCGGTCTGGCCACGGCACCACGAGTGTTCACAAAAATTCTGGCCCTACGATTGGCCAAACTAGGAACACAAGGTGTAACGATAATGGCATATCTAGACGACTTGTTGCTGATAGACCACTCAGTGAAAAAAACTAGAAGTGGTCGTTCACAAGATAATCAAGTATCTGGAATCTCACGGTTGCATTATCAACCGAGACAAGTCAGCCCTAAAACCAGTCAAAAGCCTGGAATACTTGGGGGCTAAGACTGGATTCAAATCAGAGAAAGATTTTCTTACCTCCAGAGAAGGTGTCGTCTTTGAAAGATTTGACCCACTTAGTGGGTACAAAAAAGAAAAACCATCCATACGCCTGTGTATAAGGCTGCTGGGAAAAATGGTGGCTTCATTCGAAGCGGTACCCTACGGTCAATTCCAATCAAGGAACTTGCAGAGGGCCATACTGTCAGCCTGGAACAAAAAAGTTCAGGCTTTAGACTTACCAATGTCCCTGTCCCCTTCCGTTCGCAAGAGCCTCCATTGGTGGTTGGTGCCCCAGAATCTGGAAAAAGGGAAACCCTTCAGTCCGGTTTCTTGGAAGGTGGTCACTACAGTTGCCAGCCTCATAGGCTGGGGGGCAGTACTGGAGCAATGGTCTCTCCAGGGCAAGTGGTCAGAAGCAGAGAAGGCCCTGCCCACCAATCTCTTAGAGATACGAGCAGCCCGGTATGCCCTAGTAGCATGGACATCCAAACTCCAAGGGTCACCTGTCAGAATTCAATCAGACAATGCCACAGCAGTGGCATATATCAATCTCCAGGGTGGCACCAGGAGTCGTGCAGCCCAGAGGGAAGCGAATTGCATCCTGGAATGGGCAGAAAGGTATGTCACAGCCATATCCGCGGTTTTCATCCCAGGAGTGAAAAATTGGAGAGCGGACTTTTTAAGTCGCCAGCAATTATGCCCGGGGGAATAAACCTCTTCACCCCGAGGTTTTCCAGGCAATATGCCAGCGGTGGGGAACACCGGATGTAGATCTGCTAGCATCCAGATTCAACGCAAAGGTGGACAGATTTGTGTCTCGCACAAAGGATCCCCTAGCTTGCGGTTCGGATGCCCTAGTGTTCCCTTGGGATCAGTTCAAGCTGATATATGCATTCCCACCGCGATTAATCCGCAGAATCAGGGTAGAAAAGAAACCAGTGATTCTGGTGGCTCCAGCGTGGCCCCGAAGGGCATGGTAAGCGGAGATTGTAAAAATGTCAGTGGGAAGTCCTTGGACCCTCCCACATCGTCCGGACCTGCTTTCGCAAGGACCGATATACTACCCTTCCTTACCAGCCCTAGGTTTGACGGCCTGGCTATAGAAGCCCACATTCTAAAAAAGAGAGGGCTCTCTAATCCTGTGGTATCTACCATGATCAATGCCAGGAAGCCGGTATCCAGGCAGATCTATTATAGGATCTAGAAGGCGTACATCACGTGGGGTGAGGCCAGGAAATGGCATCCACGTAAGTACGTAATAGGTAGGATTCTGGACTTCCTACAGTGGGCTGTACATAGGAAGCTTGCCTTGAGTACTATCAAGGGTCAGACGGCCTTGTCAATATTTTTTTCAAAGGCCCTTGGCTTTGCATTCATTAGTCAAAGCTTTCATACAAGGAGTGATGCGTATTAGCCCTCCGGTTAGTATTCCCATATGTCCATGGGACTTAAACCTGGTTCTGTCGGTTCTACAGAAACAACCATTTGAACCATTGCGGCACATTTTCTTGGTTCTTTTCACCAGGAAATTGATTTTCTTAGTAGCCATTTGTTCGGCTAAAAGAGTATCGGAATTAGCCGCCTTGTCCTGTAAGGAGCCATATCTGGTTATCCATAAGGACAGAGTAGTGTTACGTCCTCATCCAGCCTTCTTCCTAAGGTGGTATCGAGGTTCCATTTGAACCAAGATGTGGTTCTTCCTTCCTTTTTCCCCAAACCTAGTTCGGTAGAGGAAAAGTTATTGCATTCTTTGGATGTAGTAAGAGCAGTTAAAGCTTATCTTAAAGCCACTGCTCAGATTCGTAGAACGGATACTTTGTTTGTTCTGCCGGAAGGCCCCAGAAAGGGTCAGGCAGCATCAAAAATCAACTTTAGCCAAGTGGATTCGACAGGTCATAATACAAGCCTATGGCTTGAAAAGGAGACCGCCTCCGTTAAAAGTTAGGGCGCACTCCACAAGAGCAGTTGGAACTTCATGGGCAGTGCATCACCAAGCCTCCCTGGCTCAAGTCTGTAAGGCCACAACATGGTCCTTAGTACAAACGTTTACTAGATTCTACCAGGTAGACGTCAGAAGTCAGGAGGATGTCGCCTTTGGGCGCAGTGTGTTGCAGGCCGCAAAAGAGCCTCATGCCTGATGGCACCCAGCTTATGTATCCCTCCCCTCATTTGGCATTGCTTTGGGACGTCCCATTAGTAATGACTAAGTCGCTCTGTGTCCCGTGATGTACGAAAAAGTAAAAAGGGATTTTTATAACAGCTTACCTGTAAAATCCTTTTCTTGGAGTACATCACGGGACACAGAGCTCCCACCCCTCTTTTTGGGACACTTATTGCTTGGCTACAAAACTGAGGTGCTCCCGGATGGGAGGGGCTTATATAGGGGAGGGTACTTCCGGTTTGGAATTGGCCAGTGCCAACACCTGAAGGTAATCTATATAACCCATTAGTAATGACTAAGTCGCTCTGTGTCCCGTGATGTACTCCAAGAAAAGGATTTTACAGGTAAGCTGTTATAAAAATCCCTTTTTTCTTTATCGTACATCACGGGACACAGAGCCTAAGTCATTACATAGTGGGACATCCCAGAGCAATGCTCAATATGAAGGGTGGGAAACAAATCAATCAGGCCGCCAACGGACAAGAAGCCCTAAACCGCTGCCCGCAGCACACTACGCCCGAAGGCAGAATCCTCATGTCCTCTTACATCTATTTGGTAGAATTTGGTAAATGTATGGATTGAAGACTAAGTAGCAGCTTTACAGATCTGAGCCATCAGAGCCTGGTAATGCACTGCCCATGAAGCACTTATTGCCCTGGTCGAGTGCACCTTAACAGAAAAAGGAGGAACCTTGTTCCTTAAACCATAAGCTTGAACAATTACTTGTCGAATCTACCTAGCAATGGTGAATTTTGATGCCGGCTGGCCCTTCCTGGGACCATCTGGCACAATAAACAAAACATCTGTTTTACGTATCTGAGCCGTTGCCTGTAGATAAACTTTTACTGCTCTCACTACATCTAGAGCAGGGTTTCTCAAGGTGCCCCAACAGGTCATGTTTTCAGGCTTTCCATTATTTTGCACAGGTGATGTAATCAGTTTACCTGCCTTAGTAATTACCACAGCTATTTCATCTGAGGGAAATCCTGAAAACATGACCTGTTGGTGCGCCTTGAGGACTGGAGTTGAGAAACACTGATCTAGAGAGTGCAATAACTTTTCCCCCGCTGTCCACGGTTCAGGAAAAAAGGAAGGCAAAACAATGTCTTGATTTAAATGAAACGCCGACACCACCTTTGGAAGAAAGGAAGGATGGGGGCGTAGTACAATTTTGCCTTTGTGACAAATTAAATAAGGTTCTTTACAAGAAAGAGCTGCTAATTCTGATACTCTTCGAGCAGAGGAGATAGCAATCAAAAAGGCCAATTTCCTGCTCAAAAGAATCAAAGGAATATGGCGGATAGGTTCAAAAGGTTGCTTGTGCAAGACTGATAATACTAAGTTCAAATCCCAGAGACATAAGGGAGACTTGACTGGCGCATTTATCTGCAGTACTCCCTGAATGAATGCCCAGACTATGGAATGAGATGCCAGCGGTCTCTGAAGAAAAGACTGATAGAGCCGATATTTGACCCTTGATGGTACTCAGGGCTAATTTCATATCCACTCCCAATTGGCAAAATGCGAGAATCCTACTAATGGCATACTTTCGAGGATTACACCCTCTGAATTCACACCAGGAAACATACGCCTTCCAGATTCTATAGTAGATAAGCCTGGAGGCTGGCTTTCTAGCATTAATGAGTGTAAAAAGAACTGGACCCGGAGAGCCCATGTTTCTTCAAAATGTAGGTGTCAGTAGCCAGACCGTCAAATTTAGCTTTTGTAAGGAAGGATGGAACACCGGGACCTGTGACAGCAGGTCGTGACGAAGCGGAAGCACTCAAGGTCTTCCTACCGCCATCTTTATGATCTCGGCATACCAGGGCCTCCTGGGCCAATTTGGGGCCACTAAGAGTACTGGTATTCCCTCCATCTTGATCATGCACAGCAATCTCTGTAAGAGAGGGATCGGGGGGAATGCATACAACAGCGAAAACTGATTCCAAGGAATTATGAGAGCATCCGTTTCGTAGGCCAGCGGATCTCTCGTCCTGGACACAAAGTTGTCCAACTTCCTGTTGAGCCTGGAAGCTAGCAGGTCTACATCCGGGGTCCCCCATCTCTGGCATATTGCCTGAAAGACTTCGGGGTGGAGAGACCACTCTCCTGGTGACAGCTGCTGGCGACTCAGATTGTCCGCTTGCCAGTTTTCTACCCCTGGAATGAAGATTGCAGAAAGACAAGGAACATGTTATTCTGCCCATGTCAAAATCTGATTCACCTCTTTCTGAGCATCCCGGCTCCAGGTGCCTCCTTGGTGATTGATATAAGCTACAGCCGTAGCATTGTCGGATTGAATCCGAACAGGGTGGCCCTGTAACCTGTGTGTCCAGGTTCTGAGGGCTAAGTATACTGCCCGAATCTCCAGTATGTTGATGGGCAGGCTCTCTTCGGTCTTGGCCCAGGTACCCTGGGCTGATGCTTCTTCTAACACTGCTCCCCAGCCCAACAGGCTGGCATCCGTAGACGCCACCTTTCAGGTGACTGGGAGAAAGGACCTTCCTTTCCGCAAGTTCTCGGTCTTTAACCACCAACTGAAGCTTTGGCGCACCTGTGGAGACAGGCACATGGGTAAATCCAGAGCTTGGCTTCTCCTGTTCCAGGCAGCTAGAATACTGCCTTGAAACTGGGCGTAAGGAACAGCCTCGAATGAGGCCACCATCTTCCCTAATAGCCTCATGCAAAGGCGAGTCGATGGTCCCTTCTTCGCCCTGACCTTGTGGATCAATTCTCTAAGAGACTTGATCTTTGGCCCTGGCAATAATACCCTGCTTTGGGCTGTGTCTATGATCATGCCCAAATACTCTACACTTCTTAGGGCTTGAAGAGAGGATTTCTGAAGGTTTATAATCCATCCTAACTGTTCCAGGTATCTTACTGTTTTGAGTACCGCGTGATCTAATCCTGCCACTGACTGATCTATCACAAGTAGATCATCTAGATAGGCCATCACAGTTATGCCCTGTGCTCTTAAGTTTGCCAACAATGGGGCCAGAACTTTTGTAAATACCCGGGGTGCGGTGGCCAAACCAAAAGGCAGAGCCACAAATCGGAAGTGGCGATGTTCTACCGCAAACCTTAGGAACTTTTGGTGAGTGGGATAAATAGGCACATGTAAATAGGTGTCCTTGATGTCTATAGACGCCAAAAATACCCCGCCTTGTAGGGTGGTGACCACGGACCGAATGGTTTCCATTCGGAAATGGCAAATGTTCAGAAACTGGTTGAGATCTTTTAGGTCCAGAATGGGTCTGACGTCTCCATTTGGCTTTGGAACCACAAAGAGGTTTGAATAAAACCCTGCACCTTGCTCTTTTAGGGGGACTTCCTTGATTACCTTGAGACAGCAAGTGATCCAATCCTCAGAAGAAGGTTCTCTCTTTACTGGATCTTTGGAGACCTTTGAACTTCAGAACCGATAAGATGGGGTCTCTCGAAATTCCAGCTTGTACCCTAGGGATACAGCAGAAATGACCCACTTGTCCTGGATATCTGCCAAGCTGCTGAAAACTGCCGAAGCCGTCCCCCCATGTGGCTGAGCGGGGGCGCCTCTTCATAAAGAAGCTTTGGGGCTTTGCTTGTTAGCTCTTTGCCCCCACTGCTTTTTGTTTTTCTGGGCCTGGCCTTGGTCTATAGCCTTAGAGGCTGGCTGAAAATGCCGTCGCCACTGCCTGGAGGCAGATGTTCCGGGAACTGGGGAGAGAGAGCGCTTAAAACAAGGGCCCTTGTTTTTCTTCTTCTCCGGCAATAGAGTAGTCTTGCTGCTTGATATCTTTTGGATATACTTTTCCAAATCATCCCCAAACAGGCGTTCACCATGGAAGGGAAAACTGGCCAAAAGCTTTTTGCATGGAGCTTCCGCTGACCAATGCTTTAGCCAAAGAATTCTGCGCATATGCACCAGCTGGAGCGTAAGGCGAGATGCTTGTTGAATAGAATCTCTAATAGCATCCACTGTGAAACATAAGGCCCTATGCATATTCTCCCAAAATTTAATATGATCCGGAGGCAGATCTTTCAGCCCCTGTTTCACCTGATCCTTTAAGACCTGACACATACCAACTGTCGCCACAGCAGGTTGGGTCACTGCGCCCGCCAGGAGAAAGGAAAACTTTAGTAAAGATTCCAACTTTTTCTCCGAAGGATCTTTAAATACCTGAGCATTGTCCACCAGACAAGTTAAGCTTTTATTTACACAAGAGATAGCTGCATCCACAGAAGGCAGACTCCACTTCTTGGTAAACTTCTCCTCCATAGGATAAAGAACTTCAAACTTCCTAGGAGGAGAAAAACCCTTATCTGGAGTTTTCCAGTCTGCGTAAATCAGATTCTCAAATAAAGGATGAATCGGAAAGGCACATGCAGCCTGTGGGGATTTTAATGAACCCAGGGAGGAGACAGGTGATTCAGTTAACTCTGAAGAAGGTAACTTGAATGTAGAGCGTACTGTTTCAGTATAATTTTGCACCTGAAATTTAAGAACCTGGAAAGCAGAAAAAGGTTCTTCTGATATCCCTGATCCATCCGACTCCTCATCCTTATCCCCTGATGGGGCAACATCCTCCTCATCCTCATCCTCCTCAGATCTTTCTGAAAGGAGATCTGAAACAACAGAAGGAGCTCTGCTTCGCTTTTTGTCCTTTTGTGAGGACTTTGCGATTAACGTAGCGATTCTTCGTTCTAAACGGTTCAGGGCTGCTGCCAAAGTGTCCTCAGTGACATATGCAGGCCCAGGCACCATAGGAGAGGCTGCTACTCCTGATGGAGACAATGACTCATCCTGTACAGGTGCACCATATATTACCGGAGAGGAAGGTACCGAGCGGGCTCGGCTAGAGGCTCTCGTCTCAAATGGCGATGCTTTTTTGTCTTTTTTAGTCCCTGAATTTCTCCTCTGGGAAGACATATTACCAAGCAAAAAGCCAAGGTACAATCAATGCATATACTCCTGCGCTAGTTAAGCAATCTACATACAGTATGCAACTAATCACACAGTTTCATGCGGAGTGGGTGTCCTCTTTTTGGAGTGCTCAATAACCAACCACATAGAGACCTTACGTGCCCGTAAGCCGTGTCACCGATCAGGGGAGTGCTGCAGGTTTGTGAGGCTTTTATGTGCACTTCCTGCTTCTGAGCGCCGTGGAATGATGCGCCCGCGCACGCCCGGGAGAATGGCAGTGACCTGAGAGGAGGAGAGGTCCTCCTGCATCATGATTGTGAGGAGGACGGTTGCCATCCATGCCAGAGCCCTACAGCGGAAGGTGTGCTGTCTGAAAAGACCTGACACTGTACTTGAGCCTGGTGAGTAAAACTCAACTCTTTCCTCCCTCTAGTGGCGGCAAACAGAGAAGACACCCACTCTTTAACCACTTAAGGACCGGCCCATGTACATTTACGTCGGCAGAATGGCACGGACAGGCACAATCATGTACCTGTTCATTGCCCTTTAAATGCCTGACGTGTGGTCGCGCGCGCCGCCGGCAAAATTCTGGGGGCAAAACTCAGGGACAACCTCAGGGTAATAAAAAACTTTGGAACCAAAGAGGTACTAAACCAGCCTCCAAGTCGGTCCTATGAAGGGCTGCCCCCACCCGAGCGGGTGGGGGGAAGACTTCAGTTATTCACAGAGACTTGGCGAGAGACGATCAGAGACAGATGGCTGCTCTCCACAGTAACTCTGGGATACAAATTGGAGTTAAGGAATTTCCCTCCTCCCCACTTTATGTGGTCAAACGTGTCAAAAGATCTGTTAAAGAGAGGATCTCTCCTTTTGGCATTGGACCAACTGTTACTCCAAGGAGTAATTGTGGAGGTTCCTATGGAAGAATGGGGGTTGGGATTCTACTCAAACCTCTTTACAGTCCCAAAGCCAAACGGGGACGTAAGGCCCATATTGGATCTCAAGGGTCTAAACAAATTCCTAAACATCCGGTCTTTTCGGATGGAGTCAATTTGGTCAGTAGCCGCTACCCTGCAAGGGGGAGAATGGTTAGACATCAAAGATGCCTATCTGCACATTCCCATTTTTCCGGGACATTAAGGGTTTCTACGCTTTTGCAGTAGAAGGGCGCCATTTTAAGTTCGTGGCCTTACCTTTCGGTCTGGCTACGGCACCACGGGTGTTCACAAAAATTTTGGCCCCTCTGTTGGCCAACCTAAGAACTCGAGGTGTGTCGATAATGGCGTACTTAGACGACCTGTTGTTAATAGATCACTCGGTTACCAAACTAAGGGAAGTGATTTACGACACGATCAGGTATCTGGAGTCTTACGGTTGGGTCATCAACCTAGACAAGTCAGCCTTACAACCAGTGAAGAGTCTGGAATATTTAGGACTGCGGGTGGACTCCGACCAAAAGAAGATTTTCTTGCCCCAGAAATCTCTATTTGTGGGAAAAAAAGGACGCCAATTTTGTGTGGGAGCCACGTCGCACGACCGCGCAATTGTCAGTTAAAGCACCGCAGTGCCGAATCGCAAAAAGGGGCCTGATCCTTTAGCTGCAAAATGGTCCGGGGCTGAAGGGGTTAAAGGAAAGTTCTTAAGATACACACTTAGAACTTTTTCCCTGCTTACCTTATCCCCGCCGCAGGTTTGCTGAAAATCAGACAAAACCAATCTTCACCCATCACGGCGGGCATGTGTGCCAACCTTCAGGGATATGGGTTCATACTTAAAGGATGCCTCTTCCCTGGGCCTTGTAAAAGACTCTGCCAGGACTTTTAGCATTATTTAAGAGAGACATTACAGGCGACACCTCGTGCGTGAGGCCCGGATACCATCCAGTTTTGGCGTAATATTTTAGGAGTCTTGGATGGACCCGAAATGTAGCACTTTTGCCCCAGGGGGCCTCTATGGTAGAGCTTCCTTTAGCACATCCTAATCGCATCCAACACCTTAGACACTGGCGAAAAAACTGAGGTACTTCCTGTATGGGAGGGGTTATATAGAGGGGAAATTGTTCTCATTGGCTGTGCCATTGTCCAATCACCTCTGGTGACCCATACAACCCACTCTGTGTCCCGTGGTGTACGATAAAGAAAAATGGTTTCTGATTAAACAGGCAATGCAGATGAGCAATTGTTAGAATATGTGGGCAATAAATGAACAGTTGTGACAATGTACAAGTGACAAACCTGTAGGTAGGTGCAACTTGGCTTCGATACAGTAGGTGGCACTGCCCTTCTTTTAATGGTCCAACGCCATCCTCTGGGTGCCGCTGGTCTTCATTGACCAGCGTAAGATGGTGTCTTACCTGCGCCTTAGTGCAATCGTCCTGGCTTGCGCAGCTCAGCATACATTCCAAAGAAGACTGAGCTGGCAGGTAGAATGTTATCATGTGTTTTATCATGAGTATACTTTATTATTTAGTGATGTTATGGTATGAAAGGCGTTAATGAGGGTGTGTAATCCCATGAATAATAATACAGCTAATGGCTTCCTACTGCTGGTTACTTCCTGGCACTTGGCTACATTGGTAACTTGCAGTATGTAGATCTAACTTCCTCAAGTGGATATAGTACACGTATTTCTATGAACAGTCTCTTCTCAGCCTTCATTCACATGGGCACTGAGGCCTGTACAGTTTGAATGAGCCATTTGTTTATTCAGCCTTAGTCACCTGGAGCTTCATCCTACATAACTGAATGGGTACACAGCCGCTGTACGGTCACAAACGCACATCCCAATTTGACAGGGATGTAGAGGCGGGACCCGTCCCGACATGCCTGTCAAATTAGGATGTGCCACTGCTTCATCCCCATTCAGTGACGTAGGCTGCCTGCACACAGCTCTAGCCACATAACCAAACTGCTTGTTCAACCTGCACAGTGCCCATGTGAATGAAGCCTCATCAAGATGCCTGATTACTTACATACCTGTTCCAGATTATTGATGCTGGCCATCAGATTAAAGCCATTTAGCGGGAAAAAAATTAAATTGAAGTAAATCTCTGAATTGAAGGTGAATATTTAAAAAAAAAAAAAAAAAAAAAATCTGTTTTTGTTGCCTTATCTTTTAACGGGCTATTAATTTTATTGTTTTTTTTTGCTTTAACTTCCCATAACAGCACCTGCAAAATTGTGCAAAGGCTGCCTCCTAGAGGAAAGACATGGTCATCCACTTCTTTCCACCACTGCCGCTTCCTCAGGCCTACAGAATTCATCAGGTTCTCATGGTAGGAAAACACCATACTACTGCAGGCCTCCTGTGACTTACAGTCGCACATATGCAATAGAGAGCAGCAAGTAGTATACTTTGTTTTACATAAGGATATACTTGGGCGCTTTTGACCCAACCTAGTTTTCTTCATCACACAAAATGGAGAGTGTTCTGCATATAGCACCTCATGTGAAAATGCAAAGCATTAAGGTTTGCCTGTATGATACACTTGTTAGCCTGTCCTAAATTGCAGCTTCTGCTGGCAAACAGACACTAAAATCAATTGATCTAATGTTTGCTTTAATAAAACTTTGGCGACATATGCAAAAACGCGAGACTCTGATATACTGAGAGACATTTTTCCGGCAGAAAACTCTTGGTAATATTATTTAGAAAAGTCACACAATATACATAACTAAGTGTCCAAACTTTTTTTTCACATGTACTCTGCAAAGCCTCTTTTAGAGGAACAAGTTGACCTGCTCCACAAGCTTGGCTAAGGATGCTGAAGTTCTTGCAGATCAGTAGATCACGTTTCAGCCTGTGTGTTGAAACACAGGACATGATGATTACTTCATGAAATATGACTTTTTTATAAGTTAAAAAAGCCAAAGTATTTATTTAGGATACTGACCTTTATTTTCTGTAGTATAAGCAAATCTGTCAAAATGAGCTCCAGTTTGTTAAAGGGGCATGATGAGACATTTTGAGTTTTATGCTAGATATACTAGTATTTTTCTGTAAATTTTAATAATAATAATTTGAATATATTAAATATTTTTACTTTACCCCATGCACCATGTTTCCTGGCAGCAGTCCTATAGTTGCTGCTTCTACCTGTGCCCCCCACCCCGCACAAGTTTTTTTCAGTTAAGAAATTAACACTGTGTACTCTAAACAAGAGACATTGGGCTTGAATCCCATTGATGCAACAGCCATTGGTCTGCTGTTCTTGTACAGCTTACATGAACCAAAATTCTTTTAACCAAAATCTGTAACTTGTCTAACTCCAGTGGGAAGATCGTCTGCCATAGTGCCTGCCCATTACATAGTTTTGGTTATTTCAATTGTCCATAGAAATAAATGAAAACTTCAGCATGAAGAATAGAACTTCTCACACACAATGACAGATGGGCAGACCTGAGAACTGAAGCACAACAGATATTACCACCAAAGCCTCTACAGAAACTGCCAATAAATGAAATATCAATTAGGGGTTGGTTTACCCTTTTGCTTATTAAATGCCACAGAGCTATACATGAGGAAACTAATGCAATAACCAACACTTTCATTTTCTCACTAATTGAACACAGCTAAAATAGAATTTAAGCTTACACCTATGTAAGAAAGGTGTATATATACTTGCCTATTTTCAGGCTGCTCCAGTCCAGTAACGTGATCTCCCCTGTGTCAGCCAGCAGCTGCTGCAGGGGAGAGAAGAGAGTGCTCTGACAACAGCTAGTATAGCCTGGTGTGGGGACTTCACCAATAGGCTTTAAGCACTTACTGGGCACTAAAACCCCCTTTGTACCAGGACCAATTTTCAGCTTTCAGTGCTCTCATACTTTGAATGACAATTACTCAGTCATGTAATACTGTACCCCAAATGAATTTTTTGTCCTTTTTTTCATACAAACAGAGCTTTCTTTTGGTGGCATTTGATCACCTCTGGATTTTTTGCGCTATAAATGAAAAAAGACGGAAAAAAACAAAAAAAAACACATTTTTCTTAGTTTATGCGATAAAATTTAGCAAAGTATAAATTTGGCCACAATTTATACTGCTACATATCTTTGGTAAAAAATAACCCAAATTAGTGGATATTATTTGGTCTTTGTGAATGTTAGAGAGTCTACAAGCTGTGGTGCAAATCATAAAAAAATTATCACACCTGATGTACTGGTGGTCTATCTCATTTCTTGCGACCCGAACAAGCCAGGAAAGTACAAATACCCCCCAAATTACCCCTTTTTGAAAGTAGACATTCCAAGGTATTTAGTAAGATGCATGGTGAGGTTTTTGATGTTGTAATTTTTTCCCACAATTCTTTGCAAAATTAATATTTTTTTTCTCCCCCCCCCCCCCCCCACAAAATTGTCATTGTAATAGGTTATTTCTCTCACATGGCATGTGTATACCACAAATGACGCCCGAAAATACATTCTGCTACTTCTCCTGAGTATGGCGATACCACATGTGTGAGACTTTTTCACAGCCTAGCCACATAGAGAGGCCCAATATGCAGGGAGCACCATCAGATGTTCTAGGAGCATAAATTACACATCTAACTTTTTGACTACCTATTACACTTTTGAAGGCCCTGGACCACCAGGACAATGGAAACGCCCACAAAGTGACCCCATTTTGGAAAGCTAACACCCCAACATATAATCTATGAGGCATAATGAGTCTTTTGAACAGTTCATTTTTTTCCAGAAGTTTTTGGAAATGTGGGAAAAAAATGAAAACGCATTTTTTTTTTACACAAAGTTGTCCATTTATAAGATATTGCCAACACATAGCATGTACATAGCAAAAATTACACCCCAAAATACTATCTGCTACTCCTCCTGAGTATGATGATACCAAATGTGTGAGACTTTTACACGGCCTGGCCACATACAGAGGCCTAATATTGAAATAGCACCTTCAGGCATTCTAGAAGCATAAATTGCACATCTCATTTCTCAACCACCTATTACACTTTTGAAGGCCCTGGAGCACCAAAACAAGGGAAACGCCCACAAAGTGACCCCATTTTGGAAAGCTAACACCCCAACGTATAATCTATGAGGCATAAGGAGTCTTTTGCCACATACAGAGGCCCAACATGCAAGGAACACCATCAGATGTTCTAGGGACACATAACATGCACATACCAAGAAATACACCCCAAAATACATTATGCTGAGCAAAGGGTAAACAAAATATTACCTGTGGTTTTAGTAGCGCAGATGTCCACAGGAGGATAGCACTGGTCCAGGCAGCAGGCAGTTACTTGGTCAGCAACGGCATACACAATTGTCCAGGCAGCAGGCAGGGATACTGTCCATATACAGTCCAGGGTCAGTGCAGGCAGAGATTGTCAGCAGTGCCAAAATATTGTTCCTGGTAGTAGGAAGGTCCATGTGGTGTGGTCAGTTCATGCGACAGGCAGAAGCATGATGGCATAGGTCCTACAGGCAGCAGACAGAAGTAGGGCCTTGTTCAGGACAGAATGGGGACAGGGGTAGAGGCTTCTCCCACCCAAATCTCTTTGAAGCCTCAGAGTCTCCAGACCCTAATCTAGGCATGAGAAAACAATTCTGGAGCCCCTCACATATGTGAGACCCCCGTGCTATGAATCCCACTAGTCCACTGGCAGGGTAAAATATCAGTCCAAGAGGCAGGCAAAAAGCATGGTCAAACAGTCCAGGGTCAGTTCCAGATCAGGCAGAGGTATGTACAGAATTGGTAGGCAGAAGCGTGGTCGAATAACAGTCCAGGGTCAGTTCCAGATAAGGCAGAGGTATAAACAGAATCCGTAGGCAGAAGCGTGGTCGAATAACAAGCCAGGGTCAGTTACAGAGCAAGAAGAGGCATAAGGGTTGTGAAGGTAAATGGCAGGAAGTGAACTAATAATTGAGTTTGGTATGGTAATGGCAGAAACAGCCAACTACGCAGAGGCCTGGTTGGGAAGGACATTGGGCACAATGATAAGTGGTGTCTCTTCTCACTCCTCCTTTGGAGCACACCCGGCATTTTTTCTGACGTTTTTGGCCTGGGAGGGATTTTATCTGGAATGTGGCACTCGGAAAGTCGGCTAATCACATTGGATCTAATGTTTTCTGGTGGGTTGTTCGGGTATAAATAGGGCAGTGGTGATTTCCTCCTGGAAGAAAAGGAAGGATTTGGGTCTTTCAGTGGATTTCCGATATATTAAATAGGAGTTGTACATGGCCAAATTAAACAAATAAATTGAAACTTTATACCACTGGTATGTTCGTCTTGTGGAAAGGTAGAGTTCGAGCATTTGGTCGTTGAAGTCGACACCCCCCATGAACTTATTGTATTCGTAGATGCATGTTGGTTTTTGGATTTGGCAATTCCTCCTGGTGATCTCAACGAATGTATTGTTGTGGATAGAAGGAAAGCACGTATACATCCCTTCTGTCCCTTCACTTCACAGCCAGAATTTCCTCATTCCGTAAACTCGCCGTCTCCCCTCTTCTTATTTTCTCGTTGACAAGGTTATGAGGAAAGCCCTTCAGGTTCGTCCGTATGGTGCCGCATGCTGGAGTGTTCTTTCTGTTAAGGTTTCGGAACAGGGGCAAACTTGTATAAAAATTGTCCACATACAAGTGGTAACCTTTCTCCAGGAGTGTGTTTATGAGTTCCCAAATGACTTTCCCGCTGGTTCCTATGTAGTCTGGGCAATTAGGGGGGTGCAGCTGGATGTCCTTCCCTTTGTATACAATGAAGGCATACGTATACCCCGTGGCACAATTTATAGAGCTTCACCCCATAGCGGGCCCTTTTGGTGGGAATAAATTGTTTTATGCCCAGCCTGCCAGAAAATTTGATAAGGGACTCATCCACGCATATGTGTTGGTCTGGGGTAAACAACTGGGGGAAGGTTTCAGAAAAATAATTTAGTAGTGGCCGAATTTTATAATGCTTATTAAAATTTGGGTAATTTCGGGGGGGCACTGGGTATTGTCGTTGTAGTGCATTGGGCATTGCTGAGGAGAAGATGCGCATGTGGTAGATGGGGCGGGATGACCAATATGAACGTACTTGATTTTTTCTGTTTAGTCCCATACAGAATGTGAGGCCCAAAAAAATTCTAAACTCCTCCACTGTAAGGGCTCTCCCATGGTAAGGACGGGCATAAGAGGACGTTGGGTTGCTTGCTATAAATTGTTGTGCATAAAGGTTGCACTGGGCCACAATCGATGCAAGCATGTCCATGTGAAAGGGGGAATGTTGGCTTCTCCTGAATTAGGAGGAAGCCACAAGGGGTACTGAAGGGCATAGGGAAGGCTGGCATGGGACCTAACCCTTTGGGACTGAGGTGACACCCCACTGGTACGTGGCCTTGCTTGCCGAGGTACTGCAGTGCTGGTGGATGGCACTGCCTCCTCAGCAGAACGCCTTCGTCTGGCGGGCGGGCCCTCCTCCTCATCTGAGGTTGTCAGTGATCCACTGCTAAGTATAGGCTCGTAGTCCACGTCAGACTCATAATTTGAATTTGCGGAGGAATCCGAATCAGAGAGCTCCCCGTTGCTCCCGTCGGCCGCAAGTATATCGTACGCCTTCTCGGCTGAATATAATCTGAATATAATCTTTTAGCCATTGTTGGTGATTACAGAAGGCACTGATGACACGTGACACTGACAGATGGCACTGATACGTGGCACTGATACATGGCACTGATACGTGGCACTAGAGACGCTAATAAAAGGTGGCACTGATGAGATGGCACTGACAGGTTGCACTGATGGCAGATGGCACTGACAGGTGGCACTGATGGCAGTGACAGATGGCACTGGTGGCAGATGGCACTGGCAGGGACTGTGGGCACTGTGTTTTTTGACTGTAAAGTGTTTTTTTTATTATTCCACTCACTTTTAGAAGTACAGATCGCTCTCCCTCCTCACACGCGGTCACTGTGTGAGGAGGGAGAGCCAGCAATGAGAGATGATCTCATATGTTTACATTTGAGATCATCTCTCATTGGACAGTGAGATTGAGTGCTGAATGGCCTCTGTGATTGGCCATTTAGCACGATCTGTGATTGGCTGTGTCCAAGGGACACGGTTGTTGCGGAGCTCCAACGTCCGCTGGGAAATCCTTGAAGCTGAGGAAGTACTGACTTATCCAAGGCAACCTGTTACCCCCCAGTAACTGGACGACACACAGTTCTGGGAGTAAAATCAACCCTTTATTTTGCCACAGCTGGCTTTTTTATATCATTCTCCATGCAAGGGGTTTCTTAACTCATTTTCCAGGGGCATTCCCTTCAACAAGTAACAGATGACAGTGATTTAATTACCTGTAACTATTTCTAACAACCAAGATGTGTGAGACGTTGGTCTCCGCATATTTACCCATAACAATGAAACCGTGCCAGACACATTACTAGGAGTGTAATTACATCCCGTAGCAGATAATAGGTGGTCATTAACACACTGACAATAGATATATAATTACAAACTGGTCTGCTGAAGCTCCCTGTAAAAAACTGCTGGTTAGCTTCCCATTTCATGGAGAACGCTTATTTGGAGAAGATCTGGACAAATATATCCAGAAAATTTCTGCCGGTAAAAGTTCACTCTTACCGGTTAAGAACAAGGGTAGAAGTCCTTCTTTTAAGAGGCCTACTTCTCCAGTCCCAGGCACATCGGCTGTGAAGCAGTTCCGACGGCCTCCGCGGTCAAATTCAGGGGGCAGAAATCAGGGACAATCACAGGGTAACAAGAAGCCCTGGATCAAGAGAGGTACAAAACCTCCCCCCAAGGCATGAAGCGTTGCCCCCACTCAATCGGGTGGGGGGAAGACTTCAGTTGTTCACAGAGACCTGGCGGGACACCATCAGAGACAGATGGGTGATCTCCGCAGTAAGTCTGGGATACAAGCTGGAGTTAAAAGGCACTCCTCCTGCCCAATTTATGAGGTCAAACGTGCCAAGAGATCCCCAAAAGAGAGGATCCCTCCTTCTGGCACTAGAACAACTATTGCTCCAAGGTGTAATCATGAAGGTTCCCCTGGAAGAAAGCGGATTCGGGTTTTACTCGAACCTTTTCACAGTCCCCAAACCAAATGGGGACGTGAGGCCCATATTAAATCTAAAAGGGCTAAACAAGTTCCTAAATATCAGGACTTTTCGGATGGAGTCGATCCGATCGGTGGCCACCGCCCTACAAGGGCAGGAATGGCTAGCCTCGATCGACATAAAGGATGCTTATCTGCATATTCCCATCTTTCCGGCCCACCAGAAATTTCTACGCTTTGCAGTAGAAGGGCGCCATTTTCAGTTCAGAGCCTTACCTTTCGGTCTGGCCACAGCACCACGAGTGTTCACAAAAATTCTGGCCCCATTATTGGCCAATCTAAGAACACAGGGTGTAACGATAATGGCATATCTAGACGACCTGCTACTAATAGACCACTCAGTGGAAAAGCTGGAAGTAGCTATTCACAAGACAATCGAGTATCTGGAATATCACGGTTGGATTATCAACCGGGACAAGTCAGCTCTAAGACCAGTCAAAAGTCTGGAATACTTAGGGCTAAGGCTGGATTCAAATCAGAGAAAGATTTTCTTACCTCCAGAGAAGGTGTCGTCTTTAAAAGATTTGACCCACTTAGTGGGTACAAAAAGAAAACCATCCATACGCCTCTGCATGAGGCTGCTGGGAAAGATGGTGGCTTCATTCGAAGCGGTACCCTACGGTCAATTCCATTCAAGGAATTTGCAAAGGGCCATACTGTCAGCCTGGAACAAAAAAGTTCAGGCTTTAGACTTACCAATGTCCCTGTCCCCTTCCGTTCGCAAGAGCCTCCATTGGTGGTTGGTGCCCCAGAATCTGGAAAGAGGGAAACCCTTCAGTCCGGTTTCTTGGAAGGTGGTCACTACAGATGCCAGCCTCATAGGCTGGGGGGCAGTACTGGAGCAATGGTCTCTCCAGGGCAAGTGGTCAGAAGCAGAAAAGGCCCTGCCCATCAATCTCTTAGAGATACGAGCAGCCCGGTATGCCCTAGTAGCATGGACATCCAAACTCCAAGGGTCCCCTGTCAGAATTCAATCAGACAATGCCACGGCAGTAGCATATATCAATCACCAGGGTGGCACCAAGAGTCGTGCAGCCCAGAGGGAAGCAAATTGCATCCTGGAGTGGGCAGAAAAATATGTCCCAGCCATATCCGCGGTTTTCATCCCAGGAGTGGAAAATTGGAGAGCGGACTTTCTAAGTCGCCAACAATTATGCCCGGGGGAATGGTCTCTTCACCCCGAGGTTTTCCAGGCAATATGCCAGCGGTGGGGAACACCGGATGTAGATCTGCTAGCATCCAGATTCAACGCAAAGGTGGACAGATTTGTGTCTCGCACAAGGGATCCCCTAGCTTGCGGCTCGGATGCCCTAGTGTTCCCTTGGGATCAGTTCAAGCTGATATATGCATTCCCACCGCCACAATTGTTACCGCGATTACTCCGCAGAATCAGGGTAGAAAAGAAACCAGTGATTCTGGTGGCTCCAGCGTGGCCCCGAAGGGCATGGTACGCGGAGATTGTAAAAATGTCTGTGGGGAGTCCTTGGACCCTCCCACATCGTCCGGACCTGCTTTCGCAGGGACCGATATACCACCCTTCCTTACCAGCCCTAGGTTTGACGGCCTGGCTATTGAAGCCCACATTCTGAAAAAGAGAGGGCTCTCTAATTCTGTGGTATCCACCATGATCAATGCCAGGAAACCGGTATCCAGGCAGATCTATTATAGGATCTGGAAAGCATACATTACGTGGTGTGAGGCCAAGAAATGGCATCCACGTAAGTACGTGATAGGGAGGATTTTGGACTTCCTACAGTGGGCTGTAGATAGGAAGCTTGCCTTGAGTACTATCAAGGGTCAGATTTCGGCCTTGTCAATATTTTTTCAAAGGCCCTTGGCTTCGCATTCACTAGTCAAAGCCTTTATACAAGCAGTGATGCGTATTAGCCCTCCGGTTAGTATTCCCATATGTCCTTGGGACCTAAACCTGGTTCTGTCGGTTCTACAGAAACAACCGTTTGAACCATTACAACACATTTCCTTGGTTCTTCTCACCAGGAAATTGATTTTCTTAGTAGCCGTTTGTTCGGCTAAAAGAGGAATTAGCCGCCTTGTCCTGTAAGGAGCCATATCTGGTTGTCCATAAGGACAGAGTAGTATTACGTCCTCATCCAGCCTTTCTTCCTAAGGTGGTATCGAGGTTTCATTTGAACCAAGATGTGGTTCTTCCTTCTTTTTTCCCCAAACCTAGCTCGGTAGAGGAAAAGTTATTACATTCTTTGGATGTAGTAAGAGCAGTTAAAGCTTATCTAAAAGCCACTGCTCAGATTCGCAGAACGGATTCTTTATTTGTTCTGCCGGAAGGCCCCAGAAAGGGTCAGGCAGCATCAAAATCTACTTTAGCCAAGTGGATTCGACAGGTCATAATACAAGCCTATGGCTTGAGAAAGAGACCGCCTCCGTTCAAAGTTAGGGCGCACTCCACAAGAGCAGTTGGAACTTCATGGGCAGTGCATCACCAGGCCTCCCTGGCTCAAGTATGTAAGGCCGCAACATGGTCTTCGGTACACACGTTTACTAGGTTCTACCAGGTAGACGTTAGAAGTCAGGAGGATGTCGCCTTTGGGCGCAGTGTGTTGCAGGCCGCAAAAGATCCTCATGCCTGATGGCGCCCAGCTTATGTATCCCTCCCCTCATTTGGCATTGCTTTGGGACGTCCCATTAGTAATGACTAAGTCGCTCTGTGTCCCGTGATGTACGAAAAAGAAAAAGGGATTTTTATAACAGCTTACCTGTAAAATCCTTTTCTTGGAGTACATCACGGGACACAGAGCTCCCACCCCTCTTTTTGGGACACTTATTGCTTGGCTACAAAACTGAGGTGCTCCCGGGTGGGAGGGGCTTATATAGGGGAGGGTACTTCCGGTTTGGAATTGGCCAGTGCCAACACCTGAAGGTAATCTATATAACCCATTAGTAATGACTAAGTCGCTCTGTGTCCCGTGATGTACTCCAAGAAAAGGATTTTACAGGTAAGCTGTTATAAAAATCCCTTTATTTTGCCACAGCTGGCTTTTTTATATCATTCTCCATGCAAGGGGTTTCTTAACTCATTTTCCAGGGGCATTCCCTTCAACAAGTAACAGATGACAGTGATTTAATTACCTGTAACTATTTCTAACAACCAAGATGTGTGAGACGTTGGTCTCCAAATATTTACCCATAACAATGAAACCGTGCCAGACACATTACTAGGAGTGTAATTACATCCCGTAGCAGATAATAGGTGGTCATTAACACACTGACAATAGATATATAGAACGCTACCTCAGACCTCCAATTAACCCAATTTACTTATTCAGACATCAGTAGACATTCTGTCTCTACATTTCCTGGAATGAATCTTTGCTGTCACCTTTGAAGTGATCAAAACCATTTCTCAGTTTCAGTATTTTGCTACAACGGTCAACACAGATTTTCCCCGATGCGCGCTCGTGGGGGCGCGCGGGGAGGGAGATAAACAATGGACGTCCACTCAGCACTTCAGGTCCGCGCTGCAGCTGTCTTTCGGCAATAGCGCAGATCTGAAGTGGTTAAAAGCCCATCTGTTGTTGGCGCTCCCTCCTCTCCCCTGTAGCTGTGCTGGCTGACACAGAGGAGCTGGTTCACGTGACCAGACCAGCTCTGCCTAAAGATAGGCAAGTGTACCTTTCATACACAGGTTAGTTAGCATAGGTGTTAAAGTGATATTAAAATCTTTTTTTTAAATTTAAAAATAACAAACATCTTATACTTACCTGCTCTGTGAAGTGGTTTTGCACAGAGCAGCCCAGATCCTCCTCTTCAGCGCTCCTGGTCCCTCCCTCCCTCCCTCCTGCCCCCACAGCAAACAGCTTGCTATTGGGCCACCCGAGCCAAACTACAGCTCTGGGTGTCCATTCAGACATGGAGCCGCGGCTATGCCTTGCCCCCTCTCTCTCCTCATTGGCTCACTGACTTCGATTGACAGCAGCGGGAGCCAATGGCGCGCTGCTGCTGTCTCAGCCAATGAGGCTCTCCTGCAACATTGCTGGATAGAGTATTAGGGGGGGGGGGCTGGGGGGAGCATAGAATGCATTAGGATAAAAAAAAACTTTTGCCTTTACCACCACTTTATGGCTAGTTAGGTGTAAGCTGGAATTCCACTTTAAAATAAATCTAAACCCAAGAACAAAAATGTAATATATTGCAGCTTACCAGTCCTTACATGTGGTTGCTTCATTACTGTTTTTTTTTTTTTTCAGTCTAAAGGCCTGTACGATACCAAAATCAGAAGTAAAACTTTGTCCCAACGAACGATCTGTCCATTTTCGGATGGTTAGTATGGTGCTTTCGATAGCCGATTCCGGTTTTTCATCAGACAAAAGTTGGATGTGCAGACTATAAAATTTTTGTTGTACGTGAACTCAATGTCCGATTTTCGTTTAATTAGTTAGATTTTCATCCGAAAAAAATTGTAAGAGCAAGACTACGCATGCTCAGAAACGAAAGAATGCATACAAAACTAGTCAACACATTACATCACTTCTGAAGTTGTATTCTGTCAGAAGAGAATTTTGGTATGGTGAGTAACCTCTTCACTTTCGACTTGAGACTAGCATGCAACAAAAAACGGATGTTCGGTTGTCCGAAAATCTGATCTTGTGTACGAGGCTTTAATGCCCGTTGATCTTACCAGAATTCCAAGATCCTTGTAACTTTCTGTGCACTGAACAGATATCCCCCAAAATGTTAGCAGCTTCTCTGAACTAAAAACATCTTCTACCTATGTGATGGAAAGAAGGGGAGGTGTTTGAAGTCTAAATCAGAGTAGCTTAGGGTGAAAGTGCTGCCTCATACATAGATACAGTTAGTGAACATTGGCCCTCTAGGATATGAAGTGTGTTACAGACAGGACCAATAAAGGAGAAAAGCACAAAAAAGGGAAGGTCATTAAATCTAGAGACTGGTAATCTTCACTATATTTAATTTATGTTTTGGAGTTTAGATATGCTATAATGAACATCTAATAATAACAACATTTAGACTTACTATTTTGTCTTTTCTTGGTGTTTAACAAAAAAAGTAAAACATAAAAATTGGCTCACCAGGTTTTGCCTTTGTGCTATTATGTGAAGTTATTTTTATGGGAAGTCCCATTTTGTCTCCCAACCATGCTTCCTAGGAGGAGATAAAAGGACCTGGTAGGTGGAGTTAAGTGGTTCTTTGAAAGAGAGATTGATCAGAAACGAGGTCAAGAAGAGAACTATTTTCTAACATGCCTTTCCCCTCCAGGGTAAAGCACTGGAGAATGAGACCTTCTAGGTTGTGGTAGAATGAAACAGCAGTGATCATGGGTGTCCGCTGAACTTTTTTCAGGGGGGGCATCATTTTAAAGGTCATCCATGCTTCTTTGGGGCAGTGGAGCAGAGCTGTATACACCACTCCTCCACCGCCCCTGCCCATTGAAATAAATGGGCACCGCTGCCGAAGCGCCTACAAAGCGCTTCGGCAGCGGCGGTACACAGTTGCATTTAACCCTGTCTTTGACCGCTAGCTGGGGTTATTGCAACACAGGGGGCAAGTGTCTTCACTCTGACTTCAACACTCTTACGATTCCAGGGGTGGGCAATTGACCCCCCTTGCCCTATGGAGCGGACGCCCATGGCAGTGATGCGACTCTGGTCATCTATATCTTAAGAAACTGTGATTTGTGGGTACCGCCACCCTTCCTCTCTTGCTTTGCAAGCACCATGAAGATTAGGGTTTCTGAAAATGTTTTAAGAATGCTTTTTGCCATAACCATGTCTTAGGATTTACTTACCATATCTTTGGACTTATTTGAAATATATCTTTACTTATGAACTATACATCCAGCTGCAGTGTGTATATATAAAAAAAAACGTTACCCCAAAATAAAAACGGTTGCTGTAAATGCTTAAAAAGTGTTAACAGAATAAGGCTTTATTTTGTTAGTCACTTGTTCAAAGTAATTTTGAAATTGATGGCAGCAACACAGCTCAAAAAAAAGTTGGGCTAGGGCCATGCTTACCACGGTATAGCATCCCCTTTTCTTTTAACAACATTCTGAAATGTCTGGCAACTGAGGAGACCAGTTGCTGGAGTTTTGGGAGAGGAATGTTTTCCCATTCTAGCCTGCTATAGGATTCTAACTGCTCAACAGTACTGGGTCTTCTTTGTCATATTTTTTGTTACAAGATGAGACAAATATTTTCAATTCGTTCTGGACTGCAGGCAGGCCAGTTAAGCCTTTCCAGATGATGCAAGCTCCCATTCAATACGCACCAACGTACCCCCACTGAGCACTGATGACAAGCCAAAAAGTTCCTCTTTAGTCTGGAGGACGCAGTGCCTTATGGTTGTCAAGAAAAAAAAAAAAAGAAAAGAATGACCTATTCGTCTGATCACAGAACAGTTTTCCACTTTGCAACAGACCATTGTTAAAGTGGAGCTCCACCCTAAAGTGGAACTTCCGCTCATCGGAACCCTCCCCTCACATTTGGCACCTTTCAGGTATTTGCACCCACTTCCGGGAGTCCTCTCTGCGGGTAGTGCGTCACTTCCTGCAGAATACCCGTTGTGTTCTGGGAGACACTTGGCTCCCAGAACACAACAGGGACCAGTGAGAACGGCGCAGCGCGACACGCGCATGCACCGTTGGGAACCGGGCAGTGAAGCCACAATGCTTCACTTCCTAGTTCCCTCACCGAGGATGGCGGTGGGGGCAGCAGAGTGATGAGCAATCGCTCGTCTTCTGCTGCCGACGTCACTGGACTCCAGGACAGGTAAGTGTCCTAATATTAAAAGTCAGCAGCTGCAGTATTTGTAGCTGCTGGCTTTTAGAATTTTTTTTTCCTGGGGAAACTCTGCTTTAATGAGCTTTGGCCCAGATAAGACGGCAAGGTTTCTGGATCATGTTCAGATATGGCTTCTTTTTCTTTGCATGATAGCGCTTTACCTTGCATTTTTGGATGGCACGATGAACTGTGTTCACATACAGCGATTTTTTTTTAAAGTATTCCTGAACCAATGCAATGATATACATCACAAAATCATGCCGGGTTTTTAATACAGTGCCGTCTGAGGGCCTGAATATCGAGGGCACCCAATATTGATTTTCAGCCTTGTCCCTTAAGAACAAATTTCTCCAGATTCTCAGAAGATGATATATTTAAAGTCTTTGCAATTTTACATTGAGAATCATTATTCTGAAATAGTTCGACAATTTTTCTACACAACTTTTCACAGAGCGGTAACCCGCTGCCCATCTTTACTTCTAAGACACTCTGATTCTCCAAGATGCTCGTTTTATACCCAATCATGTTACTGACCTGTTGTCAAATAACCTAATTAGTTGCAAAATGTTCTTCCAGCTCTTCCTTAGTACAACAGTGCCAGTGTTTTTATTTTCATTTTTTGCCCTGTCCAAACTTTTTTTTAAAAAGTTGCTGCCGTCAATTTCTAAATTACCTTATTTTGTTCTTAAAATGGTTAATTTTCTCAGATTAAAAACTTGATATGTTGTCTATTGTCAATAAAATTGGAGTTTGAGATTTGCAAATAATTGCATTATGTTTTTATGTAGCTTTTACACGGCGTCCCGACTTTTTTGAAATTTGGGTTGTAAATCAACCCCCTTATGTTAACAATGACAGTGAAAATAAGTTAAAGCAAAACTCTAGCATTTTAACCCCAGCTAGGGTTTTGCATTGCAATGCAGACACATCCCCAGCTTATACATTACATTCTTTATTCATTGGGCCTATTCCCTGGTAGAATTACTCTGCCTATTGTCTACTTCACCACCACCTAAAGTTTCCTTAACCACTTCCTTACTGGGCACTTAAACCCCCCCTCCTGCCCAGACCAATTTTCAGCTTTCAGCGCTGACACACTTTGAATGACAATTGCGCGGTCATACAACACTGCACCCAAATGACATTTTTATCATTTTTTTCCCCACAAATAGAGCTTTCTTTTGGTGGTATCTGATCACCTCTGCGTTTTTTATTTTTTGCGCTATAAACAAAAAAAGAGCGACAATTTTGAAAAAATAAACACAAAGTTTTTTACTTTTTGCTATAATAAATATCCCATTTTTTTTTTCTTTTAGTTTAGTCCGATACGTATTCTTCTACATATTTTTGGTAAAAAAAAAAATTGCAATAAGCGTTTATTGATTGGTTTGAGCAAAAGTTATAACGCCTACAAAATAGGGGATAGATTTATGACATTTTTATTTTTTTCCACTAGTAATATCGGTGATCTGCAATTTTTGTCAGGACTGCGATATTGCGGCGGACACATCGGACACCTTTGACACTATTTTGGGACCATTCACATTTATACAGCGAACAGTGCTATAAAAATGCACTGATTACTGTACAAATGTGACTGGCAGTGAAGGTGTTAACCACTAGGGGGCGGGAAGGGGTTAAATATGTTCCCTCATGAGTGATTCTTACTGTGGGGGGAGGGGACTGACTGGGGGAGGTGACCGATGGTTGTCCCTATGTACAAAGGGACACACCATCCGTCTCCTCTCCCTAGCAGGACGTGGATCTCTGTGTTTACACACAGAGATCCACGTCCCTGGCTCTGTGACAGCCGATCGCGGGTACCTGGCGGACATCACGGCCGCCAGGCACGCGCATCGGCACCCGCGTGACACAGCTCTTCCGCAATGCGCGCCGCCGCGGGCGCGCATTGCCGAAGTAAAACCAGAGGACGTCCTGGGGACGTCCACCCGGCAGTTCAGATCCGCGCTGCAGCCGTCTTTTGGCTATAGCGCGGATCTGAAGTGGTTAATTAGGTTGAAAACATTAGCTCATCGCTTCTCCACACCATGTTCTCCAACAGCTTTCCTCACAGTGTTTCACTACAATCTTGGGCAGCTCTCTTCCCAGTGTCCAGATTATATTCTTCACAACTCTTCCCTAAGGCTACTTTCACACTGAAGCGCTGGCGGTATAGCGGCGCTATTATTAGCACCACTATAATGTCGCTTTTGCCGCGATTTGCGGGCGCTAGCGGGGTGATTTTAACCCCCGCTAGCAGCCGAAAAAGGGTTAAAAATGCCTGCAATAACGCCTCTTTGCGGTGTTTCAGAGGCGCTACCCCATTGATTTCAATGGGCAGGGGCGCTATAGGAGCGGTATTTTTACCGCTCCTATCGCGCCTCAAAGATGCAGCTTGCAGGAGGTTTTTTACCCTCCTGCAAGCGCACCGCTCCAGTGTGAAAGCCCTCATGTCTACACCCATACAACAATGCTCTCCACCTCTATCTCTTCGCAATACTGAACTCATTACTACACACTTTCAGGTCAATTGTATTCTGTATAGTACTTAAACTCTGAGCCTTCTGGGGCTGTTTTCCAGTGTTAATGCTATTACATGCTTCCTATTCTCTGGTGTGCTATTCGCTCTCTAGTAGGCAATCTATGGCCTTTGTTCTTTGACTGCTATAGTGCAGACAAACTTGCACGCATTCTAAATGCCAATTCAGAACTAGTCCTGTATGTGCCAAGCCACACCCTTGTCAGGGTTGGGTTGTTGCTGGTGCATACAGCTACAACATGACTCCACAGATCATAAGAAATAGTATAAAATGCTGTTCCTCTCACAGGAGAGGAAAATGTCAGTTCATACATACAGGACTGGATTATGGTAGTGGCTATTGAAACTCCAGCTCCAGGCCCCTACCGTAATAAAGGCCCAGCAGCATATCATTCATGGGTGCAAAGTGTGCACTGCACAATGGGGCCCACTGTGCTCTGTTCCCCAGTGCACCCATGGAGGAAACGTGGTACTGAGGCGCTGCAGCTGCATACCTCCCAACCCGCACGGATTCTGCGGAAGGGAAGCCAGGCGGAAGTCAGAGCGGCAGCGAAAACCAGGTTAGTCGGGCAGGCGGGCGTGTTGTATCCGATTCTCAACAACACCACCACGTCCCGCAGTGGACAATAGGAAAGTTGGGAGGTATGCGGCTGCACCTGTCATTGTCCTTTGGCTCCTGTCACACTTGCCACTAAATACATACACTGCCGGCCTGCATTCTGTTCCCCCAGTCTCTCTCCAGCACTCTTGCCCAGTGTTCTCCAGCACTGCAGATAGAAAGGGTGAGGCAGAGCTGCCGACTGCCAAGTGCAGAGTTACAAGATTTACCCCCCCCCCCCTGCCCTCTGAGAGGGATACTAGCTGCAGAAGTTTATTCTGGGGGATGTGTGGGGAGAAGTAAGTAAGGTGGCAGGGTCTTGTAAGCTATTAGGAGGAAATTGTGTGCAGGGGGTTGAGATGGCATGGCGGGTCAGGAAGCATGGGTGACAGTGTCTGTAGAGGGGTGGAAGGCCAGTTCTGGTGCTGTGTGCCTGCAGCTAGCTTTAGTTGCTCTATGCATGCCACTGCCCAGTGGCCTCTGTAGTGTAAGAGCAATAAATTCAGGCTTTTTCACACCATACATTTTCAACCCACTTGCACTCCTCTCTCTGCACATACCACCTGCAGCCATACACTCTGCACTCCTCTCCTTTACATACTACCTGCCATCATATACTATGTTTTCCTCTCCTGTACATACTAACCGCTACCGTACCCCTCAGACGCCACTCCTGCATTTACTGGCCACCAATGCACCCTAATCACTCCTCCTCTATAGATACTACCTACAACAATACTCCTTTCCTACACATACCATCATATCCTCTGTAGTTAAGTGAATGTCCCACACAAAAAGTACATACCACAAAGGCTTTCTTTCTCGTACATCACGGGACACAGAGCGACATAGTCATTACTAATGGGTTATATAGATACCGTCAGGTGCTGGCACTGGCAACTTCCAAAACCGGAAGTACCCTCCCCTATATAAGCCCCTCCCATCCGGGAGCACCTCAGTTTTTTGCCAGTGTCTAAGGTGTTGGCCAAGAAGAAACATGTGTTTTTCACTGAGCTTGCGTACAGGTTCTTTTGGGCCTCAGTAAGCTATTCCGGATCCGACCAAAAAAGCTTCATAGCTAAACGGTCGGTACCCGGGCCTTGCAGAGAAGAGCAAGGTTTTGCCTGTAATGCTTCTCTTAGGAGAGCTGGACCCTGGGATCCAGAGCTCTGGTCATACCCACGACCAAGATGTTTTCTGTGCAGGGTGCTATACAGGTCCAGGGGAGTGGAATCCTTGGGAACCCGGTCCCTGAAGGTTTGATTACAATGCCTGCCGTGATAGGTGAAGTTTGGGCTTTTGTGGACCAAACAAAGTCCTGCGGCGGGGAACAGGTAAGTGGGGGCTCCCAGGAACTTGGTTCTATTGGGGGACCCCCAAGCCTAATTTGTCTTTCTGTCTGTTACCTAATGGTATTCCCGCAAAATTCTGTGCATGCCTGTAACTACTAAAAAAAAATGTAATAATTTTTAATGGTGGTCAAGAAAAAAAAAAAAAAAAAAATTTTTTTATATATATATTTAATATATTAGACTGCGGTACCTGTGTTTGTCCACTAGAGGCCGCTGTGGAATGTTTTCTTGTCATGTGGACTAGCTTCTTCTCAGCAGAGCAAAGTCCAGGCAGATGGTGAGTTCTCTTATAGGAAACTGCTTCCTCTGCCATGTTGCAGTGCTCGTCCATCCCCCGGCCTGCGGCAAAGAGAGGCCCTGGCTCCTGTCCCTTGTTACCATTTTTTGAAATTAGCGCCGAAGGCGCACGTGGCCGCGCGCGTGCGCGTGCACGCGCCTCTATATATAGAGGTGAGCCGGGAAAGGGGGCGGAGCCTGGGGGATGACGCTCTGTGCGCGCCGCAGCGCTTCTGCGCATGTGCGGGCGTCCCAGCAGTTTAAAAAAACCACAATATTGTAGTGAGCTGGCTATGAAGTACAGAGACAGAGCTGGCAACATTTAAAGGCATACAGCAAGCGGTTGATACAGGCATCCCCTAGAAAGGCACATTAGTAGACACCAACTGTTTCTTATAGCAGCATTTATGCTAGACTATTATCAGTAACTGGTGTATTTCGGCTGGAATACCTCAGCTTTGTGGCTTAGGAATATGCCGTCTAAAAACTCCGGGACTAGAAATTCCAGGAGGAATAGGGGGTCTCCATCGGGCTCTGAGGATCTTGGGCATGCTTTGGCTGCACCAGTCTCCCCTGAAGAATCAGAGGTTAGTGACCGTAGAGCACCCTCAGGAGTACCTGGTACTGTGGCTGTCCTCAGTTCACCTGCTCCTGTGTATGTAACAGAGGAGGTTTTTTCCTCAGCTCTGGGAGGGCTGGAAGAGAGATTGTCAGCATTGATCGCTGCTTCCCTGTCACAGGAGAAAAGCGCCCGATCTCCGTCTCCTCCCTCAGAGTGCCTGTTAGCAGAGCAACAGTCCCATACAGAGGTCGACCTACCTGAGGGGGATCAGGATGAGGTCGATTCGGTTGCAGAGGAATCAACAGTGGAAGAGCCGTTCTCAGCATCACATGCTGAAAGGTTATGGGTTCAGTCCATGACTAATATGGTCCGATCAGCATTTAAAATGCCACTTGCGGAGCCATCCTCCACTTCTGTCTCCTCGTTGGGGTCGCTAAAAGCTCCCCAGACTGTTTGTTCCTTTCCGATCCATCCTTTACTGGAGGGGCTCATTTACCAGGATTGGGAGCATCCTGACAAAATATTTACTCCCCCCAAGAGATTTCCGGTGGTCTATCCCATGGAGGATAAGTTCATCAGAAAATGGAGGGTCCCTACAGTGGACGCAGCCATCTCTTGTGTGAATAAATCACTGACATGTCCGGTGGAAAATGTCCAAATGTTCAAGGACCCAATAGATAAAAAATTGGAGTCCTTATTAAAATCTGCTTTTTCTACAGCAGGATTGGTGACACAACCAGCAGTGGCAGCTATTGGGGTCTGCCAAGCAGTGAAGGATCAGTTGAAACAGGTCTTAAGGGACTTGCCGGATCAGCAGGCTCTTGCCCTAGCTGATCTACCTAGAGCCTTATGCTTTGCGGTGGACGCTATAAAGGATTCAATCCATCAGGCCTCCCGCCTTACGCTGTCTGTAGTACATATGCGCAGGCTTCTATGGCTCAAAAACTGGTCTGCTGAAGCTCCCTGTAAAAAATTGCTGGTTAGCTTCCCATTTCATGGGGAGCGCTTATTCGGGGAAGACCTGGACAAGTATATCCAGAGAATTTCCAGCGGTAAAAGTACACTTTTGCCGGTTAAAAATAGAGTTAGAGGTCCCTCTTTTAAGAGGCCGGCTTCTCCAGTCCCTAGGACATCGGCTGTGAAACAGTTCCGACGGCCTCCTCGGTCAAATCCCGGAGGTAGAAATCAGGGACAGTTGCAGGGTAACAAAAAGCCCTGGAGCAGGAGAGGTACAAAACCTCCCCCAAAGTCAAATGCATGAAGGGTTGCCCCCACTCAATCGGGTGGGGGGAAGACTTCAGTTGTTCGCAGAGACCTGGCGGGACACGATCCGAGACAGATGGGTGCTCTCCGCAGTAAATCTGGGATACAAATTGGAGTTAAAAAACTCCCCTTCTTCCCGCTTTATAAGGTCAAACGTGCCAAGGGATCCCCAGAAGAGAGGATCCCTCCTGTTGGCACTAGAACAATTATTGCTTCAAGCAGTAATTATAGAGGTTCCCCTGGAAGAGTGGGGGTTCGGGTTTTACTCAAACCTCTTTACAGTTCCGAAGCCAAACGGGGACGTGAGGCCCATACTAAATCTAAAAGGGCTAAACAAATTCCTGCATATCAGGACTTTCCGGATGGAGTCGATCCGATCGGTAGCCACTGCCCTACAAGGGGAGGAATGGTTAGCCTCGATCGACATCAAGGATGCTTATTTGCACATTCCCATCTTTCCAGCCCACCAAAAATGTCTACGCTTTGCGGTAGAAGGCCGCCATTTTCAGTTCAGAGCCTTACCCTTCGGTCTGGCCACAGCACCAAGAGTGTTCACAAAAATTTTGGCCCCATTATTGGCCAATCTAAGAACACGAGGTGTAACGATAATGGCATATCTAGACGACTTGTTGCTGATAGACCACTCAGTGGAAAAACTAGAAGTGGTTGTTCACGAGACAATCAAGTATCTGGAATATCACGGTTGGATTATCAACCGAGACAAGTCAGCCCTAAAGCCAGTCAAAAGTCTGGAATACTTGGGGCTAAGGCTGGATTCAGACCAGAGAAAATTTTTCTTGCCTCAAGAAAAGGGGTCGTCTTTGAGAGATTTGATCCACTTAGTGGGCTCAAAAAGACAGCCATCCATACGCCTGTGCATGAGGCTGCTGGGAAAGATGGTGGCATCATTCGAAGCAGTACCCTACGGTCAATTCCATTCAAGGAAGTTGCAAAGGGCCATACTGTCAGCCTGGAACAAAAAAGTTCAGGCTCTGGACTTACCAATGTCCTTGTCCCCTTCCGTTCGCAGGAGCCTCCGCTGGTGGTTGGTTCCCCAGAATCTGGAAAGAGGGAAATCCTTCAGTCCGATTTCCTGGAAGGTGGTCACTACAGATGCCAGCCTTGTAGGCTGGGGAGCAGTACTGGAGCAATGGTCTCTCCAGGGCAAGTGGTCAGAAGCAGAAAAGGCCCTGCCCATCAATCTCTTAGAGATACGAGCAGCCCGGTATGCCCTAGTAGCTTGGACATCCAAACTCCAAGGGTCCCCTGTCAGAGTTCAGTCAGACAATGCCACAGCAGTGGCATATATCAATCGTCAGGGGGGCACCAGGAGTCGTGCAGCCCAAAGGGAGGTAAATTACATCCTGAGATGGGCAGAAAGATATGTCCCAGCCATATCTGTGGTATTCATTCCAGGGGTGGAGAATTGGAAGGCGGACTTTCTAAGTCGCCAACAATTATGCCCAGGGGAATGGTCCCTTTATCCCGAGGTTTTCCGGACAATATGTCAGCGGTGGGGAACACCGGATGTAGATCTGCTAGCATCCAGATTCAACGCAAAGGTGGACAGGTTTGTCTCTTGGACAAGGGATCCCCTAGCTTGCGGCTCGGATGCCCTAGTGTTCCCTTGGGATCAGTTCAAGCTGATATATGCATTCCCACCGCCACAATTGTTACCTCGATTACTCCGCAGAATCAGGGTAGAAAAGAAACCAGTGATTCTGGTGGCTCCAGCGTGGCCCCGAAGAGCATGGTACGCGGAGATTGTAAAAATGTCTGTGGGGAGTCCTTGGACCCTCCCACATCGTCCGGACCTGCTTTCGCAGGGACCGATATACCACCCTTCCTTACCAGCCCTAGGTTTGACGGCCTGGCTATTGAAGCCCACATTCTAAAAAAGAGAGGGCTCTCTAATGCTGTGGTGTCTACCATGATCAATGCCAGGAAACCGATATCCAGGCAGATCTACTATAGAATCTGGAAGGCGTACATCGCCTGGTGTGAGGCCAGGAAATGGCATCCACGTAAATACGTAATAGGTAGGATTCTGGACTTCCTACAATGGGCTGTAGATAGGAAGCTTGCCTTGAGTACTATCAAGGGTCAGATTTCGGCCTTGTCAATATTTTTTCAAAGGCCCTTGGCTTCGCATTCACTAGTCAAAGCCTTTATACAAGGAGTGATGCGTATTAGTCCTCCGGTTAATATTCCCATATGTCCATGGGATCTAAACTTGGTTCTGTCGGTTCTACAGAAACAACCATTTGAACCATTACAGCATATTTCCTTGGTTCTTCTCACCAGGAAATTGATTTTTCTAGTAGCCATTTGTTCGGCTAAAAGAGTATCGGAATTAGCAGCTATGTCCTGTAAGGAGCCATATCTGGTTATCCATAAGGACAGAGTAGTGTTACGTCCTCATCCAGCCTTTCTTCCTAAGGTGGTATCGAGTTTTCATTTGAACCAAGATGTGGTTCTTCCTTCTTTTTTCCCCAAACCTACTTCGGTAGAGGAAAAGTTATTGCATTCTTTGGATGTAGTAAGAGCAGTTAAAGCTTATCTAAAAGCCACTGCTCAGATTCGCAGAACGGATACTTTGTTTATTCTGCCGGAAGGCCCCAGAAAGGGTCAGGCAGCGTCAAAATCTACTTTAGCCAAGTGGATTCGACAGGTCATAATACAAGCCTATGGCTTGAGAAGTAGACCGCCTCCGTTCAAAGTTAGGGCGCACTCCACGAGAGCAGTTGGAACTTCATGGGCAGTGCATCACCAGGCCTCCCTGGCTCAAATCTGTAAGGCCGCAACATGGTCTTCGGTACACACGTTTACTAGGTTCTACCAGGTGGACGTTAGAAGTCAGGAGGATGTCGCCTTTGGGCGCAGTGTGTTGCAGGCCGCAAAAGATCCTCATGTCTGATAGCGCTCAGCTTATATATGGTGTATCCCCCCCCTCATTTGGCATTGCTTTAGGACATCCCATTAGTAATGACTATGTCGCTCTGTGTCCCGTGATGTACGAGAAAGAAAATAGGATTTTTATAACAGCTTACCTGTAAAATCCTTTTCTTGGAGTACATCACGGGACACAGAGCTCCCGCCCCTCTTTAGGGACACTTATTGCTTTGCTACAAAACTGAGGTGCTCCCGGATGGGAGGGGCTTATATAGGGGAGGGTACTTCCGGTTTTGGAAGTTGCCAGTGCCAGCACCTGACGGTATCTATATAACCCATTAGTAATGACTATGTCGCTCTGTGTCCCGTGATGTACTCCAAGAAAAGGATTTTACAGGTAAGCTGTTATAAAAATCCTATTTTTTGAATGCAGAGCAAAAAAGGTGTCCCTGGAACTTTTTTGAAAGTTGGCAACTATGTCCTGTGTGACTCACAATGTACAGTGGGTACGGAAAAGTATTCAGACCCCCTTAAATTTTTTACTCTTTGTTATATTACAGCCATTTGCTAAAATCATTTAAGTTCATTTTTTTCCTCATTAATGTACACACAGCACCCCATATTGACAGAAAAACACATAATTGTTGACATTTTTGCAGATTTATTAAAAAAGAAAAACTGAAATATCACATGGTCCTAAGTATTCAGACCCTTTGCTGTGACACTCATTTATTTAACTCAGGGGCTGTCGATTTCTTCTGATCATCCCTGAGATGGTTCTACACCTTCATTTGAGTCCAGCTTTGTTTGATTATACTGATTGGACTTGATTAGGAAAGCCACACACCTGTCTATATAAGACCTTACAGCTCACAGTGCATGTCAGAGCAAATGAGAATCATGAGGTCAAAAGAGCTCAGAGACAGAATTGTGGCAAGGCACAGATCTGGCCAAGGTTACAAAAAAAATTCTGCTGCACTTAAGGTTCCTAAGAGCACAGTGGCCTCCATAATCCTTAAATGGAAAACTTTTGGGACGACCAGAACCCTTCCTAGAGCTGGCCGTCCGGCCAAACTGAGCTATCGGGGGAGAAGAGCCTTGGTGAGAGAGGTAAAGAAGAACCCACAGATCACTGTGGCTGAGCTCCAGAGATGCAGTCGGGAGATGGGAGAAAGTTGTAGAAAGTCAACCATCACTGCAGCCCTCCACCAGTCGGGGCTTAATGGCAGAGTGGCCCAACGGAAGCCTCTCCTGAGTGCAAGACACATGAAAGCCCGCATGGAGTTTGCTAAAAAAAAACACCTGAAGGACTCCAAGATGGTGAGAAATAAGATTCTCTGGTCTGATGAGACCAAGATAGAACTTTTTGGCCTTAATTCTAAGCGGTATGTGTGGAGAAAACCAGGTAATGCTCATCACCTGTCCAATACAGTCCCAAGAGTGAAGCATGGTGGTGGCAGCATCATGCTGTGGGGGGTGTTTTTCAGCTGCAGGGACAGGACGATTGGTTGCAATCGAGGGAAAGATGAATGCGGCCAAGTACAGGGATATCCTGGACAAAAACATTCTGCAGAGTGCTCAGGACCTCAGACTGGGCCGAAGGTTTACCTTCCAACAAGACAATGACCTTAAGCACACAGCTAAAATAATGAAGGAGTGGCTTCACAGCAACTCCGTGACTGTTCTTGAATGGTCAAGCCAGAGCCCTGACTTAAACCCAATTGAGCATCTCTGGAGAGACCTAAAAATAGCTGTCCACCAACGTTTACCATCCAACCTGACAGAACTGGAGAGGATCTGCAAGGAGGAATGGCAGAGGATCCCCAAATCCAGGTGTAAAAAACTTGTTGCATCTTTCCCAAAAAGACTCATGGCTGTATTAGATCAAAAGGGTGTTTCTACTAAATACTGAGCAAAGGGTCTGAATACTTAGGACCATGTGATATTTCAGTTTTTCTTTTTTAATAAATCTGCAAAAATGTCAACAATTCTGTGTTTTCCTGTCAATATGGGGTGCTGTGTGTACATTAATAAGGAAAAAAATTAACTTAAAATGATTTTAGCAAATGGTTGCAATATAACAAAGAGTGAAAAATTTAAGGGGGTCTGAATACTTTCCGTACCCACTGAATATACTATATTGTACTTTACACACACCTGCACTATATTGTACAATACAGACTCATCACCATGTGTTCATTATCTCAACAGTTGCCAGTTGCGAAGAAGTCCCTGACTATTTTACTGAAGTTCTCCTTTAACCACTTGCCAACCACCTTCCGCATATATATACTGCGGCAAGGCGTCTCGACTGCGTAAACTGACGTACCCTTACGTCTGTCTGTGCATGTGGTACTGTGGGCACGCGTGCCGTGGGAGCTCACCCGTGGGTCCGGCGGACTCTATGTCTGCCCACCACCCACGATTACGGTGAAGAGGCATAACGGGGACCTGCCTGTAAAAACAAGGCGGATCCCCCGTTCTTATCAGGTACAGCGATCTCTCTCTCTCTACTCCCAGTCAGTCCGTCCCCCCGACAGTTAGAAACATCTCCCTAGGGAACACTTAACCCCTTGATCGCCCCCTAGTGTTAACTCCTTCCCTTCCAGGGCCATTTATACAGTGATCAGTGCATTTCTATAGCACTGATCACTGTATTGGTGTCACTGGTCAACAAAAAATGTCACTTATGGTCAGATTTGTCCGCCACAATGTCCCAGTCCCATTAAAAATCGCAGATCACCGCTATTACTAGTAAAAACAATAATAAAAAAAATATATTTTGTAGACGCTATAACTTTTGTGCAAACCAAGCAATATATGCTGTGACAGCAGGAAGGTAAAGTCACCTGGTTGCATCCAGGGGGGTAGATATATTTCGCCCAGATTCAGGCTTTACGCCGACTTATACAACTAGGCGGAGAGTTGTATAAGCCCAGCTAAGGCTAGTGGGCTCATGGATGACTCATACCTCTAGGGAGAGTGCTGGGCGTCGTGCAGACAGGGAGTTGATGAGACCAGCTGAAGCCTGTCAGCTCATTTAGGCCTCTATAAGAACTCCCAGCTTCATTAGATGTTAGCTCATGCCTGGAACCAGACCTGTGTGGACTGTCTAGGGAGAGTGAACCCCTGTGCGGTGAGACAAAGCCTGTGTGGCTATTTGCTTGGACATTTAAAACCAGGGACTTAGGGACTAGGACAGCACTAGGCTGATCCCAGTTGTTAGTTAGGAAACCTGTATGTTTAGTTAGAGGTCAAGTTGACCAGGATTTATTTTGTTTATGTTTCTTTTGCTTTGCTGTGTTTTGTCACTGTAAATAGAAAATAAACCGCACCTTTTTGATTTTGAAAACCACAACCTCCGTTTGCTGGGCCTGTTTTTGTGTGGGGAGCCCATCCCGGGGGTCACCCACACCCGCTGCCGAGCTAACCCCCTCACAGTTGGTGGAGAATGCGGGCAGTTTTTTTTAAGCCAGCATGGAGGAGATACTGAAACAGCTGGCTCTAGCAAATGCCAATCAACAGCAGACAAATGCAGGTTTGCAAAAGAGCCTTGCAGCCCAGCAGCAAGCTCATCAACAGAGCCTTGCAGCCCAGCAGCAAGCTCATCAACAGAGCCTTGCAGCCCAGCAGCAGACAAACGCAACTTTGCAACAGAGTCTGGAGGCTCAGCAACAAGCCCAGCAGCAATCTGAGGCCCGCTTCATAGACCTGTTGCAGAAGCAAGAGCAGAGACTACAACAACAGATGGAAGCAGTAATGCAGCAACGTCCGCAGACCAGTGAGGAAAGCCGTCCCACTAATACCGCGTCCTTTGGGGTCAGTCGTTTATTGACAAAAATGACTGGAGAGGATGATCCAGAGGTATTTTTGACCACATTTGAAAGGACCGCTGAAAGAGAAAAGTGGCCTGAGGAGCAGTGGGCTGGACTGGTGGCTCCTCTGTTAACTGGTGAATCGCAGAAAGCTTACTATGACCTAGAGCCTAACCAAGCAAAAGACTATGTGATGCTAAAAGCTGAAATATTGGCAAGGCTGGGTGTCACCCTGGCTGTCCGGGCTCAGCGTGTGCATAACTGGACTTTCCAGCTTGGAAAACCCCCCAGGTCTCAAATGTATGATCTCATTCACCTGAGCAGAAAGTGGCTACAGCCAGAGACTTTGTCCGCACCAAAGATTGTGGAACGTGTTGTAATGGATCGGTTTTTGAGAGCTCTTCCTACTGCCATCCAAAAGTGGGTAAGCCATGGAGACCCAGAGACGGCCGATGGTCTTGTGGATCGTGTGGAGAAATACTTGGCTACAGAGAACCTGACGGCCTCTTCCAGAGACACTCGGACTTTCCACCCTAAGACCAGACCATCCCCAGGGGCGGATAAGAGGATTCCAAGGGGTGAGGGTGGAGAGAGTGAGAGGGTGGGAGCTCTACCCCAAGTTTGGCGAGAACAGCCTGGGAAATCAGCGGCTCAAGAGGCGGCAAGAAGGATCGTTTGCTACCGCTGCCGGCAAGCGGGACATATTGCAGCCAATTGCCCGGTTGTGGAGGAACCCATGCAGTGTGACTTTCTGACGGGCAGACGTCAGTCGCTGTGTGCGACAGTCGCATGCACTGCCATTCGAGGAACTGAGAAACATTTATGCAAAATGTGTGTTAATGGTAGAAATGTTGTGGTATTGCTGGATTCAGGTAGCCTTGTGACCCTGATAAAGGCTGAGTTAGTTAAAACAGAGGTCTCTGGGAATAGCAAGGTAGCTGTTATTTGTGTGCATGGGGACACCCGAGAGTATCCAGTGACTACAGTGTGTTTCGAGACCCCCAAAGGTACCCTCTTTCATCCAGTGGGCTTAGTATCTCAGTTACCGCATGACGCCATTGTGGGAAGGGATTTTCCGAAGTTCTGGGAACTGTGGGATGATCCTGAGCCCCCCACTGGTGCCCCTATGTACCAGGAATGTGATAGCCAGAACTCCCCTGAGAGTGGTGAGGACTCTCCGGAATTTCCCTTATCAGTATTGGCAGGGGAGACTCAAGAAACTGGAGAGGAGCCCACCTCCTCAGACGAAAACCTACCGTCTGTGGAGTTTTCTGATCTTGAGGTTCACAGGGAAAACTTTGCCACAGAACAGTTGAAAGACCCCGCCCTAATAAAGGCACGGGAAAACGTAGTGAAAATAGATGGCGAGTTAGTGAACCCAGATAATACCTGCACTTACCCATACTTCAGCGTAGAGAAGGACCTACTGTATCGGGTGGCAAAAAGGGCAGAAGAAACCGTTGAGCAGCTTGTGGTGCCCAAACCTTACAGGAAGTTGGTGTTGGAGTTGGCTCATGGGCACATTCTTGGAGGTCATCTGGGGACAGAGAAAACCCGAGAGAGGGTATTACAGAGATTCTATTGGCCGGGGGTGATGAAGGACATAGAAAATTATTGTTCCTCCTGCCCTGTGTGTCAGAGGTCGGCCCCGATGCCACATTTCCGTAGCCCGCTGGTCCCTCTACCCATCATTGAGGTCCCGTTTGAGAGGATCGCCATGGATTTGGTAGGTCCTATAATCAAGTCCGCTAGGGGGCACCAGTACATATTAGTTATAATGGACTATGCCACCCGTTATCCAGAAGCGATCCCTCTCCGAAATACCTCGGCCAAAACCATAGCCAAAGAGCTATCTCTTGTGTTTAGCCGGGTGGGTATTTGTAAAGAACTGCTTACGGACCAAGGTACACCCTTTATGTCCCGGGTTATGAAGGAGCTGTGTAAATTGTTCAAAGTGACGCAATTACGTACATCTGTGTATCACCCCCAAACCGATGGGCTGGTTGAAAGATTCAACAAAACCCTAAAACAAATGTTGAAGAAAGTGGTGGATAGAGATGGAAAGGATTGGGACTGTCTACTTCCTTATCTGATGTTTGCTATTAGGGAGGTGCCCCAATCCTCTACGGGATTCTCCCCCTTTGAGTTACTGTATGGGAGACACCCAAGAGGGCTGTTGGATATTGCCAAGGAAACTTGGGAAAGTGAGAGTTCTCCCCACAGGAGTGTGATTGAGCATGTCGCCCTGATGCAAGACCGAATTGCACAGGTAATGCCCATCGTGAAGGAACATTTGGCCCAAGCGCAGTTAGCACAGCAGAGAGTGTACAACCGTGGAGCCAAGACCCGTACCTTTTCCCCGGGGGATAGGATACTGGTACTTGTCCCTACGGTTGAAAGTAAATTCCTTGCCAAATGGCAAGGCCCCTACGAGATAATGGAAAAAGTGAGCGAAGTGAATTACAAGGTCAGACAACCAGGAAGGCGAAAGCCCGAACAGATCTATCACGTTAATCTGTTGAAAGCCTGGAGGGATAGAGAGTCCCTAGTCGCAGACACTTGGTCACCAGCTCAAACTGGTTGCGTGATTCCTGAGGTTGGAATAGCAGCCACCTTGTCACAACCCCAACAACAGGAGGTTAAGGAGTTTGTGCTTCGCAACAAGGAGGTATTCTTTGAGCTGCCGGGACAAACATCTGGGGTAGAGCATGACATCATTACCCCGCCCGGTGAAAGGGTGAAGTTAAAACCCTATCGGATCCCAGAGGCCCGACGGGAGGCAATACGGGAGGAAGTACAGAAAATGCTGAACTTAGGGGTGATAGAGGAGTCCCAAAGTGATTGGTCTAGTCCCATTGTGTTGGTGCCTAAACCGGATGGGAGCTGGCGATTTTGTAACGATTTTCGTCAGTTGAACAAAGTTACAAAATTTGACACCTACCCCATGCCACGTATAGATGAGTTGATCGACCGGCTGGGAACAGCCCGATACATGACGACTCTTGACCTCACAAAAGGGTATTGGCAAATCCCCCTGGCCAAGTCGGCCAAAGAGAAAACCGCATTTGTAACCCCAGACGGGGCGTTCCAATATAAAAGAATGCCGTTCGGGTTACAGAATGCGCCGGCCACATTCCAGCGGAAAATGGACCAGATGCTGAGGCCCCATCGGAAGTATGCTGCGGCTTACCTGGATGACGTAATTGTCCATAGCACAGATTGGGCCTCACATCTGCCAAAAGTGCAAGCAGTCCTGGACTCTGTTCGGGAAGCGGGGTTTACGGCTAACCCCAAGAAGTGTACCATTGGGCAGGAAGAGGCCAAATATCTTGGGTACACCATTGGGAGGGGAGTAATAAAACCCCAACTCAACAAAGTCGAGGCCATCCAGAGTTGGCCACGTCCCAACAGCAAGAAGCAGGTACGAGCCTTTCTGGGAATCGCTGGGTATTATCGGCGATTCATTCCCCACTTTGCTTCTAAGGCTGTGCCCCTAACCAACCTGACGAAGGGGAAAGGGTCGGTCATGATTAAATGGACCCCCGAGGCTGAGGCAGCATTCCAATTCTTGAAACAAGCCTTATGTAGCCAGCCAGTGTTGTACTCACCCGACTTCTCTAAAGACTTTGTCGTACAAAGTGATGCGTCAGATGTGGGGTTAGGAGCAGTATTGTCCCAGGTCTGGAACGGGGAAGAGCACCCAGTCATTTACCTCAGCAGGAAGTTGAAGTCCCATGAGGTAAATTACGCCACCGTTGAAAAGGAGTGTTTAGCGGTGAAGTGGGCTCTAGATTCCCTTCGGTACTACCTGCTAGGTAGGCACTTTGACTTGGTTACGGATCACGCTCCGTTAAAGTGGATGGCTCAAAACAAGGAAACAAATAGAAGAGTAAATAGGTGGTTCCTGGCCCTCCAGGAATTCAACTTCACAGTAAAGCATCGCCCTGGCGTTCAAATGGGGAATGTGGATGCTTTGTCTCGAGTACATGAATGCCTGATTGCTGGTGTTCCAACCCCGAGGTTAAAACAAGAGGGGGGGGTATGTGACAGCAGGAAGGTAAAGTCACCTGGTTGCATCCAGGGGGGTAGATATATTTCGCCCAGATTCAGGCTTTACGCCGACTTATACAACTAGGCGGAGAGTTGTATAAGCCCAGCTAAGGCTAGTGGGCTCATGGATGACTCATACCTCTAGGGAGAGTGCTGGGCGTCGTGCAGACAGGGAGTTGATGAGACCAGCTGAAGCCTGTCAGCTCATTTAGGCCTCTATAAGAACTCCCAGCTTCATTAGATGTTAGCTCATGCCTGGAACCAGACCTGTGTGGACTGTCTAGGGAGAGTGAACCCCTGTGCGGTGAGACAAAGCCTGTGTGGCTATTTGCTTGGACATTTAAAACCAGGGACTTAGGGACTAGGACAGCACTAGGCTGATCCCAGTTGTTAGTTAGGAAACCTGTATGTTTAGTTAGAGGTCAAGTTGACCAGGATTTATTTTGTTTATGTTTCTTTTGCTTTGCTGTGTTTTGTCACTGTAAATAGAAAATAAACCGCACCTTTTTGATTTAGAAAACCACAACCTCCGTTTGCTGGGCCTGTTTTTGTGTGGGGAGCCCATCCCGGGGGTCACCCACACCCGCTGCCGAGCTAACCCCCTCACAATGCTTATTGCGATTTTTTTTTTTATACCAAAAATATGAAGCAGAATACATATTGGCCAAAACTGATGAATACATTTGTTTTATTATTATTTTTTGGATATGTATTATAGCAGAAAGTAAAAAAAATATATATTTTTTTCAAAAATGGTCAGTCTTTTTTTGTTTATAGCGCAAAAAAAAAAAAAAAAAAAAAGATCTTCAAGATTTTGAAGTTTGATAATGCTGTTCTGAAATGAGCCCAATTCCTAAATATAGAAGGTTTAGATAGATAGCTTGTTTAGGTGCATGCAAGGATGTCTCTCTCTTCAGTACCTGAAATCATGCTGTAGTTTCTTGTGCTATACAGTACATTCAGAATTTTAAGTTTAAACAGCAGATTTATGGATTTTTTTTTCCACCCAAAATATACTTTATGCATTCTTTACTCTATTCTTTATGTCTTCACATACTGTGTGGGATCCAAAAAAAAAGCTAAGGAATCAATTACCACTGCGAACACATGTTCGGACACAGTGATTCAATAACAAACACCTATAAACAAAGTCTTTGTGACCTGTCACTGTTCCCTATAAATAAAATTTATGGCAATGGGCAGCTGTCCTAGAGGACTTTATGAAACGTGACTGCAGGGCAACAGATTTAGATTGTGGTTCTGAATGAGCTGTGGAAAAGAACAGACTGCTTGCTATGTGCAATGACTCCTTTACTGCTTTCATCCTAGATTAGTTTATTTTGGCCTATAAAATACAATCTGAAATTGTAGAGGCCTGGAAGTAATTGAGACAGTAAAAAGATGACATTTTCTATAGATATACATTAGACACTTGTAAGGTTTCCATTCACAATATAAAACATAAATGCACTATCCACAAACATGGCACCAATCTTCCCTACATTTTTGTCCCTGCATCATCAGTTCCATGCCTCCAAAAAGACCAAAACCTCTCTTGTCCATTTGATAAGCACCTGAAACACTCCCCTCCTCCAAACCTCACATGCAGAGATGTGCAGGAAAGCCTACACTTACAGGCTGGTTATGTAATGTCACTATTTCAAAAGCAGAGAGGCGTTTCCCTGTACAACCTGGCTTTGGTAAAGTCACCTAAGGCAGTCCCTCCCAACAGAGTAGCCTCTAACAGGACATTCTCCAATATGGCGATTTAACTCACTCGATTGATAAACAGATGTAGCGGGGTCTCCTTTAAGACTCCTGGAACTACATCTCCCAGAGTCCTGTTTGGCACCCAGGGTGAGTGTTGCCACCGCAGAGACTCATGGGAGAGACTATTTAAGGAGGAGGCAAGCCGGAGCTCCGCCTCTTTGGACACCGCGCTGCTAGCAACAGCTTCTTCCTGTGCGGATCTGCTGCAGTGCAAGGCCTGAAGCCTGGGGCCTTGTGCAACTTCCGAAGAGCCTTCCATCCCGCTGCGGAGCCTGGGTGGCACCTGACAGAGTTTGCTGTGGACATCAGTTGGATCGGGGACCCGATCGTTGCGGACGCTGTGTGTGGAGACACAGCAGGTGGAAGTCCCGGACTGGGATCGCGTCCGGAGTGGTGAGCGAGCACCTGCTCAATCCAAACGGTTGTACGGTGTTTAGGCCTATAGACTGTTTTGGCCCACCGTTCATCTATTTGCTGTTTCCGCTGGAGACCGGTTGCAGGACAGTTAAAGGGTCTCCAGCATAGTGTTCCTTATGACTGCCTACTTTGTGGATTACAATATTGTTCCTGAATGCGCACCACCATTTCAAGTTTGCATGCGAAGAAATCTCTGTTCACAAGACTGAGTTTGATTTCACGTCAGGCCTGACTAGGGAGGGGAGATAGAATATTGTTTAGTGCGCCATAGGGCGCGTAGATAGCAATAGCTGCACGTGGTGGATTACCGCGCTGTGCTATTGCCATATATATATATATATATTCCATCTATTGCTGCAGGGCTCTGTAAGCCAGTTACATGTTATGTTTTAACCCATGCCCTTTTAACCTACAGTAAAGCTGTTATACCTTGCCACTTGCATCACTGTGTTATCATTACTCATATAGCTTATAGTTAATCTGGGGTTAAAGTGTGTATGTTACCAGGTGTAGACTGCAATAGAAAACACCCCTAGACTAACTGTGCCACAGGGGACTATACAAGATTGCCGGGGGTTGGTGGAGCTGTACTCAGGGCCCGAAAATTCAAACCAGTGGCTCTCTTAACTGGGGGTAGCGCTACACAGAAAAATTGTCACCAGCATTCCCCTGGACCAACAGCTATTCTTGATCAACCCCACCCAAAACCCCAAAGTGAGGAGTGCCTGAAATTATGAGCAAATCTTTTCCCAACTTACCAGCCATATCAGGTTTGGAAACATTGACAAGTTACAACATTGATGTATTCTAACTAAGTATACAGTAATGGCATATTGCCAGGTAACATACTCAATCACAATGATAAATAATGTGCCCGGTCATTTTAATATACATATTCAAAAGGCACATCTTTATTTTTATCAATGTTCTGATAATTCATTCAAATGTTCCCAACACTGATATGCAGAGTCTCTCTCTCTCTCTCTCTCTATACTTACATACATACATACATACACACACATACATACAGAGGAACCTCGGTTTAAGAGTAACTTGGTTTGAGAGCAATTTGATTTTGGTTTTAAAAAAAATTCTGACTCAGTTTGCGAGTGTTGTCTCGCAAGACGAGCAGAATTCAACCTAATAGGGCCTGCAGTACTGCATTTATCCTTACGTGCGGGGGCACCGGAGCCGAGCAGAGCCGAACAGCGGCGATCGCCGCCGGTCGGCAATGCTTGGATAGATGCGGAAATACACAGAAATACTCAGTTTCCGAGCCTTTCCGACGTTTGCCGAGGTCAGCCGACGTGCCCCCGTTTCAGAGGCTCTCCGGCGCCTCCCACCTCTGGCCGGATGCGGATTGACTTCAGTGGGAAAACTTGCTTTGATATGCGAGTACTTTGGATTACGAGCATACTCCTGGAACGGACTATGCTCGTAATCCGAGGTTATACTGTGTGTGTGTGTGTGTGTGTGTGTGTGTGTGTGTGTGTGTGTGTGTGTGTAATATATATATATATATATATTATATTTATATATATATATATTTTTTTCTCTCTCCATTATGCAATAAGGATACACAACTATTGCTAATTTTTCTAAAGCAAAATCAGGAATAATAAAAAAAAGGGTCTTCTCTTAGATTATCTCTTACAGCATTATACTGTATTTTATTCCTAGTATGTTAAAGTTTAATCACTTTACTATAAATGTATTGCAAATAAGAAGAAGGTGCTTCTATAATAATTTTTGCAACCCACACTGTTTGACTCTTCCATTGAGGATAACTCTGTGGACAATCAGGGCAAGCTTGAAATATCCTTAAAGCTGAACACCAGGTAGAATATTGGATGCATATTTAGTATCACCAACTGCTATAGCAATTTCCAGCTTCCACAGCAGACATTGGTCCAAACTGTAACTATGCAATTATTATACCTGGAGTTCAGCTTTAAAAGCAAAATCTGTCAGCATTTGCAAAGGTGTTGAAATGAAACTTTCTGCTTAAAGACACTGCCAATTTGCCCATTTAGGGTATTACACATTTCGTTTTAAAAGCCCGAACAAAAAACACTAGTTTTGGTGCCAAGCCCAGTGCTCTGCCTCAGGTGGCCAGACCTTTTTTGCAACATTTGTCACTGGCAGCTTTCAGACTTTGTAAAAGACCCCCTAACCCATACACTTTCTGAATGCACAGGATTTTGCAGGTCTTGCGATAGTTACGCAAATGTTTATCAAACTTATATTTTCAATAATATACGCTAAAATCATTATCAATGCATACAAACACAACATAACTTCGAAAACTCCTGCTAAATGTAGAACAATAAAACTGTATTAAGTGAATGAACATTTGTACATTTTAAATGTATGCCTTTTGTGATACAGAGAAAACAGAAGACATGCAAAACTGTAAATAAGCAACGAATGCAAAAAGTCTGGAAATTGGCATCACACCCATTTGCCTTGTGGTAATGCCAAAATCTGCAGTGCGGTGTGTGCTATGTTGGTGTGCATTGCGATAAAATGATCCCAGCATGCATTTCATCGTAATGTGTTAGAATGTACGAATGTCATTTGGACAGCTCCCAGTCATTTTTTATGATCAGGAGCTTCCGTTCATGTGACAATGCATATTCCCACGTTACAGATGTGGAAAAAAAAAAATATATATATATATATATTTTTTTTTTTAAATACTGGAGGCTTTCAGGACAGGCAAAGAATCGTTAAAGGCGGACCTTCAGTAATTTTTTCAACTTTCCATCTAAATCTTCTGCCCTTGTTGTTTTAACGTTGGATAGTAAATACCTTATACAGCCCACTTCCTGTTTCTTGTCTGGTAAAAAGCCTAGTCTTATGGCTGGAGGAGTGCCTGTGTGTAATTCCAGGAAGTGAATGGGCAGCAGCTTCAGCTGCCCACAGTTAAAATGATTGCAGCCAGACTTAGTGGAGGGAGATTTCTGCAGCATATTTGGCAAGTACAGAATCACAGTATATATAAAATATGAAAAATGGTTGGAGAGAAGCTTCAGAAGGGCAAATATGTTTTTATTACAAATTATGTGAGCAGACTGCAGTTCCTATTTAATTATGACTTACATCCTTAAGGTTTGTATCCTCCTGGCTTGGCGCCAGCAGTCTTCTCCCCTGCACAGCCCACTGTCTCTGTGACACCCCTTTTACACTGGTGGCATTTTCCAGGCTCTAAAGGGCTAAAAATAGCACCTGTAAAATGCGTCCCCTGCAACCCCAGTGCTTTCACTCTGGATCGGTGTGCTTGTAGGACGTTGCAAAAAGTCCTACAAGCAGCATCTTTGGAGCGGTTTAGGAGTGGTGTAGGGAATGCAGCCAACTAAGGACATTACTAACCTGGACAGCAAGAAGTTGTTCTGTTCTGCCTTTTTCCTTATGTCAGTGGCAGATAAAGGGTTAAAATGGATATTCAGCTGGAGTAAAACAAAAAATAGGATTTTTTGTACTCACCGTAAAATCCTTTTCTCTGACATCCATGGACTGACACAGTGTCTCTTTACACTTTACACGTGGGTTATGTCCCTGCTTGCAGGAGAAGACCTAGGCAGAATGTGAAATGTTATACATACATTCTAAAAGCCAGAGCTGAACAGCCCCACCCAGGGGGCGGTCCCTCCGGACATAACCCTCCCACTACAGTCAGCAGACTTCAGTTCGCAACAAAGCAGTACAAACTTAGAAGGAAGGGTGGGTGCCGTGTCAGTCCATGGATGTCAGAGGAAAGGATTTTACGGTGAGTACAAAAAATCCTATTTTCTCTTACCATCCATGGACTGACACGGTGTCTCTTTACATTTTACACGTGGGATGTCCCAAAGCAGTGTCAAGAGGGATGGGAGCAGTATAAATGGAAAAACCAAAACTTCACTCCAATAAGGCAGAGCTCCTCAACGGAGGAGTCGCAACTTTAAACAGCGGCCTGCAGCACCCTGCGGCCGAAGGAAGCATCCGAAGATGCAGCCACATTAACCTTATAAAACTTAAAAGGCATGAACAGACGACCAGGTCGCCGCCTTGCACACTTGTGCAACCGACGCTTGATGTCGGGAAACCCATGAAGGACCAATTTCCCTGGTGGAATGTGCCGTAACCGGAAAGGGAGGCGCCCGCCCTTTGAGAGCATAGGCTTGAATGACGGTTTGTCTGATTCCCCTAAAAATGATGGCAGACGAAACCGCTTGGCCCTGTTATGGACCAGAGACAGTCAGAAACAGTGAGTCGGACTTCCGAATAGAAGCAGTAGCAGACAGGTACACCCGTAAGGCTCGTACCACCTCCAATATGTGCAGCGCAAACTCTCTGGGATGCGATGGGTGAGGACACAAGGACGGGAGGGCAATGTCCTCATGTAGGTGAAAGGTCGACACCACCTTTGGCAAAAAAGGAAGGTCGCGGATGCAACACCGCCTTATCCTTATGGATGACTAAATATGGCGACTTGCAGGACAAAGCCGCCAACTCAGACACTCGTCAAACAGAAGTGATTGCCACTAAAAAGGCCACCTTCTGAGACAAGACAAGAGGGGAATATCCCGGATATTCCCAAAAGGAGGTTCCTGGAGGACCGAGAGCACCAAATTCAGATCCCATGGTGGGAGAGGAGGCTTGACAGGAGGGAGCACATGGCGAACCCCCAACACAAGGTGCTAACCAAGAAAATGACCCGCTAGAGGTCGCTGAAAGAAGACGGCCAAGGCCGAAATCTGATCCTTTATGGTACTCAAAGCAAGCTTTTGGGTCACGCCACACTGCAGAGGACGCAGGATTCTGGGGACGGAATACGTCCGAGGACGCCAGTCCAGCGCTTCGCACATGGCGATATAAGCTTTCCAGGCACGGTGATAGATCTGCCTGGAGGAAGACTTCCGTGTCCTTAACATGGTCAAAATGACCGAGTCTGAGAGACCTCGGTCCCTCAACACCTGGCTTTTAACAGCCCTGCCGTTAAAGCCAGAGACTGTAAGCCAGATGAAACATAGGACCTTGAGACTGAAGGTCCTCCCTCATTGGCAACCGCCAGGGAACGTCCGCGACGAGACGTACCAGATCAGCGTACCAGTGACGCTGAGGCCAATCCGGAACAATTAGGATCACCGGAGTTTAAATCAGGCGATAAGGACCCTATGGGGCCACCAACGCATCCGAGGCATCGCCCAAGGATCCCTGGATCTGGTCACAACCTTGACCCTTGCGATTGAGTCAAGAGGCCATCAGGTCCACATCCGGCATGCCCCACCGTCGGTAAAGGAGTTGAAATATGCAAGGACCACTCTTCTTGGTCCGGTGTCTGGCGACTCAGATAGTCCGCCTGCCCATTGTCTATGCCCAGAATGTAAAATGGCCTACAGAGCCGACACGTTTCTTCCGGCCCACTTCAGGATACGGACTACCACGGAAGCCGCAGCTGAGCTCCGAGTTCCCCCTCGATGGTTTACATACGCCACCGCCGTGGCGGTGTCCGACTGGCTCCTGATGGAGCGACCCCGTACTCTCTCCGACCTGAGGAGAGACACAGTCCGATGGCCCGTATTTCCAGAACAGTGATTGGTAAACGGGCTCGTCCGGAGTCCAAGGCCTGAGCCGACAGGACTCCCCAGACTCCACCCCAGCCCGTCAGGCTGGTGTCCGTCGTGAGTACCGTCCATTGGATGGGAGGGGACCGACTTTCCGGACCGAAGAGCCGAGGATCTCAACCACCATGCTAGGGGCGCCCTGACCAGGTGAATCACCTGGATCTGAAGATCCAAGGACAACGGGGATTTGTCCCAGGTGGACAAGATCTCCTTCTGCAATGCCCTGGTGTGTGATTGGGCATACGGAACGCCCGCGAAGGAGGCCACCACGAGTCTCGGGACTCTCATGCAAAAAACGGATTGACAACCATTTTTGGGATGTCAGCACCCGCACCGCAGACTGAAGTGTCAGCAACTTATCCAGAGGTAGGATACCTTTGCCTCCAAGGAGTCCAGAATCAGAACTAGATACTCCAGACACTGAGTCGGGACCAGGACTGACTCCTGAATGTTCAGGAACCACCCGAGTCCCTGAGGGTCTAATTGACGATAGTCACCTTTCCTCTAAGTCTGATCCACTTTCTGCTCTTAGCAGAAGATCGTCCAGATAGCCAACGACAGCAATACCTCGCTGTAACAGAAGGCTAGAACCGGAGCAAGCACCTTGGTGAACACCCTTGGTGCCGAGGCTAGGCCGAAAGGAAGAGCCACAATCGATAGTGGACTTCGCTGATCGCAAAGCGCAGAAACTTCTGGTGACTTGCGCAGATCGGAACATGCAAGTAGGCGTCCTTGATGTCCAAGGACGCCAGAAGAAAATCCCTTTGGTGGAGTGTAGCGATCACCGTGCGAATGGATTCCATGCGGAATTTCTGCACCTTCTCAAAGGCATTCAGAGCCTTGAGGTCCAAGATAGGTCGAACCACGTCCTATTTTTGGGACGACAAACAGAATCGAGTAGAATCCCTGAAAACTCTCCTGTGACGGAACCGGCACAATCACTCCGGACCTGATCAAATCCTGTACAGCCCCCAAGAGGGCTGCCCGACAGGTAGGAAGGAGAGGAAGATTTGAGGGAAAGAATCTGTCTGGGGGCCAGGATCGGAATACTATCCTGTATCCTGAGGTGACCACCTCGCACACTTACCAGTCAGAGATTCGGGAGGACCACCGATTTGTGACCTGCGAAGTCGTCCCCCCACCCCAGAGTCGGGCGGAGGCAAGACTTCACGCGGAGGCGGGCTTGGGAGCCGCTTGTTCAGCTTACGCACCCAGGGGCACTTGTGCCCACCAGCCGCACTGCCGTCAGTCTGAGAGGGCCTACCCGTGGACTCTGACTGACGAAAAAACCCTGTTTTGCTGGAAAGGAAGGCCCCTGTTTGCGGCGGGGCCTCCTCCCCCTTGCTAGTCTAAGGAAGAAGAGTGCTTTTACCTCCCATGACATCCATGACGATGTCATCCAGAGCAGCACCGAAAGGTCTACCACCTTTAAATGGTAGATCCGTCAGGAGCTTCTTAAGGCTAGGTCAGCAGACCAGCACTTCAACCAGATAAGACGACGCAATACCACCGCTGAGACAGAGGAACTGGATATTAAAGGGGCCGCGTCCAACGTGGCGTCGCACACATAAACCAGGCCCTGAACCAGTTGGTGGGCCAAAGCAACTGTGTCTGGAGGAAGAATATGCTCCTGTACAGCTAGGTGCAACATTTTTGCCCAACCTGTAAGTGTTTAAGACACAAGGGTCGCCGCTACCACAGGCCGTAGGGCGGATCCCAACAAGGCAAACATGGCTCTGCTCACCACTTCTGACCTCCCGTCAGTGGGGTCCTCAAATGCAGGCGTCCCCTCCATCGGGAGAGTGATGGCCTTGTTCAACCGGGCGACTGGAGGGTCGACCCTGGGGGAGAAGCCCACTTTTTAAGTAGGGCATCTTCAAGGGGTACCTGATAGACAAACGCAGCGGGACCATAAAAAAATTCTTCTGCGGCTTTTCCCAGACCTTACCAATGAGCTGGTCAAAGAAAGAACATATGGAAAAACCTCTTTAGAAGGCCTGGCCTTAAAAAAACCAAAAGGAGACTGTATCCGCCTGAGGTTCTGCATCCGCAGCATTTTAGCTTGAGAGTGTCCCTCACCGCAGTCATGAGTACACCAACAAGCGCCCTGTCATTTACTGACTCAGAACTGGAGTTTTCCTCATAAGGAATGTCCTGTTCAAAACCATCCAATACATTCAGAACTAGGGTCCTGAGCGGTAGTGGCTAGGCCCATATCTGAATCAGCGCACTGCCCTCATGAAGTAAAGTGGGGAGAGGGCGCTTTTTTGCTCCCTTGCGCTTGCACACAGCTCCCATCCTGGTCAGAAATGATTCCAGGACTGCCCACAACTGGTCCCTAGGGACCGCAGGTGCTGAAGCACTGCCTGTTGTCCACTGACATTTAGGGGAAGCTGGTGACAGAGACTCCATATTGCCCCCCTCTGAGACTCCTCAGATAAAAAGTCCACCCACAGGCTGTGCTGACTGAGGAGGGGGCGCCCAGGGGACTCGCCAAACCGGACCAGGGACCGCTCAGTTCCGCTGTCTGTACCGCGCTGTGTCAGCGCTGGTGAGCTGTGAGGAGATTGTGAGGAGATTCGCGCTGTTACAGCAGCGCTAGAGGCCAAAACTAGTGCTGAAGAGCGCGCGGGCTACAAGAAAATGGCCGCCGCACTTCACTGAGGCGATCCGCGGCAAGATGGCCGCCATGACTCAGCAAAAGTGAAAAAAACAGCACACACAGCGCCACTCAGGCCCCAAAACACACAAAAAAAGGCCCCAAGCATATCTGCAGACCAGCATTAGCCCCTCCAAGAACAGTGTGACCCCCAGGCACCACACAGCACAGCGCCAGCAATGGTGACAGAGAGTGACAATGAAATACAGGGGGAGACAGGGAAAATCCCCCACAGAGAAACACACAGCCTTTTGTACTCACCTGCAGGCAGGAGAGACTACTTACCCGTCCCCTGAGGGACCCACTGGTGTGTTTCTGACAGGACTATCACAGTGCAGTACTGAGTAGCTGTCGGCCCGGTCCACCGCAAAAGATACAGTCAGTCAGGAACTGTTCAGTCTTGAGAGGACCGTGGGAGCATGAAAGCAAACCCGGCCACCCCTGGAGTCATGGGGCCTGTCGTGAACTGAGTCTCACGCACACAAGGCGAGGATCAGCACGCTCGATGGTCGGACAGGGAAGACTACGAGGATATCTTGTACCCAACCTGTTGCCCAGCCGACAGTTGATAGAAAATTCTCAAAAATAAAATAAAAAAGAATTCCAGAAAAGGAATAAAAAATAGGTCAGGAGACTGGCTCCTGAGAGAGCCACGTCTTCTCCTTCTGCTAGGCAGAAAAAAACTGAAGTCTGCTGACTGTAGTGGGAGGGTTATGTCCGGAGGGACCGCCCCCTGGGTGGGGCTGTTCAGCTCTGGCTTTTAGAATGTATGTATAACATTTCACATTCTGCCTAGGTCTTCTCCTGCAAGCAGGGACATAACCCACGTGTAAAGTGTAAAGAGACACCGTGTCAGTCCATGGATGGCAAGAGAAATTTAGTTTTACTTAGTTCTGTTGTCCCACCTACTAATTGTTATGCTGCTGTTGCAATTGGTTGGATTGTATTTTTTAGTACTGTGTAAATTCTTAGACCTAGTGGCAACGTGGTACTACAGCTTTTTTTTTTTTTTTTTTTTTTAGTGAGCACATTTGGTATATTAACCCCAACCCCCCCCCCCCCCCCTCAAATTTTAGGACAATCTTTAGATAGTCACTTCCTGCCTTTCCCCTGTTCTTTCAGTTTTAGTTTCTTGGCAGACAAAGTTTAGAAAGTCGTCTTCATACATGTCAAAAGACTGGAAAAACATCCTCTGTAATGTAATTTGTAAAGTAAAAACTGCTATATTCAACGTCTGAGTCTTATTGCTGAATTAGCAAGTGGCCATATTGTCTGGACAGATCGAGATTTATCCCAGTATATCAGCGCGTAAAATGGAAGCAGAGACGGAACAAAATCGCTTTACCTGAGGTTTCTGAATGTTGACAGAACAGAGTTCACTACTAGATGAAATGAGTATACTTGCTAATTTGCAGTCTGGAGCCTATAGAAGCACATTGTCTGCAAAATGTTTATTTCCTACTAAATAGAAAAAAGCTGTGTATTTTCTTCCAAATGATAAGCGAGATTTCTTTAGTCTGCTGCAGGCAGGAGGAATCATTTTCAATCAATCTCCTCTAACCAAGTCATCAGACTGCAACATTGCGATTTTGTAACAAGTCACAAGGTGAGAAGCTGTGCCAGATGCCTGTGAACATAGCTGAAGCAGAGTTTACAGGACTACTCTCTGAACACTGCAGTGTCTGTCTGAGAAGCAGATGCTGACCCTAGATGATGGCACTGTTCTTCTGGAGAGAAAAATGGATGAAATCTTTGCCAGGAAGCGTACTGTGATCTCTGGGAGAGGTAATAATCATCTGTAATTATGCCCTTCTAACACTTTGACCATACTATCCTCTAAGTACACTATGCAAAGCTATATCTTTATTATGTATAGGATTTTTCCATATAAGCTACCGATATATTGAATGAACATTTCGAGCTTATGTTGCTCGCCATTTTTGGGCGAGTGTATCTTTATGTTTTGTACCATTTTTGTATCTTTGCAAACAATAAAGTTACCTTGAAAAAAATCAAAAAATATCTGTAACCGTCCTTTCACTCAAGTGTTCCAATTAGATCGACCAGTCACTTGATCATGCAGATCTGAACAGAAGCTTATTGTTAGTTTATAGGCAGGTGAATGTAAATAGATGTACTTTCATTTACCTCCGAGTCTGTCTAGGACCAAAATATAATTATATATACACACACACACACACACACACACACACACACACACAGTACTGTGCAAACGTCTTAGGCAGTTGTAAAAAAAAATGCTGTAAATTAAGAATGCTTTTAGAAAAGAAGCGTTAATCATCTATTTGAATCAATTAACAAAATGTAAAGTAAAATGAACAGAAGAGAAATCCAAATCAAATCAATATTTGGTGTGACCACCCTTTGCCTTCAAAACAGCATTAATTCTTGATTTTTGAATGAACTTGGCAGGTAGGTTGTTCCAGACATCTTGGCAACAAACCACAGATCTTCTGTGGATATAGGCTGCCTCAAATCCTTCTGTCTCTTTAGATAATCCCAGACTCAATGATGATGAGATCAGGGAGGGCTTTTTGGGGCAAAACCACCACTTCCAGGACTCCTCTTTCTTTACACTAAACATAGTTCTTAAAGTGGTTGTAAACCCACTTTTTTTTTTTTGTCCCACCTGCAAGAGAAAGGCATAATGAGCTATTATGACTAGCATAATAGCTCAATATGTTCCACTTACCTTAGATCGGGGCCCCCGAAGCGTCCTCGTCCCTCTGTCCAGCCGCAGACTTCACTGCGGCGATAGCCGGAATGTTACTTCCGGGTATCGCCGCACCAGCCAATCACAGCGCCACTCCGGTGCTGTGATTGGCCGGAGCGGCGGAGACGTCACTCTGCGCATGCGCGCGGGAGGCGTCCCACTCGGCTACGCCCAGCGATTGCTGGGAAGTAGCCGAGTATGTGAATGGGATTAACCCCATAAATGCGCCGTTGTCTACGGCGCGCATGCGCCGTAGATAGCGGCGCTTGACATTTTAGTAAATATCTCCTAAACCGTGTAGGTTTAGGAGATATTTCTTGCACCTACAGGTAAGCCTTAATCTAGGCTTACCTGTAGGTGCAAGTTGAAAAAGTGGGTTTACAACCACTTTAATGACATTAGCTGTATGTTTGGGGTTGTTGTCCTGCTGCAGAATAAATTTGGGGCCAATCACACGCTTCCCTGATGGTATGGTATGATTGATCATGGTATCTGTCTGTATTTCTCAGCATTGACCCTGACCAAATCTCCAAAGCCATTTGCAGAAATACAGCCCAAAACTTGCAAGGAGCCTCCACCATGCTTCACTGTTGCCTTCAGACACACAATATTGTAAGGCCCCATGCACACGAGACGCCAGTACAAACTCTGCTGAACACACGTTTTTAAAGTGGTTGTAAACCACGTAGACAATTTTTTTTTTTTACTTACCTGCAAGACAAAGCTATAATGAGCTAGTATGACTAGCATACTAGCTCATTATGTACCACTTACCTTCGATCGGGGCCCCCGAAGTCGTCCGTGTCCCTCCTCTAGCCGCATCCATCTCTGCGGCGATAGCCGGAATGTTACTTCCGGGTATCGCCGCTGCAGCCAATCACAGCGCCGCTCCGGCGCTGTGATTGGCCGGAGCGGCGAAGACGTGACTCCGCGCATGCGCGCGTGAGCTGTCGAATTCGGCTACGTCGTCGAATGTTGCGACCTAGCCGAATTTGTGAATGGGGTGACGTCAGCGTCGCCGCATTTACATACAAATATCTCCTTAACCGCGTAGGTTAAGGAGATATTTCATGCACCTACAGGTAAGCCTTAATCTAGGCTTACCTGTAGGTCTTTGTTTAAAAAGTGGGTTTACAACCACTTTAAAGGTTGAAACCGGCGTTTAGAAATGCCCATTTTGCCGCGTTTGTGTTTATAAGTTTTTAGTTAAGAAACATCATAAGACCCCCCCCCTAAGCTCAAAAAACTATTATTTAACCATTTCAGCCCTTTTGTGAGACCAGAGTGAGTAGCAGCAGCTGAGAGCAGCAGTGTACTTGTATTTAGCGTGTCACTTGCCACAAGCTGTGAATTGTCCACTTGCCATGTCACCTGGCCACGTCACCTGCCACAAGTTGTGGATTGTCCACTTGCCACGTCACCTGGCACAAGTTGTGAATTGTCCACTTGCCATGTCACCTGGCCACGTAACGTGCCACAAGTTGTGGATTGCCCACCTGCCACAAGTTGTGGATTGTCCACTTGCCACGTCACCTGCCACAAGTTGTGGATTTTCCACTTGCCACGTTACCTGCCACAAGTTGTGGATTGTCCACAATGCAATGCAAGCAATTACAGTATTTTTTTTAAATAATTTTTTTAATGGGTTTTTCATCATTTGCCATAATTTTTGAGATTTCTAATGTAAAAAAATAGGTCACCTTTAAAAACGCTTATAAACGAAAATGCTGGTACTGCGTTTAGCCGCGTTTCGTGTCTGAAACGTGGAAAACTTTTGCGTCCGAGACCATTTTTTTGCTTATGGAAAAACAAGGTTAAACGCAACTGCATATAAACGAGACTGTGTACATGGTCACATAGGATAACAGTGAATGGGTTCAGGGGCAGTTGAAAAAAAGTGTCCAACTGCCTCTGAACGCTCGTTTAACAGCGTCTGGTGTGCATGGGGCCTAACTCTCTCCAGCCATTCACAAACAAACTGCCCTTTTCTACAGCCAAATATTTCAGATTTTGGCTCATCAGTCCAGAGCACCTGCTGCCATTTTTTGCACCCCGGTTCCTATGTTTTTATGCATAGTTGAGTCGTATAGTGTTGGATTTCTCTTCTGTTCATTTACTTTCAATTTTGTTAATTGATAAAAATAAAATATGAACCCTTCTATTTCGGAAAACATTCTAAATTTACATTTATTTTTCATATCTGCCTAAAACATATGCACAGTACTGTGTGTGTGCGCGTGTGTGTATGTATATATATATATATATATATATATATATTATATATATATATATATATTTATATTAGGGCTGTGGAAATTAACTATTAATTCCTCGATTAATTGTTTTGATCGATCAAAATTCTTTGGGCTTGCCGTGTCCATCTGAAGGGCTCCTTTGCTGTGCCTTCATATCTGCATGCCGGCGGGACCTTACTATCTGCCACACGCAAGGGCTGTTACACTTCCCTCTATCACTTCCCTCTATCAACCTGGGATTCTACAGCCATCCACTGGGAGTAAATAGTTCCCTTCACGGGACATCTACATGCCGACAGATTGATGTTAACCCCTCCTCATCTGGATTCAGCAGTGGTATCGTTGTACACATTTTTATACCAGTATCATATTTAGCTACATGTTTTTATGACTGCTTTTGCTACCGTTTGGTATTACTCGCACCATTTTTACAGTTTATGTAGCTACATCGATTTTATCTCCAGTGCAATTATTATTTTGTTACCTACTTGAAGACTATAAAAGTTTTAATGCTATTCCCATTGAGCGCTGCCTTTGTGTGTTTTTTGTATCCTGCTATCGATTTTTCCAGTGGTTGGTAGCTGCACTGGGACTCGGCCTGCAAGGAGATCAGCTAAAAGTAGTTGGATCTATGTGTGTTATAATTAATCTAAATTAGTCAGTCAATCGATAAAAAAAAAACATCGATTAATCGAACACGAAAATTTTAATCAGTAACAGCCCTAATAAATATATATATATATATGTATGTGTGTGTGTGTGTGTGTGCGCGCGTCACGCTCTAGTAGTGCTACTAGTATAAGTGTAGGAAAATTTATGTTATGGCTAATGGTTAAAGAGATTGTAAACCCTCAAGGTTTTTCACCTTTATGCATTCTATCAGCCCCCCCCCCTTTTTACTTACCTGAACCCGATCTTTCCAGCGACAAGAACGAGTCCAGAAGCTCCAGCCGTTGTCTTTGGGTCCTCATTAGATAGATTGATAGCAGCAGCAGCCATTGGCTCCCGCTGCTGTCAATCAAATCCAGTGACACGGAGTCGGGCCGAGTCCTGCTGTCTGTGTGAATGGACGCAGCAGCAGGACTCGAGAGCGTGCCCGTACGGGTGCCCCCTTGGAATGCGGCTCTCAGAGGGGGCACTTGATGCAGGGAGGAGCACCGCTGGAGGACCCCAGAAGAGGATGATTGGGGGCACTCTGTGCAAAACCCTTGCACAGAAGAGGCAAGTATACAAACTTTTACAACCCCTTTACCAGATGAGTCTTGAATCTTGGCCAAAAGTTTTTTTGCAGGTCAGAGCTAGATGACTCATACAGGCAGGTCTCTGGTGCCTCCCCCTGGTTTTGGGAGTTTGGAGAAACTTCTAGAAGCTGGAGGGCGGAGGCCAGGAGGCTCGATCTGCATATTTGGGGGAGTTTGGCCAATTCCCAGGCAGTGGGCCTTGCATGGTGGCTAAGCCAGCCCTTAAAGTCATGAGTCATGCTGGCAGGGGAGATGGGTGAAAGATGGAGTGCTGAGGAGACTGTCAGTGGCCCTTGAGGCGAACCCATGCTGGGGGGTGGGACTCTGCCTCGGGATGATCCTGACAGCATCACAGTTTGAAAGGAATCTTACCCAAGAGGCAGCAGGAGCAAGGAGGACAGTGTGAGTACATCAGCATGGTCAGGGACTTACAAGGGCAAAGACTGCCACATGTAGCAAGCCTTTCTGGAAGACAGCGTTGTGCTTAAATCTTTCCTTTACCTTGCCCTGGGAGATCTTCAGTAGCAGCCGGGTGGGCTGGTGCAGAAGCAGCCAGGTGGACTTGTAGTTCCTGCAGTCAGTAGAACTTGGATCAGTGTCTATGGTGGAATTGGAGTTACTCCTCTATGCAAGCTACCATACTTTGTGCTACTTTCCAAAAGGGACTGAGACTTCCTAGTCCTTAAGTGGCTTTTGCATCTTTTCTATCAGAGTTGTACATAGGGAGGAAGTTGTCCCTGGTTTTGTTGCCATCAAGTTGGGCATAGTTCCTATTACCCATCCAAGTTATTACGTGTGTAAAAGGCTTGCATCCTTTTCAATTTTTTTTTTTTTTTGCACATAAACATGACAGATCACTTACATCCGCCTCCCCACTGGGTTAACATGATTCAATGACGAAAAAACTGAATGGTCACAGCGGTCACAGAAATTACATCTCCTCCACTCTGAAGTAGCAGGGATCTGTTCACAGGTCCCTGCTGATCGAAAAGGATGCGGCCTGTGTGAAAGGGCCATTAGACTTATTCCTTACTTAGTATGCATGCACTGGACACAAAAATATTTATAGATCTGTTCAATTTATATACAAATTTTTTAATACAAACGTTATAATTATTTAATATATTTTGTAAATTTACATTTCTGTGAGCCAAAAGAACAGCTTGCGGTAACCACCAACTACACACAGTGGCAGAGTCCTGTGCCAGCTGAGTCCAGATCCTACAGATGCATATCCAACGAGGATTGGCTACAGAAGAAATGGCAATTTGTTAATATACAAAACAAAGCACCATTATTACCATTCAATAGCAAAATAAATAACTTACATGAGGGTGACCTAAATGATGAATAAGAAGTTGGCTGTTCATCTTTCCTGGACATCCCGTGGTTGCAAACAAGTTCTCATTACATTTAGACCACCTACATTGGAAACATGTTAACAACAGAATTAGCACCTTTAGTAAGAGAGGTATTAGGGCCCATTCACTCCACTGTGTTACAGCAATTTAGACTAAACAGTTAGATTAAACTAACATCTTAACATACTCCAGAGCACACCTGTGCTTCATAAAATAAACAAAACTGCAAAACAGCAGAAGTAATTTTTCCTAAAATGGGGCCCATTTGAAACAAATGAGCTGTCGTCACGACCCACACAGTGTGCTGCGACACATATTAAAAGTAGTAAGTAGGAGGAGGACAAAAAAAAAAACAACAGCTTTTTAGATTTTGCATTCTAATAACTCTTGCGGCACCTCATTAGCCCTAATTAAATTGTATCTGATACAAAGAACACAAATGTTCTGCATTGCAGCTTACCAGTCCTTAGATGTGGTGACTGCATAAACATTCCTTTTTTTTTTTAGTTTTCACCCTTTATTTTTACCTGATGATCCTGGCAGTAACACACTTCCTGTCCTAGGGTGCCAACGCTCACTCACTGTACCATATCCATGGAGAAGCATTGTTGTAAACTAGCAAAAAAGACTACAGAATACTCTCCCTGCTCCTCATCTCTCTAAGATTTGGTGGTGTTCTGGGGTTCACAGAAGAGAACTGGGAAGGCTGAGGTCTTTGGCAGGATCAAAAGACAAACATTGCATAACTAAAAATGAATGCTTACCTTTTTAATTTTTTTTCACTTGCTTAAACTCCTACCAGTCATATTGAGAATAGGGCCGGGGAGATATTTAACATACATGTGCATCTTCTATGCATGTAAACACAGCCCTTGCATGGGTGCATGCTGTAGTTGGCCCGTGTAAACAAGGGGAAAATGGTTAGAATAAGATTTAAAAAATTGGTAGGTATGCTGTGTGAATGGGAATACATAACATAACGTAGGATTTTCTCAAGTTTGATTGCAAAAGTAAAAAACACTTTTTTTTTTTTAGGGACCATGACATCAAATTAAAAATGTTGTGTGACAGCTCTTCTGGGGCTGCTAACATCTCATCCAAGATGGCAGCACCAAGCAGCAGTCTTAAGCCTAGCGGATTTTCCGCAGACAAAGCGTAGGACTTTTGTCGAAGGGCGTTGGCCAGGAATTTGTCTTGCATACAAACAGCACACAATTGTCGGCCAATACACACAAAACTGCATGTTTTTTTAGCTCTTTAGCACCACCCTTTGGGCACCTTTTGCTAATGTTGTGTTTGGTGAGCATTTATTCTGAGCATGCGTGTTTGTACTTGGGAGTTTTGTCCGACGGACTTGTGTACACGCGCTCGGAAAATCCGACAACACAATTGTTGGTGGAAAATTTTAAAGCATGCTATCCCACATTTATCCGTGGAAAATCCGGCAACAATTGTCCGATGGAGCATATAAACAGTCAGATTTTCCGCCAACAGCCTGTCATCACACAATTTTCTTCAGAAAATCCGATCGTGTGTATGAGGCTTTTAAAGGTAAATGCATTACATTTACATATAATTTTAGGAGCAGCTTTTGTTAAAGTGAATGGTCTTCCAACAGGGTCTATTTGTTATCATTTGAAAATAACTTTGTTGATTTAAAAAAAGAGAGACTGCAGAAATAGAAAAAAAAAAACAGCCCTTACATCTATAGCAAACACTTGTTTTAAATATGATGTTTTTAATTATATATATACACACACACACACACACACACACACACACACACACACATATATATATATATATATATATATATATATATATATATATATATACACACATACATACATACAGACATACATACATACACACACACACACATTATATATACACATATACACACACACACAAATGAGTTATTGCTGAATGAATTGGCCTGTAGATGAAGTGTGAAAATAACTGGAGCTCAACAGGTCAAAATACTGCAAGATTCTGCCTGTAGTATACATTTCTTTGAGATGTCTATTAAGGGGAGCAGAAAGACAGCTATTCCACGTGGAGAGAAAAGGATTCATGGGATAAATTACAGATTTTTTTTTTGTAAATAATAGCCTTTGGTGGTCATAAAACTATTTTGAAGAAATCATAATTGCTCAGCTTTGTAGTATTCATTATACTTTATGTATGTGTGTTCGAGAAAAACTGGATAGCAGCAAGGGGGTCGCCAAAAGTGCTTTTCAGCGTGAAACATGAAAGAGGTGACCCCTGCAGCAAACCAGATAGTCAATAAGAAAAGTTCCTGCAGCACAGAGTGCTGAAATTCATTTTTTTTTCGTGTTAGCTGGCAATTGCCATGCACCAGCACTGTCCTTCTCCCACATACTGAAAAGTACCAGGTAGTTATTTTTGCTCCCAACAGCTGAAAAGCAGAGAGAAGGCAAGTATGGGTTGCGGGAGGGGCAATCACTAACACAAACCTATTGCTTTGCCTCGCATGGGCAAATCAAAGGTCCACTTTAGTGCTTAAACTAGAAGCCTAAATTAAGTCAGATGGAAAATATAAACCTCGATTTTCAAAAAAGGGGGGAGAGGGTCCTATACATACCTGAAAGATCTTGCTCTGTCAGCATGTGATGGCTTATTATCCTGAGGATAGCTTAAAAAAAGAAAAAAAAGAAAATTAAAATGTTGTGTCTTATCAAATCAAATAGTAATAAGGTATTATATGTCAAATAACAAAAATTTGTATGTGATGAGTAAGATTTTACTATTCCAGAATGATTACTTAGATCAAAATGGCACAATGGACACTGAAGGTAAAACTTTAATGGCCAACTGCTATTTCAGAACTTTTTTTGCCAATAATGTACTCCACCCTAAACCTGGTCTGGAGGATACCTAAAAGATAGAACTTACCTCAGTGTGTGTTTTCCTGTGCTGCTTTTTAACATTTATTTTTATTTTTGGGTCCCGTATACAATCTCTTTTTTGGCTGTTTGTCCTTTGTGATTGAAACAGAATTTATGCCATCAGGGGTTAATCTTTCTTAAAGCTCCGAAACAATAGGAATGGGGCAAACATTTGTACTCATTAAGATGTCATTTATATTTGAACTTCATGTTTATATTTTTTCCTTTTTTAATCAAATTCATTCCCATAGGTGCCTGCCGTTTCCTGGACGTGGTGTCAGTCTGTTGGCCTCGCCTCCGGAGCAACCCGGGTCCCTACATGGTACTCTCACTGTGGGGCTTTGGTCCCATCCCCATGCCTCACGGCAGGCAGGGGGGATACTTTCCGAGCTGTGTCTTGGTGTTATGCCCTCGCTCCCCGGCGGCCATATACCCTTTTGGCCGCTAAAGGGAGTTTCCAGCCTGCCGGCGGCGTCCCGCGATCACTGCAGACTCAGCCTGCAGCGCATGCGCGCCTCGGCGGGCGTGGCCCGGACTGCGTCACGCCGTCTTGGACGGCAGCAGTGATGGCGGTTGCCGGGGATCTCGGTCCTTCCGGAACGCCGGGGAGACCGCACAATGGCCGTCATGATGGCGGCCCTTGGCGTCCCATCATGTGGGGTATGTGGGGGTTATGCTATGTGGGGGGTGGTGGCCGCAGGGCGGTTGACTCCTGGGGGAGGGTAGTGTGTTGGGGGGGAGGAGGACGACCTTAGGTCCTGGGCATGCCCACTTCATAGATTTGTGTCCCTATAAATGCATAGCCCCAAGGTTTAGCTCATTCAGAGATCCCACGGTGGCTTGGGTGGAGGGATACGCGCACAGCGGACATATTATAGTGAGTACCAGCCTGACCTCTTACATGGCTTTCCAATATGATCCATATCCCCATCCAATAACCCACATGCTTATATTTCATTTCTTTATATTTTTGCATGTAGATTTCCATGCATGCAGGCATCTTCAAACGTTTTTCACTTTAAAGGAATCTCTTTTGAATTTCCTCTACACTCCAAAACCACTCTATTGAGTTTTGTATGTCTACTCCGCTGAAAGTCCAGGTACCTCCTCATTAATTCGATCTCTCCTGGTTTTCTTTTTTTCAAATATTCGTTCACATTCTAACATTTTTCTTCTCTATTCCCCCCCCCCCCCCTTTCCCATTCACTGTCACACATCCACATTCACATCATTTTTTGATTTCCATATCCATTTTATTTTCACTTACACACAATTTTAGTATCTTTCCCTCCTTCTTCCTTTCTCCCCCTTTTTTTCCCCCCCCCCTTTCTTTTTCACCTCACACCAGACATGCCCAACCCCAACACATTCACATACACACTCCTATCCCTTCACATTCGTTTCACTTTCACACTGCCTTTCACCATTTCTTTACTTATTTATTTTTTGTTTTGATCTCATGTCTTCATATTACACCGTTTCTGTATATTCTCCTTTGCACCTCACCATACATTATTAGTCCACCACAGGTTCCTTTTTATTGATGACCATGTTCACTCAATTTTCTCTTTGCACATTGTTGTCTCACTTCATACCTTGATTTTCCAACTATCTCGTCTCACTCTATATTTTCCCCACTCTTAGTGGGGTACTGCACTTTTCAGAGCATTATTTATCTGAATATTCCCTCAAAATACTATATATTACATATTTTTTTATTTTTCATATATTCTCTACAGGGATATTCATTTTTCCATTTGGTGGTGTGTGCAATGTGGGGTCGCAGGTTGCGACCTCTCGTAGGCCTGAGGGTGGTTTTTCCTCGCTCTGCAGCTTGGTCCATGGCACCACCCGACCCTCTCCCTTTCCTGTCTGGAATTTTGGGAGAATTTGCTCCCGGCGGTGGGGCCGCCAGCTGACCTTGGTTCCCGGCTCCTGGCATTCACCTTGGTATGTATTTGTACTTATGATTACTGCCTTTACATGTATAAATCATATACACGTGAACACACATGTATACACAATAGGTGTATATGTGCGTTTTATTTCTGTTGATTGTTTGTTACTAACAATTTCTCACTGATATGCATATACTTCATTATAGAACCTATGCTCGCAAATCTTGTCTCCCCCTGAAGAAGACAGCTACTACTAAAGGTCGAAATGCGTTGGGGTTTTGCGTCCCTAGTAACTATGTATAATGCCGTACTATCTTCAGTGGTTGTTTTTTTGTATATGTTTTTGCTTTTATTGATGTCCTATTGAGCTCATGTCTTGAATCCTATCAGATGGCTGCTTACACTTTATATACTTTTTTGTATTAGTTCAATAAAAATTTTACTTTTTTATGAACCTCATTCTATGACCTTATACTTTACGTTGCAATACAAAGCCCCTTTTCCTTCTTCCAAAGTTCTATCAGGGGTGTGCAGCATTTTTATCCACAGTTAGTATCGCCTTCCCTTTGCCAACATTTTTTTTTATGCTATAGAAAAAGACACATAAGGGAGAGATGCGCTGCGAACCCCGAAACGATATAGAAAAACATTTAGGCTGCACTATAGCAGCCTGGGCGTCTGTTTCCGGGAGGGGGGGGGGTAAAGGCAGCACCTGTGTCTGTTTAATTGTTACTGCATATATCTATGACCACTGCCTGCAGATCACTTATGACTGCGCGCAGACCATAAGGTCACCACTACACATACTCCTCCTCGGCTTCCAGTTCTCCACCCTTCTGCTTCACCGCAGTTTACTCTTTTATTTATATGAATCTACTCAAGGTAAATGTCACAACCATGCACAAACCCTTAAACCTCCCCAACCCCCTTTTTTTCACATCTCTTATCACTGCTTTGCTGTTTGTTTGTCTGTTTTTTCCTTCACATTTTTCCAACACCTCCACCTCTTTCACATTCTAACACCACCTCGTACACACTACACATAATCAGTTTGCATTGCCCTTAACACTCTAACCTACATTCCGTATATCAACACTTACACTCACACACATACTCACACACACACACACATATATACTTACTTTTCTTTTTACTACCCTTAGCAACACACATTATATATCATTTCCACCCACCCCATATTCCTATCCAATCCCTCTATCTAATTCCATTACCTTATACAACATTTATAAACATGCACTGCCCTAAATTTTGGGACGGTTTGGTACCAGAGGAGTCACTGTGTTAGTGGTTAGTCCACACACCCTTAAAATTTTGCCACTCTGTTTAGAGTCAATTTACTTACTAAATTTGTATTGTATACATGGTCATTGATTGGGTATTCATTGCAGATGCCTGCTCCCCTGTAGGATGTCTACCATGTGGCTCCTTGCAAGCCCCTCCCCTTTTGGGGGGATGGGCGCAACTGTGGGGTCCGCCTCATCACTCAGCGATCTCCAACTCATCTGGCCATGGGACCATCCATTCCATTTCAGCGGTAAACATTTTTAACATTTTAGACCCTAACGGGACCTATGGTGATGTTTCAAATTTCTTAAATCATGTCATGTGTTTGTTATAGAGCCTACTTTCCCCCTGATGATGACCGCTACAGAGGTCGAAACGTGTCGGGAACTCCATACAATTTTCAGTAATCTGATATAATAACACTGTGTGTAATTTCAATATAGGCTGTACTGTGAAAATGTATTGTACCTATTGGCCAGTTTTTCCTTTACATGTTGTAATGCATCTTGACATCCTCACAATTTTAATAAACGTATTCTTTGTGCTATCCATTTGTTACCAATCAAACCTTATTACATTGCTGTCCAAAGCCCCATGGGGAACATTTTTTTTAATATGCTCTATTTATAGAATCGGTTTTACACATCACCTCAAAATTGTATATTTTAAAGTAGAAGCAAAATATCACAAAAACCACAGCAAATAAAATAGCAACAAATTTTACCAATCTATATAAACAGTCCTCTAGGAAAATCAGTAATAAAATAAGCGCCAACCTTGAGCGTGGCATCTCCCAAATGACCCAGTCATTTCCTGCAACTGCTCCAACTCTGAAGGTATTCTTCAAGCACCAGTCTGCAGACATTAAAGGCACTTGCATAGACTCAAGGGACAGAATGGCCTGATGTGTAGTCAAATCATAGAAACGTATGGTGCCAGTTTTCTCTGCTACCATTAGCTGAAAAAGTGGAGTTGTAGAAGTTTAAATAGTTAAAACGGCAATCTGCAAAAAATGCAATTGAAATACATATGTGCTAGCTGTCTTCCAAAAGATTTACAAGTTTGTTCTTGCACTATTGTAAGTAATAGACCTCTGCTTCCTTCCTGGGACCCCCCTCCTGCTTATTTAAAGAAGAATCCACATAAATTACACCATAGCACTAAGCATTTGCTGGGCTCAGGAGTTGTGCCAATACAAAAAACTATTTGTGATCATTCTTGGCATTACCAGATGCAGACCGCTTTAGAATGGCGAATATTTCTAGCACACAGTAAAATAAAATCAAAAGGGCACAGAAGGCTTGTGCATTACCTGGTGACAAGTTTATTAGAAGAATTTACACAAGAGATAAAACTATAATTCTACCACTTTACAAAACTCTTCTTTGGCCACATCTTGAGTATGCAGTTCAGTTCTGGTCACCAGTCCTCAGGAAGGATGTACGAGAACTGGAAAAAGTCCAGAGAAGGGCAACAAAGCTAACAAAAGGGCTGGAGGACCTCAGTTATGAGGAGCGACAACAAGCATTAAACATATTCTCCCTGGAGAAGAGACACGTAAAGAAGAAGTCCAGCCAAAGCTCGTTTGGCTGGGCCTCTCTTATGGATCACATGAGTGCAATTTTTTTAAAAGCCAGCAGCTACAAATACTGCAGCTGCTGACTTTTAAAATATGGACAATAAGCCTGTCCTGCGCGCCCGCAATGTCGGCAGCCAAGGTCAAGCAATCGCTCGTCCCTCGGCTGCACCCGCCACCATCCTCGGTGAGGGAATCGGGAAGTGAAGTGTTTCGGCTTCACTGCCCGGTTCCCTACTGCGCATGTAGCAAGGCGCGCCGTGACTCCCGCATGAGTCTATTCCCGGAAGTGGGTGCAAATACCTGTATCTGCACCCCCTTCCCCCCTGAAAGGTGCCAAATGTGACACCGGAGGGGGGGAGGGTTCCGAAAAGCGGAAGTTCAATTTTTGGATTTTTAATGGCAAGTCCAGCATTGAGAGGAAAATATTAAGTCTCAGGTCACTCATGAGGACATGTTGCCACTCAATGAATTTGGATGAGAAAAGGTTCAACCTTAAACTGCGCAAATCATTTTTTTACTGTTAGAGCTGTAAGAATGTGGAACTTCCTTCCACAATCTGTGGTTGCAGCGGGTAATACCCAAGTGAGAGGAAGGTTAGGATGTACAGTTGTATGAAAAGAATATTTGCCCCCATCTGATTTTTTTTTCCTGCATATTTGTCACACTTAAATGACCCACGGCTGGGCTCTTAAAGGGGACGTACCTGTACGCCCTTGTGCCCAGCCGCGCCATTCTGCCGACGTACATCGGCGTGCGGCGGTCCTTAAGTGGTTAAACGCACACCACCGCCTCCTGGAACACACACTGTCACATACACATCCCACAATTGGTCTGTTCTGCCCGTCAAAGCACAGATGGAATGCAGCATTCAGTGCCTGGAAACTCACATGCAACTTCCACCACCACACAGGAAGGAACCTGGGTGGAACTAGAAGTAAAAAATAGACCTCAAACTAGCACATATTGCTGCAGCCAAGCGAACACAAGAAACGTGCAGACACTTCACACTCCCTTCCTAAATAATAATTGGGTTAAGAATGTCAGTTCCTCTGAACAATGTATTCATAATTACACTATAAAATGAAATCACCACCTTCTACTTTATTCAATGTTATACTGTAGATGTCAGCTGTGACAGGAGTGACTTTGGGTCGGGGGGTTTAGGGAACTCAGCTTGCCGTGGAGAGTTCTGGAGGCTCCTTGTCCAGCTTCCCCAGGCCCTCTTATGTATAAATCACCCTGTCACTAATAGGGGCACAGGGTGAATGAGAACCCCACTATGATCTGTGCTAGTCAGATTCAATGCTGTATACATTGTATATATTGTGTGTTGGCTGTTGTGTAATATTTGCTGTGATGGTTTGGGGTTCTATTGTCTATTGTGGCCGTCTGCCTCAACTATTATGGGATGTGCAAGTGTCTTGCTTTGAGGACAGAGAGTTCCTCACAACTGGTTGGAAGCAGCAGGATTGTGCTTCCTGGCTGTGAAGACCTCTACCTGGATCCAAGATCGGGATAGCAGACTTCAGTCACCCCAGTGGAGATATGGATCTGGCATCAGAGTTCCCGGGGCTGCTGCAGATCGTCCTTTCAGCATACACCAGGTCTGTGTCTGAATACCTGGAGCTCAGGCAGCAGATTCGGGCAAGACACTGGATCAGAACCCTCCAAGTTGCTGGTATGCAACAAGGCAAGTGCTTTCCAACCCCAGAGCAGCAGGCCAGTGAACAACGGGAGTTACGGATTCAATTCCTGGGAGAGCGGCCCCAGGAGCAATGGGTGACCGAGTTGGACAGGCTGATCCAGCAGGAGATTGAGCTGGACAATCGGTATCGGGCTCTGCAATGGCACGCAGAGCAGGAATATTTAGGAGAGACAACAAAATTCTCTCCGGAGGGATATGACTTTGGTGGCACGTCTGGGGTCTCCTCCTGCGTTAGTCTCCTGCCGAAAGGGGAGATGTGACAGGAGTGACTTTGGGTCAGGGGTTTGCGGAACTCAGCTTGCCGTGGAGAGTTCTGGAGGCTCCTTGTCCAGCTTTCCCAGGCCCTCTTATGTGTAAATCACCCTGTGTCTCTAATAGGGACACAGGGTGAGTGAGAACCCCACTATGATCTGTGCTAGTCAGATTCAATGCTGTATACATTGTATATATTGTGTGTTGGCTGTTGTGTAATATTTGCTGTGATGGTTTGGGGTTCTATTGTCTATTGTGGCTGTCTGCCTCAACTATTATGGGATGTGTAAGTGTCTTGCTGTGAGGTAGAGGGAAGGAGACAGCCAGACTAGGACCTGAAAGGTCATGCCTATGAGTTACTGTACCTATGCTGTCTAAAGGATTGCCAATTAGCTCATGATAATTAGGTTTCTGGTTCAGTTTTTATTGTCACCCTTGTGTATATATTTGTGTGAGATCTCAAATAAAATGTTAGTCCTGAGGTACTCCAAGACTGGTGTAGGCTGTTGGTTTTTACTCTACACTGAGGTGCTGTCTGTTGACTGGGGGGCTAAAGAATCTTGGACGGTGCTGGATCTGAACAAAGGAAGCATTGACGGCGGACCTGGATCTGAGGACAGAGGGTTCGTCACATCAGCAATGACTGGATCTAGTTTACTAGGCAATTTACCTTCATATTTGTTCCCGCTTTCTATTTTTGTTCATGGCTCTGGAGGACAATACCTGCTTATGCAATAGCCCCTTCCCGGAAAGGGGAGGGTCTGTGTGGTACTGGTCATGTGGTTCAGCTCATAGTAAATTTAAAGGTGAGCTGACAAACTATGTTTTAAGGAAACGGGCTCATCCCTTGTAACGCGTCAGCATGTCTTGGTGGTACGCATCTACATTCTAATCCTTCCCTGCCACATGGGTCGGGTCTTGTTCATTCAAAGCTTTTTTGTCTTTGACATTTTGGGAGTATGATTTTGGTACTTATAATAAACTTGTCATCAGGAAAACACACTAGTCAGTTGATTTTGAGAAGAAAAAACTACCAGGCTCAACTGGGTGGCAGTGTGGAGACTCGCTTGTTAACACAATAAATGGTCCCACATCCAATTACGGTAATATAACCAATCTGAACAAATACATGAAAGGGGAAACGTGGACTTTATAGGCACCACATTACACCAAATAAATCAAGTAAAATCCACCAAATAGTTACGTAGAATCAACTATTTTAATAATACAAAAGTTTAAAAACCATTAAAAGTGCATCATCTGAGGCTGTGCACTTCACTGGGTATATATGTGTGGGTTTATATCCACTTTAAACACATTTCTTTCTCTACAACAGGGGATCTTAATTTGGGATATTCATACCCTTTGGGGAAGTATAGGGACCACAAAAGAAAATGCAAAGGATAAAGCACCTACTAAAGCTACCATATACCTTTATTGAAAATGGGACATATAACAATAAGATGCCAGTGATCTAAACCAATACCCCTGGGTCATCTCCCTGCCCCTCAACTCCAAGCCCCGTGGTCCCGCCCCCTCCCTCTCTCCCCTACCCTGAGCCCCTCCCCCTGTTGTCAAATTTGGAGTCCTATCAGAGCCCCACCATGGGGCTAGGAGTTGGGTGGGAGTTGGCAATTATAAGGGGGGTGTGTGAGTGGGTGTGAGGACATTGAGGGGGAGGGAGGTGACCCAAGGGTATTGGGTTTATATCACTGGTACGTTATTCTTACACAATGTCTCATTTCCAGTAAAGGTATATAGAAGCCCTAGCCTGCTTTATCCTTTTGTGGTTTCTTTGGTTGTGCAGTGTTTTGGATGCACCTCCCCATATTTTGGGTTTAGGCACCATAGCCACTTTACACTCCCAGGATCTTATATTATGTGGGTTTTTCTAGAAATATAGGAACCAATCTCTCAATCATTCTCTGTTATATTGCACCGGAAATCAAAGTGAAAAAATAAATAAAAATCAGACTTAAAAGGGATTGAAAAGAAATGTTTTATTTTTTTTAAATAACAAACATGTAATACTTCCCTCCACTGTGCAACTTGTTTTGCACAGAGTGGCCCCGATCCACGTCTTCTGGGGTCCCTCGGCGGCTGTCTCGGCTCCTCCCCGCAATCACTCACCACCTATATGCGAGCGAGCTTGCATGGTGGTTAGTGATTGCGGGTGCGCTCCAGTGATACAGCCAGCGGCTATTGCCGCGTCATTGGATGTGATTGACAGCAGAGCCAGCCAATGGCTGCGCTGCTTTCAATCCATCTACTGTAGCCAATCAACGGCCAGGCTGAACGGTGAGGAGGATGACGGGACGAGCGCGGGACTTTCATGGTGTCAGGTAAGTAAAACTGGGGCTCGGGGCTGCGGTATTGTCGGATGTTTTTTCACCTTAATGCAGAGGATACATTAAGGTGAAAAAACATTTACCTTTACAACCCCTTTAATACGTCAGATATAGTAATGAAAAACTACGCTACCCCTAACAACACAAATAAATTAAACTAGAAAGGCTGCAGTTTATGTGGGATAAACACAATAAGCAATAAAAGAAACAGAAAAACTGCGCCAGCAATGAGTCCAAAAAGGTCTGCACCAGACCAAAGGGTGAATAGTAGGAAAATGTCATCCAGGATATGCAACAAACACAATGAATCTGCTCAATACAGTCTCAATTGTAAACATATATCCATTTGCATATTGAGTAAACACCGCTGTGAATCCACGAGTGAAAGCCCACCACCATATGGAAAGACGCTTACCAGAGGGCAAGCTCAAATCAGCATTTGGCTATAGCCCAGCCGCGGCCTTTAACATCAGGTAAGAAAAATAGGATTTTTATAACAGCTTACCTGTAAAATCCTTTTCTTGGAGTACATCACGGGACACAGAGCGGCATAGTCATTACTATGTGGGTTATATAGATACCTTCAGGTGCTGGCACTGGCAACTTCCAAAACCGGAAGTACCCTCCCCTATATAAGCCCCTCCCATCCGGGAGCACCTCAGTTTTGTAGCAAAGCAATAAGTGTCCCCAAAGAGGGGTGGGAGCTCTGTGTCCCGTGATGTACTCCAAGAAAAGGATTTTACAGGTAAGCTGTTATAAAAATCCTATTTTCTTTCTCGTACATCACGGGACACAGAGCGACATAGTCATTACTATGTGGGATGTCCTAAAGCAATGCCCAATGAGGGGGGGGGGGGGATACACCATACATAAGCTGAGCGCTATCAGACATGAGGATCTTTTGCGGCCTGCAACACACTGCGCCCAAAGGCGACATCCTCCTGACTTCTAACGTCCACCTGGTAGAACCTAGTAAAACGTGTGTACTGAAGACCATGTTGCGGCCTTACAGATTTGAGCCAGGGAGGCCTGGTGATGCACTGCCCATGAAGTTCCAACTGCTCTCGTGGAGTGCGCCCTAACTTTGAACGGAGGCGGTCTCCTTCTCAAGCCATAGGCTTGCATTATGACCTGTCGAATCCACTTGGCTAAAGTAGATTTTGACGCTGCCTGACCCTTTCTGGGGCCTTCCGGCAGAATAAACAAAGTATCCGTTCTGCGAATCTGAGCAGTGGCTTTTAGATAAGCTTTAACTGCTCTTACTACATCCAAAGAATGCAATAACTTTTCCTCTACCGAACTAGGTTTGGGGAAAAAAGAAGGAAGAACCACATCTTGGTTCAAATGAAACCTCGATACCACCTTAGGAAGAAAGGCTGGATGAGGACGTAACACTACTCTGTCCTTATGGATAACCAGATATGGCTCCCTACAGGACATAGCGGCTAATTCCGACACTCTTTTAGCCGAACAAATGGCTACTAGAAAAATCAATTTCCTGGTGAGAAGAACCAGGGAAATATGCTGTAATGGTTCAAATGGTTGTTTCTGTAGAACCGACAGAACCAGGTTTAAGTCCCATGGACATATGGGAATATTAACCGGAGGGCTAATACGCATCACTCCTTGTATAAAGGCTTTGACTAGTGAATGCGAAGCCAAGGGCCTTTGAAAAAATATTGACAAGGCCGAAATCTGACCCTTGATAGTACTCAAGGCAAGCTTCCTATCTACAGCCCATTGTAGGAAGTCCAGACTCCTACCTATTACGTACTTATGTGGATGCCATTTCTTGGCCTCACACCAGGCGATGTACGCCTTCCAGATTCTATAGTAGATCTGCCTGGATACCGGCTTCCTGGCATTGATCATGGTAGATACCACAGAATTAGAGAGCCCTCTCTTTTTTAGAATGTGGGCTTCAATAGCCAGGCCGTCAAACCTAGGGCTGGTAAGGAAGGGTGGTATATCGGTCCTTGCGAAAGCAGGTCCGGACGATGTGGGAGGGTCCAAGGACTCCCCACAGACATCTTTACAATCTCCGCGTACCATGCTCTTCGGGGCCACGCTGGAGCCACCAGAATCACTGGTTTCTTTTCTACCCTGATTCTGCGGAGTAATCGAGGTAACAATTGTGGCGGTGGGAATGCATATCAGCTTGAACTGATCCCAAGGGAACACTAGGGCATCCGAGCCGCAAGCTAGGGGATCCCTTGTCCAAGAGACAAACCTGTCCACTTTTGCGTTGAATCTGGATGCTAGCAGATCTACATCCGGTGTTCCCCACCGCTGACATATTGTCCAGAAAACCTCGGGGTGAAGGGACCATTCCCCTGGGCATAATTGCTGGCGACTTAGAAAGTCCGCCTTCCAATTCTCCACTCCTGGAATGAATACCGCAGATATGGCTGGGACATATCTTTCTGCCCATTTCAGGATGTAATTTACTTCCCTCTGGGCTGCACGACTCCTGGTGCCACCCTGATGATTGATATATGCCACTGCTGTGGCATTGTCTGATTGAATTCTGACAGGGGACCCTTGGAGTTTGGATGTCCATGCTACTAGGGCATACCGGGCTGCTCGTATCTCTAAGAGATTGATGGGCAGGGCCTTTTCTGCATCCGACCATCTGCCCTGGAGAGACCATTGCTCCAGTACTGCTCCCCAGCCTATAAGGCTGGCATCTGTAGTGACCACCTTCCAAGAAATCGGACTGAAGGATTTCCCTTTTTCCAGATTCTGGAGAACCAACCACCAACGGAGGCTCTCGCGAACGGAAGGGGACAAGGACATTGTAAGTCTAGGGCCTGAACTTTTTTGTTCCAGGCTGACAGTATGGCCCTTTGCAAATTCCTTGAATGGAATTGACCGTAGGGTACTGCTTCGAATGATGCCACCATTTTTCCCAGCAGCCTCATGCACAGGTGTATGGACGGCTGTCTTTTTTGTACCCACTAAGTGGATCAAATCTTTCAAAGACAACACCTTTCCTCGAGGCAAGAATATTTTTCTCTGGCCTGAATCCAACCTTAGCCCCAAGTATTCCAGACTTTTGACTGGTTTTTAGGGCTGACTTGTCTCGGTTGACCACGTCTAGTTTTTTCACTGAGTGGTCTATCAGCAACAAGTCATCTAGATATGCCATTATCATTACACCTTGTGTTCTTAGATTGGCCAATAAAGGGCCAGAATTTTTGTAAACACTCGTGGTGCTGTGGCCAGACCGAAGGGTAAGGCTCTGAACTGAAAATGGCCCCCTTCTACTGCAAAGCGTAGAAATTTTTGGTGGACTGGAAAGATGGGAATGTGCAAATAAGCATCTTTGATGTCGATCGCGGCTAACCAATCCTCCCCTTGTAGGGCAGTGGCCACCGATTGGATCGACTCCATCGGAAAGTCCTGATATACAGGAATTTGTTTAGCCCTTTTAGAATTAATATGGGCCTCCCGTCCCCGTTTGCTTCGGGACTGTAAAGAGGTTTGAGTAAAACCCGAACCCCCATTCTTCCAGGGGAACCCCCATAATTACTCCTTGGAGCAATAGTTGTTCTAGTGCCAACAGGAGGGACTCTCTCTTCCGGGGATCCCTTGGCACGTTTGACCTCAAAAATGGGAAGGAGGAGAGTCTTTTAACTCCAATCTGTATCCCAAACATACTGCGGAGAGCACCTATCTGTTTTGATCGTGTCCCGCCAGGTCTCTTGCGAACAACTGGAGTCCTCCCCCCACCCGACTGAGTGGGGGCAACCCTTCAATGAATTTAACTTTGGGGGAGGTTTTGTACCCAGGGTTTCTCATTACCCTGTGATTGTCCCTGTTTTTTACCCCCGGGAATTGACCGAGGAGGCCGTCGGAACTGTTACACAGCCGATGCCCCAGGGACTGGAGAAGCAGGCCTCTTAAAGAGGGACCTCTAACTCTGTTTTTAACCGGCAAGAGTGTATTTTTACCGCTGGAAATTTTCTGGATATATTTGTCCAGGTCTTCCCTGAATAAGCGTTCACCATGAAATGGGACGCTAACCAGCCATTCTTTACAGGGAGCTTCAGCAGACCAGTTTTTGAGCCATAGAAGCCTACGCATATGTACTACAGACAGCGTAAGGCGGGAGGCCTGATGGATTGAATCCTTTATGGCGTCAACCGCAAAGCCTAAGGCTCTAGGTAGATCAGCTAGGGCAAGGGCCTGCTGATCTGTCAAGTCCCTCAAGACCTGTTTCAACTGATCCTTCACTGATTAGCAGACCCCACTGCTGGTTGTGTCACCAAGCTTGCTGTAGAAAGAAGCAGATTTTCATAAGGACTCCAATCTTTTATCTATTGGGTTCTTGAACATTTGGACATTATCCACTGGACATGTCAGTGATTTATACACACAAGAGATGGCTGCGTCCACTGTAGGGACCTTCCATTTTTTGATGAACTTATCCTCCATGGGATAGACCACCGGAAATCTCTTAGGGGGAATAAATATTTTCTCAGGATGTTCCCAATCCTGGTAAATGAGCCCTTTCAGTAAAGGGTGAAGTGGAAAAGAACAGACAGTCTGGGGGCTTCTAGCGACCCCAACGAGGATACAGTAGTGGTTGATGGTTCCGCAAGGCGCATTTTTAAATGCTGATCGGACCATGTTAGTCAGAGACTGAACCCATAATCTTTCAGCTTGAGATGCTGAGAAAAGGTTCCTCCACTGTTGATTCCTCTATAACAGAATCAACCTCATCCTGATCCCCTTCAGGCAGGTCGATCCCTGTATGGGACTGTTGCTCTGCTAACAGGCACTCTGAAGGAGGAGACGGAGATCGGGCGTGCTTTCCCTGACAGGGAGGCAGCGATCACAATCTCTCTCTAATCCTCCCAGAGCTGAGGAAAAAACCTCCTCTATTACATACACAGGAGCAGGTGAACTGAGGACAGCCACAGTACCAAGTACCCCTGCGGGGTCTCTACGGTCACTTACCTCTGAACTTCAGGGGAGACTGGTGCAGCAGAAGCATGCCCAAGATCCTCAGAGCCCGATGAGACCCCCTTCGCTTCCTGGAAGATTCAGTTCCGGACGGCATATTCCTAAGCCTAAAGCTGAGGTATTCCAGCCGTAATACACCACTTTTACTGAGAATAGTCTAGCACAATTGCTGCTATATAACAGTTGGTGTCTACTAAAGTGCCTTTCTAGGGGATGCCTGCATCAACCGCCTCTGTGTGCCTTTATACTGTTGCTAGCTCTTTCTGTGCACTTCAATAGCCAGCTATGATTGTGCTTTAAAACACGCTGGACGCCCGCACATGCGCAGTAGCGCCGCGGCGCACACCGAGCGTCATCCACCCGCTCCGCCCCTTTTTCCAGATCGCCTCTATATATAGAGGCGCGTGCACATGCGCCTTCGGCGCCTTTTTTGAAAAACATAAGGAGCTAGATGGGAGCCAGGGTCCCTGCCGCAGGGCCCGGGGATGGATGAGCGCAGCAACAGGGCAGAGGAGACAGCTTCCCAGCAGAGAACTTACCAACTGCCTGGATTTGATTTTGGAAGAAAAAAATCCACATTACAAGAAAAAGAACCATAGCGGCCTCTAGTGTCTAACACAGGTACCGCGGTCTTACATTTTTTTTTTTTCTTGCCTACTATTAAAATTTTTACATTTTCTCAGTAGTAACAGGCATACACAGAATATTAGCGGGAATACCTTAGGTAACAGGCAGAAAGACAAAATAGGCTTGGGGGTCCCTCAATAGAACCAAGTTCCTGAGGGCCCCCACTTACCTTTTCCTCGCCGCAGGACTCTGTTTGGTCCACAGAAGCCCAAACTTCACCTATCACGGCAGGCATTGTAATTAAACCTTCAGGGACCGGGTTCCCAAGGATTCCACTCCCCTGGACCTGTATAGCACCCTGCACAGAAATCATCTTGGTCGTGGGTATGACCAGAGCTCTGGATCCCAGGGTCCAGCCCTCCTAAGAGAGGCATTACAGGCAAAACCTTGCTCTTCTCTTGCAAGGCCCGGGTACCGACCGTTTAGCTATGAAGCTTTTTTGGTCGGATCCGGAATAGCTTACTGAGGCCCAAAAGAACCTGTACGCAAGCTCAGTGAAAAAACACATGTTACTTCTTGGCCAACACCTTTAGACACTGGCAAAAAACTGAGGTGCTCCCGGATGGGAGGGGCTTATATAGGGGAGGGTACTTCCGGTTTTGGAAGTTGCCAGTGCCAGCACCTGAAGGTATCTATATAACCCACATAGTAATGACTATGCCGCTCTGTGTCCCGTGATGTACGAGAAAGAAAACTCAGGGGATGCTTCTCAAAAGGTAGTTCAGGATGCTAGGCTCTTTCATAGGTCATGCAGTCCGTGGAATCATATGGCATACAAGAAGAAAGAGGACCATAGCGTAATTCCGTTGCATAAGGTAATCTATTAAAAGTGGTAATGTACTTACTAAATCGTAGGTTAAAAACAGCATGTGAAAAATGTCGGCCTGCACTATAGGAGCCCTTCCTCCTTCAAATCGATGTGGTGACGTCACTGCACGCCCTGCCAGATGCGTTTCATCATTCGCAGACGTTTTCAATGGGGGTAGGACTCACCACATTAAATAGAGCCAAACCTCGTTTTGAGATGCAAGGAAATGGCCGAGAAACGCCATGTTGGCCATGGGAAAACTGCCAGTACCGCAATAATTCTATTGCGGAAATGGCACGCCTAAATAAAAAATTTTATAGACTAAAAAACGTTAAAAATATAAGTGGCAAAGACCAAAAGAACGTTGCCTAGCAGCACTGCGACCAAATTAAACCCATCTACGAAAAATAAGAAAAAAAAAAACAGCTCCAGAATGTCACTCAGCCCAGAGCAACGCTGGACCCGGATCTTACGACCCCTAGTGGAGACATTCTGAATTGCAAATAAATACACATATGTGTAAATAAACCTATAACGGTTACTAGAAAAAATGTGTTAATAGATTATTATTAACATAATGTTTAAGGTATATTAAGAACCAATATTAATTAAATATTGGTATCTATACCGTTAGTGCCTAGTGCATATAGTGAATCATAATTAATCTAAAGTTAAATGTAAATAATACAATATAAAGTTAATTAGTGAAAAATAGGATTTTTGTACTCACCGTAAAATCCTTTTCTCTGTAGTTCACTGACTGACACAGCTCCTTTACTTTAGACCATAGGGTTGTTACGCCACCTTCAGGAGAGGACTAGGCAGAACATGTTAACATGTACAAAAAAAAACAGAACTTTCTAGCTCCGTCCAAGGGGCGGTCCCTTCAGTAACAACCCCCCAGCCTACATCCTGCAGCCTCAGTACATCAATAAGCAGTATAACGTAAAAAATAGGAGGGGAGGGTGCTGTGTCAGTCAGTGAACTACAGAGAAAAGGATTTTACGGTGAGTACAAAAATCCTATTTTGTCTTACGTTCACTGACTGACACAGCTTCTTTACTTTAGACCATAGGGACGTCCCCAAGCAGTGTCAAAACGAGGGGTGGGAAACAGCATAAAAACTTCACCCACAAAAACAGAAGTGTTCCCTAACAGGGAAGTTACCACCTTATCTAACCGCCTCAGAACTTGCGGTAACAATGCAACAGTGCATTTACGTAAAAGCAACTGTGTTTCTTGTAAAAAAAAAAACAGAAAAAAATTAAATGCAATTGCAAATTACACGGCCGCCTGCAAAACTTTGCGGCCAAAACAGGCATCAGCCGATGCACTGACATCTACTTTGTAGAATTTTGTAAACGTGTGAACAGATGACCAAGTCGCCGCTCACACACTTGAGCGACAGACGCTTGATGTCGGAAGGCCCAAAAGGTTCCAATTGCCCTGGCTAAATGGGCCGTGACCGGAAAGGGGGGCACCTGCCCCTTCAAGGCGTAGGCCTGAACCACAATCTGTCTGATCCACCTGGAAATGGTGGCCGACGAGACCGCCAAGCCTTTTTTCGGACCAGCTACCGAAACAGAGTGAGGGAGCCGTGGCAGACAAATATACCCTTAAAGCTCGGATCACATCCAGGGAATGGAGGGCCACCTCCTTAGGATGTGTCGGTTTAGGGCACAGAGATGGTAATACAAGGTCTTCATTGATGTGGAACGCTGAAACCACCTTCGTCAGAAAAGAAGGTTGCGGACGCAACAACACCTTATCCTTATGGATAACCAGTTAAGGCGACTAGCAAGACAAGGTCGCCAGTTCTGAAACCCTCCTGGCCGATGTAATGGCCACTAGAAAGACGACTTTCTGGGAAAGAGTCAACAAGGGAATCTCTCTGATATTCCCAAACGGCGGCTTTTGAAGCGCCGACAACACCAGGTTCAGATCCCACGGGGGTAAAGGTGGTCGCACCGAAGGAACTACATGGCGAACCCCCTGAACAAAGGTGCTCACTAGAGAGTGAGACGCCAGGGGTCGCTGAAAAAAAGACAACCAAGGCTGATATTTGTCCCTTAATAGTGCTTAAAGCCAATTTCTGGTCTACTCCTTGCTGCAGAAACAGCAGGATCCTAGATATGGAATAGGAGCGCGGATGCCATCCTTTCTCCTCACACATAGAGATGTAGGCCTTCCAGGTACGATGATATATCTTCAGAGAAGAAAATTTCTGTGCTCTCAACATAGTTGAAATCACTGAGTCCGATAGGCCCCGGTTCCTTAGCACCTGGCTCTCAACAGCTATGCCGTTAAACCCAGCGATGGTAAAACAGGATGGAGAATCGGACCTTGAGACAAAAAGGTCCTCTCGTAACGGCAGACACCAGGAGGCATCCGCCACCAGGCGCACTAGGTCTGCGTACCAAGGACGCTGAGGCCAATCTGGGGCAATCAGAATTACTGGAATCCCCTCTGCCTCCACTCTGCGGAGCAGACGTGGCAGTAGCTTGAGCGGAAGAAAGGCATAGATCAGTAGGTACTGACCCCACGGAGCCACCAGCGCGTCGGCCGATTCTGCCCAGGATCTCTTGTCCTGGACACGAACCTTTGGCACCTTCCGACTGAGAGACGGGAAGCCAGGAGATCCACGTCTGGTGTGCCCCATCGCAGGCACAGTAGCCTGAACACATCCGGATGCAGAGCCCATACTCCTGGGTCCAGCATCTGGCGACTTAGGTAGTCCGCCTGCCAGTTCTCCACCCCGGGGATGTAAATGGCCGATAGGGCCGTTACATGTCGCTCTACCCACTGAAGGATGTGAGCGACCTCCCGTGCGGCGGCCGAGCTTCTTGTTCCTCCTTGATTATTGACATATGCAACTGCCGTGGCGTTGTCAGACTGGATCCTGATCGGACGTCCTCGAAGTCTCATTGACCATGTGGAGAGGCATAGCCTGATCGCACGTAGCCAGAGCACATTGATCGGCAACTTGGATTCCTCCTCCGACCAGAGGCCCTGGGATGACTGCACTCTCAGTACTCCACCCCAGCCGGTCAGGCTGGCGCCCGTTGGGATCACTGTCCAATGTAGAGGTAGGAACGACTTTCCGGACCGAAGTGCCGGGGATCTCAGCCACCCGAGCAGGGAGTCCCTGACTGACTGGCTCTTCTGAATCTGCCGATCCAGGGATAGCGGAGATTTGTCCCATTCCATCAAGATCTCCTTCTGCAAGACTCTGGTGTGAAACTGGGCATACGGCACTGCCTCAAAGGCGGCCACCATGAGCCCCAGGACTCGCATGCAGAAGCGTAGCGACCACAACCTGCGATTCATCAACAGTTTCACCGTGGCTCTAAGAGTCTGCAGCTTGTCTGGAGGGAGAAACACTCTCGCTTCCACGGAGTACAGCTGTAAGCCTAGGTACTCCAAACGCTGAGTCGGTAAAAGCACCAACTCTTTGAGGTTCAACAGCCACCCAAAATCCTGCAGGGTCTGCAAAATGATCGCCACATCCTCCTTTAATTCTGAGGCAGAAGATGCTCTCAGGAGGAGATCATCTAGGTAGCCTACGATCGCGATCCCGCGTTGTCGCAGCAACGCCAGAGCTGGAGCCAATACCTTGGTAAAGACTCGAGGGGCTGATGCCAAGCCAAAGGGGAGAGCCACAAACTGGTAGTGGGTGTCCCCAACTGCAAATCGCAGAAACTTCCGATGCCGAAGGCATATGGGTATGTGCAGGTGCGCATCCTGGATGTCCAAGGACGCCAGGAAGTCCCCTTGATGGAGTGCAGCGACTACTGAGCAAACTGATTCCATTCCGAACCTCTGTACTCTTACGAAGCAATTGAGGGCTTTTAGGTCCAAGACTGGACGTACCCCTTCCTTTTTGGGAACTACAAACAGATCGGAGTAGAACCCCTGGAATTTTTCCGGCTCCGGAACAGGTACTATCACCCCGTGACTCAGCAGGTCCCTTACCGCCCCCATGAGGGCCTCCCGGCGAGCCGGGAGTACGGGTATGCTGAAGGGGAAGAATCTGTTCGGTGGCAAAGAGAGGAACTCTATCTTGTAGCCAGAGGAAATCAGTTCGCAGACCCATTGGTCGGACAGCCGAGAGGCCCACCGGGCTGCAAACTCCCGAAGGCCACCCCCCACCCATGAGGCGGGCGGGGGCAAACCTTCATGCGGTAGCGCTTTTGCTCGCAGGCTTGCGGTTCCATGGATGCTTTTGTCCTTCAGAGATTGTCCTGTCGGGCTGGGGACGTTTAGCAGATGCCCCGGAGGGACGAAAAAGCTGTTTGTGAGTGGAAAAAGGAGGGCCCTTGCCTACGGCGTGGCTCCTTAGCCTTCCTGGCCTGCTGGAGTAAGGTACTTTTTCCACCGGTGGCATTCTTAATGATGTCATCCAACGAGGCTCCAAAGAGCCATTCGCCAAGGAAGGGTAGATCCGTCAAGGCTTTTTTAGATGCCTGGCCTGCAGACCAGCATTTTAGCGAAATCAGGCACCTCAGCACCACTGCCGACACAGAAACCCTGGATAACAGAGGGAGGGTATCCAAGGCCGCGTCACAAACGTACTTAAGGCCTTGCACCAACTGGTCTGCTAGGTCCACGCAGACAGGAGAAGCCTGTTGTTCCCCCAATTCGCAGTGCAAAAGTGTTTCCCACTCGGTCAGTGTCTGTGACACAAGCACGGAGGCCAGTACTGGTCGCATTGCTGACCCCTCAACCGTAAATAAGGAATGGGCCACTGCCTCCGCCTTCCTGTCTGTGGGGTCCTTAAAGGCAGGAGTCCCCTCTACCAGGATTGTGGTTACTTTATTTAACCTGGATACAGGGAAGTCCACGACCAGAGGAGCCAGCTATTTTTTTAAGAAGGCTCTCCACAAAGGGGTAACGCGCCGCCATATATTTTGTGACGGAAAAGGTCTGTTGCGGTCGCCCCCCATTCCTTGTATATGAACTTATCGAAATAAGTCAGATACAGAAACACCTTAGGTGTACGGGCTGGCTTACGGGACCCAAAAGGGACCACTACTTGAGCAGAGGAATCTGCTGTATCCTGAATCTTCAGGGTATCACGCATAGCCGTGATAAGTGCTCCAACTAGCGCTTTGTCGCGCTCGGACCCGGATGGGAACTCATCCCCACTGTCCGATCGGTCCCGGTCAGCGTCATCTGAAACGACAGAGCAGGGGTCACCAGCCTCAGTGGGGCCCGAGTCTGCATCAGAGCTCTCCCCGGAGGACGGGGGGCGGCGGAGGCCGCTTTTTTACCACCTTTGGCACCCACGCACCGCCTCCATCTCGGCAACGAACGAGTTAAGGACCGCCGACAAATCGTCCAGAGGCACTGCCTGCAGGCGAACCGGTTGCAATTGCTTGGATTTCAGGGGAAGAAACACCAGTTTCTGAAGCCATGCTGACCCACCCTGTCTGCCGCCTGTTGGGGACTTAGGACAGTAAATGGTCCCACCCTCCTAACTGCTGCAGGCTGAGGGGCCCCCACCGCAGGACTCACCACCCTGACCGAGTTCTGCGCCGTCCAGCTAGGTGTGCCTGTGTCAGCTCCCAGGTGTCTGCGAGAGGAAACCGCGCCGTTCTGGCTACAGCGTGCTAGGCTACAACAAATTGGCCGCCGAGCGTCCAGTATAAAGGACATCAAAAAATGGCTGCCGAACTACAGGAAAATGGTTCCTGACCATGCTTCTCCCTGGTCACACCAAAAATGTCCACCAAACAACTGTATACAGAGAGAGACAGTGAAAAAAGGCAGAGGAAATGGCGGCAAACAGCGCTACAGTGATCAGCATATTAGACCTCTAGACACCCAAGGGAGAGACAACAGACACCCAGGGCACAGCCACCCAGCGCAGCCCCCCACCCAAGGTGAGAGCCCCTCCAGGGGGCCCCTGTTCATGTGGCACACACACCGCTCAGCAGCCCATGCAGCATCCCCCACAGGGGGGGTGGGGGGGATAGGGACAGGGAGAAAAGAGAGGGAGGAGAGGGACCCCCGAATCGACCTCCCAGGGAATGCCCAGCTGCTCAGCCCCACTGATACAGGGAGAGCTGTACTTACCATTCCGGACGAGCTGGGGACATTCTATCACAGACCCACTCTCCAATCAGTATGGGGTGGCTGCTGGCCCCGCACACTGTGACGCAGACATCAGTAGCCCGGTCATATGTGTGCCCCGGAGCATTACGCTCACCGACCGCCCCTGGAGCCTGAGGGGCATGTCATGGCCGACCCAGCGTGGAGCTCTGGTCTGCACACGCTCGCTGGCCAGGCTGGGGAGACTACAAGGATAAGGGTATCCAGCCTGTCACCCAGCTGGCTGTTGATAGCAGATCCCAGGATCTTCATCTTGCGCAAAAAGCAAACTTCTGCAGAAAAAATCCACGGACCGATGGGCCCGCAGGGTTCCTAGGTCCTTCGCCTTCACTAGGCAGTAAAAAACTCTGAGGCTGCAGGATGCAGGCTGGGGGGCTGTTACTGAAGGGACCGCCCCTTGGGCGGAACTAGAAAGTTCTGTTTTTTTTGTACATGTTAATATGTTCTGCCTAGTCCTCTCCTGAAGGTGGCCTAACAACCCTATGGTCTAAAGTAAAGGAGCTGTGTCAGTCAGTGAACGTAAGAGAAATTACCGTATTTATCGGCGTATAACACGCACCCCAAGTTTAGGAGGAAATTTTAGGGAAAAAAACTTTTAGCAGGGAAGTTTAAGGAAAAATAACTTACATTTAAATGCAGCCTTGTCAGTGTCCATTGCAGCCTTGTCACAGTGCAGCCTTGTCAGTGTCCATTGCAGCCTTGTCACAGTGCAGCGTTGTCAGTGTCCATTGCAGCCTTGTCACAGTGCAGCCTTGTCAGTGTCCATTGCAGCCTTGTCACAGTGCAGCCTTGTCAGTGTCCATTGCAGCCTTGCCCCAGAGTCCATTTCAGCCTTGCCCCAGAGTCGCCGTGCAGCCTTGCCCCAGAGTCGCCGTGCAGCCTTGCCCCCAGTGTCGCCATGCAGCCTTGCCCCCAGTGTCGCCGTGCATCATTTTAAAATTGGCGCCGAGACTGTGCGAACGCCGGGGACGCAGGGACTGGGCGGAGCCGCAGCCGAGATACACATAGCCGAGTGTACTCGGCTTTTCTCGGCTCCGCTCACAGTCACGCCGAGTCCCGCCCTATGATGGACATAACACAGGTCCAATAGCGGGACTGGGCGTGACTGTGAGCGGAGCCGAGAAAAGCCGATAATAGCCGAGTACATTCGGCTATGTGTATCTCGCTCCGCTCCGCTCAGTCAGCGGAGACAGCTCAGGGATGTGGGTATCGGCGTATAACACGCACCCACGATTTTCCCCTGATTTTCAGGGGAAAAAAGTGCGTGTTATACGTCGATAAATACGGTAATGTTATTCTGTGAATAATTAATATACATAAAATAGTGTATGCATATGGATGTCCAATTAAAGGAAATCTTAGTTAAAAAATACTAACTAATAAATAACTAATAAGGGCCCATCCTTGCATGACACAACGAGCATTACATAATGGCTACATCAAGCATTATTTATGAAAGCATTTACATCCGTGTCTTTATTTAGCCCCTGAAGAGGGCGTTTAGTCTGTCCTACATATTGCAGGCCACAGGGGCACTGCAACATGTAGACCACACCTACTGTAGTATATGTAATGCAGGGTTTAATGCTATACTGTTTCTGAGTGTCCGTAGACATAAAAGTAGTAGTCCTTCTCCGAGTGCAGGAGTTCAGAGAACAGACCCTACAGCGTCTACACTGATAAAAACCAGTGAGCTGGTCAAAAAAAAAACCCTACTGGTGACCGGGGGGTTCAGAACATTAGGGGCCACCTGGTTGCGTAAGGATGTTACACCTCTGAAAATAACTAAGGATGAGCTCTGGCGTGTTCGCATTGAACACGTGCAGAGCCCGCCAGGAAGTCGCCACCGCGCTGCGCTAATCACTGGCAGGGAGACATTGTCCCGATGCCTTGGCTGCAGCGATAGGGAAAAGTCTCCCTGCCTGTGATTAGCGCAGCGCGGTGCCGACTTCCTGGCGGGCTCTGCACGTTTCCAATGAAATAGCCCTAGGTTTCTCAAGTAGAATGTTTTTCAACACAGTATCATTAGTGGCAATATGCCAGTGTTTGTTGATTAGTTGTTTGATGCCCCTATGCTGAATAGAATAGGAGGTAATAAAGGGAACACCTAAGGGGAACTGATCACCTTCCAGAGGCCCTCTTTCCACCAATAGATCTTCCCTACTGGTGGCCATGACAGTCTCCAAATGGTCTCTAATGGGCTCCCTCTGGAAACCCTTTGAGGAAACGACTAGTCAGTACTTCGGCCTGTGTCAAAAACTCCTGGGGATCAGAGCAATTCCTCCGAAGCCTGAGATATTGGCTCTTTGAAACTGCCCTGAGCCAGGAGCTGTGATGGCAGCTACCAACTGGAATAAACGAGTTCTTGTCGATCCCCTTAAAAAAAGTAGAAGTGCAATCTTAAGATCTAAATAATGGATTTCAGACTGGCTAGCCTCATATTTGAGGTGTATCCCTCTCTGATTGTGATTTAGGGTCACCATAAAATCCACCAGATCGTCATACTGGCCATCCCATAGGAGGAGGATGTCATCAATATACCTAGCCCAAAAGGGTTAATTGGGGTATATCCTTGGTATGGATGACATCCTCCTCCCACCTGGCCATAAAGAGATTGGCCAGGCTGGGGGCATATACCTACTATTCACCCTTTGGTCTGGTGCAGACCTTTTTGGACTCATTGTTGGCACAGTTTTTCTGTTTCTTTTAATACGTCAGATGATATGAAAGCAACATTGCTAGTAACTGCACCTATATTTCAAGTTGTGACTTGAGTAACAAAATCCTTACAAAATGCTAGGAGCAGAACAGTTGAAAATCATATATAAACTAAAACCAAGCTTACTGGTTCCTAATAGGGCTGGTGCTAATGTTTTTTGATTTTGACAGTTCGATGAAGGTGGTAAGGGCACATACTGTCTTTTGGGGGTCTGTAATTAGTTCCAAACCCTTGGCTACAGGAATATATTATAAGCAAGCAGTAAAAAAGGAAAGTGGGGAAGAAAAAAGGAATGGTAGATGTGAACAAACCCCTCCTGAAAACTGGCAGCACAGGCAGTAGTGCATTAACTGTATACCCGCAACCTCTAGGAATAGCCATAAGCACACAGCTACCTGACTTCACACATATATACAGAGATGAAAAATCCACACAATTATCTTTGTTAGTGGAAAATGTATTCCTGTTACCACTCCCCAGGCTATGCCTAAAGCCAAATGCAGTGTCACAGTGAGTGTAACAAGAACATGAATTACAATGCAGTGACCCTTTGTGCACAGAATATAACTGGTGATGAACTAAATCAGTATATAGCGGACTGAAATCAAAAAACTTCTATTCAAAATTAGCACGACTTATATGTACTGGATTCTGTTAAAAATTGACTCATTCAAACCTTAAATGCTTCTTCTGGATGCCAGGCTACACTCATCCCAGGTGATCGTAGCATAAACATTGCAATCTGATTTCCTCCTAAATCCCAAATTCTAAAATAAACAAAAATGCAAAATATTAAAGTAGAATCATTTAAGACCCCCTCCCCCCACATCCTTCCCCTCAACACACACATCAGGGGCACATACATATGAAAACATCAAATACACTACATGTTATATATGATACATGTTATATATCACAGTGCATGCCGGAGTCGAAGTAAGAATTCTAGGCCCAATATTCAAAGTTAACTTTAGCAGCTGGCTCAGGCTCTCAGCGGCTGGCTGAGCTGGATGGCGGTCAACATGGATCCCGACCCCATATATCGCAATCTTTTCCCAGCCTGGACCAGCTCTGTGACATCGGCTGACAGTGGATTTCAGACAGCTATTTGCTGAAACCGGGTCACAGGAGCGCAGAAAGAGATACACTCCGGTGATCCACAGGAGAAGTGCAGCTAAACAAGATTTGGCTGTACGTCTCCTTTAAATGTAAGCAAAACTGTTATGAATGAATAATCCCGTAATTGGCCCACAGCTATCCCATGGTACCTGGGCCCATCACGGCACCCTGTACCATGTGATTAGCTGTAGCCAATCACAGCACCACAATAGTAAGCAAGCTGTCATGAACAAAAGCCATTCACGGCAGATATACTGTGTGTGTGTGTGTGTGTGTGTGTGTGTGTGTGTGTGTGTGTGTATGTGTATGTATGTATGTATATATATATGTATATCTCTCTCTATCTCCACACCGTCACCACTTAATAATATCCCTGATCACTGTCACACTAGTCCTATGATGATGCTGTACTGCACTGGTGACAGTATAAAAAACTACGAAGAAAAACACGCTAAGAAATATTCTAAATGAAAAGTGTAATCCAGCAAACATTCTGTGAGACATATACACAGTGAGTGAACATAAAATAGATAAAGGTTGCGCTATTCAATCATGTATTATACAAATGTAAAAATTAGATGATTAGAACAGTCCACAAGTGATGTGAAAATAAATCCTGATGTCAATCTCCACCATCCACCACCGTAGTGATCTTAAATATCAGTGCCTCCACCAACAGCTGAACGGCTCGCTTACCAGCTCCTATTGATCCCTCACTTGGAACCTGAGTGAGAAATCTTCACATCTTATACGGTGCCAAGGGATGATCTTGTTGGGAGACCATCTGGACCTGGAGAAAGGCCTTGGCTGGGCTAAAGCCACAAGCACAAACGATCCCTTGTAACGAGGGATCAATAGGAGCTGGTAAGTGAGCCTTTCAGCTGTTGGTGGAGGCACTGATATTTAAGATCACTACGGTGGTGGATGGTGGAGATTAACATCAGGATTTATTTTCACATCACTTGTGGACTGTTCTAATCATCTAATTTTTACATTTGTATATACATAATTGAATAGCGCAACCTTTATTTTATATCGGTGACAGTATGTAAAAATAAATAAATAAATTGTGAAAAACAAAACACGTTTTATTTAATTTCCTAATTTCCAAAAAATTGTGACAAAAAAATTACAACTTTAAAAAAACTCTCCATGCCTCTTACTAAATATCTTGGACTGTCTACTTTCCAAAAAGGGGTCATTTGGGGGGTATTTATGCTGTCCTGGAATTTTAGGGCATCAAGAAATGAAATGAGATAGGCCATCAATACATCAGGACTGATCAACTTTCAAATATGTACCGTATATACTAGAGTATAAGCCGACCCGAGTATAAGCCGGGGCCCTAATTTTACCACAAAAAAACTGGGAAAACTTATTGACTCGAGTATAAGTCTAGGGTAAAAATGCAGCAGCTACTGTAAGCGGAAAAGAGGGTCAACAATGCCCATTTGCAGCTTCACTGTGCCCATTCTCTTTGTGCCCAACACCTCACTGTGCCCATATCCACACTGTGCCCATCACCACACTGTGCCCATCACCACACTGTGCCCATCACCATGGAGATAAACAGCACATTATTACCCTCCACACTCACCTTCGGGCTTCTAAGGAAAGATCACCTCCCATGTCCATCACGCTGCGGGCGTCCATTTTTTTACATTCGCGGCTTCCTCCTGGTCCCGTGCGGTTCCGTGATAGGCGATTGACACTGTGTTCAGTGTTCCGCCTATCACGGCCATCTTCTCACCCTCGGACTTTCCCAGCAGACACTGTGTTTAGTGATCCGCCAATCATGGACGCTCTTTCATCCTCGAACAAGAGGAGAAGGTCCGTGATTGGCGGATCACTAAACACAGTGTTAATCGCATATCATGGAACCACACGGGACCAGGAGGGAGCGCAAATTTTAAAAAATGGACGCCCAAGGTACACTGACTCGAGTATAAGCCGAGGGGGGGACTTTCAGCCCAAAAAGAAGGGCTGAAATTTTGGCTTATACTCAAGTATGTATGTATGTATTGTGAGGGGGCTAGCTCGGCAGCGGGTATGTGTGACCCCCGGGATGGGCTCCCCACCCAAAACAGGCCCAACAGACGGAGGTTGTGGTTTTCAAAATCAAAAAGGTGCGGTTTATTTTCTATTTACAGTGACAAAAAAACACAGCAAGGCAAAAAAAAACATAAACAAAATAAATCCTGGTCAACTTGACCTCTGACTAAACTTACAGGTTTCCTAACTAACGACTGGGATCAGCCTAGTGCTGTCCTAGTCCCTGGTTTTAAATGTCCAAGCAAAATATAGCCACACAGGCTTTCTCTCACCGCACAGGGGTTCACTCTCCCTAGACAGTCCACACAGGTCTGCTTCCAGGCATGAGCTAACATCTAATGAATCTGGGAGTTTTTTATAGAGGCCTAAATGAGCTGACAAGCTTCAGCTGGCCTCATCAACTCCCTGTCTGCACGACGCCCAGCCCTCTCCCTAGAGGTATGAGTCATCCATGAGCCCACTAGTCTCAGCTGGGCTTATACAACTCTCCACCTAGCTGTATAAGTCGGCGTAAAGCCTGAATCTGGGCGAAATATATCTACCCCCCTGGATGCAACCAGGTGACTTTACCTTCCTGCTGTCACATACCCCCCCCTCTTGTTTTAACCTCGGGGTTGGAACACCAGCAATCAGGCATTCATGTACTCGAGACAAAGCATCCACATTCCCCATTTGAACGCCAGGGCGATGCTTTACTGTGAAGTTGAATTCCTGGAGGGCCAGGAACCACCTATTCACTCTTCTATTTGTTTCCTTGTTTTGAGCCATCCACTTTAACGGAGCGTGATCCGTAACCATGTCAAAGTGCCTACCTAGCAGGTAGTACCGAAGGGAATCTAGAGCCCACTTCACCGCTAAACACTCCTTTTCAACGGTGGCGTAATTTACCTCATGGGACTTCAACTTCCTGCTGAGGTAAATGACTGGGTGCTCTTCCCCGTTCCAGACCTGGGACAATACTGCTCCTAACCCCACATCTGACGCATCACTCTGTACGACAAAGTCTTTAGAGAAGTCGGGTGAGTACAACACTGGCTGGCTACATAAGGCTTGTTTCAAGAATTGGAATGCTGCCTCAGCCTCGGGGGTCCATTTAATCATGACCGACCCTTTCCCCTTCGTCAGGTTGGTTAGGGGCACAGCCTTAGAAGCAAAGTGGGGAATGAATCGCCGATAATACCCAGCGATTCCCAGAAAGGCTCGTACCTGCTTCTTGCTGTTGGGACGTGGCCAACTCTGGATGGCCTCGACTTTGTTGAGTTGGGGTTTTATTACTCCCCTCCCAATGGTGTACCCAAGATATTTGGCCTCCTCCTGCCCAATGGTACACTTCTTGGGGTTAGCCGTAAACCCTGCTTCCCGAACAGAGTCCAGGACTGCTTGCACTTTTGGCAGATGTGAGGCCCAATCTGTGCTATGGACAATTATGTCATCCAGGTAAGCCGCAGCATACTTCCGATGGGGCCTCAGCATCTGGTCCATTTTCCGCTGGAATGTGGCCGGCGCATTCTGTAACCCGAACGGCATTCTTTTATATTGGAACGCCCCGTCTGGGGTTACAAATGCGGTTTTCTCTTTGGCCGACTTGGCCAGGGGGATTTGCCAATACCCTTTTGTGAGGTCAAGAGTCGTCATGTATCGGGCTGTTCCCAGCCGGTCGATCAACTCATCTATACGTGGCATGGGGTAGGTGTCAAATTTTGTAACTTTGTTCAACTGACGAAAATCGTTACAAAATCGCCAGCTCCCATCCGGTTTAGGCACCAACACAATGGGACTAGACCAATCACTTTGGGACTCCTCTATCACCCCTAAGTTCAGCATTCTCTGTACTTCCTCCCGTATTGCCTCCCGTCGGGCCTCTGGGATCCGATAGGGTTTTAACTTCACCCTTTCACCGGGCGGGGTAATAATGTCATGCTCTACCCCAGATGTTTGTCCCGGCAGCTCAGAGAATACCTCCTTGTTGCGAAGTACAAACTCCTTAACCTCCTGTTGTTGGGGTTGTGACAAGGTGGCTGCGATTCCAACCTCAGGAATCACGCAACCAGTTTGAGCTGGTGACCAAGTGTCTGCGACTAGGGACTCTCTATCCCTCCAGGCTTTCAACAGATTAACGTGATAGATCTGTTCGGGCTTTCGCCTTCCTGGTTGTCTGACCTTGTAATTCACTTCGCTCACTTTTTCCATTATCTCGTAGGGGCCTTGCCATTTGGCAAGGAATTTACTTTCAACCGTAGGGACAAGTACCAATATCCTATCCCCCGGGGAAAAGGTACGGGTCTTGGCTCCACGGTTGTACACTCTCTGCTGTGCCAACTGCGCTTGGGCCAAATGTTCCTTCACGATGGGCATTACCTGTGCAATTCGATCTTGCATCAGGGCGACATGCTCAATCACACTCCTGTGGGGAGAACTCTCACTTTCCCAAGTTTCCTTGGCAATATCCAACAGCCCTCTTGGGTGTCTCCCATACAGTAACTCAAAGGGGGAGAATCCCGTAGAGGATTGGGGCACCTCCCTAATAGCAAACATCAAATAAGGAAGTAGACAGTCCCAATCCCTTCCATCTCTATCCACCACTTTCTTCAACATTTGTTTTAGGGTTTTGTTGAATCTTTCAACCAGCCCATCGGTTTGGGGGTGATACACAGATGTACGCAATTGCGTCACTTTGAACAATTTACACAGCTCTTTCATAACCCGGGACATAAAGGGTGTACCTTGGTCCGTAAGCAGTTCTTTACAAATACCCACCCGGCTAAAAACAAGAGATAGCTCTTTGGCTATGGTTTTGGCCGAGGTATTTCTGAGAGGGATCGCTTCTGGATAACGGGTGGCATAGTCCATTATAACCAATATGTACTGGTGCCCCCTAGCGGACTTGATTATAGGACCTACCAAATCCATTGCGATTCTCTCAAACGGGACCTCAATGATGGGTAGAGGGACCAGCGGGCTACGGAAATGTGGCATCGGGGCCGACCTCTGACACACAGGGCAAGAGGAACAATAATTTTCTATGTCCTTCATCACCCCAGGCCAATAGAATCTCTGTAATACCCTCTCTCGGGTTTTCTCTGTCCCCAGATGACCTCCAAGAATGTGCCCATGGGCCAACTCCAACACCAACTTCCTGTAAGGTTTGGGCACCACAAGCTGCTCAACGGTTTCTTCTGCCCTTTTTGCCACCCGATACAGTAGGTCCTTCTCTACGCTGAAGTATGGGTAAGTGCCAGTATTATCTGGGTTCACTAACTCGCCATCTATTTTCACTACGTTTTCCCGTGCCTTTATTAGGGCGGGGTCTTTCAACTGTTCTGTGGCAAAGTTTTCCCTGTGAACCTCAAGATCAGAAAACTCCACAGACGGTAGGTTTTCGTCTGAGGAGGTGGGCTCCTCTCCAGTTTCTTGAGTCTCCCCTGCCAATACTGACAAGGGAAATTCCGGAGAGTCCTCACCACTCTCAGGGGAGTTCTGGCTATCACATTCCTGGTACATAGGGGCACCAGTGGGGGGCTCAGGATCATCCCACAGTTCCCAGAACTTCGGAAAATCCCTTCCCACAATGGCGTCATGCGGTAACTGAGATACTAAGCCCACTGGATGAGAGAGGGTACCTTTGGGGGTCTCGAAACACACCGTAGTCACTGGATACTCTCGGGTGTCCCCATGCACACAAATAACGGCTACCTTGCTATTCCCAGAGACCTCTGTTTTAACTAACTCAGCCTTTATCAGGGTCACAAGGCTACCTGAATCCAGCAATACCACAACATTTCTACCATTAATACACATTTTGCATAAATGTTTCTCAGTTCCCCGAATGGCAGTGCATGCGACTGTCGCACACAGCGACTGACGTCTGCCCGTCAGAAAGTCACACTGCATGGGTTCCTCCAAAACCGGGCAATTTGCTGCAATATGTCCCGCTTGCCGGCAGCGGTAGCAAATGATCCTTCTTGCCGCCTCTTGAGCCGCTGATTTCCCAGGCTGTTCTCGCCAAACTTGGGGTAGAGCTCCCACCCTCTCACTCTCTCCACCCTCACCCCTTGGAATCCTCTTATCCGCCCCTGGGGATGGTCTGGTCTTAGGGTGGAAAGTCCGAGAGTCTCTGGAAGAGGCCGTCAGGTTCTCTGTAGCCAAGTATTTCTCTACACGATCCACAAGACCACCGGCCGTCTCTGGGTCTCCATGGCTTACCCACTTTTGGATGGCAGTAGGAAGAGCTCTCAAAAACCGATCCATTACAACACGTTCCACAATCTTTGGTGCGGACAAAGTCTCTGGCTGTAGCCACTTTCTGCTCAGGTGAATGAGATCATACATTTGAGACCTGGGGGGTTTTCCAAGCTGGAACGTCCAGTTATGCACACGCTGAGCCCGGACAGCCTGGGTGACACCCAGCCTTGCCAATATTTCAGCTTTTAGCATCACATAGTCTTTTGCTTGGTTAGGCTCTAGGTCATAGTAAGCTTTCTGCGATTCACCAGTTAACAGAGGAGCCACCAGTCCAGCCCACTGCTCCTCAGGCCACTTTTCTCTTTCAGCGGTCCTTTCAAATGTGGTCAAAAATACCTCTGGATCATCCTCTCCAGTCATTTTTGTCAATAAACGACTCACCCCAAAGGACGCGGTATTAGTGGGACGGCTTTCCTCACTGGTCTGCGGACGTTGCTGCATTACTGCTTCCATTTGTTGTAGTCTCTGCTCTTGCTTCTGTAACAGGTCTATGAAGCGGGCCTCAGATTGCTGCTGGGCTTGTTGCTGAGCTGCAAGGCTCTGTTGATGAGCTTGCTGCTGGGCTGCAAGGCTCCTTTGCAAACCTGCATTTGTCTGCTGTTGATTGGCATTTGCTAGAGCCAGCTGTTTCAGTATCTCCTCCATGCTGGCTTAAAAAAAAACTGCCCGCATTCTCCACCAACTGTGAGGGGGCTAGCTCGGCAGCGGGTATGTGTGACCCCCGGGATGGGCTCCCCACCCAAAACAGGCCCAACAGACGGAGGTTGTGGTTTTCAAAATCAAAAAGGTGCGGTTTATTTTCTATTTACAGTGACAAAAAAACACAGCAAGGCAAAAAAAAACATAAACAAAATAAATCCTGGTCAACTTGACCTCTGACTAAACTTACAGGTTTCCTAACTAACGACTGGGATCAGCCTAGTGCTGTCCTAGTCCCTGGTTTTAAATGTCCAAGCAAAATATAGCCACACAGGCTTTCTCTCACCGCACAGGGGTTCACTCTCCCTAGACAGTCCACACAGGTCTGCTTCCAGGCATGAGCTAACATCTAATGAATCTGGGAGTTTTTTATAGAGGCCTAAATGAGCTGACAAGCTTCAGCTGGCCTCATCAACTCCCTGTCTGCACGACGCCCAGCCCTCTCCCTAGAGGTATGAGTCATCCATGAGCCCACTAGTCTCAGCTGGGCTTATACAACTCTCCACCTAGCTGTATAAGTCGGCGTAAAGCCTGAATCTGGGCGAAATATATCTACCCCCCTGGATGCAACCAGGTGACTTTACCTTCCTGCTGTCACAGTATATATGTGTGTATGTATGTATGTATATATATATTTTTTTTGTTTATATAGCAAAATATAAAACCCCAATGGTGGGTAAATTCCACTAAAAGAAGGCTCCGTTTGTGTGAAAAAAATAGGATTTTTTGTACTCACCGTAAAATCCTTTTCTCTGACATCCATGGACTGACACGGTGTCACTTTACACGTGGGTTATGTCCCTGCTTGCAGGAGAAGACCTAGGCAGAATGTGAAATGTTATACATACATTCTAAAAGCCAGAGCTGAACAGCCCCACCCAGGGGGCCGTCCCTCCGGACATAACCCTCCCACTACAGTCAGCAGACTTCAGTTCGTAACAAAGCAGTACAAACTTAAAAGGAAGGGTGGGTGCCGTGTCAGTCCATGGATGTCAGAGAAAAGGATTTTACGGTGAGTACAAAAAATCCTATTTTCTCTTACCATCCATGGACTGACACGGTGTCTCTTTACATTTTACACGTGGGATGTCCCAAAGCAGTGTCAAGAGGGATGGGAGCAGTATAAATGGAAAAACCAAAACTTCACTCCAATAAGGCAGAGCTCCTCAACGGAGGAGTCGCAACTTTAAACAGCGGCCTGCAGCACCCTGCGGCCGAAGGAAGCATCCGAAGATGCAGCCACATTAACCTTATAAAACGTAAAAGGCATGAACAGACGATCAGGTCGCCACCTTGCACACTTGTGCAACCGACGCTTGATGTCGGGAAACCCAGGAAGCACCAATTGTCCTGGTGGAATGCGCCGTAACCAGAAAGGGAGACGCCCGCCCTTTGAGAGCATAGGCTTGAATGACGGTTTGTCTGATTCCCCTAAAAATGATGGCAGACTAAACCGCTTGGCCCTGTTATGGACCAGAGACAGTCACAAATAGTGAGTCGGACTTCCGAATAGAAGCAGTAGCAGACAGGTACACCCGTAAGGCTCGTACCACCTCCAATATGTGCAGCGCAAACTCTCTGGGATGCGATGGGTGAGGACACAAGGACGGGAGGGCAATGTCCTCATGTAGGTGAAAGGTCGACACCACCTTTGGCAAAAAAGAAAGGTCACGGATGCAACACCGCCTTATCCTTATGGATGACTAAATATGGCGACTTGCAGGACAAAGCCGCCAACTCAGACACCCGTCAAACAGAAGTGATTGCCACTAAAAAGGCCACCTTCTGAGACAAGACAAGAGGGGAATATCCCGGATATTCCCAAAAGGAGGTTCCTGGAGGACCGAGAGCACCAAATTCAGATCCCACGGTGGGAGAGGAGGCTTGACAGGAGGGAGCACATGGCGAACCCCCAACACAAGGTGCTAACCAAGAAAATGACCCGCTAGAGGTCGCTGAAAGAAGACGGCCAAGGCCGAAATCTGATCCTTGATGGTACTCAAAGCAAGCTTTTGGGTCACTCCACACTGCAGAGGACGCAGGATTCTGGGGACGGAATACGTCCGAGGACGCCAGTCCAGCGCTTCGCAAATGGCGATATAAGCTTTCCAGGTACGGTGATAGATCTGCCTGGAGGAAGACATCCGTGTCCTTAACATGGTCAAAATGACCGAGTCCGAGAGACCTCGGTCCCTCAGCACCTGGCTTTTAACAGCCCTGCCGTTAAAGTCAGAGACTGTAAGCCGGATGAAACATATGACCTTGAGACTGAAGGTCCTCCCTCATCGGCAACCGCCAGGGAACGTCCGTGACGAGATGTACCAGATCAGCGTACCAGTGATGCTGAGGCCAATCCGGAACAATTAGGATCGCTGGAGTTCATATCAGGCGATAAGGACCCTATGGGGCCACCAACGCATCCGAGGCATCGCCCAAGGATCCCTGGATCTGGCCACAACCTTGACCCTTGCGATTGAGTCGAGAGGCCATCAGGTCCACATCCGGCGTGCCCCACCGTCGGTAAAGGAGTTGAAATATGCAAGGACCACTCTTCTTGTTCCGGTGTCTGGCGATTGGCGACTCAGATAGTCCGCCTGCCCATTGTCTATGCCCAGAATGTAAAATGGCCTACAGAGCCGGCACGTTTCTTCCGGCCCACTTCAGGATACGGACTACCTCGGAAGCCGCAGCTGAGCTCCGAGTTCCCCCTTGATGGTTTACATACGCCACCGCCGTGGCGGTGTCCGACTGGCTCCTGATGGAGCGACCCCGTACTCTCTCTGACCTGAGGAGAGACACAGTCCGATGGCCCGTATTACCAGAACAGTGATTGGTAAACGGGCTCGTCCGGAGTCCAAGGCCTGAGCCGACAGGATTCCCCAGACTCCACCCCAGCCCGTCAGGCTGGTGTCCATCATGAGTGCCGTCCATTGGATGGGAGGGGAACGACTTTCCGGACCGAAGAGCCGAGGATCTCAACCACCATGTCAGGGGCGCCCTGACCAGGTGAATCACCTGGATCTGAAGATCCAAGGACAACGGGGATTTGTCCCAGGTGGACAAGATCTCCTTCTGCAATGCCCTGGTGTGTGATTGGGCATACGGAACGGCCGCGAAGGAGGCCACCACGAGTCTCGGGACTCTCATGCAAAAAACGGATTGACAACCATTTTTGGGATGTCAGCACCCGCACCGCAGACTGAAGTGTCAGCAACTTCTCCAGAGGTAGGATACCTTTGCCTCCAAGGAGTCCAGAATCAGAACTAGATACTCCAGACACTGAGTTGGGACCAGGACTGACTCCTGAATGTTCAGGAACCACCCGAGTCCCTGAGGGTCTAATTGACGATAGTCACCTTTCCTCTAAGTCTGATCCACTTTCTGCTCTTAGCAGAAGATCGTCCAGATAGCCCACGACAGCAATACCTCGCTGTAACAGAAGGCTAGAACCGGAGCAAGCACCTTGGTGCCGAGGCTAGGCCGAAAGGAAGAGCCACAATCGATAGTGGACTTCGCTGATCGCAAGGCGCAGAAACTTCTGGTGACTTGCGCAGATCGGAACATGCAAGTAGGCGTCCTTGAAGTCCAAGGACGCCAGAAGAAAATCCCTTTGGTGGAGTGTAGCGATCACCGTGCGAATAGATTCCATGCGGAATTTCTGCACCTTCTCGAAGACATTCAGGGCCTTGAGGTCCAGGATAGGTCGAACCACATCCTATTTTTGGGACGACAAACAGATTCGAGTAGAATCCCTGAAAACTCTCCAGTGACGGAACCGGCACAATCACTCCGGACCTGATCAAATCCTGTACAGCCCGCAAGAGGGCTGCCCGACAGGTAGGAAGGAGAGGAAGATTTGAGGGAAAGAATCTGTCTGGGGGCCAGGATCGGAATACTATCCTGTATCCTGAGGTGACCTCCTCGCACACCCACCAGTCAGAGATTCGGGAGGACCACCAATTCGTGACTTGCGAAGTCGTCCCCCCACCCCAGAGTCGGGCGGAGGCAAGACTTCACGCGGAGGCAGGCTTGGGAGCCGCATGTTCGGCTTACGCACCCAGGGGCACTTGTGCCCACCAGCCGCACTGCCGTCAGTCTGAGAGGGCCTACCCGTGGACTCTGACTGACGAAAAAAAACCCTTCTGCTGGAAAGGAAGGCCCCTGTTTGCGGCGGGCCTCCTCACCCTTGCTAGTCTAAGGAAGAAGAGTGCTTTTACCTCCCATGACATCCATGACAATGTCATCCAGAGCAGCACCGAAAGGTCTACCACCTTTAAATGGTAGATCCGTCAGGAGCTTCCTAAGGCTAGGTCAGCAGACCAGCACTTCAACCAGATAAGACGACGCAATACCACCGCCGAGACAGAGGCCCTGGATATTAAAGGGGTCGCGTCCAACGTGGCGTCGCACACATAAACCAGGCCCTGAACCAGTTGGTGGGCCAAAGCAACTGTGTCTGGAGGAAGATTATGCTCCTGTACAGCTAGGTGCAACATTTTTGCCCAACCTGTAAGTGTTTAAGACACAAGGGTCGCCGCTACCACAGGCCGTAGGGCGGATCCCAACAAGGCAAACATGGCTCTGCTCACCACTTCTGACCTCCTGTCAGTGGGGTCCTCAAATGCAGGAGTCCCCTCCATCGGGAGAGTGATGGCCTTGTTCAACCGGGCGACTGGAGGGTCGACCCTGGGGGAGAAGCCCACTTTTTAAGTAGGGCATCTTCAAGGGGTATCTGATAGACAAACGCCGCAGGACCATAAAAAAATTCTTCTGCGGCTTTTCCCAGACCTTATCAATGAGCTGGTCAAAGAAAGTACATATGGAAAAACCTCTTTAGAAGGCCTGGCCTTAAAAGAACCAAAGGAGACTGTATCCGCCTGAGGTTCTGCATCCGCAGCATTTTAGCTTGAGAGTGTCCCTCACCGCAGTCATGAGTACACTAACAAGCGCCCTGTCATTTACTGACTCAGAACTGGAGTTTTCCTCATAAGGAATGTCCTGTTCAAAACCATCCAATACATTCAGAACTAGGGTCCTGAGCGGTAGTGGCTAGGCCCATATCTGAATCAGCGCACTGCCCTCATGAAGTAAAGTGGGGAGAGGGCGCTTTTTTGCTCCCTTGCACACAGCTCCCATCCTGGTCAGAAATTATTCCAGGACTGCCCACAACTGGTCCCTAGGGACCGCAGGTGCTGAAGCACTGCCTGTTGTCCACTGACATTTAGGGGAAGCTGGTGACAGAGGCTTCATATTGCCCCCCTCTGAGACTCCTCAGATAAAAAGTCCACCCACAGGCTGTGCTGACTGAGGAGGGGGTGCCCAGGGGACTCACCAAACCGGACCAGGGACCGCTCAGTTCCGCTGTCTGTACCGCGCTGTGTCAGCGCTGGTGAGCTGTGAGGAGATTGTGAGGAGATTCGCGCTGTTACAGCAGCTCTAGAGGCCAAAACTAGTGCTGAAGAGCGCACGGGCTACAAGAAAATGGCCACCGCACTTCACTGAGGCGATCTGCGGCAAGATGGCCGCCATGACTCAGCAAAAGTGAAAAAAACAGCACACACACAGCGCCACTCGGCGCTCAGGCCCCAAAACACACAAAAAAAGGCCCCAAGCATATCTGCAGACCAGCATTAGCCCCTCCAAGAACAGTGTGACCCCCAGGCACCCCACACAGCACAGCACCAGCAATGGTGACAGAGAGTGACAATGAAATACAGGGGGAGACAGGGAAAATCCCCCACAGAGAAACACACAGCCTTTTGTACTCACCTGAGGCAGGAGAGACTACTTACCCATCCCCTGAGGGACCCACTGGTGTGTTTCTGACAGGACTATCACAGTGCAGTACTGAGTAGCTGTCGGCCCGGTCCACCGCGAAAGATACAGTCAGTGCGGAACTGTTCAGTCTTGAGAGGACCGTGGGAGCATGAAAGCAAACCCGGCCACCCCTGGAGTCATGGGGCCTGTCGTGAACTGAGTCTCACGCACACAAGGCGAGGATCAGCACGCTCGATGGTCGGACAGGGAAGACTACGAGGATATCTTGTACCCAACCTGTTGCCCAGCCGACAGTTGATAGAAAATTCTCAAAAATAAAATAAAAAAGAATTCCAGAAAAGGAATAAAAATAGGTCAGGAGACTGGCTCCTGAGAGAGCCACGTCTTCTCCTTCTGCTAGGCAGAAAAAAACTGAAGTCTGCTGACTGTAGTGGGAGGGTTATGTCCAGAGGGACGGCCCCCTGGGTGGGGCTGTTCAGCTCTGGCTTTTAGAATGTATGTATAACATTTCACATTCTGCCTAGGTCTTCTCCTGCAAGCAGGGACATAACCCACGTGTAAAGTGTAAAGAGACACCGTGTCAGCCCATGGATGGTAAGAGAAAAATAATATTTTTTAATTTGCATACAGTATTGCATGACCAAGCAAATGCCAGTTAATGTAGTGCAGTGCTGAATAAAAGAAAATGCCCTAGTCATGAAGGGAATAAAACCTTCCGGAAGTAGTTGAACTGATGACCTGTAATGCCGCGAACACACGACCGGTTTTTCAGATGAAAAAAACATAGAAAATTCCGATCGTCTGTGGGGAACTCCATCGGAGAAAAATCCACGCATGCTTAGACTAAATTACAAGACGGGAGCGCTTGTTCTGGTAAAACTAGCGTTCGTAATGGAGATAGCACATTCGTCATGCTGTAACTGACTGAAAAGCACGGAGACTAAAAAGCATGAATCGGCTAACACCAAACTTTTACTAACACGCAGCAACACGAAATCAGCAAAAGCAGCCCAAAGAATGGCGCCGTTGGATTTGAACTTCCCCTGTCGTATGTGTTGTACGTCACCGCGTTTTGGACGGCCTGAATTTTGTCTGATGGTGTGTAGGCAAGACTGATGAAAGTCAGCTTCATCGGAATTCCGCCGGAAAAATCCATCAGATTTGATTCCATCGGAAATCCGATCGTGTGTACAGGGCATAAGAGTCCTAAATGTGTCATCTATAGAAAATCTTGGGTACCATCCTTGTTGCTGTTCCATGGGCTTGCACAGTTTTAAAAGGTGAAAATGTTTGGTATCTATTTACTTAGTACAACCTCCTATTTTATAGTTTACAAAAGATTGGATAATATATTGTGTTTGAGTGCACTAAAATTAACTTTAGTATATATTTTTTGGAAAACGTGGCCTCTATAAATAGATTCACCAATGTTGGAACCACCAACATTTTCTTTAGGGCCTCTGCTTTCAGGAAGCATATACGGTTTGTGGGGTTTAAAACTAATCTTCAGGCCTAAGGTGTGTAGTTTAACGTGCGCAAAAAACATCTCTGGCAGTTAATCTCCAGTCAGCCAAAATATTGGAAGTGTGTGCCCCACTCACTCCTCCCTTTCCCCACACAAGGTGGGTAAGCCCTTGACATCCTCACGTACTGTACAATGCACTGCTGGTGATGTCGTGAGAGGGAGTGGCTGTACCAAATCCAGGGCTTTTTTTCAGCTGGAACTTGGTGGAACTCAGTTCCACCACCTCTGGCTCAGGCCCTCTGCTCCCTGCTGACCACTATTACTTGAAAACACAAAAGTCCAGCTTCTATGCTTACAAGCAACAGCATGTTCCCCAACAGCTCTCACAGATAAGATCTCCCGAGTGGCTCCCACTGAGTGAAGGACGGGGACAAGGGAGTTGCAGATACACAGGCTGCAGTGCAAATGCCAACATCACCACTGGTGAGAGTGAGAGAGGTGGAGCCAACTGAAGCATGCGGGGAGGTACTAGAGCTAGCTGGGTGATTCAGCTTAATACAGCAACAAAAATAAGACATGTGGAAGATGGTGGAGCTTTTAAGGAGACGGGGAGAAGATGGGGGTTGTATGCAGAGGTCAGAGCTGAAGAGCGGTAAACGTGAGATGTGGATGGGGATGCAGAGGTAAGCGGCTGTGGATGAAGACTGAATTCTGCACTCTGTGTTTAGCGCACCACTAAACTCTGCACTCTGTATGCAGCGCACCCCTGAACTCTGCACTATTTACGTAGCACAACCTGAACTCTGCAGTCTGTGTGTAATCCCCTCCCTGAACTCTGCACATAATGCACTCCTGGTATTTAATGACTCTGTTTAGACCAGCCCACTGTTAGTAAAATTTGACCACACCCATTATTTGATGCGGTTTGGAGGGCGTGTGTCTAATTTGACCTTTTTTGTATTCACAAATATTAGGCGATGGCCATAAGTATTGTCCTCAGCGGTCCTTCTGCTCAAATGCTACTGCAGCTGTTTCCCTATCTCACACTAGCCTATAAAGAAGTGATGTGCTGGGAGGGTTTGTGGCATTGAGCTCAGAGCAGAGGCAGCAATAATAAACCTCACCTCATTCACTGGTGTCAGACAGTAATAATAAACCCCCGTCCCCTTTTCACTCATTTCATTGAAAGGGACAGCAATAATGCTGAAGACATGTTCCCATGCTCTTTTCAGTCTGCCTTTTGGGCTGGAACTACACTACAACTCCCTACACTAAAACTCCATGTCCAGATGGATAAGCAGTAAATCACTCTGTGCGTTAGGCAGTGCTGAGTTTAATACTTACCTGATATACCTGTACACTTGTATATTTTTCAGAATAGTGTGAACTAGATGTGTCCTTATATTTCAAATGGATCACACCATGCAAATCTGGCCTGCTTCTTGGCTGTTCCCCTGGTCTGGACGGAGTGCTCCTGTCTCAGCCCCAGGTCAGTGCCAAAACGCAAAGAGAATTCCAATACTTAGCACCCCACTGTCATTCTACATTGAGGACTGTCTACCTGGGGCATTGTAGGCTGCAAAAGAGGGCCTCCACAGGCTGCTGGTTGTAATAAAAAGATATTAAGGCTGTCACTGTTGACCTTTCTGAGAATGCCATTTGCCTGACAGTCATGCTGATCTAACAGTTTTATTCATTTCTGAAGCATGGACTTTAAATAGATATTTACATTAGGTCATGAGTCCTGATTTTACACTCATGGAGTCTCAAAGCCAAAGACAGCAATGGCAGCCCCTGTATTTCTCTCAGTATACCTTCAGTCTTATTGACACTAACTGCAGCAGTACTGTAATCCATGACATTATAATGAACGTATGACATTATCCAGGCAAATTTAGAGATCTGCCCGGAGCTTCAGATATTTTTTTTTTTTTTTTTTAAAACAAAGCAGGAACAAGTCTTACCACTATTTACCATACAACCAACCTGATTTCTGCCAGGCTATGACAGGCAATAGCAAAACTTTACCTTGAATGTGAAGATCACATGAAAGAACCATAGTATAAGTTTTGATATTATAAACGGTTTAATTAAACATGGTTTGGGGGAAATTTGTTATTGCACATGCCGAGTATATATACAAAGACAGCAGCTGCTAATCGGTAAAATACAACTATCAGCTGTTAAAAGTCAGATTAATCTGCTACAATGTAGCATGCCATAGCTAAGACAGTAAACCTCAATTTAGATAGGGGCCATTTATGTATAAAAGACATGTCTGTTTTTCCTAAATGAATGGATGAAAGTCTCGGCTGTAAAAACTACCCTTTACAAGAGAAATTATGCATTTGGAGTTGTGCGGAATGAGAACAAGTTGACCTTCTGCAAACGCTCTTGGTGTTCTTTTAGAGAGTACTTAGTTTTTAATATAGTTGGCAATGATTTCTGGTTTCTTTCCAATGTCATAATGCTTTCCCAAGATTTAAGCCATCACTGCACAGAAACATTTTAGAAGCAAATGCTGACAATGTGCTGATTTGAATTGGAGGAAAATGTAACTGAATAAACCCATGTGTAGGTTTTAGTTCTTGATTATATACACAACAGAAATTTGAAATGTTAAAACCTTAAAAAGGAATGTTTCGACCTTTCAATGTTTTCTTTTAGATTTACATGTAAAAGATATAAGCTAGCAATAAATCTTAAATTTAGTGTGGTTAAAAAAAAACAAAAAAGAAAAAAAAAAAAAAAAAACATATTTGTATAGCTTATACATATATGGTGTGAGGGGGTTAGCTCGGCAGCGGGTGTGTGTGACCCCCGGGATGGGCTCCCCACACAAAAACAGGCCCAGCAAACGGAGGTTGTGGTTTTCAAAATCAAAAAGGTGCGGTTTATTTTCTATTTACAGTGACAAAACACAGCAAAGCAAAAGAAACATAAATAAAATAAATCCTGGTCAACTTGACCTCTGAGTAAACATACAGGTTTCCTAACAACTGGGATCAGGCTAGTGCTGTCCTAGTCCCTAAGTCCCTGGTTTTAAATGTCCAAGCAAATAGCCACACAGGCTTTGTCTCACCGCACAGGGGTTCACTCTCCCTAGACAGTCCACACAGGTCTGGTTCCAGGCATGAGCAAACACCTAATGAATCTGGGAGTTCTTATAGAGGCCTAAATGAGCTGACAAGCTTCAGCTGGTCTCATCAACTCCCTGTCTGCACGACGCCCCACACTCTCCCTAGAGGTATGAGTCATCCATGAGCCCACTAGCCTCAGCTGGGCTTATACAACTCTCCACCTAGTTGTATAAGTCGGCGTAAAGCCTGAATCTGGGCGAAATATATCTACCCCCCTGGATGCAACCAGGTGACTTTACCTTCCTGCTGTCACATACCCCCCCCTCTTGTTTTAACCTCGGGGTTGGAACACCAGCAATCAGGCATTCATGTACTCGAGACAAAGCATCCACATTCCCCATTTGAACGCCAGGGCGATGCTTTACTGTGAAGTTGAATTCCTGGAGGGCCAGGAACCACCTATTCACTCTTCTATTTGTTTCCTTGTTTTGAGCCATCCACTTTAACGGAGCGTGATCCGTAACCATGTCAAAGTGCCTACCTAGCAGGTAGTACCGAAGGGAATCTAGAGCCCACTTCACCGCTAAACACTCCTTTTCAACGGTGGCGTAATTTACCTCATGGGACTTCAACTTCCTGCTGAGGTAAATGACTGGGTGCTCTTCCCCGTTCCAGACCTGGGACAATACTGCTCCTAACCCCACATCTGACGCATCACTTTGTACGACAAAGTCTTTAGAGAAGTCGGGTGAGTACAACACTGGCTGGCTACATAAGGCTTGTTTCAAGAATTGGAATGCTGCCTCAGCCTCGGGGGTCCATTTAATCATGACCGACCCTTTCCCCTTCGTCAGGTTGGTTAGGGGCACAGCCTTAGAAGCAAAGTGGGGAATGAATCGCCGATAATACCCAGCGATTCCCAGAAAGGCTCGTACCTGCTTCTTGCTGTTGGGACGTGGCCAACTCTGGATGGCCTCGACTTTGTTGAGTTGGGGTTTTATTACTCCCCTCCCAATGGTGTACCCAAGATATTTGGCCTCCTCCTGCCCAATGGTACACTTCTTGGGGTTAGCCGTAAACCCCGCTTCCCGAACAGAGTCCAGGACTGCTTGCACTTTTGGCAGATGTGAGGCCCAATCTGTGCTATGGACAATTACGTCATCCAGGTAAGCCGCAGCATACTTCCGATGGGGCCTCAGCATCTGGTCCATTTTCCGCTGGAATGTGGCCGGCGCATTCTGTAACCCGAACGGCATTCTTTTATATTGGAACGCCCCGTCTGGGGTTACAAATGCGGTTTTCTCTTTGGCCGACTTGGCCAGGGGGATTTGCCAATACCTTTTTGTGAGGTCAAGAGTCGTCATGTATCGGGCTGTTCCCAGCCGGTCGATCAACTCATCTATACGTGGCATGGGGTAGGTGTCAAATTTTGTAACTTTGTTCAACTGACGAAAATCGTTACAAAATCGCCAGCTCCCATCCGGTTTAGGCACCAACACAATGGGACTAGACCAATCACTTTGGGACTCCTCTATCACCCCTAAGTTCAGCATTTTCTGTACTTCCTCCCGTATTGCCTCCCGTCGGGCCTCTGGGATCCGATAGGGTTTTAACTTCACCCTTTCACCGGGCGGGGTAATGATGTCATGCTCTACCCCAGATGTTTGTCCCGGCAGCTCAGAGAATACCTCCTTGTTGCGAAGCACAAACTCCTTAGCCTCCTGTTGTTGGGGTTGTGACAAGGTGGCTGCTATTCCAACCTCAGGAATCACGCAACCAGTTTGAGCTGGTGACCAAGTGTCTGCGACTAGGGACTCTCTATCCCTCCAGGCTTTCAACAGATTAACGTGATAGATCTGTTCGGGCTTTCGCCTTCCTGGTTGTCTGACCTTGTAATTCACTTCGCTCACTTTTTCCATTATCTCATAGGGGCCTTGCCATTTGGCAAGGAATTTACTTTCAACCGTAGGGACAAGTACCAGTATCCTATCCCCCGGGGAAAAGGTACGGGTCTTGGCTCCACGGTTGTACACTCTCTGCTGTGCTAACTGCGCTTGGGCCAAATGTTCCTTCACGATGGGCATTACCTGTGCAATTCGGTCTTGCATCAGGGCGACATGCTCAATCACACTCCTGTGGGGAGAACTCTCACTTTCCCAAGTTTCCTTGGCAATATCCAACAGCCCTCTTGGGTGTCTCCCATACAGTAACTCAAAGGGGGAGAATCCCGTAGAGGATTGGGGCACCTCCCTAATAGCAAACATCAGATAAGGAAGTAGACAGTCCCAATCCTTTCCATCTCTATCCACCACTTTCTTCAACATTTGTTTTAGGGTTTTGTTGAATCTTTCAACCAGCCCATCGGTTTGGGGGTGATACACAGATGTACGTAATTGCGTCACTTTGAACAATTTACACAGCTCCTTCATAACCCGGGACATAAAGGGTGTACCTTGGTCCGTAAGCAGTTCTTTACAAATACCCACCCGGCTAAACACAAGAGATAGCTCTTTGGCTATGGTTTTGGCCGAGGTATTTCGGAGAGGGATCGCTTCTGGATAACGGGTGGCATAGTCCATTATAACTAATATGTACTGGTGCCCCCTAGCGGACTTGATTATAGGCCCTACCAAATCCATGGCGATCCTCTCAAACGGGACCTCAATGATGGGTAGAGGGACCAGCGGGCTACGGAAATGTGGCATCGGGGCCGACCTCTGACACACAGGGCAGGAGGAACAATAATTTTCTATGTCCTTCATCACCCCCGGCCAATAGAATCTCTGTAATACCCTCTCTCGGGTTTTCTCTGTCCCCAGATGACCTCCAAGAATGTGCCCATGGGCCAACTCCAACACCAACTTCCTGTAAGGTTTGGGCACCACAAGCTGCTCAACGGTTTCTTCTGCCCTTTTTGCCACCCGATACAGTAGGTCCTTCTCTACGCTGAAGTATGGGTAAGTGCAGGTATTATCTGGGTTCACTAACTCGCCATCTATTTTCACTACGTTTTCCCGTGCCTTTATTAGGGCGGGGTCTTTCAACTGTTCTGTGGCAAAGTTTTCCCTGTGAACCTCAAGATCAGAAAACTCCACAGACGGTAGGTTTTCGTCTGAGGAGGTGGGCTCCTCTCCAGTTTCTTGAGTCTCCCCTGCCAATACTGATAAGGGAAATTCCGGAGAGTCCTCACCACTCTCAGGGGAGTTCTGGCTATCACATTCCTGGTACATAGGGGCACCAGTGGGGGGCTCAGGATCATCCCACAGTTCCCAGAACTTCGGAAAATCCCTTCCCACAATGGTGTCATGCGGTAACTGAGATACTAAGCCCACTGGATGAGAGAGGGTACCTTTGGGGGTCTCGAAACACACTGTAGTCACTGGATACTCTCGGGTGTCCCCATGCACACAAATAACAGCTACCTTGCTATTCCCAAAGACCTCTGTTTTAACTAACTCAGCCTTTATCAGGGTCACAAGGCTACCTGAATCCAGCAATACCACAACATTTCTACCATTAACACACATTTTGCATAAATGTTTCTCAGTTCCTCGAATGGCAGTGCATGCGACTGTCGCACACAGCGACTGACGTCTGCCCGTCAGAAAGTCACACTGCATGGGTTCCTCCACAACCGGGCAATTGGCTGCAATATGTCCCGCTTGCCGGCAGCGGTAGCAAACGATCCTTCTTGCCGCCTCTTGAGCCGCTGATTTCCCAGGCTGTTCTCGCCAAACTTGCGGTAGAGCTCCCACCCTCTCACTCTCTCCACCCTCACCCCTTGGAATCCTCTTATCCGCCCCTGGGGATGGTCTGGTCTTAGGGTGGAAAGTCCGAGTGTCTCTGGAAGAGGCCGTCAGGTTCTCTGTAGCCAAGTATTTCTCCACACGATCCACAAGACCATCGGCCGTCTCTGGGTCTCCATGGCTTACCCACTTTTGGATGGCAGTAGGAAGAGCTCTCAAAAACCGATCCATTACAACACGTTCCACAATCTTTGGTGCGGACAAAGTCTCTGGCTGTAGCCACTTTCTGCTCAGGTGAATGAGATCATACATTTGAGACCTGGGGGGTTTTCCAAGCTGGAAAGTCCAGTTATGCACACGCTGAGCCCGGACAGCCTGGGTGACACCCAGCCTTGCCAAAATTTCAGCTTTTAGCATCACATAGTCTTTTGCTTGGTTAGGCTCTAGGTCATAGTAAGCTTTCTGCGATTCACCAGTTAACAGAGGAGCCACCAGTCCAGCCCACTGCTCCTCAGGCCACTTTTCTCTTTCAGCGGTCCTTTCAAATGTGGTCAAAAATACCTCTGGATCATCCTCTCCAGTCATTTTTGTCAATAAACGACTCACCCCAAAGGACGCGGTATTAGTGGGACGGCTTTCCTCACTGGTCTGCGGACGTTGCTGCATTACTGCTTCCATTTGTTGTAGTCTCTGCTCTTGCTTCTGTAACAGGTCTATGAAGCGGGCCTCAGATTGCTGCTGGGCTTGTTGCTGAGCTTCCAGACTCTGTTGGTGAGCTTGCTGCTGGGCTGCAAGGCTCTGTTGATGAGCTTGCTGCTGGGCTGCAAGGCTCCTTTGCAAACCTGCATTTGTCTGCTGTTGATTGGCATTTGCTAGAGCCAGCTGTTTCAGTATCTCCTCCATGCTGGCTTAAAAAAAACTGCCACTGGTTCTCCACCAACTGTGAGGGGGTTAGCTCGGCAGCGGGTGTGTGTGACCCCCGGGATGGGCTCCCCACACAAAAACAGGCCCAGCAAACGGAGGTTGTGGTTTTCAAAATCAAAAAGGTGCGGTTTATTTTCTATTTACAGTGACAAAACACAGCAAAGCAAAAGAAACATAAATAAAATAAATCCTGGTCAACTTGACCTCTGAGTAAACATACAGGTTTCCTAACTAACAACTGGGATCAGCCTAGTGCTGTCCTAGTCCCTAAGTCCCTGGTTTTAAATGTCCAAGCAAATAGCCACACAGGCTTTGTCTCACCGCACAGGGGTTCACTCTCCCTAGACAGTCCACACAGGTCTGGTTCCAGGCATGAGCAAACACCTAATGAATCTGGGAGTTCTTATAGAGGCCTAAATGAGCTGCCAAGCTTCAGCTGGTCTCATCAACTCCCTGTCTGCACGACGCCCCACACTCTCCCTAGAGGTATGAGTCATCCATGAGCCCACTAGCCTCAGCTGGGCTTATACAACTCTCCACCTAGTTGTATAAGTCGGCGTAAAGCCTGAATCTGGGCGAAATATATCTACCCCCCTGGATGCAACCAGGTGACTTTACCTTCCTGCTGTCACAATGGGGACAGCCATATTTGTCCATTAAAAACCCTATCTTCTTGTTTTACAATGCTACACAGTGGCTGGCTTTACTACTCCGTCTCACAATCCTAGTCTATGAACCTTCTAGCTCATTAGAAACAACATTATTTTTAAAATTTGGTCTTATTTTATTTAACCACTGGTCAAATAAATCTTTCCAAAACAAACACAGTGGCTGGCTTCTCATTTTAAAAAATGCTAGCTGCCTGGCTGTCATCCTGAAACTCTTGTTTTGAAACTCCAAGGCTTCATTCACACTTGTACAACTCCAAAGTTGCGTTGACTTTGGAGTACAACTTTGACACAACTTTGGATGGGTGCAACTTAGATACGACTTTGATTTTGACCAGTGATAATGGACAAGTTTTGCATTGTATAACATTCAAGTACGACTTTCATGCAACTTTTGAGGGTTAACATTGAAGTCTAAGGCCCTCAAGTTGCACAAAAGTAGGACCAAAGTAGTGCATGAACTACTTTGAAGTCGCTGCAACTTTAAGTCGCACATATAAGAATGGTTATCATTGGAAAATATGGGAAACAACTTGTTATGCAACTTTGAGGTCCAAAGTTGCATGACAAGTCGCACAAATGTGAATGGAGCCTTAAGCCCCGTACACACGATCGGTTTGACTGATGAAAACCGCCCGATGGATGGTTTTCATCAGACCAACCGATCGTGTATGGTACCCATCGGTCTTTTTTCCATCGGTTGTAAAAAATAGAACTTGTTTTAAAATTTTCCGATGGATAAAAAACCGATGGGAATTTCCGATCGTCTATGGGCAAGTCCATCGGTTAAAAAACCCACGCATGCTTAGAATCAAGTCGACGCATGCTCAGAAGCATTAAAGTTCATTTTTCTCGGCTCATCGGAGTGTTTTACGTCACCGCGTTTGGAACGGTCGGTTTTTTGACTGATGGTGTGTGGCCAAGACTGATGAAAAACAGTTTCATCGGATTTCCGATGGACAAATCCATCGGACGAAAATCCATAGGTTATCCGATCGTGTGTACGGGGCTTAAGTGTCTAATATAAAACAAGTAGGCAGACAAAAAAGTCTAACCTTACCCTCAAACTTCATTGGGTTGATCTACTACCATATGAGAACAGGCTCTTTACTTTGCAAAACGTGTAGGTGAACATGTTTTCACTTTGAATACTCAATCATGTGAAAGGAAAATGAAACAAACATGATATTTGCTAGAACATAATTAGGATGTTGAACCGAACACAACTTTAAACGTTTTTTGTTTGTTTTTAGAAATCATACGTACCTGGTGGATGCAGCATCAGTCCGTTGCTGCATCTGTCCCACATAGCTTCTAAGATGGGCTCAGGCTCTCAGCGGCTCATTGTGATTGAGTGTGTGAGTGATTGAGACAGGTGCGAGTCCATATGGTCACGATCTTTCCCCAGTCTGGACCGGCTCTTTCCTGTTACAAAATGACAGCTCCCCGGCCACCTTCTATTTGTAGTAAATAAACCAGCCGGGGATTCTGGATGGCAACATAGACCAAATATGATAATGACAATATCTGCTCCATGATGTCACCTGGGATCCCCAGTTTACAAAAACCAGCAGGCTGGGAAAAAGTCATTTAGCGTCAGTAACTTTTTTTATGTCACATTTATAGAGTTAATTTGTACTGAACTGTAATTTCACATTAGCTCATTCCTAGTATTGAGCGAGTATATGGGGAAAAAAAAGCTCAGTATATCAAAAGTATTAGAAAAGATTCTACTTAGGTCAGGAGTTCCAAAGTATCATTAAACAGCACAAAATTTTAGACTCATAAATGTCTTACCTGCATGTGTGGTCATCACTGACACTTGCAATATCATTTCCTTCACTAGAACAGAAAACGACATCGTTGATGTAGCCAGAGTGACCATCTATAACCTTTCAAATAGAAAAGTGCACGTAAAAAAAATATGAAGTTTTTTTCTAAAATTGTATAAATCATGTGGCTAATGGGTATTTGTTATATACACTAGAAGGCTCATTCAGTAGCAAGAAAGCATATTACAATGTTCAATGTACAGATGTTAAACGTAACCAGTCAGAATGCATCTTTTAGTGGTCTGACTTAATTAAAATAATGCGATTGGTTGCTAAGGATTATTGCAGTTTGCGTTACATAGTAGGTGAAGTTGAAAAAAAAAAAAAAAAGAGTCCAACCTATGTGTGCGATTATATGTCAGTATTACCTTGTATATCCCTATATGTTGTGGTTGTTCAGGTGCTTATCTAATAGTTTCTTGAAACTATCGATGCTCCCCGCTGAGACCATCACCTGTGGAAGGGAATTCCACATCCTTGCCGCCCTTACAGTAAAGAACCCTCTACGTAGTTTAAGGTTAAACCTCTTTTCTACTAGTTTTAATGAGTGGTCACGTGTCTGGTTAAACTCCCTTCCGCAAAAAAGTTTTATCCTTATTGTGGGGTCACCAGTATGGCATTTGTAAATTGAAATCATATCCCCTCTCAAGCGTCTCTTCTCCAGAGAGAATAAGTTCAGTGCTCACAACCTTTCCTCATAACTAATATCCTCCAGACCCTTTATTCGTTTTGTTGTTCTTTGTACTCTCTCCATTTCCAGTACATCCTTCCTGAGGACTGGTGCACAGAACTGAACAGCATACTCTAGGTTCAGCCAGACCAGAGTCTTGTAGAGCGGGAGAATTCTTGTTTTATCTCTGGAGTTAATCCTCTTTTTAATGCATGCCAATATTCTGTTTGTTTTGTTAGCAGCAGCTTGGTAAGCCTATCTACTAGGAACCCCCAGGTCCTTTTCCATCCTAGATTCCCCTAGAGCAGCCTTTCTCAACCTTTTCACCCCAGGGGAACCCTTAAAATAATTTTCAGATCTTGGGGAACCCCTGATAAAACCCATTTATTGGGGTTCAGTGGGAACAATGCCCCTTACTTTGGTGGTCACTGAGAAGAATGCCCTTTTTTACAGTGGTGGTAAGAATGGCCCCCTTTACAGAGAGCTATAAAGATCATTGGTATCATATCACTGGCTCCTCCAAGTGGAATTGGCTCAGAACTATGTAGGCATCAACCAGGAGGTAAATCAGCCACAGCTCAAGGAACCCCTAGCCACCTCTGGAGGAACCCTAGTTGAGAATGGCTGCCCTAGAGGTTCTCCCCCCAGTGTATAAATTGCATTCGTATTTTTGCCACCCAAATGCATTATTTTAAATTTTTCTACATTGAACCTTATTTGCCATGTAGTTGTTCACCTCATTAATTTGTTCAGATCTTTTTGCAAGGTTTCCACATGCTGCGAAGAAGTTATTGCCCTGCTTAGCTTAGTATTGTTTGCAAATACAGAGATTGCACTACTTACCCCATCCTCCAGGTCTTTTATGAACAAATTAAACAGGATTGGTCCCAGCACAGAACCCTGGGGGACCCCACTACCCACCCCTGACCATTCCGAGTACTCCCCCATTTATCACCACCCTCTGAACTCGCCCTTGTAGCCAGTTTTCAATCCATGTACTCACCCTATGGTCCATGCCAATGGACCTTATTTTGTACAGTAAATGTTTATGGGGAACTGTCAAATGCTTTTGCAAAATCCAGATACACCACCTCTACGAGCCTTCCTTTATCTAGATGGCAACTCACCTTCTCATAGAAGGTTAATAGATTTGTTCTTGCCAAACCAAACCATTCTTCATGAATCCATGCTGATTACTGCTAATGATACCGTTCTCATTACTACAATCTTATATATAGTCTCTTATCATCCCCTCCAAGAGCTTGTATACTATTGATGTTAGGCTAACTGGTCTGTAATTCCCAGGGATGTATTTTGGGCCCTTTTTAAATATTGGTGCTACATTGGCTTTTCTCCAATCAGCTGGTACCATTCCAGTCAGTAAAAATTAGGAACAACGGTCTGGCAATTACTTGACAGAGGTCCCCAAGTACCCTTGGGTGCAAGCCACTCGGTCCCGGTGATTTGTTGTCAGCTTTGTTCTTTGCAATTATTAAAAAGGAAAAGTTAACTTAAAAAAAACAAAACAAAAAAATTTAATAAAATGCACATTAGGAGCCTGGAAAGCATTGCATCAGCAGATTTCGAGATTCACAGAGCTACAGTATCTCACAAAAGTGAGTACACCCCTCACAGTTTTGTAAATATTTTATTATATCTTTTCATGTGACAACACTGAAGAAATTACACTTGGCTACAATGTAAAGTAGTGAGTGTACAGCTTGCATAAGAATATAAATTTGCTGTCCCCTCAAAATAACACAGCCATTAATGTGTAAACCGCTGGCAACAAAAGTGAGTACACCCCTAATTAAAAATGTCCAAATTGGGCCCAATTAGCCATTTTCCCTCCCCAGTGTCATGTGACTCGTTATTGTTACAAGGTCTCAGGTCTGAATGGGGAGCAGGTTTGTTAAATTTGGTGTTATCGCTTTTATGCTCTCATACTGGTCACTAGAAGTTCAACATGGCACCTCATGGCAAAGAACTCTGAGGATCTGAAAAAAAAAAAAAAAGAATTGCTGCTCTACATAAAGAGGGCCTAGGCTATAAGAGGATTGCCAAGACCCTGAAACTGACCATACAGCGGTTTAACAGGACAATTTCCACTCAGAACAGGCCTCGCCATGATCAACCAAAGAAGTTGAGTGCACGTGCTCAGCGTCATATCCAGAGGTTATCTTTGGAAAATAGACGTATGAGTGCTGCCAGCATTGCCGCAGAGGTTTAAGGGGTGGGGGGCCAGCCTGTCAGTGCTTAGACCATATGCCACACACTGCATCAAATTGGTCTGCATGGCTGTCATCCCAGAAGGAAGCCTCTTCTAATGATGATGCACAAGAAAGCCAGCACACAGTTTTCTGCAAACTAAGGACATGGATTACTGGAACCATGTCCTGTGGTCTGATGAGACCAAGATAAACTTATTTGGTTAATGCGTGTGTGGCGGCAACCAGGCGAGGAGTATACGAAGACAAGTGTGTCTTGCCTACAGTCAAGCATGGTGGGAGTGTCATGGTCTGGGGCTGCATGAGTGCTGCCGGCACTGGGGAGCTACAGTTCATTGAGGGAACCATGAATGGCAACATGTACTGTCACATACTGAAGCAGAGCATGATCCCCTCCATTTGGAGACTGGGCCGCAGGGCAGTATTCCAACATGATAATGACCCCAAACACACCCCCAAGACGACCACTGCCTTGCTAAAGAAGCCGAGGATAAAGGTGATGGACTAGCCAAGCATGTCTCCAGACCTAAAACTCCATTGAGCATCTGTGAGGCATCCTCAAACAGAAGGTGGAGGAGCGCAAGGTCTCCAACATCCACCAGCTCCGTGATGTTGCCATGGAGGAGTGGAAGAGGACTCCGGTGGCAACCTGTGAAGCTCTGGTGAACTCCATGCCCAAGAGGGTTAAGGCAGTGCTGGAAAATAATGGTGGGCACACAAAATATTGACACTTTGTCCCTAATTTGGACTTTTTCACTTAGGGTTGTACTCACTTTTGTTGCCAGCGGTTTAGACATTAATGGCTGTGTGTTAAGTTATTTTGAAGAGACAGCAAATTTACACTGTTATACAAGATGTACACTCACTATTTTACATTGTAGCAAAGTGTAATTTCTTCAGTGTTGTCTCATGAAAAGATAGAAAAAAATAATTTACAAAAATGTGAGGGGGTGTACTCACTTTTGTGAGATACTGTATGTGAATAAATGAAGCGGCCTTGTGGGCGGAGCCCTGCAAAGCTGCATTTTTTCCCAAAAAAGACTGTTAGTATGGGGAAATCCTCCCCATACTGCTGTCCCTAAAAAAAAGGTGGAACATGTAACATATTCCCAAAAGGTGAACTTATCCTTTAAAGTAAAGTAAAAGCATAATGGGCTAGTATGCATCGCATAGTAGTCCATTATGTAGCACTTACCTGCAAAGGAAGCTCACAATGTCCCCGCTGGTGGCCGCCTCCATCTTCACCACTCTTCCTTCTGGGGCCGTGGACTCCGGCTCTGTAACTAGCAGGAGTCGCGTGATGACACTCCCGCGTGCGCATGCGGGAGCCGACGGTCGCGGCACGAGCCCTAAAGAAACATCACGATCGTGCCCTTTCTTTAGAGTGTATGTGTCGATGACGTTTGCACGTATATGGTAAATATACGTTTGCGCGTATACGGTAAATATCTCGTAAACCGTGCAGGTTTCGGAGATATTGCCAGTGCCTACAGGTAAGCCTTATTATAGGCTTACCTATAGGTAAAATTGGTGTGTAAGAGTTTACAACCACTTTAAAAGGAGTTTACAGTTATTTTATTAAAGCAACTTGCATGCTGCAAAAAACACTCTTAATGCTAAATTTCTACTTAAGAGTGTTACAGATCACTGTCTTTTTTTTTTTTTTTTTTAAAACATACTGTATACACTTTATTGAATAGGAGGATAAAATAGTGGACATTAGCTAGGTTTTGCAACAAGAGTCATGCAACTTTCACTCAGGATTTAAAGGACAAGTACAGCCAAAGCTTACTTGGCTGTACTTCTCCTGTAGATCACAGGAGCACAGTTTGTTCTGCACTGCTATGACCCTTTGTCAGCAGACAGCGGGCTGAAGCCCGCTGTCGACTGACATCACAGAGCCGGTATAGGCTGGGGCAAGATCGCAACAATATAGTTGGGATCCACCCACAAACCCGGCACCTGGCTCAGCCTCTCAGCAACCTGCTGAGAGGCTGAGCCACCTGCTCCTGCCCTCTCTAGGAAACACGGGGGGGGGGGGGGGGGGATGACGATCAAGCAGAGAGCTGGCGACTGACACTCATCAGCTTTCTGCTTATAGGGCTCAGAGAATCAAGCGATCAGCAGTCTTTGATTGCTCAGTTCTCAGTCTTAGAGCCAGTGGGGGAGAGATGCAGCATCAGACCAATGTTGCATCCACCTAGGTAAGTATGATTCTTGAAAAAAGAAAAGCCTCAACTTCTCTTTTAAACATGGTGCAGTTGGATGTTTTTTGATAGATTACATGGCTCAATAACAAAAATATACAGTTAATCATATAAAGCTCCGCAAACCCTAAAAGGGAGGCATCCACTGTTGATTAATGTGCCTACTTTGTTACATGTTTGGCGTTTCATAGAGACACATGTTTTAATGGCAACAGCAACTGCTTGGACACTTTACAGTCTGAGTCTTACCTGGCACTTATTCTGTTCATGAAAGTCAGATGTGAATACTCTCAACGTTTTATCTCCAGCAGCCGTGCAAAATCTAGTTTGAAAAGAAATACATTTAGTACTCTAAACCTTATTGTAGGCTTTATTTTGTGTTGAAAGCTATGATTCAAAAAGACCCAATGTTGTTGAAGTGTAGTGTTTTGCAGTCCACCACAGTGAAAACTGCCCCATTCTCAAACCTGGAGATGGATTGTTCCAGAACAATACAAAAAGTAATTGATGTGAATGAGCCTTTAAAGTGTTTGTAAACCCTAAGGGCTCTTTCACACGGAGGTCCGTTCAGGTCCGCCTGTCAGTTTTTTAGGCGGACCTAAAACGGATCCTCCATGTACCCCTATGGAGGCACGGATGTCAGCGGAGACATGTCCGCTGACATCCGCCAAAGTGTGACGGAGGAAAACCCTATTTTTCCTTCCGTCGGCGGAGCGGATCGGATGACAACGGACTCTACGGTCCGTCGTCATCCGATTCCCCATAGGGGAGAGCGGTGCTCTGACAGGGCGGTCCCTGCACAGTGTGCGGGGACCGCCCAGTCATCCGTCGGCTCAGCGGGGATCAACGGAGCGATCCCCGCTGAGCAAGCGGAGCTTCACGGGGCGGATCTGCACGGATCCGCCCCGTGTGAAAGGGGCCTAATAGTAAACTTCTCTTATTTGATACATTTTGTTTAAAAAAGTGTTTTGTCACATCTAATAAGTAAAAAGAAAGTTGGAATCTTGACTTACCTAAAAATTCCATATCCTGGAGTACAGTCCACAGTCAAAGCATTCATAGACCCTAGAATATAGGCTTTTAGTTCAGGTAACTTGACACTGACAAAGGTTTTGGAGGACATGCCCCCCGGGAGCCTCCCCTATAATCCTACTCCATTTCTTGCCACAAAACTATTCCTTTACTGTACTCCAAATATGCAATTTACAGGCAAGTCAAAATGTCTCTTATCTTAATCGTACAGTACAAAAGCAAAGTATTTATAAACCCCAAGATGTGTTCAAGCAGTGAATGAGAAGGGTGGACAACAACTAGGCAAACAGAACTGTGCCAAGAGGACCAACAACTGCAAGGGTCAGAAAGGATCCAAATTTACAGTGCTACTGCATAAACCTTGCAGCCAAAAGAGGCATCCACAGAGGATTGGACATCTTCCTGGTAGAACCTGGAGAAGATATAACCAGAGGACCAGGTGTTGGCCTTACACAGCTGAGCTACCGAGGCCTGGTGTAATGGGCATGTAAAAGCACAGGAAGAGTTTTGTCCTTTAGGCCCCTTTCACACTGGGGCGGGCAGGAGCGGTGGCGGTATAGCAGCGCGATTTTCAGCGCTGCTATACCGTCGTTCTTACCGTGGTATGCGGTCGCTAGGGGGGTAAATTTTACCCCCGCTAGCGGCCGAAAAAGGGTAATACCGCCCGCAAACTGCGGCTATTGCCGCTGTCCCATTGATTTCAATGGGAGACCGCGGTAAAGGAGCGGTGAACACACCGCTCCTTTACCGCTGTAAAGAAGCGGCTAGCAGGACTTTTGGAGCGGTCCTGCTAGCGCACCGCTTCAGTGTGAAAGCCTTCGGGCTTTCACATTGAAGGCTAAAGGGCATGAAAAACGCCCCAGTGTGAAAGGGGCCTTAGAGTGTAAGCTCCAGTAATCTTGCAATGGTGTACTTGGAACTAGGGTGTGCATTATGAGGTCCTGAGAACAGGGAATCTAACTGTATTATCGATGCTCTAGTCTTGCGGTATACTCCAATGGGTCTGACTACATCCAGGTGATGAGAGCTTTCCTTAAAGGAGATATGGGGGCTTAAGCTCTTTTGGCCCTACTTCTTCTGTGGACTGTTGGCTGATGACACTCAGCTGGTCTAGGCTCTGAAGCGATTCCAACTTAAAGTGGTTGTAAACCCCCTTTTTTTTTTAAAGCAAATAATAACTTGCAAGAGAAAGGCATAATGAGCTAGCATGACTAGCATACTAGCTCATTATGCAGTACTTACCTTAGATCGAAGCCCCCAAAGCCGTCCTCGTCTCCCCCTCCGGCCGCAGACATCACTCTGGAAGGTTACTTCCGGGTATCGCCGCTCCGATTGGCCGGAGCGGCGATGTGCGCGGGAGCTGTAAAAATCAGCATTGCCGGTTTCATCAATGGGATGCTCACTGTGCCTTTTGCCGTCGTCTACGGCGCGCATGCGCCGTAGACAACGGTGCATTATTTTTTGTTAAATATCTCCTAAACCGTGTATCTTAATCTAGGCTTACCTGTAGGTGAAAGTTGCATAAGTGGGTTTACAATCACTTTAAATGTCAGGATTCATCCAGTTGCCTGGACCGGTGTTCTAACGACATGGTTCCCCTATCGCGGGCATCACTAAATAGCGGACCAAATGCGGACCGCCTCACTCTCCTATGCGGCCCGCCGCCGTACCGCCATTTAGCAGCCTTTTCTTCCCCCTGTCGTCTCTGTAATCCTCACAGAGCCGACAGTGGGAGGCGGTACAGTTCTGGATGGAGGGCGGAGCTGCCGGAGGTTAACAAGCAGGTGATTGGCTGCTAGGATGAAGGGCAGTCTTAGCAACACATCACCGTCTTGCAACACCTGCCCTCCATCTGAGACATGCCGTGCCTGCCTCCGATCTTCGGTCTGTACAAGATAAGTGAGGGAGGGAATGGGCGAAGTTACAGAGAGTGAGGACACTAGTCTGAAAAGGAGGAAAGTGTGTGCTGACTCGCTGAGGACATGTGGGGGGATAATGTAAATAGGGGCAAAGGACAGTACTGGTGGGGGGGTTGGTGTCAAGGAAGTGTGAGAACATTACTGTGGAGGGGGGGTGATATAGAGGAGGACCTGAGGACACTCATCAAGAGGGAGAGGACTCTGATGTGCACTGGGGACTGAGGATGCTGATGTAAGAATGAGTTCAGATCTGTACATGTGCATTAGGTGCACACGTCGTGGGTAGGTCAGCCCATTTTAATAGGCCACACTACCCGCAAAGAAACACTGGGAAAGACGTCTTTCTAAAATAGTGCGACAGCAACATGCGGTATGTGAAAAGGCGTTCGGACCTCTGCTGGAAGAAAATTTTGCTGACCGGACCTCAGTGAATTTTAATTCATTAAACCTGCCCTATCGGATAGGGTCCGGGCTGGACTGCGCAGGTGCAATCCGAGCCGACGGAAATCTCCGAGGCTGAACAGCTGTTCGTCAGCTGTAGATGGAGCATGCGCAATCAACATGGCGCTCGCTCCCGATGCTGGGGGCTGGTTATACACGCCGCTCTCCGCTCGCTCTATGAAGCAAGGGGCGGATAGTCTTCTTAAAAGGGGCGGATATGGTTAGAAATGCTCAGATCTCAATACAGCAAGGGGCGGATGCTTTTCTCAATAACCTTGCTGTATAGAGCGGTGTGTATAAGCAGCCCTGAGCATCACATCCGCCCCTTTGAGAAAAGTATCCGCCCCTTGCTGGCTGGAGCGGCGTGTATAAGCAGCCACGAGCATCGAGAGCAAGCGCCGTGTTGATGGAGTATGATCCGTCTACAGCCAACGAACAGCTGTTCAGGCTCGGAGATTTCCGTGGCCTCCGACTGCGCAGGTGCTGCGCCGTCAAGGCCGAACCCTATCCGATAGGGGAACCATCTCGACAAAACATCAGCAGCTGGCTTAGCCTCTCAGCGCGCTGCTGAGAGCCAGAGCCAGCAGCTCCCTACCACTGCACAGCCTGGCACTCCAGTGAACGCTGGAGGGGCAGATCAGAGGGCCAGTGACAGTCACCGGGCTCTCTGCTCACTGAAGATTGAGAAATCAGCTTTTTTTGAAGAAGCAGGGGACAGGTGCAGCATTGGACCGATGCTGCATTCACCTAGGTAAGAAGAATTGTGTTTTTTTTTTCCCCCATACATCTTTTTGTAAGACACTTAGGAGCAAGGCTGAAGGATGATAGGCAGGGCCGCTGATAAGCCAGTACAACTGGACCTGTTGTACCGGGCCCAGCCAGCAAGGGGGGGGGGGGTGCCCGAGCAATCTGAGCAGAGAATGAAAGAACAAAAAAAAAAAAAGGCAGGTGAAGAAGCGCCAGCCCAGAGGTTGGGGAGGAGTACACTTTCTGGACGGTAAGAGAACTCATGGCAGGGGTTGGCTTCAGTTCAATAGCATGGAAGTAAGTAGCCTGCATGTGTGACTTGCTCACATTACACTTGCATCTCTACTCATGTCCCGTGTGTTAGTAAGGAGAACAGCACTGCGGAAGCCTCTCCTACACTGCTATCTACATATTTTTGCCTCCCAGCAGGATGCCTGACTGCCAATTCTCCCAAATGTAGCTGGAAGCCGATTGGTGTGCTGCACCTGCCTCCTACTGACGTCCAGGCTGTGCTGGAAATTCAACGTGCAGCCTGGAGATTTAAATGTCTGCTGGAGCAAGCTGGTAAGAGCCAGTGGCCTCTCGTTATAGTTGTACACTGAAGCCTGTTTACTATTAATGGTGAACATGTATGCAGAGGGATGGAGTGATGACACATATGTACATGGGGGTATAGTGAGGGAACATGTGTGCAGAGGTGTATAGTGATGGAACATGTGTGCAGAGGTGTACTGTGATGGAACATGTGTGCAGAGGTGTACTGTGATGGAACATGTGTGCAGAGGTGTACTGTGATGGAACAAGTGTGCAGAGGTGTACTGTGATGGAACAAGTGTGCAGAGGTGTACTGTGATGGAACAAGTGTGCAGAGGTGTACTGTGATGGAACATGTGTGCAGAGGTGTACTGTACTTCATATAATGGGGGGGGGCTCCTGTGTGTCCTGAGCAGGGACAGTGTACTCATAATGGGCGACCCCCTGTCATGTCATGTCATGTGGATGGGGGAGATGTAAATCCTTATATTGAGAGATCATTATGTGTCCTGACTCACTGGGGAGGAGCCAGGGGTGGGGCTGAAGAAGGGACCAGGGGCGGGGCTAAAGGGGGCCCCGTCAGGTGGGCTTTAGGGGACCCCATGATTTCTATCAGCGGCCCTGATGATAGGTCTATGTCCTCATTGAGGTTTAAGACCGATCTCACTTTAGGAAGAAAATATGGTCTTAGGTGTAAGGCAACATTTTCGGTGTGGAGTATGAGGAACAGTTCCTTACAGGAGAGGTCCGCCAACTCAGAGACACATCTTACAGTGATAGCAATCAAAAAGGCTACTTTGCAGGAGAGATATTCTAAGAGAATATCCCTTATGGGTTCAGAGGGTGGTTTTTGCAGGTCAGAGAGAATCGAGTTTAGATCTCAAGGAAGCAAAGGGTGTTTCAAGCTTTGAAGAAAAGGTTATATAAGGGCGAGTAAAGCCAGAGTTCTATGAAAGGAAACGGGCGGCCGGGACCTGTCTTTTCAGAGCACTTACGGCCAAGACCCAATTGTATGAAGGCCAGAATGTGAGGCACAGAGTAATCTCTTGGATTGAAGTGCCTCTGTTAACACCAGGCAAAGATGGATGTCCAGATACTATGGCTTTGCTTGCTTTTAGCAAGATAGGAAGACCTCTCTACATTTGAGACCTGATCTTCAACAGCCACCCCATTAAAGTCACAGAGTGTGAAGCAGGATGGAATAGTGGGTTAGTCCAAGTATGTCTGTGTACCAGATCTATTAAGCCAGTTATGTGGAATTAGAATAGTTTTCCTCCTGCTTGGCTGGACAGAAGCCAAGCAGGGTAGTTCGAGAGAAGGAGCAGGTCTGTTACAGGTTAAAGTATGCGCTCTGATGACTTCACCAATGTCAGTCCAGGCACCCCGTCAACCCGACCATGAAGTCTGGCTCCGTCAGGTGCCTGGACTGACACCCGGCTCAGCCTCTCAGCGAGCCACTGAGACGGTCGCTCTGCACTCCACAGCTTAGCGCTCCAGTGAGTGAGGAGGGAGAGGAGCAGAGAACTGTGACTGACAGTCTACAGCTCTCTGCTCACGGAGCTCTGAAAACCGAGCGATCAGCAACGTTTGACTGCTCGGTTCTCAGTGTAGGGGCGCTGGGGGACAGATGCAGCATCGGACCGATGCTGCATTAACCTAGGTAAGTAAAAAAAATTAATAAAAAAATCCTTTACTTCTCTTTTAAAGTGGTTCTAAAGGCAGGTTTTGTTATCTTAATACTTGCCTGAGCCCCATCTCGTTCCAGTAATGTTGCACAAGAGCCTTGACTATCCAGGGACTCTCCCTCTTTGGCTGAGACAGCCGTGGGTGTCATTGGCTCCCCCGCAGCTGTCAAAGTCAGTGAGCCAATGAGAAGAGAGAGGGGGCGAGGCTGAGCTGTGGCTCTATGTCTGAATAGACACACAGCAGCGGTTCAACTCTGATGCCCCCATTGCAAGCTGCTTGCTGTGGTGCCAGCGGGGGAGGAGGATCTGGGCTGCTTTGTGCAAAACCACTGCACAGAGCAGTAAAGTATAACATGTTTGTTATTTTTTAAACAAACAAACAAAAAAAAAAAAAAACACAAGACTTTAAGCAGAGAGTGAGAGGCTTAGGGTGTCCGACACAAAACTGAACTGCCAAGGCCAGGATTGGTCCTTATACGGTACTCAAAGCCAGATGCTGATTAAGACCAGATTGGAGGAGGCACCAAATACATCCCACTGGGTACTTTGTAGGATAAAGCCCCTCAACTTTTACCAAGCAAAACAGGCCTTTCTGGTGCAATGGTAGTCTTTCAGAGTATAGGAATGACCCCTGTCTCTCAAGACTATGGCTTCAACTGTCAAACCCTTAAACCAGCACCCAAAAAAAAAAAAAATCAGGATGTAACACTGTTCCTTAGGACAGAAGATCCGAACAATCCAGTTGGGTCTGCCAGGAGTCATACGATGTCCGAGCCATCTTGGGCCAATTCAGTGTCATCAGAATCACTGAAATTCCCACCATCTACAGTGGAGCAGACAAAGTATAACCTGAAGGGACAGAAAAGGCACGAAATCAGGTAAACTAATTCCTTGGGGTCACCAGAGCATCTACTGCAAAAGTTCAAAGGGTCCCTTTTTATTGAATCTGGACGCCAGAATATCCACGCCCATTTCCAAGGACCTAGTCTGTTTGTCCCACGCTGTCAGAATGTTGACTTGCTGCATTAAAACTGAGCATGTGGCACAGCCTTGCAGGAGTAAACGGTTAGACCCAAGACTCCAAGACCCCTTTCACACTGAAGCCACTTTTCAGGCATTTTAGTGCTAAAAATAGTGACTGTAAAGCACCAGTGTGAAAGCCCGAGTGATTTCACACTGGGACGGTGTGCTTGCAGGACCGAAAAAAGTCCTGCAAGCAGCTACTTTGGAGCGGTGCCAATGCCCCTGCCATTGAAATCAATGGGCAGGGCTGCCGATACGCCTGCAAAGCGATTTGGCAGCGGCAATTTGGACCCTTTCCTAGGCCGCTAGCGGGGTTAAAAGCACCCCGCTAGTGGCCGAAAAGCACCCCGCTAGTGGCCGAAAAGCACCGCTATAACTGCGGCCACGCTAGCAGTGTGAAAGGGGTTTTATACAGGCAAAGATACAGGCTTTATACAGGCTTTGTTTGGGCCTGAAGAACTTAGGTACGAGAATGACGGGGCAGAAGTTTGTCTCAAGGCAGGAAGATTCTGAGTCATGTCTAAAGTCAGGTCTTAGGCAACCCACAGCATGAGTCCACCGCGAAGTGGGGGTGCCACTGGGAAGAACCCTTGCAACAAGCTTTGGCTGGTTTGGAGGGCCATTCACGTTCCTGCCTAAAGCCTCTTACACACGGCCGAGATTCTCGTCGGAAAAAACATGTCTTTTTTTTCGACGAGATTCTTGGACAAGAAACTTGTCCCGGCCGAGTGTACAGACGCTCGATTCAAAGAACCCGCGGTTCTTTGAATGGAGCGAATGCGGTGACGTCATCGACTACGGCGAGCATGCGCTCGTCACATTCGATGCCGTCGCCGCCATCTTGGTATACCCAACCTATGCCTAGGAAGCTACCGCGCATGCGTCAAATTCATTTCGAACATGCGCGGGCTTCCCGGAGGACAGGTAAGTGTACACACACTCACTTTTCTCGTCGAGAAACAGGCTGACGAGAATCTCGACGAGAAAATAGAGAGCAGGTTCTCTATTTTCTCGTCGAGATTACTTGTCGGTTTTCTTGACGAGAAACCATACACACGAACGAATTTCTCGGCAAGACATCTCTGCCAGCAAGTTTCTTGCTGGTTCTTGCCGAGAAACTCGGTCGTGTGTACGAGGCCTTAGATTTGAAACTGGAAGCTTGGGAGAAATGAAAGAAACCTTTTCAAACATCAGTAGTAGACCTTGTTGGTGAAAGTGCAATCCTTTTTCTTTGGCAGAAGTACAGGTGCATCTTATAATATTAGAATATCATCAAAAAGTTAATTTATTTTAGTAATTTTTTTTTTTTTTTTTTTTTACAAGAAGTCAGTCATTTAAATTCAAAAAGTGAATCTCATATTTTATAGAGATGGATTACACACAGAGAGATACATTTCAAGCATTTCTTTCTGATAAATTTTGATAATTATGGCTTACAGCTAGTGAAAACCTGAAATTCAGTATCTAAGAAAACTAGAATATTACATAAGACCAACGGCAAAAAAGGATTTTAATACAGAATTATTGGCTTACTGAAAAGTATGTCATTGTACAGTATAGTTAGTATACACTCACTGGGGTTTAGGTCAGGTGAGTTTGCTGGCCAATCAAGCACAGTGATACCATGATAATTCAAAAAGGTATTGGTACTTTTGGCAGTGTGGGCAGGTGCCAAGTCCTGCTGGAAAATTAAATCAGCATCTCCATGAAGCTTGTCAGCAAAGGAAAGCATGAAGTGCTCTAGAATTTCTTGGTAGAGGGCTGCACTGATGTTGGACTTGATAAAAACACAGCGGACCAACACCAGCAGATGACATGGCTTCCCAAATCATCATGGACTGTGAAAAATGTTGCATTTCATTTGAAAATCAAGTTCCCAGAGTCTGGAGGAAGAGTGGATAGGTACAGAATCCAAGTTGCATGAGGTCTAGTGTGAAGTTTCCACAGTCCGTGATGATTTGGGGGGCCATTCATTGGAGGTACACTTTGCACATTCTGTGGTGCCACAATCTGTTACTACATCACTATTTCCCAAACGTTTCACTCCTTGTTATATGCAATTACTAGGGATGGAGGCACATCAGTGTCTGGAATGTAGTTTTCACACTGTTCCCCATCTGGGCTCCGTTATGTGAGATTCTTTTAAATTTTATTTTACATTTTGATTTCAGTTAGTACTCAGGTTAGATTCACTAGGGTCACACAATTTCATTTTACACTATCTAATCCCATTTCCTCCATTGGATTTGACTGGCCTGAGGCTGTCCCTCTGTTTCATTGGTCTGGGAGCTGCGATGCGCTCTGGGCGCCCTCCCTTTGCCCCTTGTTGTCATTTGACGCACTAGGCCGACCGCGTGACGCTCTCCCTCTGTGCCGCATTGTTGGCTTGTATTCATCTTGTGGCTCGTTCAAAAGGTGCCTTCCTACGCTATCACGGGCGGTGGCCGCCGTTCGGGCGGAAGAGCTCCTATAATTGTACTATGCCAGCGTGATGCTGGTGGGTGGACCTCCATGCGGATCAGCTGCCTACAAATATCCCCTGCTTGCAATGTTTGTACTGTAGCAGATGGACTTGTAGTCCTTAATGGAACACAAGTGTGGTTATTACTCAGTAGCTGAAAGTCTATACTTCAGTATGGACAAGGAGCTCATCAAGGAATAGCCTGCAGGAGTCTGTGCATTGTACCCACGATCCACTGACCGCTGTTGGAAAGCTTTGCAGGTTCACTTGCACAAAAATAAATGCACATTTTTTTTGCTGCAAATATTTGCATTTAAGAGATGAGTGTATTTTTGGCAGATCAACAGAATTTTTTTGTACTTGCAGGGTCTTAAATGAATGACACAAGGGATAAAACCGGGGAAAATGTGGTAGATTTCTATTTTTCCTTTAAACAGTACAGCTTACCACAAACTGAATGAATAAAAACGCACTACACTGGATTGCAGGAAGGAGATATAAAGATATGTTCTTGCATATATAAGTGGAATTTAAAGATCAATTTTAATAAATACAAAACTGCTTTCTAGTTTTTTTTTTTTAAATAAATACTTTAAATTTACCTTAAAACAGGAGTTAAGGTATCATATCTAGTTTCTGGACTCCAGGTTATAGCATCCACTCTTACTTCATGGTGAAATGTTTTAAGAATCTTAAACTCTATACCATTTACAGAGGTATCTTCTTCCTGTATTACAAATGATAAAAAAATGTGTACGTTATAGACAGCTGCATACAAATATTCATGCAATACAAAAAACACAGTTTTTGATTTCAAATTTTTTTTATTAGGACATAATATAGAATACAACAAGAAGTAGTCAGAGATGGAGAATGTACAACATTCACGGTACATACAAAGAATAACCATTACAAAACATCAGAAGATTAGTGAATTAAGTGCTATCATTTGTCGCTGATCAATATCAGGGAGGGTGCTATCACGGTGGCATCAGTATGTATCAGCGGGAGTGGTCCCCAGAACTGCGACAAGTAACATTATTCATTTACGTCAGGTTCATAGGGTATCAAATATGTAAAATCACAGCCTCAAAGGCTTGTTCTTGCTGAGGGAGTAAGGGAACAGAGGTACAAGCGGAATTCGCGGAAAAGGGAAAGGCGAGTAAGGAGAGGGGGGGCACACAGGGGAGAAAGAGGAAGAGAGAGAAGAGAAAGGGGGGAGGGTGAACGGCGTCGGTGGGGCCGCGGTGTGGCCAAAGAGACCACCACGTGCAAAGGTAGAGATAGATGGGAGATCATGGGATAAGGAGGTTGGGATCAAAGTCCGGGGGCAAAAAGTTATCCACTCATGGGGTCCATATTTTAGTGTGTCGAGGGACACGGTCTAGTAATGTGGCCTCAATTTTGCTGTGGATCATGGCTTGGGTTACTCTATTCTTTGTTTCTGCTATGTGAAGTTTTCGGGGTTTTCCAGGCTTTGGCAATTGTTTGCTTGGCAGCAGTAGTCAACTGGAGGAGGAGACTGATCTGATTTCTGGTGTATTCTCCCTGGATATGGTTTAGGAGTGCTAGGGCCGGGTCAGGGATCACTGTTTCATGCAATATTATAGAAATCATTTGAAAGACAGCCTTCCAGAATTGTTGTGCTATCTTACAAGACCACCAGATATGAAGATGGGTGCCATGGTCACTGCATCCTCGGAAACAGTTCGAGGGATAATTCGGTACAAATTTAGATATTCTTGCTGGAACCAAGTACCAGCGCATTAAAACTTTATAATTTGTTTCAAGCGCTACCACATTTTGGGAGGAAGATTTGGTAGTGGCCCAAATATCGGACCATTCTTCAGGAGTGAGAGAAATATTTAGGTCATTTGAACACTGTGTAGCATATAAAGGGAGGACAGCTGATGGTGTGGAGAAGTGGCTATATAGGCTAGATATAATGCCTGGGGCATGAGGGTCTGCTGCGCAGATTTACTCGTATAGAGATTGGGTGTTCAGACTAGTGCAAGAGCCGACTATTGATTTGACAAAATGGAGTACTTGAAGGTAGCGGAAAGATTCCGAGGCTGGGAGTGTGGCGCTGGATTGGAGATCCAAGAATGATTTAAAAGTGGAGTTGGCAGTAAGGTCGCATATTTTATTTATGCCCGCTTGCGACCAGCAGGAAAAGGTGCTGGGTTGAGTGTAGGCAGGGTAGAATGAAGGGTGGTGTAAGAAGGATAATAGGGGGTTGTGTGGAGAGATCAGTTTAAAGGGGTCGCGTAGTCTGTCCTAGGGCTGGGCGATTTTCCCCCCCAAAAAAATCTGCGATTTTTTTATAAAAAACTCGATTTACGATTCGATTTTTTTTTTTTATTATATTAATTAAAGTGCATCAACAAACAAAATTGCAAAGGCAAACCCTTTCTCTAACTGCAAAGTCAGTGTGCAACAAACACACAATATATTCCAGCGCTCATGGAACATACATTATTAACTATTGAAAACTCTTGAAACTTTGTGTGTGATTCCTTCTGTCCCAGCCTTGCTGCGATCCTGGCTCTGCATCCTTTTGGGTTGGAGGGCCCTCCACACGCTGGTCTGCCTGTTGTCCATCATTCAAGGTACTGTGCTCACACGGAGATCATGCCACAGGCTTTGTTTTGACTTTTTTAACCCCTCCTTGCTCCACGGATGTCACTGCAAGTTTAACAAGTTTGTCACCACTGGCAACTGGAGAGTTAAGATTCATTTGCCCTCTGCACATTTGGGATTGGATCCCTCTCTTTATTGTGATAAATGGACTAAGCTTTTTTATCAATTCTTCAAGAGTTTTCAATAGTTAATAATGTATGTTCCATGAGCGCTGGATTATATTGTGTGCATGTTGTGTATTTTGTACTTCTGGGTACGGATTTTTTCTTGCTGCGCTGGATCCTGTTTTTTCCCCCTTTTTGGATACTTTGTACTTCCCAAAATATTTGGGATTTTTTTCTTATTATTATTATTATCATCCATTATATTTTTTTCTTTATCCACCAATTTAGCGCTTGTAACCTTTTGTTGTTTTTTGCAGTGTGCAACAAAGATTGTTAAACATCCAAATTATTAATACTGTATTTGGATTTAGCTAATAAAACAACAAAAAATCCTGAGGTTACTCTTAGTTGAATTGAACTGTGTCCATGCCTCACTGTGCCCGTGCCTCACTGTGCCCGTGTCTCACTGTGCCCATGCTTCAATCACTGTGCCCGTACCTGATACAGATTTTCATGGTATACGGATTTTACTGCTACACCGGTGGCCATTCCAGTATTCAAAAGCCGCGCCTCCTTCTCGTCTGTGATAGGCGGAACACTCAATTTCCCAGCATTCAGTGTTCCGCCTATCATGGTCATCCTCATAACACAGACGAGGATGAGAGGATGTCCGTGATAGGCTGAATACTGCCTGCTGTGAAATTGAGTGTTCCGCCTATCACAGACGACGAGGACTCGGGAGGCGCGGCTTTTGAACACTGCAATGGCCGCCATCTGTCTGCATGACACGCTGATCAGGTAGGCAGACGGCGGCTGCAGCGAGTAGATGTAATTGGGGTAATGCTGCCCAGTGCCATTTCGGATACGCCCCCTGCAGTCCTGCTACGGAAACTTTGAAGGGAAGGAAAAAAATAATAAAATAAAATAAAATAAAAAATCTAAAAAAAAAAAATCGATTTTCTTCAAAACTGAATCGATTTGAGCTCAAAACTCGATTCAAGATTAAAATCGATTTTTTTCCCAGCCCTAGTCTGTCCCATAGCTTTAAGGAATGGTGGGTGATGGGGTTGGTAATATGACCACGGACGGAAGGGGGTAACCACAGAATATTATCAACTGTTAGCGGGTAAAGGTCTATAGCTTCAAGGGAAACCCATTTCGGGGTTTCAGTAAGCGCGTGTAATAGGGCTAGTTGGGCTAATTGGGCTGCATGGTAATATTTGGCAAAGTTTGGGATGCCCAGGCCCCCGTGTAGTTTATGGCGAAGAAGGATGATTTTCGGGACTCTGGGTTTGGTGAGGCCCCATATATATTTAAAGACTCTAGATTGAATAATCCGGTGGAAATAGGAGGGGACATTGATTGGGAGGACTCTATATAGATATAAGAGTTTGGGAAGCAAGGACATCTTAACAGCTGCCACCCGACCCAGCCAGGAAACACATAAAGGCTTCCAAGTGTCCAAGATAGATGTCAGCTGTGCCAGCATGGGGAGATAGTTAGCTTGGTACAAAGAGGCTGGATTTCCGGTCAGTTTTATACCAAGGCACGGGAGAGAGGTAGTAGACCAGGTAAAGGGGAAGTTTAGTTGTAAGTGGGTGACTTCGTGGGGTGGGAGAGATTCATTGAGAGCTTTAGACTTTGTTTGATTAACCTCTAAACCTGAAATGGAGGCAAATTTATCTAGGGTTTGAATAAGGTTAGGAAGGGTGGTGCGGGGTGATGTCACAAATAGGAGTGCATCATCTGCAAATAGGCAGATCTTATGTGAGGTGGAAGCGATTTCTAGTCCTTTAATATTAATGTTTGTTCTAATCAAAGCTGCCAATGGTTCGATAGCTAATGCAAAAATTAAGGGGGAAAGGGGGCATCCCTGTCTAGTACCTCTCGCTATAGGAAAACAGTCCGAGCGAAATCCTGAGTACCTAATATAGGCTTGCGGCTGATTATATAGGGAGTTTATCCACTGTAGAAAATGTGGGCCAAAGCCCCAGCGTTTAAGAATGTAGTCTAGATATGGCCAGGACACCGTGTCAAACGCCTTCCTTATATCAAGAGATAATAGGTGCATTGGGATATGACATGTTTTTGCGATATGTTGGAGGAGTATCACTCATCTGATGTTGTCGCTGGCTTGCCTACGGGGTATAAAGCCTACCTGGTCTTTGTTTATTAGCTTGCCGATGAAAGGTTTGAGGCGAAGTGCCAATATTTTAGCCAGGAGTTTGATGTCCAGGTTAAGTAGGGAGATGGGTCTAAAATTAGACCAAAGGGAATTATCAGTGTTAGGTTTGGGTATCATTGCTATAATTGCTGTCAGCGTGTCTCGACCAAGGACCTGGTTCTGTAGTAGGGCGTTGAACGATTTACTTAAGAGGGGAGCTAGAGTTGTGGCAAATTTTTTGAAATATGTGGCAGATAGTCCATCTGGGCCTGGTCTCTTATGGGATTTGAGGGTTTTTATCGCTGCAAGGACTTCTTCTGTAGAAATGGGTGCTTCTAAGGGGTCCTGTTCTGAGTCCGACAGAGTGGGCAGAGGAGTGTCCTGAAGGAGTGAGTCAGCGGCGGAGTGGGAAAAGGTAGATTTAGCTTTATAGAGGTCTTCCAGACGCTTGCGAATTTCACTTAGAATTTTGATAGGGTTACTGGTGTATGTTTTTTTCGATCCGTAATCTGATGGGAACATGGGTCCATTCTGGTCGACGGAGACGCATGGCTAGAAAAGTATCGGGTTTGTTAGCCTTAGTGTAAATGGTATGGTTGGATCTGCGGATGGCCTTATCGGCCGATTCAGCCAGCAGCAGATCCAGTTCAGTTCTGGATTTTTCCATTGCTATCCTATGGGGCTCAGTCGGGGTTGTCTGGAACTGAAGATAGTTCTGGTGGAACTCCTTTTCAAGATTGGCTAGTTGGAGCTTCTTATCCCGTTTGAGGTGTGTAGATACTGATATGCATGTGCCTCGTATTACGGGTTTGTGTGCCTCCCAAAGGAGAACCGGAGAGATATCAGGGGTATTATTATGACGCAAGTAATCTGTGAGGGCCACCTGAATGTCAAGACAATAAGACGAGCTTCATTAATACACCAGGAGCGGTCACTGGTTTGGGGGATCAGGGAGGAAATTGTGGTAAGCACTGCACAGTGGTCCGACCATGGTATAGGTTGTATAGAGGAGTTGACAAGTATTGGGGAGGATGCAACCGAAATAAATATATGATCAATCCTTGAAAAGGATTTATGGGGATATGAGTAGAACGTGAAGTTCTTTGTTGGGTTGCATTCTCGCCAAGTGTCAAGCAATGAGGCTTGTTGCAGTAATTTTCTAAAACGTGTGGAGGGAGTATACTGGTCTGGAGCATATGGGGATTTATCCATATGTGGCTGGAGTACTGAGTTGGAGTCACCGCAAAGGATCACCATGCCCTTGCAATGTATCCTAATGACCTGTAAGAGGTGAGAAAAGAAGGGATTCGGGTTATCATTTGGAGCATAATAGGAGACCAAAGTAGTTTCCACTTCTTGAAGTGTGCCTACAAGAATTATGTAACGACCTTCTGGATCTTTGATTTCTGAGGTTAATACGAAAGGGAGGGATTGGTGAAGGGCTATGAGTACACCGCGCTTTTTCACATTAGCCGAGGCAGTATACACTTGGGGGTATCGGGAGCTAAAGAATTTTGGGGTCGCTTGCGCAGTATAGTGGGTTTCCTGGAGGGCCACAATGCCAGCTTTTAATGCTATGAATGTGTGGAAGGCCTTAACTCTTTTATGTGGTGAGTTGAGTCCCTTTACATTAAGAGAAAGAATGTTCAGGGGGGCCATGGGGAAAGAGATGAGACAGAGGGGTCCCAAGGGCCCCGCAGCCCCACCGACACGGATCAGGAAAAAAGAAAATACAAGGGAGAAAGGAGGGAAGAAAGGGGAAAAAGAAAGGGTAACAATTGTAAGGCAAGTGGATGAATAGATAGAGTAAATAGTAATGGGGTTTGGTCGCCCGACCAGGTAGTGGACAGACTCGCCAGTCAGCCAGCCGGCTCGCGAGTGTGCACACCATGTAAAGGGGGCGGCAATGACAGCCTCCCGCCGCTAATGGGGGATTTGTGGTTAAAGCTTTAGAAAATTAAACAATCAAGAAGTAACAGGAAAGACAGTGGTTATGCAGGTATTACAATATAACCTATGTTTGTCTGGTGTCACACAGACCTCCAGACTAACCCTATGGAGATATGGTATAGGGATACACAAATACTCAGGTAGGGTATATCCGTATATATATATATCCTCTTATATGCATTTAAAGTAAGAAACAAACAGAGAAAAAAAAAACAAACAAAAAAAACAAAACAAATAACCGTTCATAACAATTCAATTTACCAAAGTTGTGCACAGGTGGACGAAAAATAGGCGGTAGTGTCCGGGTCGCCGCATGCGCCCAGGGAGAGCCCTGAGCACATGCGGCGAGCCAGAGAACAGGTGCCAACTAAAGTGTTACATAGTGAATGTCGTGCAAAAATTATAGTACATTTTCCCAAAAAGGGGACAGCATAGGAAAAGGGAGAGGAAAAAAAGGGAAATAACCTTCTTGGTTTCCCTGAACTGTAAGGTTAAAAAAAAATATTTTTCTCTTCTTTTGTTTTCCTTTTCCCTTTAACACCTGCTGGTGAGAAATAAAATATAAAAGATACATGGGGCCTGAGCCCCCGCAACCCCGGGGAGAGGAGGGTAGGTGGACTGCATAGACATCCCTCTTACCAGTAGGGGGTGTCTATCACGGGACAGTCCTCTTTTAACTTGATTGAAGAGTTATCATCTAGTCATGGAATGTAGGTGAGCTTCAATCAAGGGGCCTCCGGTGGCAAACAAAAAGTGATTATGAGGGGAACAAAAGTAAATTCAACGCGGGGAGTAGACTTGTCGGCCCGGTGAAATGTCCCTGGGTGGGCGAGCTGGTGTGCCTTTACGGATGGATGAAGGGCCAGGATTAGATCTCCTTGGAGTAGCAATATAGGGATGTGCTGCTGCCCGTACGGGGGTGCGAGGCAGTGTCGTCTCCGCCGGTTGCTCCGGGGTAGTTAGGTGCAGAGATTCAAGAAGACGTTGGAGGGATTCCGGTGAAGTACAGGAGTGTTGCTGGCCCTGGTAGGAGAATTGCAAAGCAAAAGGGAAGCGCCAGGTGTATTTAAGTTGGTGCTGCAGAAGAATCTGGAGTTGTGGTTTCATGGCACGGCGTTGAGCAATCGTCGATGGAGCTAGGTCAGAGAACAATTGATATGTGTGACCCTGGAACAGGAGAGTGTCTTTATTGCGAGCAGCAGCTAGGAGTTGTTCCTTTGTACGGAAAAAGTGCAGCTTAATGATAATATCTCGCGGCGGCCCGTCTTGCTGGCGGCGGGTCAGGGCCCTGTGTATTCTATCGAATTCCAAGCGTTCTATTGGTATAGTGGGTGATAGTTCTTGGAATAGTGCCGTTGAGAAAGATAGCAGGTCTTCCACATTTTCTGGAATACCTCTCAAGCGTAGGTTTGATCTACGGGAGCGATTTTCAGCGTCCTCGAGACGTGAGAGGAGCATGTTGTTCTCATCACGGAGGGCTGCCTGCTCTTGAACCTGTTCTTGGAGTGTAAGCTCTATATCGTCTACTCTGGTTTCCAGGTCTGCTGTGCGCTGGCCTAGCTCCCTGATCTCACGTGACAGCCTGCTAGTTATCTGGTCAGATGTAGCTTTTAGGGCCTTTTGTAGCATGGCTTCCATAAACTGTAGGAAATCACCCTGGGACATACCTTGGGAAGGCAGAAAGGAGGGACCGCTGATTTGACCATCTGTGTTGTCCTCATCTTCACTGTCAGCGGTGGCTTGTCCCGGTTTGTCTGGTGAGATAACGTGCTGCTTAGCCAGGGCCTTCGCCGCCATCTTGAACGAGGCGCGGGCCAGGGCGTCTTTGATCGGCTTGGGTTTAGATTTACCGCGATGGCCGGTTAAAACCATCCCAGATGATGCTGTGGCCGTTCCGGAGGCTATATTCGGCAAGAGCGGGGTTGCGGGCGGCTCAGGCACGGCGTATGATCCCGATGTTGCGGCGGGAGGTGCGGAGCTCTAGTGGAACACGTCCGCCATACAGAGCCTCGCGCATGCGCCCCTCCAAAAAACACAGTTTTAATGGAGACAAAATAGGATTTTAACAGGACACAGGCTTCTTTATATCATTACAACTGGATTACTTACAGCTACATTCAGGTGACTTCATTACAACTGGATTACTTGCAGCTACATTCAGGTGACTTCATTACAACTGGTTTACTTGCAGCTACATTCAGGTGACTTGACACCGGCTGCTGGGACACCCCCTTATAACCCTTCCCACTCCCACCTACCTTAAGTTTTGAAGCATATAATATGGAAATTGTTAAAGGATTGGCGAAGGACCTGTGTCTTGTACTGTGTTCCAAGACACAGATTTTACTGGTAGGTTTTTACTGCTTGATAATACAGGAGTACAGGACATGAGCTTCTTTATATCATTATGACCAGGACATCCAAAAGCAATCCAGTGGTGAACACTCCAATGTCAACAGGTTTATAGAACAACAACAAACCAAGACAGCTTAACACATTCAGAGCAGCTTGTAGTATACACCTGAATGTGGAATCAAAAGAGGTCTTAACAATCACTTGTCTGATCCACCTAGCAATGCTGGAGTAAGATGCAGGGAGACGCTTACCAGAGCTCTCAGGAAGTACACAGAAGGAATCAGATTACTGAAATTAAGTTGTAACTCACAGGGCACACTGCGTGCAGACAGTGCAGGGGAAATTTCCTAGGATGTTTGGAGAAGGACATAAGGAAGTAAAGACAATATCTTTAGATTTGTCCTTTGATGCTACTCAAGGCCAGATGTTTGTCCAGCACTTTCTAGAATGAAATCCCTCACCTTGAACCAAGCACAATACGACTTTCAGGTAGGATGGTAGACTTTGTGAAAAGTAGACTTCCTAGCCTTAAAGGAATTGTAAAGGCAGAAGTTTTTTTATATCTTAATGCATTAAGATAAAAAATCTGTGTAGCAGCCTCCCCAGCACCCCCTAATTACTTACCTGAGCCCCATCTCTCTCGGGCGATGTTCATGAGTGTCTTAGCCACTCGGGACTCTCCTCCTGCTTAGCTGAGACACAGCAGCGGCGCCATTGGCTCCCGCGGATGTCAAAGTCAGTTAAGCAATCAGGGGAGAGAGGGGGCGGGGCCGGGGCTCTGTGTCTGAATGGACACATGGAGCTGTAACTCAGCTCGGGTGCCCCAATAGCAAGCTGCTTGCTGTGCGGGTACTCGACAGGAGGGAGGGGCCAGAACAAACGAAGAGGGACCCGAGAAGAGGGGGATCCAGGCTTCTCTGTGCAAAACCAACTGCACAGAGGAGGTAAGTATAACAACATGTTTATTTTTTTTAAACAAGACTTTACAATAACTTTAATATAAAAGACCGCTGTCCATCAGGACTGTGGCTTCCACAGCCATACCATTTAGGCCAGCAACTGAGAAGCAGGATGGAACACCGGTACTTCTGCCAGGAGGTCAGCACAGTCCAGAAGTGCCCACGGAGCGTCTGTCAGAAGTCAGAGTACGTCCAAGCACTTCATTCTCCTGGGCCAATTTGGTGCTATGAAAATCACCGGAATGCCCTCCATCTAAATCCTGCGAAGTAGGTGGGGCAGAAAAGCATAGAACAGGCTGAACTGATTCCATGGAGTCACCAGAGCATCCACTGCAAAGGCCCCCCAAGCATTCCTGGATCTGGTAAAAAAAAAAAAAAACAGTCCAGTGAGTTGCAGAACCTGGATGCCAATAAATCTACATCAAGTGTACCCCATCTATGACAAAAGGCTTGTGTTACCTCTGAATGGAGATCTCATTCCCCCATATACAGATGCTGGCAAAAGAGAAAGCCTGCCAATTGTCCACACCTGGGATGTGAACGGTGGGCAGAGCCAGTGAAGTTCCACCCAAGAGAAAATCAAGAGTGACATGATGCCAAGCGTCTCCAATGACAGTGGCATTGTCTGACTGGATTCTAGTTGGTTGTCCTTGCAGAAGAAGAGTCCCACATAGAAGGGACAACCAAATCACTTTTAATTCAAGGATGTTTATGGGAAGGAGAACTTACTCTCGATGCCCATGTTCCCTTCACTGAGAGGATCACCAGGACAGTATTCCAGCCTGACAGGTTGGCAGCATGAGAACCCTCCACAGTTGTAGGAGAAAGCTTCCCTAACTCCAGTGCAGAGTTGGAAATCCACCATGCCAAGGGCAGTCTGGCCCTGGGGGTCAGACGAATGGGGTGGTCTAATTACAGAGTCTGCTTGTCCCACACTGCAAGAATGTTAAGCTGCAATGGTCTGGGGTGAAACTGGGCATATGGAAAAGCCTCGAGGGAGGCAACAATGAGACCCAATACCCTCATTCAGAGGTGAGAGTAAAAGGACAGCAGTTTCTCCCAAGTCAGGAAGATTTGGTACAGGGCGGTGTCTAGATTCAAGCCGTAATGTTTTAATCTGAGATAGGTCCAGCAATGACCTCAGACCGAGGATCCACCCGTCACTGTCAGGGACTGAGAAAACTGGTTCTTCAGCAGAAGATCATCCAGGTACCCCACTACATGGATTAACATGAATCAGAGCCAAAACCTGGGCAAACACTATGGTGAAACTCAAGGGGTTGTGGACAGGCTAAATGAGAGGGCAACAAAGTGGTATCGCTGGTCACTCATATCACGGTTTATGAGATTATACATAAACTGTTCCTTCAGTTCCAAATGCCATTGCTATAACATTCTCAAGACCAGCATCAATTGTCAAGTAAGTGGCTGCACATATTGCTGACACCAATAAATACATAATTACTTAATTTTTTCCCTTATAGAGGTTTAGTTGCTACTAATAGCAAAGTGATGGCTTTTCTTTTTCGTACATCACGGGACACAGAGCGACTTAGTCATTACTAATGGGTTATATAGATTACCTTCAGGTGTTGGCACTGGCCAATTCCAAACCGGAAGTACCCTCCCCTATATAAGCCCCTCCCATCCGGGAGCACCTCAGTTTTTTTGCCAGTGTCTAAGGTGTTGGCCAAAGAGTAACATGCGTTTTCACTGGGCTTGCGTACAGGTTCTTTTGGGCCTTAGTAAGCTGTTCCGGATCCCACCAAAAAAGCTTCATAGCTAAACGGTCGGTACCCGGGCCTTGCAGCAGAAGAGCAAGGTTTTGCCTGTAATGCCTCTCTTAGGAGGGCTGGACCCTGGGATCCAGAGCTCTGGTCATACCCACGACCAAGATGTTGTCTGTGCAGGGTGCTATACAGGTCCAGGGGAGTGGAATCCTTGGGAACCCGGTCCCTGAAGGTTTAATTACAATGCCTGCCGTGATAGGTGAAGTTTGGACTTCTGTGGACCAAACAAAGTCCTGCGGCGGGGATCAGGTAAGTGGGGGCCCCCAGGAACTTGGTTCTATTGGGGGACCCCCAAGCCTAATTTGTCTGTCTGTTACCCAACGGTATTCCCGCTAAATATCTGTGTTTGCCTGTAACTACTGAAAATGTAAAATTTTAATAGTAGTCAAGAAAAAAAAAAAAAAAAAAAAAAAAGGGGACCGCGGTACCTGTGTTAAACCACTAGAGGCCGCTGTAGTCCATTCTTCTTGTCATGTGGATCTTTGGTTTTTTCAAGTCAAAAGATCCAGGCAGTTGGTAAGTTTCTCTGTGGGAATCCACTTCCTCTGCCCTGTTGCTGCGCTCATCCACCGCACAGGCCCTCCGGCAAAAAGGGCCCTGGCTCCTAGTCCCTGTTTGATTTCGAAAAGGGCGCCAATGGCGCACGGGCGCGCGCGCGTGCACGCGCCTCCTATGAAAAAAAAGGGGCGGGTGGATGACGCTCGATGCGTGCCGCGGCGCTTCTGCGCATGTGCAGGCGTCCCAGCATGGTTAAAAGACACAGTACAGGTGTCAGCTGGATGCAAACAGAGCTAGCAACAAACAGTGGCACACAGAGGCGGTTGATGCAGGCATCCCCATAGAAAGGCACTTTAGTGGACACCAGCTGGTATATAGCAGCAACTGTGTTAGACTATTACCAGCAAAAATTGGTGTATGACGACGGGAATACCTCAGCTTTGTGCTTAAAGGATATGTCGTCCAGACGCTCCGGAAATAGGTCTTCCAGGAAGCCAAAGGGGTCTCCATCGGGCTCTGAGGATATTGGGCATGCTTGTACTGCACCAATCTCCCCTGAGAATTCAGAGGTCAGTAGCCGTAGAAACCCCGCAGGAATGCCTGGTGCTGCGGCTGTCCCCAGTCCACCTGCTCCTGTATATATAACAGAGGAGGTTTTATCCTCAACTCTGGGAGGATTGGAAGAGAGATTAACAGCATTGATCGCTGCTTCCCTGTCACAGGAAAAGCGCGTCCGATCTCCGTCTCCTCCTTCAGAGTGCCTGTTAGTGGAGGAACAGCCCCACACAGAGATCGACCTACCTGAAGGGGATCAGGATGAGGTTGATTCAGTTATGGAGGAATCAACAGTGGAAGAACCTTTCTCAGCATCTCAGGCTGAAAGATTATGGGTTCAGTCTCTGACTAACATGGTCCGATCAGCATTTAAAATGCCTCTGGCGGAACCACCATCCACTACGGTTTCCTCGCTGGGGTCGCTAAAAGCTCCCCAGGCTGTCTGTTCCTTCCCAATCCACCCTTTATTAGAGGGGCTTATTTACCAGGATTGGGAGCATCCTGATAAAATATTTGCTCCCCCCAAGAGATTTCCGGTGATCTATCCCATGGAGGATAAGTTCATAAAAAAATGGAGGGTCCCTACAGTGGACGCAGCCATCTCTTCTGTTAACAAATCACTGACATGTCCAGTAGATAATGTTCCAATGTTCAAAGACCCAATAGATAAAAAATTGGAGTCTTTACTAAAATCTGCTTTCTCTACAGCAAGCATGGTGACACAACCTGCGGTAGCAGCGATTGGAGTCTGCCAAGCAGTGAAAGATCAGTTGAAACAAGTCTTAAGGGACTTACCAGATCAGCAGGCTCTTGCCCTAGCTGACCTGCCTAGAGCCTTGTGTTTTGCGGTGGACGCCATAAAGGATACAATCCAACAGGCCTCCCGCTTTACGCTGTCTATAGTACATATGCGTAGGCTTCTGTGGCTCAAAAACTGGTCTGCTGAAGCTCCCTGTAAAAAACTGCTGGTTAGCTTCCCATTTCATGGAGAACACTTATTTGGAGAAGATCTGGACAAATATATCCAGAAAATTTCTGCCGGTAAAAGTTCACTCTTACCGGTTAAGAACAAGGGTAGAAGTCCTTCTTTTAAGAGGCCTACTTCTCCAGTCCCGGGCACATCGGCTGTGAAGCAGTTCCGACGGCCTCCGCGGTCAAATTCAGGGGGCAGAAATCAGGGACAATCACAGGGTAACAAGAAGCCCTGGATCAAGAGAGGTACAAAACCTCCCCCCAAGGCATGAAGCGTTGCCCCCACTCAATCGGGTGGGGGGAAGACTTCAGTTGTTCACAGAGACCTGGCGGGACACCATCAGAGACAGATGGGTGCTCTCCGCAGTAAGTCTGGGATACAAGCTGGAGTTAAAAGGCACTCCTCCTGCCCAATTTATGAGGTCAAACGTGCCAAGAGATCCTCAGAAGAGAGGATCCCTCCTTCTGGCACTAGAACAACTATTGCTCCAAGGTGTAATCATGAAGGTTCCCCTGGAAGAAAGCGGATTCGGGTTTTACTCGAACCTTTTCACAGTCCCCAAACCAAATGGGGACGTGAGGCCCATATTAAATCTAAAAGGGCTAAACAAGTTCCTAAATATCAGGACTTTTCGGATGGAGTCGATCCGATCGGTGGCCACCGCCCTACAAGGGCAGGAATGGTTAGCCTCGATCGACATAAAGGATGCTTATCTGCATATTCCCATCTTTCCGGCCCACCAGAAATTTCTACGCTTTGCAGTAGAAGGGCGCCATTTTCAGTTCAGAGCCTTACCTTTCGGTCTGGCCACAGCACCACGAGTGTTCACAAAAATTCTGGCCCCATTATTGGCCAATCTAAGAACACAGGGTGTAACGATAATGGCATATCTAGACGACCTGCTACTAATAGACCACTCAGTGGAAAAGCTGGAAGTAGCTATTCACAAGACAATCAAGTATCTGGAATATCACGGTTGGATTATCAACCGGGACAAGTCAGCTCTAAGACCAGTCAAAAGTCTGGAATACTTAGGGCTAAGGCTGGATTCAAATCAGAGAAAGATTTTCTTACCTCCAGAGAAGGTGTCGTCTTTAAAAGATTTGACCCACTTAGTGGGTACAAAAAGAAAACCATCCATACGCCTCTGCATGAGGCTGCTGGGAAAAATGGTGGCTTCATTCGAAGCGGTACCCTACGGTCAATTCCATTCAAGGAATTTGCAAAGGGCCATACTGTCAGCCTGGAACAAAAAAGTTCAGGCTTTAGACTTACCAATGTCCCTGTCCCCTTCCGTTCGCAAGAGCCTCCATTGGTGGTTGGTGCCCCAGAATCTGGAAAAAGGGAAACCCTTCAGTCCGGTTTCTTGGAAGGTAGTCACTACAGATGCCAGCCTCATAGGCTGGGGGGCAGTACTGGAGCAATGGTCTCTCCAGGGCAAGTGGTCAGAAGCAGAAAAGGCCCTGCCCATCAATCTCTTAGAGATACGAGCAGCCCGGTATGCCCTAGTAGCATGGACATCCAAACTCCAAGGGTCCCCTGTCAGAATTCAATCAGACAATGCCACAGCAGTGGCATATATCAATCACCAGGGTGGCACCAGGAGTCGTGCAGCCCAGAGGGAAGCAAATTGCATCCTGGAGTGGGCAGAAAAATATGTCCCAGCCATATCCGCGGTTTTCATCCCAGGAGTGGAAAATTGGAGAGCGGACTTTTTAAGTCGCCAACAATTATGCCCGGGGGAATGGTCTCTTCACCCCGAGGTTTTCCAGGCAATATGCCAGCGGTGGGGAACACCGGATGTAGATCTGCTAGCATCCAGATTCAACGCAAAGGTGGACAGATTTGTGTCTCGCACAAGGGATCCCCTAGCTTGCGGCTCGGATGCCCTAGTGTTCCCTTGGGATCAGTTCAAGCTGATATATGCATTCCCACCGCCACAATTGTTACCGCGATTACTCCGCAGAATCAGGGTAGAAAAGAAACCAGTGATTCTGGTGGCTCCAGCGTGGCCCCGAAGGGCATGGTACGCGGAGATTGTAAAAATGTCAGTGAGGAGTCCTTGGACCCTCCCACATCGTCCGGACCTGCTGTCGCAGGGACCGATATATCACCCTTCCTTACCAGCCCTAGGTTTGACGGCCTGGCTATTGAAGCCCACATTCTGAAAAAGAGAGGGCTCTCTAATTCTGTGGTATCTACCATGATCAATGCCAGGAAGCCGGTATCCAGGCAGATCTATTATAGGATCTGGAAAGCGTACATTAAGTGGTGTGAGGCCAAGAAATGGCATCCACGTAAGTACGTGATAGGGAGGATTTTGGACTTCCTACAGTGGGCTGTAGATAGGAAGCTGGCCTTGAGTACTATCAAGGGTCAGATTTCGGCCTTGTCAATATTTTTTCAAAGGCCCTTGGCTTCGCATTCACTAGTCAAAGCTTTCATACAAGGAGTGATGCGTATTAGCCCTCCGGTTAGTATTCCCATATGTCCTTGGGACTTAAACCTGGTTCTGTCAGTTCTACAGAAACAACCGTTTGAACCATTGCAACACATTTCCTTGGTTCTTCTCACCAGGAAATTGATTTTCTTAGTAGCCGTTTGTTCGGCTAAAAGAGTATCGGAATTAGCCGCCTTGTCCTGTAAGGAGCCATATCTGGTTGTCCATAAGGACAGAGTAGTATTACGTCCTCATCCAGCCTTTCTTCCTAAGGTGGTATCGAGGTTTCATTTGAACCAAGATGTGGTTCTTCCTTCTTTTTTCCCCAAACCTAGCTCGGTAGAGGAAAAGTTATTACATTCCTTGGATGTAGTAAGAGCAGTTAAAGCTTATCTAAAAGCCACTGCTCAGATTCGCAGAACGGATACTTTGTTTATTCTGCCGGAAGGCCCTAAAAAGGGTCAGGCAGCATCAAAATCCACTTTAGCCAAGTGGATTCGACAGGTCATAATACAAGCCTATGGCTTGAGAAAGAGACCGCCTCCGTTCAAAGTTAGGGCGCACTCCACAAGAGCAGTTGGAACTTCATGGGCAGTGCATCACCAGGCCTCCCTGGCTCAAGTATGTAAGGCCGCAACATGGTCTTCGGTACACACGTTTACTAGATTCTACCAGGTAGACATTAGAAGTCAGGAGGATGTCGCCTTTGGGCGCAGTGTGTTGCAGGCCGCAAAAGATCCTCATGCCTGATGGCGCCCAGCTTATGTATCCCTCCCCTCATTTGGCATTGCTTTGGGACGTCCCATTAGTAATGACTAAGTCGCTCTGTGTCCCGTGATGTACGAAAAAGAAAAAGGGATTTTTATAACAGCTTACCTGTAAAATCCTTTTCTTGGAGTACATCACGGGACACAGAGCTCCCACCCCTCTTTTTGGGACACTTATTGCTTGGCTACAAAACTGAGGTGCTCCCGGATGGGAGGGGCTTATATAGGGGAGGGTACTTCCGGTTTGGAATTGGCCAGTGCCAACACCTGAAGGTAATCTATATAACCCATTAGTAATGACTAAGTCGCTCTGTGTCCCGAGATGTACTCCAAGAAAAGGATTTTACAGGTAAGCTGTTATAAAAATCCCTTTATTTCTGAGGATATCTTATATGACACAGAAAATATAATGTGGGCAGGCTAGGTAGCGTATGTGTGTTAATCTGTCTGTGCATTTAGATCAGTGAGAGCTTACTGCCATGGTGTGTGGGACTGGGGGCCAAACTGAATAGCTGGTTGTCTACCATCCTATATATTCTGAGCTCACATAGAACTACTTGGTACATGTATTGTGCTGCATCAGGTAATTCCTTTCGGGTATCACTCGCTATGATGCTGTAAAGTTTTTCCAAGTTTTTGTAATAAAGGTTTTTAAACGTTTCATTGTGTCTGTGATCACCTCTGGTTTGTAGTACAGAGTGGGGTTATCTGATCCATAATTAAAGGCAATGTAAAACAATTTAAATAGAACCTTGTGGTGTTCAGTTAACAATATACACCTTTACTACATGATCAATATGAGTGCATTCTATTTGGGAGGACAAACTAACTTCAGTGGGCAATTAGGACATTCCACAAAACACTGCAGTTCTCATTGGCTAAAAACACAACAACCCTTAGATTGGTTGCTGCGCTTTTTACCCAGTTTCTGTAAAGCTGCTTGTACTGCAGCACCACAGACAGATCATCTCCACAGCGTTTGCAGCTTTCTACATGACATGATGAAGATTATGCAGTTAGCTGTAGGGTTCCAATGGACATTCTGGAATACATCATGAAACAAAATGTGCAGGAAGAAGGCTCAGTAAAAAAGGACTGGCATCTCATAGGACACAGTGAGTTTATCTTATTTTTGTGGTTTAAATGTTTATTTCTGGAAAAACAGGCGTTAACAGGTATGAACGCTTAAAAAGCTAGTCAAGATTTACATATGCATTTGAGAATAACAGACTTTCGGTATTCGGTGTGTCCCCCCCCCCCCCTCCCCAATTTGTTTCCGTGAGCAGTTTTGGCTGTCAAACACATACAATCAGTATTATGTTAACAGACAACATTTGTAATGGGGGGGGGGTCTGTCTTTTCATGTGCTTGCTTACTCAGGATGGAGGAGGTGGTAAACGTGTAGTGGTAGTATTTTGACAGGCTATGTAATTCTCGATTAATGGAAGATACTGTAGAGGTGGTTGATTAGAAAAAAATTTTTTTTTTTTTTTAGCTACAGCACTGCAATGGTTACCGAAGGAAAATCAAATAAAGTGCATTATCAATTACTGTATATTTATTTTCCTCGTATAAAATACAACATTCATTTAATCCAAAAAAGGCACTAACTTTTTTCCTGGTACTTCACAACTGCTTCTACTTAAGCAAGAAAGCCAATGGTTCCTGTGTAGTGTCTGAATAAGTGATGACAAAGAGAAATGGCTTGTTTTATTTAGCCAATACTATTCTGCACAGTGTTTTGATTAAGGGATTTTGATTCGCCTTGGCCCTTTCAACATATTCAGAAGAATTTTATTATAATCATTGCAAAAAAATAGTTTTTCTAGTGTGGATTTTTTGTATTTATATAAAAAACATTAATTGAGTTTTTAGATCTTGTTACTTGAAAATATCCACTGAATGTATTCATGCCATGTACTAACAAATGAGTAAAAAAAAGTGATCTGCACCAAACTTTTAAACAATGTAAATAGCAGTTTTATTCTATATGAAAATATCCTGTGTAAAGTTGTCATTGCAACATTACTAGGTTTTAAACCCTAAAAGATTTGTTATCAAGCTTGGAGCAACAAGCTTGATACCAATCTGGACCGGAGTTTCTTTGATAAAGAAAGTACTCTGATCAAGCTTGGTATCAAGCTTATTGCTCCAAGCTTAAATAACTACGTAGCAATGTTGCATTAGGAATTTTGCAACTTTGTAATGACAATTTCTATATGTAATTAAAGAGTTATTTCTGTGCTGTTGTTAAGACATAGGTGCAGGTAACTTTTTTAGAATTGTTGATGAGTGACAACCCCTCAAGTGCCAAAAGGGCTGTGTTCTTTCCAAGAGGCATTATGGAGAGGTGTGCATGGTGAATGGATAAAAAAACAAGTGGTAACTTCACAAGCAAAAACGTTGTTTCCCGATGTTCAATTTGCAGCCCTCGAGGCACCTACAGACAGTATTCTGTGTTTACTCTAGCCAGTGAAGAAAAGATATTCTTTCAACTAGCTCTTAGTAATAAATAGTTTTGTTTATTTTAGTCTTCCTTTTTATTTATGCTGGCCATCCATTTTCTCTTAGTCTAGGTTCACACTGAATGTGGCTTTGAAATCGTGCGACTTCACAGCAGTAGAGTACTAGGCAGTACAGAGTACAGTGGGGAACTGGTGTGCACAGGGAGGGGGGCTATAGTGGGGAAGAGGGGTTAAGGGTGGTACAGGGGGGGGGAACCAGGTGTACAGGGGGGCACAGGTATGTAGGAGGTAGAGTGGGGTGCAGTAGGGAAGAGGTGTGCGTGTGTGGGGGAGTAAAGTGGAGGGGGGCACAGTGGGGAATAGGTATTAAGGAGGTACAGTGGGGTACAGGGTGGTACTGTGGGTAAAAGGGATGCATGGGGATACAGTGATGAAATTGTGTGCAGGGTGGTACAGCAGCGGAGCAGGTTTGCAGGGGGCTACAGTGATACGGCAATCAGGGAGATCTGAGGTGTGACGGTGCAGGAACTGTGGTGATTTAAGGTGTTGTTTTTTTTTTGCTTTGTTTTTTAGACTTTTATTAGAAGTGGGGACAATTCGTAGCAATCAAGGACATATCCAGGAGGCTTAGGGCTCCTTCGCCTAAGTAGACAAAAATGTTTGCACCAGTCCTGCCATTAGCCATCAGTGTGTCTGCAGGAGCTGAATCTTCACCTGTGGAGTCTGCAGTGCATGGGAGGGAGGAACAGCCTGGATGTGCCACCACAAAGGAGTGTGGGGATGAAGGAACGCCTTTCAGAATGCCTATATCAGCCTTGCTCAGCCCACCAGGTGAAAATTCAGCTGGGACCTGAGAAAAAGGTAGAAGGGAAGAAGAGGTATTGGTAATCTTACTTGTTGATAAAAAAGTGGTTTCAGTGCATCCCTAGTCTTGACCCCGAGATCTGGACACCTGATGACAAAAGGCCCAGGTGCTAACTCCTTTTGTGGACCATGGATGACCACAAAGAAAGAGTCTGTGTTGATAAACAAAGCCATAGCCAACAGATACACCTGAACAGCCTGAACCACATCTATAGAATATGCTTAGGGTGTGTTGGTCGAGGACCGGGAGAAGAAAAGGACAATGTCCTCATTAAGGCAATAGGCATAAACCACTCCTGGAATGTAGAACACGGAGAGAGCAGGAATGTGATGTTTCGCCCACCAAAGAATGCAAGACCCTTCCAGCACCACTGCCAGACTTTCACAAAGACGTTGAGCAACCTGGGTCTCAGGACCATCTGAATGCCATCCTTCTTTGGCACAACAGATTGACATCATGAAAAGAATAAAAATCCGTAAACCTTACGAGGATGGACCAGAGAGTTACCAGTCCCTGATGGAGTAAGCCCCCGACTTTAGAAGCATATTTATAAAGCAGGTAATCTGACATTCACCAAACATTCACTTCAGGGTAATTTTCCACGTATGCTTTAAATGACAATTGATTAACTATCAGTGAATGTCAGGCAAACATCACATCTGCTGCTTTAGAAGTATGCCCCCATTCATGTACATCCTCATATGAAGTTTTTTGTATACATTTTTATCGTCATAATTGTCAATGTCAAGCCACAGGTCTACTGAACACATTTTGATGTTGCTTTAGAAAAAAAAAAAAAAAAAAGTTAGTCTTGAAATTCTTGCTCCAACTTGGCTCTGGGACTTCACAAAAACCTATGTGGTTACACAAAGTCCTATGTTAGTTACATATCTGGGACTAATAAAACAAGTCAATATACCCGGTAATATTTTTATGAACTTCCAAAAGGTTTCACTAGCACATAAAATATTTGTCACATTTTAGATAACCAGAAGGTTTTGTTCCCTTCCAATTTAAATGTACTTTGTTTTGATGACTATTTCAGGCAATGTTCCTTTGGCTTAATATAACTTTAAAGCAGACCGTCACTCATTTTTTTCAACTTTCCATCTATTAAATCTTCTGCCCTTGTTGTTTTAACCTTGGATAGTAAAACATTTTTTTTCTGCCAGTAAATACCGTATACAGCCCACTTTCTGTTTCTTGTCTAGTAAAAAGCTTAGCCTTATGACATCATGCACAGCTTTCTCTCTCTCTTGAGATTTTGCGAGGAAGAGAGGGGAGATGAGTCATAAGAGGGCAAATGAAAGCTGCAGAGCTGGAGGTGTGCCTCTGTGTGTCTGTGTAAATCCAGGAAGTGAACAGGCAGCAGCTTCAGCTGCCCACAGTTAAAATGGATGCAGCCAGACTATTTGGCAAGTACAGAATCACAGTATATATAAAATAATCTGCAAAGTGGTTGGAGGGAAGCTTCAGAATGGCAAAGATGTTTTTATTACAAATTATGTGAGCAGACTGCAGTTCCTCTAACTAATCCACTTTTTAACAATTTGGGGCCAGTGCCAGAATCTCACATTATCTTGCAAAAAGTTCACCTATTCACCCTCCCTCAGCCGGTCTGTCGATTTATGCCCCTCCCACTTGGAATGGCTTTAACAAGTAATATATAGAAAGAATAGGTTTAAACAGACCCCCGATGTCTCTGCTGTATTTATTGTTAGATAATGAAAGTGTACCCAGAGGTGCTTAGTACTGTATTCACAGTGTCCATGTTGAGGAAATCACTTAGGCCCCTTTCACACCAGCGGACCGTATGTCCGCTTTTTCATCCATCCGTTTATGGATGAAAAAGGGACATACATTGGTCCCTATGAGATAGCGGGTGTCGGCGGATAAACATCTGCCGACACCCGATCTCATCCGGGTCCGCAATCCTCCGATTCTGCAGATGGAGGAAAATCCTATTTTTCAATCCGTCTGCAGAGCGGATCGGATGAACACGGACAGACGGTCCGTGTTCATCCAATCCCCCCCATAGGGGAGAGCGGAGATCTGACAGGGCGGTCCCTGTACAGTATCTGGGGACCGCCCTGTCATCCGCTGGCTCAGCGGGGATCAACGGAGCGATCCCCGCTGAGCATGCGGAGATTCACGGGGCGGATCTTCACGGATCCGTCCCGTGTGAAAGGGGCCTTAAGATTCCACATTGAAGGGATGCTGGGGGTGAGATTTGAATAAACCACAACTGTTAATTTAAATGAAAACTAAAAGGCATTTTTTTTTGGACAGAGTGAAAAAGGGTTATAACCCCGGTGGTCAGCTTTTATTCTCAAAAAATAGCAAGCTGCAAACACTAGGTGGCCATCTGTGCAAATGCTTTCAGATTAAAAACATCCCAGTTTATCTTCATTCAATCAAATAAACATTTTTTGGGTTAAAACTGATCGAGGTTTCCTGTCACTTTAAAGGCCAAGTGCACCCTTTCAGGTAGAATTTCACTTTTCATAATAAATAGAAGCGTTTTCTATTGTAACTTCTGGCCCAGAAATCTCAATGTACTTATCTCTCCCTTACCTCATCTATAGACGCTTTGAAATTTCAGCTGTTTGGATGTTTAAAAACGCTTTTTGATTCCATTGCTTCCTGTAGATTGTATCCCACCATGCACTTCCTTGCTGCATCACAGAAGAGTGCCTGAAAGGGCATGTTTACCTGTCTGGACTACAGTACACCTCCCTCATTACTATACCACCTCTTATTTTCCACCCACTGTCTGCACAATTTAATTGTACAATCCCATTTAGCTACCCCTTTAGCTATGTAGTGCAAGGGCCTGCCTGATTTGATACAAATTGAATGGTTTGTTCAGGTGGGCAAGTCTATTCCATAGTTCAGATTGCATAGTGTATGGCCATCTTTATACAAGTACATTAGAGGATAGAGAGAACAGAGACACTTAGCTGTCATGTTCCTGCATGCAGGTTTTTTTTGGGCGTTTTTGCTTATCGCGTGTAGGGCACTATGAATGGGCTGCCATACGTGCAACAATTGCCCCAAAGAAGCTCCAGAACTTTTTTTTTTTTGGAGCGGAGCATAGTGTGATTTTACCACACTTTTAGGTGCATTTGCCATGTGTTTGTCGCATGGCAAATGCATGGCTGCTACTCGCACTTGGGGTGCCTTTAGCAAGTAAAGACAATGCAAGCATAATGCGCATTTGCAGTGTGTTTCTGAAATGCATGGAAAAGCGTGTGTTTTTTTGGCTTACATCACTGAACTATCTTCATTTCGATTACAATAGGGTTATGTTACCACAATCAGGTGATTGGACACTGGGCAAAAAAAAAAAAAAAAAGACAGGAAGTCTTCTCCTAGGCATAAACCTTTAGGGAAGGCTTCAGTTTTTCTCTTGACCATAAGCTTGAGAAATAAGCTGACGTGAGATTATAGATTTGGAAGCTGCATGACATTTTCTTGGGCCCTCAAGATGCACAAAGAGGGAATCCCACTGATAAATTGCATCAATCGACTTGAGGTAACACCTAATAGCACATAGCGAGTCAGAACAAATAAAGGAATATCCCAGATAGGTTTAAAATGGGGGATTACGGCAATACAGATTGATAGTGTCAAGGAGTATTAAGAACAATGCGCCGTGCATAATGGCCAGCACCAAGTGAATGAAGCAACTGATCCCTGAAACAAGATTGCCAAAGCCAAAATTTGACCTTTGATCATACTTAAAGAGTACCTCCACTTTTGTTAAGAAAAAAACAATCCCCTCTGAGTGATCAATGTGCATTGCGAGGATTTTAACAAAATGTTGCAAAGTCCTACCGGTTTCTGCTCTGAATAAATAACTGTTAGATTATGTCTTGTGCAGGACTGATTTTGAATGGAAGTGACTTTTTCATTTTTAAATCAGCAGATGTACTTTCTGGGCTATAATGAGGAGAGTAGCAGGGTCTGCATTCATTTAGAAGCGATTACCCCACTACCCACTGAAATTGTTGTTGGAGGATGCCTAAAATTTGACTTGTACTAAATGTACAGAATGTATACAGAATGTCTCCAGGTTGCCATATTGCATTGAATTTGCATTCAATTGCATTAAAAAAATTAGGAGCAGTACAGACTGAAAAGGACATTTAAAATTATTTTTTTTTTTTTTTTAGGAAAGAAAGACTTTAACCACTTCCCTACTGGGCACTTAAACCCCCTTCCTGCCCAAGCCATTTTTCAGCTTTCAGCGCTGTCACACTTTGAATGACAATTGTGCGGTCGTGCGACGCTGTACCCAAATGAAATCTGCGTCCTGTTTTTCCCACAAATTGAGCTTTCTTTTGGTGGTACTTGATCACCTCTGCGGTTTTTATTTTTTGCACTATAAACAGAAAAGCAACAAGTTTGAAAAAAAACAAAAAACACAAATGTTCTCAGTTTAGGCAGATACGTATTCTTCTACATATTTTTGGTAAAAAAACAAAACAAAACAATAAGCGTATATTGATTGGTTTGCGCAAAAGTTATAGCGTCTACAAACTAGGGGATAGATTTATAGCATTTTTATTATTATTATTTTTTTACTAGTAATGGCGGCGATCAGCGATTTTTATCATGACTGCGATATCGGACACATTTTTGGGACCATTCACATTTACACAGCGATCTGTGCTCTAAAAATGCATTGATTACTGTATAAACATGACTGGCAGGGAAGGGGTTAACACTAGGGGGCGAGGAAGGGGTTAAATGTGTTCCCCATTAGTGATTCTTACCGTGGGGGGGAGGGGACTGATCTGTGTCCAAGGGACACACCATCGGTCTCCTCTCCCTGACAGGACGTGGATCTGTGTGTTTACACACACAGATCCACGGTCCTGCTCAGTTACTGGGCAATCTCGGCCACTAGGCGGCCATCGCGGCCGCCAGGCACACGCATCGGGTCCCCAGTGACATGGCGGGCGCGCGTCCCCTAGTGGATTTTAAAGGCGCAACATCATATGACATCCGCCCAGAATAACAGGGTCTTCCTGCCGCCGTCATTTGACGGCGGCCGGGTGACAACTGGTTAATAACAGTAAATTACAATATGGCTTTTGTAGCAATTGTATATGCTATTTTTTTTGTTATTGCCAACATTTTTATTTCCACATGAATAAGGCCAGTCCCAAATCAATTCCAGACTACAGAAATGCAAGGATGTGGCCAATCACATACAAGAGAGAGAAAACTCTGAGCATAGCACCAGGCAAAATAAGACTTCAAAGCCCTGTTGTAAATTCTTTCTAGAAGTCTCACCTTCCTATCCTTCAAAAGGGTAGAAATAACTGAATCAGAGACTCCCATGTCCTGTAGGACCCTGGCTTCAACAGTCATGCCATTAAAAACAGCACTGTAAAGAAGGATGGAAGATAGGGTCTGTTGAAATGTTCACAGTGTTGAAGTATCAAGTTTTCCTGGGATCAGAATCACCAAAATTTCTTCCACTCAAATCCTGTGAAGTGGGCGAGGTAGAAACTGTAATGGAGGGAGGGCATATATTAGGGAGAACTGGTGCCACGGTGTTACCAAAACATCTACCGCAAACGCATGAGGATTCCTGGTCCTGGAGACAAACCTGTCTAGCTTTGCATTGAACCTGGACATCACAAGATCCACATCCAGTGTTCCCCATCTTAGGCAATGCTCCTTAAACACCTCTGGGTGAAAAGCCCACTCCCCTAGAGACAGCTGAGGAAATTCACCTACCAAGACAGGATGAGATCAACTTCCTCCTGGGGCTGTCAGACTTCTGGTGCCTCCTTGATGATTTTTGTACATGACTGCCATGGTTTGTCTGGCTTGTCCCTCACAGAGAGGTCCTTCAGCTACGCTGAACAATGTAGTAGGGCAAGGCAAATCGCCCTCAGTTCTAAGATGTTGATGTCCAATGACCTCTCCTGCGGTGACCAAATTCCCTGGAACAAAACGTGGTCCAGAACCTCACCCTAGACCACCAGGCTGGCTCCTGTGATAAGGACCTTAAAAGATAGAGGGATAAACGACTTTCCATTTCCAGCATCCATGAGGAAGTCAATCAGTCCAAAAAAATAGGATTATTTACTCACCGTCCATGGACCAACACAGCTTCTCTATTGTCAAAGTGGGTAATATCCATTAATTAGGAGTGACTAGGCAGAAAAACTTGTAAAGAGTGTTGCATCACACGTTCTACAGTACCGCCCAGGGGGCGGACCCTCTGGTATAACCTCTCAGTCTGCATCTCGCAGATCAGTTAGTCAAAAAGCAGTACAAACTTAACCACTTCCCGCCCTGTCAATAGCAGATTGACATCCGGGAAGTGGTTCAGTTATCCACACTGGACGTCATATGACGTCTTGCGGGATAACAGCCGCGGGGCGCGCGCATCGCGGCGATCGGTGGGTCAGTCTGACCCACCGCTACACTGATCTCGGTAAAAAGCCTCTGTCGGAGGCTTTTTACCACGTGATCAGCCGTGTCGAATCACGGCTGATCACAATGTAAACAGGAAGAGCCGTCGATCGGCTCTTCCTCACTCGCGTCTGACAGGCGGCTCTCCTGACAGGGGGGGGTTCGCGCTGATTGTTTATCAGCGCAGCCCCCCCTCGGATACCCACACTAGACCACCAGGGAAGCCCCCCAGGACCACCAGGGAAGCCCCAATCATGTGGATGGCCCCCATGGCCATCCACATGTAGTAAAAAAAAATAAAAAAAATAAAAACATAAAAAAAAATATGCCAATCAGTGCCCACAAATGGGCACTGACTGGCACTTTCACAATGTGTGGTGGCTGGCATTGCTGGGCACCAGTGCCACCTATCAGTGCCCATCCGTGCCCACCTATCAGTGCCCGTCCATGCCACCTATCGGTGCCACCCATAAGTGCCCATCAGTGCCGCCTATAAGTGCCCATCAGTGCCGCCTATGAGTGCCCATCAGTGCCGCCTATGAGTGCCCATCAGTGCCGCATACCAGTGCCACATATCAGTGCCCATCAGTGCCGCCTATCAGTGCCACCTCATCAGTGCCCTTCAGTGTCGCCTTATCAGTGCCCTTCAGTGCCGCCTTATCAGTGCCTGTCATTGAAGTAGAAAAGGTACTTATTTACAAAAAAAAATAACAGAAACAAAAGAAAAAAAAAAAAAAAAAAACTTAGTTTTTTTAAAATTTTCGCTCTTTTTTTATTTGTTGGGCAAAAAATAAAAAATCGCAGAGGCGATCAAATACCACCGAAAGAAAGCTCTATTTATGGGAACAAAATGATAAAAAATGTGTTTGAGTACAGTGTAGCATGACCGCGCAATTGTCATTCAAATTGCGACAGTGCTGAAAGCTCAAAATTGGCTTGGGCAGGAAGCTGTATAAGTGCATGGTATTGAAGTGGTTAAAAGGAGGGGTGGGTGCTGTGTCGGTCCATGGACTCAGAGAAAAGGATTTTACGGTGAGTAAAAAATCCTATTTACTCTTTCGTCCATGGACCGACACAGCTTCTCTATTGACAAAGTGGGACGTCCCAAAGCAATGTCAGAGAAAAAACGAGGGGTGGTAACAGCATAAAAATAAACTTCACCCCAAAACACAAAACAGCACTCCAACGGAGGAGTTGCAACTCTAAACAGCCTCTTGCAAAACCTTGCGGCCGAAAGAGGCATCCGAAGATGCACCTACATCAACTTTGTAGAATTTTGTGAAAGTGTGAGCGGACGACCAAGTCGCCGCTTTACATAATTAGGAAACAGACGCTTGATGTCGGAAAGCCCAAGAGGCACCTATTGCCCTGGTCGAATGCGCCGTGACAGGAAAGGGGGGCGCTTGACCCTTTAAGGCGTAAGCCTGGATTATTATCTGTCGGATCCACCTAGAGATAGTGGCCGACGAGACTGCTTGGCCCTTCTTGGGACCAGCCACCGAAACAAACAGTGAGTCTGACTTCCGGAAGAGGGAAGTAGCAGATAGGTATACTCTCAAAGCTCGGACAACGTCCAAGGAATGCAACGCCAACTCCTTAGGATTCGACGGGTGAGGACACAAGGATGGAAGTACAATGTCTTCGTTGAGATGAAAAGCCGAAACGACCTTCGGAAGAAAGGAAGGCTGCGGCCGCAGCACCACCTTATCCTTGTGGAAAATCAAATAGGGAGCCTTGCAGGACAAGGCTGCCAGCTCAGAGACTCGTCTAACTGACGTAACAGCCACCAAAAAGACCACTTTCTGAGAAAGTGTCAACAGGGGAATATCTCTAATATTCTCAAACGGTGCCTTCTGAAGCACCGAGAGGACCAGGAGGTAGTCCTACGGAGGTAGTGGGGGACGGACCGGAGGGGCCACATGTCGAACCCCCTGCACAAATGTACTCACGAGAGAGCGAGTCGCCAGGGGTCGCTGAAAAAAGACAGCCAGGGCAGATAGCTGTCCCTTAATCGTACTTAAGGCAAGCCTTTGGTCCACCCCATGCTGTAAAAAATGCAGGATTCTGGAAACCAAATAAGTACGCGGATGCCATCTCAATTCCTCACACATGGAGATGTAGGCCTTCCAAGTGCGGTGATAAACCTTCCTAGAGGACGGTTTCCGAGCACTTCTCATAGTAGAGATTACTGAATCTGATGGGCACCGGTCTCTCAGTACCTGGTTCTCAACAGCCATGCCGTTAAAGCCAGTGACTGTAAAGCAGGATGGAGTATGGGACCTTGCGATAGCAGGTCCTTCCGTAGTGGTATGCGCCAGGGGACGTCTGCTACCAGACGTACTAGATCGGCGTACCAAGGACGCTGAGGCCAAGCTGGAGCGATTAGGATCATTGGAATTCCCTCTGCCTCCACTCTGCGGAGCAGAAGAGGAAGAAGCCTTAAGGGAGGGAAGGCATAGATTAGCCGATACTGACCCCACGATGCCACCAACGCGTCTGTTGCGTCTGCCCATGGGTCTTTTGACCGGGCCACAAACCTCAATACCTTCCGATTGAGTCGGAAAGCCAGAAGATCTACGTCTGGTGTGCCCCATCTTTGGCAGAGGAGTTGGAACACCTCCGGGTGTAAGGACCATTCTCCCTGGTCCAGCATCTAGCGGCTCAGGTAGTCCGCCTGCCAGTTTTCCACACCCGGAATGTACACGGCCGACAGTGCCGGTAGGCTCCTCTCTGCCCACTTCAGGATGCGAGCGACCTCCGATGCTGCAGCTGAGCTTCTTGTTCCTCCTTGATGATTGACATATGCCACTGCTGTGGTGTTGTCTGACTGGATCCTGACTGGACGCCCTTGAAGCCTCTGAGACCATTCAAAGAGGCACAGCCTGATCGCCTGGATCTCCAGGACATTGATTGTCAGGCGGGCTTCCTCTGGGGTCCAGCGACCTTGCGCCGACTGAACACCCCAGACTCCCCCCCAACCTGTAAGGCTGGCGTCCGTCGTGATCACTATCCAGTAAACCGGAAGAAATTACTTCCCGGCCATTAGAGCCGGTGCTGTCAGCCACCATACCAGGGATCTCCTGACTAGGTGGCTCACTCGGATTTGATAATCCAGAGATGAAGGCCATCTGTTCCATCTGGACAGAACTTCCTTCTGTAACACTCGAGTGTGGTATTGAGCATATGGGACCGCCTCGAAGGAGGCTACCATGAGGCCCAACACTCGCATGCAAAAACGGAGTGACGACCAATTCCTGGAAGTCAGCTGCCGTACTGCAGCCCGGAGGATCTGCAACTTCTCCACAGGGAGGAATACCTTTGCCTCTGAGGAATCCAGAATCAACCCCAGGTACACTAGGCGTTGAGTGGGCACCAATACTGATGTTTGCGTGTTTAGTATCCAACCACATTCTCGAAGAGTCTGACAGGTAATAGACACGCTTACCTCTAATTCTGAGCTTGAAGGGGCCTTCAGTAGAAGGTCGTCCAAGTAGCCCATGATAGCGATACCCCGCTTTCTTAGAAGTGCCAGAATCGGACCGAGCACCTTGGTGAACGTCCTGGGTGCTGAGGCAAGGCCAAACGGGAGGGCCACAAACTGGTAGTGGTTCTTCCCGATAGCAAATCGCAGAAACCTCTGGTGTCTGGAGTATATGGGGACATGCAGGTATGCGTCCTTGATGTCCAAGGAGGCCAGAAAGTCCCCCGGATGGAGAGCCGTGACTACAGATCGAACCGACTCCATCCGAAATCTTTGTACATGAGATCCAAGATTGGACGAACCCCCTCCTTCTTCGGCACAATGAACAGATTTGAGTAAAAACCCTGACCTCGTTCCTGTTCTGGAACTGGTATAACTACCCCGCGTTCCAGTAGACCCTGGACCACCCCATACAGGGCCTCCCGACGGGTCGGTAGTAGCTGGAGTTTGGAGGTGATGAACCTGTCCGGTGGACAAGAGAGAAATTCTATCTTGTAGCCTGAGGAGATTACTTCGCAAACCCACCTGTCGGAGACTAGAGCTGTCCACTGAGTCGCGAATTTGCGAAGACGTCCCCCCACCCGAGAGCTGGGTGGGGGCGGACCTTCATGCGGACGCAGATTTGTCCGCAGGCTTGTTGGGTTTGCGGGACCAAGGACGCTTTTGTCCTTGGGCAGGCGCCTTGTCGGCCTGGGGTCTTTTCCCTGTCGCCCTAGGGGGGACGAAAAAAACCGCCTGCGTGCAGTAAAGGAGGGCCCTTGGCGTGGCCCTTTACCCTTGCTAATTTGGGGAAGCAAAGTGCTTTTACCTCCTGTGGCATCCTTGATGATGTCATCCAGAGAAGCCCCAAAAAGTCTGTCGCCCTTAAAAGGCAGATCCAACAGGGCTTTCTTGGAAGTCTGGTCCGCAGACCAGCCTTTTAGCCAGATCAGGCGGCGTATTGCTACTGCATAAACCGAAGCTTTAGACAGCAGGGGAATAGTATCCATGTCTGACTCGCAGACAAACCTAAGGCCCTGGACCAACTGGTCGGCCAATGTTATCTCATCAGGAGGAGCATCTCGCTCCTTAACCCCTGGAGTAGCAATCTTGCCCATTCAGTAAGAGTCTGAGACACTAGGGCCCCCACCAAATGCCGGGCGTACTGCCAAGCCTACCACTGAGTATAGGTAGCAAGCGAGTGCTTCAGCCTTCTTATCCACAGGGTCCTTGAAAACAGGAGCCCCTTCTACAGGAATTGTGGTGGCCCTATTAAGTCTGGACACCGGAGGGTCCACTATAGGGGGAGAGGTCCATTTCTTCAGAAAACTCTCCTCAAAAGGGGTACCGTACCGTAAACCTCTTTGGGGCTGTAAAGACCCTCAGTGGGTTCTCCCATTCCTTGTATAAGAGTTTATCAAAAGACACACAAGGGAACACCTTAGCAGTGCGGGCAGGTCTATGAAACCCAAGTGGACCGGAGTCTCTGCTGCTTCTGCAGTATTTTCCAACTTTAGCGTATCCCGCACTGCAGTAATAAGGTCAGATACCAATGCCGTCTCGCTTACTGACCTGGACTTGGAGTGCTCCTCACTGTCCGGTCACGGTCTGCAGTCTCTGATGCGTCAGAATCTGGGCCCTGAGCCGTAGCTGGACCTGGTTCTGCATCAGAATTATCCCCAGAAGCTTGCAGGGGACGGGTGTTTACTACCCCCTGTATTCCCGTGTGCTGCTTCCACCCTGGCAGCAAACGCCTCTAGGATTGCCGTTATAGCGTTCATAGACACCTCAGGGGCACCAGCTGCTAAATCTGGTGTTTCAGGGGAGAAGACATCTGGCTCAGATGCCATGCTGACCACACGCTGACACCCACAGGGCTCCAGGCAAGATATCAATAGGCCACCCTCCTGCACTGCAGAGATGCTGGGTTACCCAGAGGACTGACCACCCTGGACCGGTACTGCTGTCCCACTGCTGCTGTGTCAGTCTGCTTCTTTTATCAGCACTTCCTGTGTGAATTTTCGCGCCAGTGTAATGCACCCAAGAGGCCGGAGGCTCTCGCAAAATGGTTGCCAAAAACGTCTGTATGGAAGATAGTGTGGGCTCTAAGAAAATGGCCGCCGAGCCGAAGATAGAGGTCAAACAGCTGTAGGCAACAAAAAGATGGCTGCCGAACGGCAATATATACATACAGGGTGGACAAACATGGCCACCGATCAGCTGATAGGGGCCAGTGGGTGTGGCCGAACCACAGGAAGATGGCCGCCGGGCAGTCACAAGAGGCCGAACTCGGCATGGACCCCCCAAAAATGGCCGCCGACAGCATGGAGGAGGAAGCACATACAGGAAAGCAGAAATGACATTTCTTTTAAATGTTAGTTACAGCCAGCCCCGCTCCAGTGGAACCCCTTAGGTGACCCCCAGCAACCTTTAGCTAGAAGCCCAGGGAGGAGGGAAAGGCAGGGAGAGAGGGAAGAAAGGGGCCACAACCACTTACTTGGTCTCTCCAGGAATGTCCAGCTAAATCACCCAGCCGAGGCAGGGGAGTTTTACTTACCTATCCTGCATGCATTATGCTGGAAGACATTCCAAACAGATCATCGCCCGCGCACGGAAGGTGACTGTTGGCCAGGCATGCTGTGATTGGACCCAAAAGGGACGATCATATGTATGCCCTGGAGCGTGACGCTCACCGGACAGGCTGCTGCGACTCGGCCGTAAGGTCAGCCGAAGCTGAGCGGTCCGATGCAAGCTTTGGAGCGTAAGCTCACCAGCCAGGCTGCTGCGACTCGGCCGTAAGGTCAGCCGAAGCTGAGCGGTCTGATGCAGGCCCTGGAGCGTAGGCTCACCGGCCACCCGTGGAGCGAAGGGCATGTCATGGAAAACCCAGCACGTAGCTAGGGTCGGCACACGCTCGATGGCCGAAACTGGGGAGACTACAAAGGATCGAGGATCCAGCCTGTCACCCAGTCGGCAGTTGATCGAAGATCGCAGGAAACAACAAATGTAGCAAAAAAAAAATCTTTTTTTTCCCCCCCGGACCAATGGGCCCAAAAGGGAGCTAGACAGAAAAAAACTGATCTGCGAGATGCAGACTGAGAGGTTATACCAGAGGGTCCGCCCCCTGGGCGGTACTGTAGAAGGTGTGATGCAACACTTTTTACAAGTTTTTCTGCCTAGTCACTCCTAATAACGGATATTACCCACTTTGTCAATAGAGAAGCTGTGTCGGTCCATGGACGAAAGAGTAAACAGTTTTTGCTCTGTTTCCGTCTCATGCTGGTGAGTAATGGCATCGGAGAATCCAAAAAGAGTGCATCCTCTAGTCTAATGCTATCAAGACATTCCATTGGAGGGGCCTGGAATGAAAGTGGGCAAGGCCAGAACCTTCATGCAAAAGCAAATTGAGGGATTTGTTCCGGTGGGGGGGATCTTCTCACCAGGCCTGTATTCAGGGTCACACCCAGATATTCACATTTCCAGGCTGGGATTAAGGCAGACTTCTGTAAATTTAGAACCCATCCATGCCTTTCCAGAGTGTGCACCATGTGAGACACATTGGTCTCCAGAAGCAAAGTGATTGCTCTCTCAGAAGCAAGTCATCCTATAATGGGGATGCAAGAGCCCCAGAACTGGAGTCAGGACCTTGGTGACCACTCTGGGGGCAGTGGTCAGAAAGAACGGCAGGCCCACAAACTGGAAATGGTAACCCTTCATCACAAAACCTCAGAGACTTATGTAGGCAGGTACCTTTGATATCCACTGATGCAAGGAAGTCTCCCTGCTGGAAAGAGGACACCATACACTGCACAGATTCCATCTGGAACTTCTGCACCCGTAGAAATATTTTGATTCTCTTGAGGCTCAAGATTAGACCCTTCTGATCCTGCCATTCCCCCACTGCCACCACAAGGAAATGTTAAGTGCCCCCTTTTTATACTTGCTGCGACCTGTAGTCTCACAAACACAGTTGCGCTGCAACCTGTAGTCCCACAACAGAAAGTTTTATTGTGACCTGTATTCCCACAGAAAGCTCTCAAGCTGGTGCTGCAACCTGCAGTCCACCTCTGCAGTGTTTCACTGTAGTTCTATAGCGGTCGTTTGTTCCAAAGATGGGTGCTGCCAGAGCGCTCTGCCCCACTCCTGACATCACCAGGAGTACTGCGCATGCATGTGTGACTCAGCAGTTTAGAGTAAATGCAGGGGGCAGGCAAAATTCTCTGCCTCGCATTTGGTTCCCTGTGCCTGCTGGATTGCCCCTAAACTCCACTGCTGCCATTTAGCACTCTGGGCAGCATAGGCAGCCAAATACAGTGGAAAAAACCCACCAACAGCAATCTATTGATTCATTCTCCTCTCTTTCTCACATAGTCAATGGATTATTTTCACCAGTCTACTCAGTTGACTAACTTAGCTGAGAATGATGGATGAACACCCACAGTGGGAGAAGTAGGAAAAGGAGATCTGAATCTCCAACTTCAAGCATTCTAACATTTGAAGCACAGTCATTGAACAGATAAATGTGACTATTTGGGGTAATTTATAAAGACTTAAGTTTCTAAAGTAACTATAGTTACTATAGTATGTAGATGCAAAGGTACCCGGCTAACAAATGTTCCACTGCTGACATCTTCCACACTATGTCGCTGCTATGTTCCACTGCTGGCATCTTCCTCACTATGCTGCTGGAAATGTGCGTCCCATAATTTGATGGGACGCACACCAGCCGAATATCCACCAACGTCTGAATAGCCCACTATGGGGGCGGAAGTGACGTTTTTCGTGAACCGGAAGTGGCGGGTGGAACGCATACCCGCTGCCACTTCCTGGATATTCGGCCGGTGTGCGTCCCATCGAATGATGGGACGCACATTTCCAGCGGCATAGTGAGGAAGATGCCAGCAGTGGAACATAGCAGCGGCATAGTGAGGAAGCCTACCTTCCCATCCCTTCCACCTAATGAGCTGGTGTAGCATTTTACTGTGCATCTACACATACATAGCAACAGCATAGTGAGGAAGATGTCAGCAGTGGAACATTGTTAGCTGGGTATCTTTGCATCTACACACTACAGGTAACCCCTGCTAACCCACCTTCCCATCCCTTTCACCTAATGAGCTGTTGTAGTACTAATACTGCGCAGATGGGACAAGTGGCCTATGATAGTGAGGGTAGTGAGGGGTTAAGTATGCATTGGCCTGCCTGTGAGTGAAGGGAGGAGTGGCCTGTGGTGGGATGTGCTCTAGACATGTGACCATCCACACACACACACATGTATTTAAAGGGTTTCAGAGAGAGGTCCAGCTACTACTACTTTTGGCTCTGAGGAAGAGGGTTCGCAATCACAATGCGTCAGCTTGTCTGCACTTTCCGGTTATCCGTTTTCTAGTAGGGGACCCTCCGAAGGCATCTATCCCTTTGATGGAGCGGTTTTTATGTCAATTTTTTTTACTTGCTTTGTGAGTATATATGATCTTTTAGTCAATTTTAAATAAACCTAGCCATTGGTAATGCACTAGGTCAGTGCGCCCTTCTTTTGCCTTTTACATGGGGAAAGTAATGGCTGCATAGAAACCACAGACAATACTGATGACTAGTCCTTTTAAGGATTAGTCTACCTTTAAATTAAATAAATGCACACTTTTGCAGGTACAAAATGTGCATTTTTTTTCTCTAAGAAGCCTGCAGAGCATTGAACCCGAGATCAACAGATCAGGGGTGCAATGTCCTGCTCCTGCAAACTCTCAGAATAGCTGTCTGCTCATATCTCATATAAGCAGGCAGTTACCTGAGAGCAGGAAGATCAATGAACTATGAGGAGGCTAACCAGCGCCCTTGCAGCTCATTTAAAACTACAAGCAGCCAGCCGCAATGGCTGATGGTACTTGTAGGCATTCATTGACAGGAAACTGAATGAATGACGTGGCCTTGTACGGCCACGGGGTTTTAAAAAAGTGTAGGGAGAATACCCCTGGCCCGCTGTCACAGGGAGGGGGAGAGAGGCTGGAGATGTTGGAGCATGTTACATGTTCCACCCTAAAAATGGGTGGAACGTGCAACATGTTACAAAAGTGAACTTATACTTTAACCCTGCTTGACTTTTTTGTTCAGGTCCTCTGTAAAGCTGAACTCCAGGAATTCAAAAACTTTGTAAAAAAAAAGTGCAGCCATACTATGACTCAAGTCCAGTGAGGTGCGTGTCACCTCATGAACTTAAAACTTTAATTTACATTTGACAGATTTATTGTGGTCCAGGAAGACAGCTTTCAGCCTCCAATGCCCAGGAGTGCCATAAACTTGTCAGCTGTTAAATAAAAGAGAAGTTCAGGAGGTTGTATGCACCTTGCTGGACTTAACTCATAGCATGCCTGCAATTTTTACAAGTTGCTGAATTCCTGGAATTCGGCTTTAACAAAGTAAATGTTTAATGCCTGGAGAAAAAACACATTGTCAAGTATTTTTTCTAGGCAATAACAAGATACCCTATTGGTGAAAGTGATTACTGGTACCTTAAATGGCTAACCAGTATTGTAAAGAAATAAAACACAGTATTATACCAACTCTCAGAAGCTGAATGATTCTTTTTGTAATTTTAACACTGACTGTAATCCTTTTATTGCACTACATCATCCTATTGTTTCAGTAGGATCAGAAATGGAAATAGAATAGCTGTACTATACTGTACATCTATCAAAATACAAATGTTAGAAGATTTAAAAGCAAGTTATTACATTTTGCCACTTAATTAAAATCAACCAAGACAATGTACTTACCTGAAATCTACAAGAAGCAATAGCTACATAATCGTTTCCACCATAGGCAATCAGTGACCCTGGACTTTCAGACTCAAAGGGATTAAACTCCACCACATGTATATAGTCTTCACAGTCCACTGTGTAGGTGGCACCTCTGGTGGTGTCTTGTTTCATCCTCTGGAATTTAGCCTTCTGTTTTCACCTAGATTGAACATGTAAAGGAACATTAACTGCAATTTTTTTATTCTGTAACCCCCACTACTATTCTGATGCTCTCTACACTTAAAAGCGGAGCTCCACCCTAAAGTGGAACTTCCGCTCATCTGATTTCCCCCCCCCCTCTGGTGCCACAATTGGCACCTTTCAGGGGGGAGGGGGGTGCAGATACCGGTCTAAGACAGGTATTTGCACCCACTTCCGTGCATACAGTCTGCGGGTAGACTGCGGGCAATGCGTCACTTCCTGGTCCCCCCCGTTGTGTTCTGGGAAATACATGGCTCCAGACCAGCGAAAGACGCGCAGTGCTACTCGCACATGCGCAGTACGGAACCGGGAAGTGAAGCCGCAATGCTTCACTTCCTGATTCCCTCACCCATGATGGCGGTGGGGCAGCCGAGAGACGAGCAATTGCTCGTCTTCTGCTGCCGACGTCGCTGGACTCCAGGACAGGTAAGTGTCCTAATATTAAAAGTCAGCAGCTGCAGTATTTGTAGCTGCTGGCTTTTAATTTTTTTTTACGGCGGAGCTGCGCTTTAAAAAAGGCGAAGTTCACTTTTTTTATTTTTATTTATTTTTTTAGAAAAAATGAATGAATGCACAAATTTTTGCAGAAAAAATAAAATAACAAAGTGCATTTATTATCTTTTCTTGCAGGAGCATGGAAAGCATTACATCCAATGATCAGGGGTGCAATACCTGGCTTCTGCAGCTTTCAACCTGTACCTCTGATACGGGCTTACTGTTCTCTTTTGATAGGAAATATGCCTGTTTATGCCTCAGTCCCTTGAAGCAACCTTATGACATCCTGGACTTTGAGTGGGGATATCTGAATGATGCCTGCAGCTACAGGCATCATTCAGATATCATCTTTTTTGGCCGGAGATTCTGTGAACCGTAAGAACAATCATAGTGCCATTTCAGCCGCTTGATCATTCTTACAGGTAGCAGGAAGGGACATCCCCCCCTCCCGCGCTTCTTCTGGCTCGTTCGTGCGATCGACGAGTCGGAGAATGAATCGGTTGCCGCCAGAAGTTGTTCATAGAGATTTCTGGTGACCAGATGGTAATTTCTATGACCCTCGGAGGCCAAGGAGTGACGTTGTGACCTCACGTCCGGGCCGGCAGATGTAAACAATGCCGGGGACTCTGCTGGAAAGGCCGAGACAGTTTTTTTTTTTTTTCTTCTCGGTCTTCTTAGCTTGGAGGAGAGATGTGGGGGTCTTATAGACCCCACATCTCTCCATAAAGAGGACCTGTCACGCACTATTCCTTGTAAAAGGAATACAGGTGATCAAAAAAATAAATAAAAAATGTAAAAAATTAAATAAAAATCAACTTTACGTATTTTTTTTAATTCATAAAAAACGGTTTTCTTCCCCCCCCAAAAAAAACACGTTTGAAAAATTCCTGTGCAAATACTGTGAGTCTCCACTAAAAAAACATATATGATGTTTGGGGGTTCGGGGTACATTTCTAGCAAAAAAAAAATTATGATTTTTACATGTAGGAGAGAAGTGCCAGGATAGGCCCGGTATGGAAGTGGTTATACACCACACTTTAAGGTTATTATCCGATTAATTGAAAAAATCTGCTAACTAATCGATTATGAAAATAATCGTTAGTTGCTGCCCTAATCCTGTTGTGAAGTTTTTACCCTGCTTAGCTATGTATTGTCAGCAAACATCAAGATTGAACTATTTATACCAACCTATGTATCATTTCTGAACAAGTTAATGCGGGATTCCACCCGCGATTTTTTTTAAAAAGTCAGCAGCTACAAACACTGTAGCTGCTGACTTTTAATAAGGACACCTACCTGTCCTAGACTCCCGCGATGATGGGGCCCCCCACCCCGATGCCGATCCGGATCATTGCAGGTCTCGGCGCCGCCATCCTCGGTAAGGGAAACAGGCAGTGAAGCTTGCGGCTTCACTGCCCGTTTCCTACTGCGCATGGTCGAGGCTCGCGCCGCTTTGTAAATGGGCGGCTGCTCTCTGGGATACACACAGTTCCCAGAAGGCAGCGCGCCCCATTCACCAGAAGGAGGAAGCGGAAGAAGACCAGCCGCAGACTAGGAAGAGGCAGATTAGGAACATCCGCATAGCAACAGGTATTTTGGGTGAGTAAAACATTTATTATTTATTTTTGCAGCATTTTCGTGTAATTTTTTTTTCAGGCTGGAACTCCACTTTAACCACTTAAGCCCCATACCATTTTGCAGCTAAAAGGACCAGGCACCTTTTTGAGATTCGGCACTGCGTTGCTTTAACTGACAATTGCGCGGTCATGCGACGTGGCTCCCAAACAAAATTGACGTCCTTTTTTTCCCACAAATAAAGCTTTCTTTTGGTGGTATTTGATCACCTCTGCAGTTTTTAAGTTTTGCGCTATAAACAAAAATAGAGCGTCAATTTTGAAAAAAATTCTATATTTTTAACTTTTTTTCTATAATAAATATCCCCCAAAAATATATAAAACTTTTTTTTTCTTCCTCAGTTTAGGCCGATACGTATTCTTCTACATATTTTTGGTAAAAGGGGGAAAAAAACAAACAAACAAAAAAAAACAAAACGCAATAAGCGTTTATTGATTGGTTTGTTGAAAAGTTATAGCTTCTACAAAATAGGGGATAGTTTTATGGCATTTTTATAAAAACATTTTTTTACTAGTAATGGTGGCGATCAGCGATTTTTTTTTTATCGTGACTGCGACATTATGACAGACACATCGGACACTTTTGACACATTTTTGGGACCATTGTCATTTTTACAGCGATCAGTGCTATAAATATGCACCGTTTACTGTGAAAATGACACTGGCAGTGAAGGGTTTAACCTCTAGGTGGTGCTGTAGGGGTTAAGTGTGACCTAATGAGTGATTCTAACTGTAGGGGGCATGGCTTGGCGTGTGACGTCACTGATCGTCGTTCCCTATGACAGGCGATCACTGACATGCCACTGTGAAGAACGGGGAAAGGTTTGTTTACACTTACCTCTCCCCGTTCTTCCGCCGGTGTCCCGCGATCAGGTCACAGAGCTGCGATCGGGTCCGTGGGCGCGGTCATGGAGCTTAAGACCGGGTCGCCGGCGCGCAACCCACGGACGGGTTCTTAAAGGGGATGTACCTGTACGCCCTTGTGCCTGTCCGTGCCATTCTGTCGACGTACATCGTCATGCGGCGGTCCTTAAGTGGTTAAACAAAATTGGTCCCAAAAGAGAGCCTTGGGATACCTCACTTACAACTCCAGAATATTCAAAAGTATACTACTGTCAATACCAAAAGACCTCAGTTGGTAAATTAAGTGTTTATGAAGTACAGTATCAAATTATTTGCCGTAATCCAGGTACGCAACGTCCCTCCCCAGCCCTTCTTATATCCAGATTACAGCTAATTTCCTTAAGGAATGTTAGCAGATTATTTTGGCAAGAACAACCTTTCATAAATCCAGCCTGATTACTACGAATTTTAATATTTTCATTTGGATATGGTTGCTTATCAACCCCTGCAATAGTTTACATACTCTGGATATTAGGCTGACTAGTCTGTAGTTTCCAGGTATATATCTCAGACCCTTTTTAAATATTGGTACCACATTAGCTTTTCGCTAATTACCTGGTAACATTCCAATCGGGAGGTTGTCTTTAACCACTTGCTTAATGGGCACTTTTACCCCCTTCTTGCCCAGACCAATTTTTAGATGTCAGCACTGTCACATTTTGAATGACAATTGCACGGTCATAAACCACTGTACCCAGACAAATTTTTTATAAAAATTTTTTGGTGGTATTTTGTCACCACTGCCTTCTTTATTTTTTTCTAAACAAACGAAAAAAAGACAATGTTGAAAAAAAATAAAGTTTTTCTTAGTGTTTGTTATAAAATTTCTTAAAGTCATTTTTCTCATTCACTGGTGTGCGCCGACAGGCATCACTAATGGGTACTGCTGGGGCTACACTGATGATCATATGTACCATGACAGCTGGGTCCTCCCCAGCCCCACCCAGAAAACTGTCCATCCAATCCGCAACGTGCTGAACCTGAGGGCCCAATAAACAACATAGTGTTCGGTGATCATGGTCTTTATGACATATACATTGCCCTATCTGTCCTCCTAATAACCGAGTCCCCTACCACCAGGCAGCTAAGGGAGGCAACACTGCTCTAGCAATGCTACTTCTGAATTGATATGCCCAACTTCACACAACTGGGTTTCCTTTTTGGAATGTGTCAGCTCACAACTAGCCCAACACTTTTCTCTCTACCCCATCTTCTCACTACTACCCTCTGGTGCCCGCACCTCCATATCTCTACCTTCCTTTATACTGGCCCAGCCAGCATCTGTCAGGTACGGATCAAACTCCCTTTCAGGTTGGCAATGCTTTGTATTGTTGCCAACTGCTTCCTTAGATTCAGGAACTGAGTTTTCATTTCCACTGTAACAACTTTACCACATTTTGTACAGCAGAATTCAACCTTGAACGGTTGTTCAAGGAACCTATACATGGCGCAGAATGTGCAGTGAGTCACACGCATCACCATTCCCATTGAACATGTTATCCACCAACATAATGGAGATAATCCACAAAAATTTGGAAATTATATTTTATGTAATTAATTGTTCATCTTCCTTCTTAATTTTATTCTATTCTTTCCCCAACTGTTCACACTTGTGCAGGTCTTGCATGTCACGTTTGCGTAGGAACTTTAGCCCATTCATTTGAATTGGGTGCGATACCTGCAGAAAACATGGGGGGGGGAAAAGTCTGATCCTTTTTTACAAACGCAGCCGCAAGGAACCACATGGTGCTGCAAAATTTTGCGGTCTCACACACCCAAAAATGTGCCATGTTTTTCAATGCATGGGGCTGCCATTAACAATTAATGCCACCTCCACATCTTTGCTAAGGAGCATCGCATTTCGCCTGCGGGTTGGGAAAACACGTGATTTTGCAGGTAGTCCTACCCTACACAGAGGTGTACCCCTAGCCTAAAAGTCTGGTATTTTTCAATTTCTATTGACAAGCCAAGCTAATCAACAAAACTGTAAAGGGTAGTGACGCTGTGACCAGTGTAAGTAATAAGTCCGTTTAGCAAAAGTCCTTATTATGGCATTTCTGAGTGTGTAGGAGACACTTGGTATATAAAAAATAAAATGGGGGGGGGGGGGAATGGGAAAAACGAGTCCTATAGATAAAAATTGTTATACAAAGTTCATGTTCCAGGGCGAGCCTCCAAAGGGAAGATGAGAGCAGACTCCAATAAGCAAAACAAAAAAGAGAAAAGGCGCCACCGGGTAAGGAAAAGTGCAATTTTTAATTTACAATAGGCACATTATCCACTTGCATTGAATTTCTGTATATTAGGCATACAAGTCCTGACTGGCCCATGGTGTGGCGACCATCCGCACTAGGTGTCAGCTGTGTGTAGTTTGAGCATGCACCGTAGGTTACTAGGCACGCTCCTTTTTCCAAGCATGATGCTTGAAAAAGGAGCGCGCCTAGTAACCTATGGCGCATGTTACTAAACGTCGTCGCCATTGCCGCTGCCCGTGACGTCATCGTGCCTCAACGCTGTGCTCCAAGCCTCACTCCTGCCGTTTACACTGTCCGGACTTTCTGATTCACAAACAGGCTGAGCCATACAGGATTAAAAGACTACACACAGCTGACGCCTAGTGCGGATGGTCGCCACACCATGGGCCAGTCAGGACTTGTATGCAGAATATACAGAAATTAGAGGTGCAACAGATCAAAAAACTCACGGATCGGATCGATTCTCGGATCAGAGTCACGGATTTTTCAGATTGACAAAAAAAAAAAAAAAAAAAAACGGCAAATCTTGTTACACCCACAGGAGTTTTAGATTTCACAGTTATTTTCAACACAAAACGGAGCTTATAAGCTTAAATACAGTATATGTAAATCCAACGGACTGTTTACATGTTCAATTTTAAAAGCAGCAACAAACCTTCTGACCTTACATGGTTACTAATGTGACAGAACACCTGATTTTCACATTTAACTAAATGTGAAAATCAGAGGTGTTCTGTCACACTAGCAAGCATGTAAGGTCAGCAGGTTTGCTGCTGCTTTTAGAATTGAACATGTAAACAGTCCGTTGGATTTCCAAATAATGTATTTAAGCTGATAAGCTCAGTTTTTGTGTTGAAAATAACTGAAATCTAAAACTCCGTTGGGTGTAACAAGATGTCCGCTTGGCCCCTTCTTACTATCATTACTGTGCAGGAGTGTGGGGTGGAGCAAGATGGGGGCGACGAAATGTCACTACAGCAGCCGCCCCCGGGTGTACCAAGATGGCCGCCGCTCCGGAGCAAGGCCGAAGCCGCGGCCTTTCCTATGGCCGAGGCTCCGGAGCGCTCCGCGGATCGCGTGGTGTGCCGATCCGAACAGGGTGACCCGTTCGGATCACGGATCGGTGGCGATCCGTTGCACCACTAACAGAAATTCAATGTAAGTGGATAATGTGCCTATTGTAAATGAAAAATTGCACTGTTCCTTACCCGGTGGCGCCTTCTCTCTTTCAAAACTGGCAGAGGCTCCATTCACACTTGTATGACTCCAAAAGTTGCTGGAGTTTGGAGTGCAACTTTGAATGGATGCGACTTCTTGTCCCTCTGCAAAGTTGGACCCGCTGTAGCATGTAAAACATTCAGTTATGACTTTTTGAAACTTTTGAAGGCTAACATTGAAGTCTATAGCCCTCAAGTTGCATGAAAGTCAGGCCAAAGTAGTGAATGAACTACTTTGAAGTTGCTATGACTTTATATTGCACATATATGAATGGTTAACATTGGAAAACATAGGGTATGACTTGTCATGCAACTTTAATGTACAAATTATGACAGTGGGTGCAGGGAGAAGACCAAACCAACAAACAAACGCAAAACCCCCTGCACTTCAGAATGGACCCCAGAGGTGGCAATTGCCTAGATTCCCATCCTGGCTTTAATCAGCGTTGTGAGTGGCGATGTCGTCACTCCCACGCATGTGCACGGTAGACTTCTTTCCAGCAAGGTCCGGCGGCTGCCGGGCCTTTAGCCGAGAATCCCCGCTGCAGTCAGCGGCTCATTGCAAGGGGAATATCTCCTAAATTGTACAGGTTTAGGAGATATTCTTTTTACCTACAGGAAAGCCTTATTATAGGCTTACCTGTAGGTAAAAGTGGTAGTACAGAGTTTACTACCACTTTAAGAACAAGCCTTCAGTCCCTATCTGGTTTGTAACCCGGGGACCGCCTGTATGGGATTAAAAAATTTAAATAAATCAATCATACTCGCCTTGATCGCTGCAGCCCCGATCCCAGCTGCAGCTGTCCCCCGCTGGCTCTACACAGAGAATTGAGCGTTCAAATACTGCTGATTACTCAGCTCTCGGTCTTCAGGCTGCAGAAAGCTGATAACTCTGCACCCGGCTGCTCTGCCCCTGCAGAGCTCACTGGAGCACTGGGCTGTGGAGGGGGTGGTTTAGGCTCTCAGCATATCACTGAAAGGCTGATCTAGCTGCCGGTCCAGGCATCTCTGGGAATCCCAACTTTAAAGTCGGGATCTTTCCCCAGCTGGTTGATGTCAGCTATCACCTGTAATGTATTTCAGTTATCTTGCAAACCTGGCCTGTTAGTGGGTCCTGAGGACTGGAGTTGAGAACTAGGGATGAGCTCAGGCGTGTTCGCATTAAACACATGCAGAGCCCGCCAAGGAAGTCTGCACTGTCGGAGCCGCGCTGCGCTAATCACAGGCAGGGAGACATTTCCCGATCTCTACAGCTGAGCATCGGGACAATGTCTCCCTGCCTGTGATTAGCGCAGCGCGGCTCCGACGGGGCCAACTTCCTTGGCGGGCTCTGCATGTGTTCAATGCGAACACGCCTGAGCTCATCCCTATTGCTACAGCAGGGCTCTAAAACTGGTGGCCCTCCAGCAGTTACAAAACTACAAGTCCCATGAGGCATTGCAAGGCTGACAGTTTGTAGTCTTCTATAAAGTGCGTGGAGTGTGACGTCCGGGTATTGCCTCCTTCCCTGTTGATGCCTTGTATAGGAGAAACGCAGCGTCGGGCGGAGCAATCATCTCTGACGTCACCACGCTCCAGCCCAGTGGCCTGAGCCGCGGCTGGTTGTCTTATCCTAACCGCGTTTTTTAAAACATTTGTTCCGAGACTCTGGATGTCAGCTCCTGTTATTTTAATAAAAGGACCCCTTTTTTTGATATACTGCACCATGAGTCTCCCTTTATCTCTTTTTTGATATCCACACTGAAACATTGGGAAATCAATCCTGATTACAAGGAAATCGTGTCCCTGAACGATCCAAGGGAGAGAGCGGACCTGCTGCAGGACGAGTGCTTCTGATGTGCTGAGCCTGTATGATCTCCGTAATAGAGATCCACCGGAGTCGGTAAGCCCCCACTCTTTCCATTTTCTGTCATCTGGCTGGATAACCTTTGGAGGAAGATTCCAACCCTTCCCTGCTACAATTTCCTTTTTTATGAAGTTTTGAATGCAGTGAGTCACCTCACAACCTATTTACAGTCACTTCACAGTTTTTTCTTTTTGTGTTTATTGGGACACCAATTGATATTTTTTCTTGGGACTTTTTTTGTATTAATTGTATTTCTGTCTGCACTTTGATTTTTGCACGTATTTGTTGGTAGCGCATTTTTTAGTATTTGTGAATAAGGCTGGACAGTTACAAGCACGACTTCCACAATCAGAGGCATGCTGGAACTTGTAGTTCTGCAAACAGCTGGAGGGCCGTCAGTTTGAGACCCCTGCTTTACAGGCTCCTAAAACAAAAATAATATAAATGCACATTTTTTTTACCAGCAAAAAAAATGTGCATTTATAATTTTTTTGTTAAAAGGTGAACTTATCCTTCAATCTATTTTTTTCCCCTACCACAACACTCCAGTGTGACCTACTCCCATTCACGTAGCTTCTTTATTATAGATCCCTGCGTTTGCATGTGTTAAAGAAAGGGCTTCATGGAATCTTTATGGAATACAGATCAATGCTCCTGTTATGAATTAGACGGAAACATATCAGTTAGCCCAGTCACAGCGACGTTCCCGTACAAAATACTGTCACCCGCCGTCACACTATATGTACATACCACTCCCGCCAGCAGATTCGTAGCTCTGTCCTCAATCACGCCTCTACAGGGCTTCTACTTCCGGGTATTAGGTCAAGCCCGCTGATTGACTAGAGGACTGGTCACGTGAGCAGCATTTAAATTGTTTAAATCTAGAGTGGAGGTGCAGAGCCGTTGTGTGTTCGGGAGCGGATTGGTTTAGCTGCTGGAGAAGAGGCAGAGTGTGAGTATAGTCTGCATGGATTCCTCTGTACTGGCAGATAAAACTATCGTTTTATTATGGCAGCCTATAGTGTACTAAGTATATGTCATCTTTGCTTCAGCCAGTCCTGGCTCTGTCCTTGGAGCTTCCAGACCGTAATTTATCAACGTAGTGCAGGTGTACTGCTAGGTGGTCGTTTTATTCCTGGTTTATGTTGCTTTCTTGATTACTGGTTATCTCCATGTATGCAAATAACTGCAGGTATAAAGTGATGCTTGCAAATATAAAAAAAACAAGGAAATGTTCTGACATTTGGCAGACTGTTACTTATACCACTGGAAGTGGAAGCGAAATACTGAATTGATAAGCGTCATACAAACCGTGGTGATAAAAATTTTTTTTTTTTTTTTTTTTATTCATGCTAGTTGCACATAGAAAAACAGGTTACTAAAGATGTCGTCAACAACAAAGTGCAAAAATTCGAGTTTTGAGGTGCAAATTGCTCAACTTGAAACTTCTAAATTTACATTTTATTAAAGGGTAACTCCACTTTTTGTAGGGGGAAAAAATAGCAAAAATAAAAAAATATATCTATCGCAACACCAGTCCTATTGTAATTAATTGTTATCAAGAATGACCTTTTTTCCCTTTTCAATCTGCAACCGCTGTACTTTTCTGAAAATGCAATTTTGGTACCTGGAGTGTGTGTGTGTGTGTGTGTGTGTGTGTGTGCAGAAGTCTTCACTAAAATACAAGTCAGATTTCAGGCATCCCCTGGAACAAAAAAAATGTTTGGTGAGATACTTCCAATAGTACCTTTTTACTACCTGTAAAAAGGCATAATGAGCTAATATGACTAGCATAATAGCTCATTATGCATCACTTACCTTAGACCGGGGCCCCCGAAGCCGTCCTCGTCTCCCTCTTCAGCCGCAGCCATCTCTGCGGCGATAGCCGGAAGGTTACTTCCGGGTATCGCTGCTCCAGCCAATCACAGCGCCGCTCCGGCGCTGTGATTGGCCGGAGCGGCGGAGACTTCTCTATGCGCATGCGCGTGGGAGACGTCACATTCGGCTACGCCCAGCAATTGCTGGGAAGTAGCCACATTTGTGAATGGGATTAACCCCATGAATGCGCCGTTGTCTACGGCGCGCATGCGCCGTAGACAGCGGCGCCTGTCATTTAACTAAATATCTCCTAAACCGTGGAGGTTTAGGAGATATTTCTTGCACCTACAGGTAAGCCTAGATTAAGGCTTACCTGTAAGTGCAAGTTGAAAAAGTGGGTTTACAACCACTTTAACATCCTTGCAATGTACATATATCACCCAGAGGTGTGTGTTTCTCAACAAAAGTTTTGCGCTTTTAAATAAACATGCTAAAGCGGAGGTTCACCCTCATTTGAAAGTTTGCTGTTAACAGTCCCTATTACAATAAGGATGAATAAAAGACTAACACTTTTTCTCTTATCGTCCATGGATTGACGCAGCTCTCATACTGATTACATGTGGGTATATGTCCCTGCTCGCAGGAGAAGACCTAGGCAGAATGTTAGAGGTTAAAACATTCTAGAACAAGCCAGAGCTGAACAGCCCTGCCCAGGGGGGCGGTCCCTCCGGACATTACCCTTCCACCTGCAGCTAATCAGCCTCAGTTTTTTTTCTGCCTAGCAGAAGGGGAAGACATGGCTCTCTCAGGAGCCAGTCTCCTGGAAGATTTTACTTTTACATTTTATTCCTTTGGGAATTTTTATTTTTGAGACCTTCAATCAACTGTCGGCTGGGCAACAGGTTGGGTACACTGGTATCCTCGTAGTCTTCCCTGTTCGACCATCGAGCGTGCTGATCCTCGCCTTGTGTGCGTGAGACTCAGTTCACGACATACCCCATGGCTCCAGGGGTGGCTGGGTTGCTTTCATGCTCCCGCGGTCCTCTCAAGATCGAACAGTACCTACTGTATCTTTCGCGGTGGACCGGGCCGACAGCTACGCAGTACGACTCTGTGATAGGTCTGTCAGAAACAAGCCAGTGGGTCCCTCTATTGGCACCGGGGGTATTCTCCAAGGTGCTTGCGGGACGGGTAAGTAGTCTCTCCTGCTGCAAGGTGAGTACATGCTGGCTGTGTTTCTGTGTGTGGGGGGTTCTCCCTGTCTCCCCCCTGTTATGCTGCTCTCTGCACCCTGTTGTGCTGTGTGGGGATGCTTGGGGGGGGGGGGGGGTCACTCTGCCCTGGGGGGGGCCGCTCCATGACTGTTATTTTACTTGGGAAGTGTTCTGGGGGACTGGCTGTGCTTTTTTCTCTAGCAGCGCTGCTGAACGGCGCGAAATGCACACATCCTCACAGATTCTTCACCTCAGGCTGCACCCGCGCTACAGCGCGGCTCATACAGCGGTACCGAGCGGTCCCCTAGGGGTGGTGAGTACTCCAGGTATCCCCTCCTCAGCCCCAGCACGGCCTGTGGGTGGGCTGTATTATTCACTGTAATGGTGAATAAGGTCTCAGAGGGTGGCAATATTGGAGTCTGGTTCACCTGTTTCTTCACACTGTTAGAGACAACTGGCAGTGCTCCTGCGGTCCTTAGAGACCAGTTGTCGGCAGTCCTGGAATCATTAATCTGACCAGGAGGAAGCAGTGTGTGAGCGCAAGGGAGTGAAAAGGCCCCGCTCCCCACTTTTTTTTCCACCAAAAAAAAAAGGGGGGGGGGTGTGCGCTGATTCAGATATGGGCCTAGCCACTACCGCTCAGGACCCTAGCTCTGAATATATTTGATGGGTTTTGAACAGGACATTCCTGGCAAGGAAGACTCCAGTTCTGTGTCAGTAAATGACAGGGCGCTTGTTTTGTGAACTCATTGATGCAGTGAGGGACACTCGCAAGCTAAATGCTGCGGATGTTGAACCTCAGGTGGACAGTCTCCTCTGGTTCCTTAGGGCCAGGCCTTCTAAAAGTTTTTTTTCCATATGTTCCTTTCTTTGACCAGCTCATTGATAAGGTCGGGGGGAAAAGCCGCAGAAGACTTTTTTATGGTCCCGTGGCGTTTGTCTATCAGATACCCCTTGAAGATGCCCTACTTAAAACGTGGGCTTCTCCCCCAATGGTCGACATTGCAGTCGCCCGGTTGAACAAGGCCACCATTCTCCCGGTGGAGGGGGCTCCTGCATTTAAGGACCCCACTCACAGGAGGTCAGAAGTGGTGAGTAGGGCCATGTTTGCCTTGTTGGGGTCCGCCCTACGGCTTGTGGTAGCGGCGACCCTTGTGTCTCCAACACTTACAGGATGGGCAAAAAATGTTTGCACCAAACTGTACAGGAGCATGATCTTCTTCCAGACACTATTGCTCTGGCCCGCAGATGGTGCAGGGCCGGGTTTATGTGGCGACGCCACGTTTGACGCAGCCCCTTATAGCTCAGGGCCTCTGTCTTGGCGGTGGTATTGCGTTGTCTGATCTGGTTGAAATGCTGGTCTGCTGACCTAGCTTCTAAAAAGCCTCTGAAGGATTTACCATTTAAAGGTGGTAGGCTTTTCGGTGCTGCGCTGGATGACATCATCAAGGATGTCACGAGAGGTAAGAGCACTGTTCTTCCTCAAGCTAGCAAGGGTAAGGAGACCGCAGTAAGCGAGGTCCTTCCTTTCCAGCAAAAAGGTTTTTTTTTTTTTTTCGTCAGTCGACGGGGAGGCCCTCCCAGACTACCAGCGGTACGGCTGGTGGACACGTGCGCCCCTGGGTGCGTATGCCGAAGAAGCCGGCTCCCTAGCCCGCCTCCGCGTGAAGTCTTGCCCCCACCCGACTCTGGGGTAGGGGGGGGGGAAGACTTTGCAGGTCCACGGATCAATGGACCTCCCGGATCTCCTACTGGTGGGTGTGCGGGGTGGTCACCTCAGGTTACAGGATAGGTTCCGTTCCTAATACCAGACAGATTCTTCCCTCGCATCTTCCTCTCCTTCCTGCCCGTCGGGCAGCCCTATGGGGCCTATCCAGGTTTGAGGTCCGGAGTGATTGTGCTGGTTCCGTCACAGGAGAGGTTTCAGGGATTCTACTCGGATTCGTTTGTCGTCCCAAAAGAGGGACGGGGTTCGGCTTATCTTGGACCTCCAGGTCCTGAATGCCTTCGTGATGGTGCAAAAGTTCCGCATGGAATCCATTCGCACGGTGGTCAGTACACTCCGTCAAGGGGTTTTTCTGGCGACCTTGGACAACAAGGACGCCTACTTGCATGTTCCGATCTGCACTTGCGATCGGCGAAGTCCACTATCAATTTGTGGCTCTTCCTTTTCGGCCTAGCCTCGGCACCGAGGGTGTTCACCAAGGTGCTTGTGCCGTTTCTAGCTTGCTGAGACAGCAAGGCATTGGATGATCTTCTCAGAGCAGGAAATGGCTCAGAATTGGAAGACAGGGTGACTATTGTCAGTCAGACCCTCAGGGACTTCGGGTGGCTCCTAAACATTCAGGAGTCAGTCCGGGTCCCGACTCAAGATTTGAAGTATCTCAATCTGATTCTGGACTCCTTGGAGGCAAAGGTATTCCTACCTCCGGGGAAGCTACTGACGCTTCAGTCTGCAGTGCGGATGCTGACATCCCGAAAATGGGCGTCAATCCGTTTTTGCATGGGAGTCCTGGGACTCATGGTGACCTCTTTACGAGGCCGTTCTGTATGCCCAATCACACACCAGGGCATTGCAGAAGGAGATCCTGTTCCCTTGGGACAAATCCCCGTTGTCTTTGGATTTTCCGATCCAGGTGAGCCACCTGGTCAGGGTGTCTCTGACATGGTGGTTTGGGTCCCCGGCTCTTCGGTCCGGGAAGTCGTTCCTCCCCGTCCAATGGACGGTGTTCACTACGGACGCCAGCCTGAAGGGCTGGGGTGTAGTCTGGGGAGTCCTGTTGGCCCAAGGGCTTGGACTCCGGACGAAGCCCGTTTGCCGAACAATGTTCTGGAAATACGGGCCATCAGACTGTGCCTCTCCTCGTGGTCTGAGAGATTGCAGGATCGCTCCATTAGGATCCAGTCAAAGTCACGGTGGTGGTGTATGTCGACCATCAAGGGGGGACTCGGAGCTCAGCTGCGGCTTCTGAGGTCCCCCGTACCCTGAAGTGGGCTAAAAGAAGCGTGCTGGCTCTGTCGGCCGTTTGCATTCTGGGCATAGAACTGGCGGACTATTTGAGTCGCCAGACGTTGGGCCAGGGAGAGTGGTCCTTGCACCCGGAGGCATTTCAACTCCTTGCCACACAAAACGGTGGGGCACGCCGGAGGTGGACCCGATGGCCTCTCGACTCAATCGCAAGTTGTTGAGATTTGTGGCCAGATCCAGGGATCCTTGGGCGGATGCCTCAGAGGCGTCAGTGGCCCATGGGGTCATTATCACCTGATATACGTTTATCCTCCGCGGCAGTGGCTCCCTCGCCTGCTGCGCAGGGTGGCGACCGAGGGAATTCCGGTGATGCTCATTGCTCCGGATTGACCTCAGCTTCACTGGTACGCCGATCTGGTGCGCCTCGTCGCGGCCGTTCCCTGATGGTTGCCAATAAGGGAGGACTTTCTGTCTCAAAGTCATATATTTCATCCTGCCTTTACAGTCTCTGACCTTTTAGGCAGGGCTGTGAAAAGCCAGGTGTTGAGAGACCGAGGTCTCTCGGACTCGGTCATTTCGTCCATATTAAGGACATGGAAGTCTCCCTCCAGAACTATCTCTGTACCTGGAAAGCTTACATCGCCATGTGCGAAGAGCTGGGCTGACATCCTCGGACGTATTCCGTCCCTAGAATCCTGCGTTTCCTACAGCATGGAGTGGCCCAAAGGCTCGCTTTGAGTATCAAGGGTCAGATTTCGGCCTTGGCCGTCTTCTTTCGACGACCACTAGCGGGTCATTCCTTGGTTGGCACCCTTGTGCAGGGGGTTCGCCATGGGCACCCTCCTGTCAAGTCTCCTCTCCCCCCGTGGGATCGGAATTGGTACTCTCGGTTCTCCAGGAACCTCCTTTTCTGAATATCAGGGATATTCCCCTCTTCACTTTGTCTCAGAGGGTGGCCCTTTTTTAGTGGCGATCACTTCTGTTAGACGAGTATCTGGTTTGGCGACCTTGTACTGCAAGTCGCCATATTTAGTCATCAATAAGGCGGTGTTGCAATCCGCAACTTTCTCTTGTCAAGGGTGATCTCGTCTTTTCACCTAAATGGGGACATTGTCCCTCCCGTCCTAGTGTCCTCGCCCTTCGCATCCCAGAGTGTGCGCGGCACACTTTGGATGTGGTACAAGCCTTGCGGGTGTGCTTGTCTACTGCTTCTATTAGGAAGTCTACTCTCTGTTTGACTGTCTCTGGTCAGAAACAGGGCCAAGCGGCTTTGTCTGACACCATTTTCTAGGAGGATCGGACAACCGTCTTTCAAGCCTATGCTCTCATAGGGCGGGCGCCTCCCTTCCCGGTTACGGCGCATTCCACCAGGGCAATGGTGCTTCCCGTGTTTTCCGACATCAAGCGTCAGTTGCACAAGTGTGCAAGGCGGCGACCTGGTCGTCCGTTCATACCTTTTCAAAGTTCTACAAGGTTGATGTAGCTGCATCTTCGGATGCTTCCTTCGGCCGCAAAGTGTTGCAGGCCGCTGTCTAATGTTGCAACTCCTCTGTTGAGGGGCTCTGCTGGTTTGGAGTGAAGTTTTGGTTGTTTTTTTACCCTTTTTTTTTTTTTTTTTTTTTTTTGCTCCCACCCCCTTTCTTATACTGCTTTGGGACGTCCCACATGTAATCAGTATAAGAGCTGCGTCGGTCCATGGACGATAAGAGAAAATGGGATTTTTGTACTCACCGTAAAATCTGTTTGTCTGACGTCCATGGACCGACGCAGCCACCCACCCTTCCTTTTAAGTTTTGTACTGCTTTGTTACGAACTGAGGCTGATTAGCTGCAGGTGGAAGGGTAATGTCCGGAGGGACCCGCCCCCCTGGGCGGGGCTGTTCAGCTCTGGCTTGTTCTAGGAATGTTTTAACCTCTCACATTCTGCCTAGGTCTTCTCCTGCGAGCAGGGACATATACCCACATGTAATCAGTATGAGAGCTGCGTCGGTCCATGGACGTCAGAGAAACGGATTTTACGGTGAGTACAAAAATCCTATTTTTTTTTTTTTTTTTCTTTATGTGCAGTTTTCATTTTATTCTTTCTTCGTTCCTACTTCCGGGATTTCCTCCCGCAGGAGTAGGCGTGTCCTTTGCTGTGCATTAGTGCTGCAATGTCTCCTGGGAGCAAACTGGTCTGCTTCCCAGGAGTAACATAGTAACGCCTTCCTTGCAAATTTAATCGTCACGTGACTTGTCTACCCGTCACGTGACGAGGGCGGATCTAATTCCGCCATTTTAAATAAGGGCATGCAGGTTTTTTGCCAGTTGTGATGGCAACCAGGAAGTGTTGACGGCGCTGCTCGCCGTCAACGCTGCGCATGCGCGAGATACAGCGATGAATGCCGGGAGACAAGCATTCATCGCTACCCGGAAGAATATGCTTGTGGGCTTCAAGAAGCCCACAAGCAAAATGGGAATAACAGGAAGAGTTTTAAAAAAATAAATAAAAATTTATATCGCAAAACGGACGGGGGATGTTTTTTAACTCACGTCTCCGGCGCTTTATTAAAATGCATACGTTTTTGCATAGAATGCCTATATAAAAAAAAATGTATGGACCGCAGAACCTCCGCTTTAAAATCAACATATTTAAAATTCATACCATCGTGGTACAAGAGATTTTCAGCTCTACATGTTTCGCCATCAACATGGCTTCCTCAGGAGCTTATTGTAAACCTTGTGTACAATTTCACTATAAGTAAACAGATTGTACACAAGGTTTACAATACATGTTGGCAAAACATGTAGAGCTGAAAATCCCTTGTACCAAGATCATATGAATTTTAATATGTTGATTTTTAAGGGTTTGCCCCTTCCCCAACCGCCCCCCCCCCCCCCCCCCCCCCCGAGTAATTTTGCACCTCAAACTCCCATTTTTGCACTTTGTTGTTAATGTCTCTCTTACTAGGAGGTGGTGCATTCTAATGAGACCCCCCCCCATCCTTGTGTAGCGCACCCACCCCTGCTTTTCTATTATGTTGGCTCCTGCGCAGGAAAGACTGAGGCACACCGCACCACAAGTCCGTACCCTCCTGGATGGGGAGGTTGAGAGGTGTTAGTTTCTCGGGCCTGCCTGTGGCCAGTGTGTAAAACC